>CAMZMU010000074.1:36491939-37091939 GCA_947311845.1 Poa pratensis | reverse complement strand
AGCTCTTCCGTTCCAGGGTTGAGGACTCCGGGCGGTTGCTGCCTTCGTCGTCTCCGGCGGTGGAGGTTGCGCGTGCTGGAGGATCTCGGTGGTGAAGACGGCGTGCTGCAGCAGCGGCGATCTTTGTATCCTTCTTTTTGTTTCTTTGCTTGTATCCGGCTTTGTAATCCTTTCCTTTACATATGAATACAAGTATGAAAAATCAAAAAAAAAAAGATCCGTGAAGCTGCTGCGGTAACTAATGTACCACATCACTATATATTCAATTGCTTTTCCCCCATACATGTATGTAACTGCACCCACTACCCAAAAAACAATTTTCTAAATGTCAAAAAATTCAAAATGATTTTGCATGTAGTCCAACACATTTCAAGTCAGCATAAAAAGTTACGCGGAGAAAAAACTTTTTTTTCAACCTGTGTAAGAAAGACAAATTCGGACATACCAAAATGTATATATACGTGTCAGAATTTTGTCTTTTTTGTACAGGTTGCTAACAAAGTTTTTTCACCATGCCAATTTTTGTGCTAACTCATCAAGCTGTAATGTACATTCGGATTTTTTTCTGGAATTTTTTGACATTTTAGAAAAAATCAAAAATAAATTACCTAATGGGTGCATCTAGACCCACTACCCAAATCGCCGCCTCCGTGATGTTCAGCACTATTCTGTCTTCCTTCTCTTGGTTTTTTTTTAACTGACCTTCTCTTGGACTTCACGAGGCAGAAAACGCCTGTGCGTGTGTTTTTGCACTACAGTTTGTTTCTGAGATCATTTCTGGGCTACTCAATCCCTTATGACATCCAAGTAATCCTTAAACGAAGTAACGTCTCAGACTTTATTTTATGTATCTTCTATCTGGCGTCACAACTTCCATAAAAGCCATGTACTTTATATTATAAAAACATGAGTTCTTGAAGAAAGGTACGGAAAAAATGCTAGACCTTGGGAATGGTTAAAGAAGCAAAAATTTCTATGGAACTTAAGACTTGATCAGCTATGTACAATAGATGACTGTCAGCTAAGTGCAGAGAACTGACTTGTAAGCACTATACAATTACAGGCATCTCATACAGTATAGATTTGTCACGGCTAAATTACACCCTGGTTTGATTGTAAAGTAATAGTTGGCAACCATTGTCGGCTACTGCCACTACACTTGATTTGGCATCAACAGCAACACAGGAAACTCCAACACCTGCTAATTGCAAAAGTTGAGAAGATGAAAATGGTATTTGACAATACTATTAGAACAGGCAGCGTCAATACATAAAACAGACAAGTCATTCAGTTTAGTAAAACAGCACCCCAATAAAATAGCACCAGTTGAGAAATAAGCACAACGACAGTTTCTTTGCACAATGAATTATTTGACAATACTATTGGAAGATAAATTATAAATGTGGAACCAGAAAGGACAGCAGTGAAATATATTTAAGTAGTAATTACAGAAGAATTATTCATCCAAGATAATGAGTGCAATATCATTATCTCACTCGTCTGCTACAAACGGATTAATACTTTATGCTTTCACATCCCAACTGGTAAACTTTTTATTTTTAGAGATGTCAAACTACAAGCACGGATAAGAAGTGAGCCAAGCTCACTTGTTTGAGGGAGTGTACATACAATCCTTCTACCTTGGTTCATGTTGGCGTAAATTTGTGTTCCAATTTATTTTGCTAGGCCTTCCCTTATATTTTTTCTTGAAAAAACTACTAGCACATGTTTATGAATATATGGTCACTTACTGTTGAAGCACTTTGTACTGGTAAGTTTTCTGCCAGAAGACAATTCCCACATATACAAGAGACCTTCATATGTTCCAGCAAATCCATAATTACCAGTAGCATCTACAGAAGTAGCCCTGGAAGACAAAATGTGAACCAGTGAGACACTGGAGATAATTCATGGTATGCAACTAGGTAACAGTACTCCTGTTGGCCTGCCTTCACCTGTACAAAATCTACGCTAGCAACTCTTCACAGACTTGGTAAAAGTAATACATTGTATGTTATGGAGCACTGAGATTAAATATTAATTGACTCATCAGAAGCGTTTTAGCACCTGGGAGCACATGCTCCAAGTTTTAAAATGGGTCTTAATCGCATTTTGAAATGGCAAAACAATCAGAGCTCGGGCATGCATCTCAACATTCTATGTGTTCACGAATAAAACCGAGATTTTTTATGTCATGTATAAAAAGACAAAATTTGCACTACTAGAAAAATGACCTCTAGTCGCGGTTCCAGAGGACCTTTAGTCGCGGTTGGGCAACCGCGACTAGGCTGGCGGGACTAAAGCCCCCACCCTTTAGTCGCGGCGGATTCCGAACCGCGACTAGAGGTCCCTCCACGTGGGCTTTAGGGGGACGTGGGGTGTTGGGACCTTTGGTCCCGGTTGGTAGCACCAACCGGGACCAAAGGGTTTTGTTTTTTTTTCTTTTTCGATTTAATTGCAGGGTTTAGGGTTTATATATGCCGGGGTTTGGTTATAGCTAGGTTCCCGTGTCCCATGGTAACGGTAACCCTTCCCGTTGCGATGACGGTTACGGTGACGGTAACTGTTACGGTAACCGTAACGATTTCGATGTCGTAACCGTTCCCGTGTCGTATGAAGTCGATGCACATATTTATAACACATACAATTAAATTAAGTAATATTGAAGATCGTAGACAAGAGTTCGTTGATGCGCCAAGAGTTATCGTAGTACAAGAGTTGAAGCAAAACAACAAGTTACTTTAACGATTTCATGCTTTCAGCATCGTAGTACTCTCCTTTCTCCTGTAAGGCCTCTGAAAGGTAAAATCCCGCCAATTCCTCTCCAATTGCTCTGAAGCGGTGGTCGAGTGGTAGCCTCTCGCGCTTTTTTGCCAACTCTGCATCCTTTCTCATATTCCATTTCTCGGTGACTAATACATATATATACTCGCAAACGAAGAATCCACAGTACTCAGTTCCCTTTGGTTGCTCCATGCAAGACTATACAAGAATAGATTTCAGTCAATAATAATGAAGTATGCATGAGAAATGTTGTGTGGACGAAGAGGTAGCAGTACTTACTTGGTTTAACTTCCAATCCAGCTTTTGGCGCCACCCACCTTCAGGATCTTCCAGTCGAAACCTTTCCCAAACTCTGCCCGACAAAGAACATTCACAAATGAGTTATTCGTTAATGACTTGACATCAAGATATGAATGACAGAGGCGATAAGAAATGAATGTACCTTGCTAGTAAGTCGAAACAACTCCTGTAAGTGTCAGGATGATACCTCAATGAGTCAAGTGAATGAATAAGTCCTTCGTGATGTCTAATGGCTAACATGCGCTCCAACTTCAACCTCTCGTTTTCACTTCCACAGTCCATTTGTGCATCATGAATGGCCTGACGAAGATCATCGTCGGGCTCATCAAAGATGGCATCCTCTTCAACTTCGTCTTCCCCCATTGTAGTATCAGCGTGTTCATTGAACAGAGGATAGTTGTCATTATCCTCCTCTTCTTCATTATCTTCCATTATAACCCCTCTTTCTCCATGCTTGGTCCAACAATAATAACCAAGCATGAAACCATTTCGCAACAGGTGTTCGTGAAGCCTGTCTGTGGAAGAGTATGTATACTTATTCATACAGAGACTGCATGGACAACACATAAAACCATCCTTTCGCTTGCTTGTCTCAGCCACATGGAGAAAATTATGCATGCCAGTAATGAATTCGGCACAAACTCGGTCACCGTACATCCATTGACGTCTCATCTGCATTATATAATTATATCAAAAAAAATATGCATGCCAGTAATGAATAGATAAGTGACCATAATAATTCAAACAAAGTAGAGTGGCCACAAATGTAATACATTGTAGCATTAAATATCCATTAATTTAAACTAACATTGAACTATTTAAAAAATTTAAGTCCAACAACAAATGCGATCAGAATCGCAACTAAGGTAACTATTGAACCAACAGCATAATGATACCAAGCCTCTTGACTAATGGCATATCTTCTAATTTTTTTAAGCTTCAAGCGCATCGCATCGAACTTGATCTCGTAAGCATTAACGACGTCGGCAAGCTTCGAGCGCATCCCATCCAACTTGATCTCGTAAGTATCGACGACGTCGGCAAGCTTGAACTGGTGTTCATCGATGATGTTGACAAGCTTAACCTCCAATTCCTTCTTCTCTTCTTTGCGGAGATCTTCACTTATTTTTAATTTAGCTTTCAAATCATCGTTTTCTTTCACAAAATATTCAACAATAGGGTCCACTGGAATTTCCGGTTCAACTACCTCCTAGACAAATATATATTTATGTCAAAGTTGGTCCGCATGATTGTCATAAACGCGAAACGAAACAAATATATAGTTATTAAAAGTCATACCACATCCGAATAATAGAGCGGACGAGAGCCGGTGGGGGTATTTGTGAAAACCATGGCACTATATATATAAAACAATTATACAACTTATACAAAAAAACAAATAATAATTATGGAACAAAATCATACAACATAGATTTTTTTTAAATAAAAAAGAAAGCTCACCTAGGTGGTGTCGGTGACGAGACGGTCTATCGACGACGGTGAGGAGGTGAATGTTGTGACACTGAAATACAAAAACATAATTTAGTTTAAGATCAAATTGACAATACAAAATTGAGCTAAATAAGCAAAATGAGCTAACTTAGGCATTTCATCATACACCTACCTAGCACTACAAATATGAATTGAGCTAAATGAGCTAGACAACCAACGAAATGGGCGCCGAAAGAGAGAGTTTGCAGTTGCTAACCCTTGGATAGATGCACCACCGTCAATCTTAACAAATGGTGCAAAAAATCGTGGATGAAATCGAGCTCGGTGGAGAGAAAATGGAGATTCAACTCGAGCTCGAAATGGCCAAGGCTGGCTCGGGGTGGAAGATGATGAAGGCGACTGACCTTTGATCGCGGTTGGTGGCTCCAATCGCGACTAAAGGTCCTCGCTAGGACAGGCGGCCTTTTTGTGCGGGACCTTTAGTCGCGGTTGGAGCCAACAACCGCGACTAAAGGTCCTCGCGCGTGCCCCGCGCGGCTCCGGCCGCAGGTGGAGGACCTTTAGTCGCGGTTGGTGCCTCCAACCGCGACCAAAGCTCCAGCACAAACCGCCACCTGTCCTAGCCGTTGGATCTGTCGGAGCCGCGAGACCTCTAGTCGCGGTTCGGAAACGAGCCGCAACTAAAGGTCCGCCTCTAAGGCCACTTTTCTACTAGTGTTGGTGCCAAAAAGGCTTTTCAACTACACATTTTTTGTCTTTTTTACACAGGCCACAAGAAATGTCATCTTTTTGCAGAACTTGGCATGCACACATAGAATGTTGAGATGCACGCGCCAAATATTTGCTCAGAATTTTCTGGCATTTAAAAAATGCCATTTCCGGTGGCAGGAGCATATGCTCCCATGTGCCAAAGTGGATTTCCACAAGATATTCATCTCCATTGCTGTTTAACCATCTTTCTTGATGAGCGGCTTTAAGCTTACAGATAAGTTAATTACTCCGTCAACTAGTTTCCTCATGGTACTAAGTCAGTTACAAGAATCACCTGCTGTCCCCGTTAAGCAATAGCATGGAGTTCCATTTTCAGCTCAATTGTGTTAGAACTTAGAAGTAGTCAACCAATTGTGTTGTTCACCACAATATAGAGATGTGTGCAGGAAATCCTTGTGTTTAGGTAAAACTGGGGGAGTTGCATTAAATTGCCATGTCCTCTGGTGCCGGAGATGAAAGACTGATATGGCATCTGAGTCTACCAAGTAGACGGCATTCCTTTGTAAATAGGGGATGCTGCGTGGATCCAGGGCAGGGATTTAAAACCAACAAAAATAGCTAAACCCCGTTCCTGGCTGACTTTTAGTCAGAGGATCAATTATGGCCCAAATGTCACCCATTGGATCCTGTTTATGATGAAATTGATGTGGTGTATGCACATTTTTTCTCGGACAGTTGAGACAAGGCTCCACCGCTCCAAAAAGAGAGAGATACTGATGTATACAAAATGACCTCTTTATTGTTCGAGTGGCTGCTCATAGATGGGCAGCATGACATCTATAATGTATGCTAATGGATAATTTGGTCCCTTAGGATCTAATCCTAGTTTTCCTGACTAACAAGATCCTGTCGCTTAGTCGAGTGCCCCTAACTAATCCATGGAACAATAAATGTATCATTACTCCTTAAACATGAACCAAAGATTAAATCTTGAAATGTGAAATTCATACTTTTGAAAAAAAGAAAGATCGCCTATGAAAATTTCCTCTGGAAATATCGCATGTGTGAAGTTGTGACAAAAGGTCACCCTGGGCAACGATGCTGAAATTGTATGATTATTATCATTAGATATATGGATTTTGCCAGTATTTTTTAATGCATTTTTATGTGATTTTTTCAATGTGGCACACCACAACCCTGGATACGGATCAATATCCATGCTTGGATACCCTAGGGACTGCAATAGAAGGGAACCCATCCCATCGAACACAAGATGGCAGTTATTCAAACCTGTTGACATGACTCAGTGCAACAATCAAATGGGAACATTATATAAATGAACATCGAGAAGTGAAGATACCTTGGATAACAAACATTTCCCATAAAAACTTCCTTGTTTGCCAACAGAGCTAGCCTCCATCGAGCATTGTGTTCTTTTGCTCGAAGGTCGTGTTGATACTCGGCTACTGAAGCTGAAGACACCATAATCCAAACAGCGATATCGTTTCCTGATAAAATCTGGATGGAATCCTTGTCATCTTTTCCAGACATGTCACTCACTGTGATCTCTCGTAACCTTCTCTCTATGTCATCGACTGAAGCATCAAAGACATCCTCCTGTAAATTACAGAGGCCTAAAGGGAGAATCTGGAACACGATATTCCCTGGAGCTGCAAAAGTTGACAGAAGTGTTCGCTTGGAGATGTCCCTAAGGAAATTATTGACTTCAAATCAGATGCTTACTTGAGAGTACACATAAAAATTAGTGGACCAGCAAAACAACCATGATTAAAGAAAATCAAAAGTCATACAGGAATACCGCATACAAGAATACATTGATAATGAGCATCGATTTGCCAGTAGTTCTTTTCTTCACACAGAGAAAGTAGAGCTGACAAAAGACCCCACAGTATGCTTATGCGATAGAACTGGATTCTTCATCAACTTTAACAGGGTTCTATTGCTGACAATAGGGTTGTGTGTGCACGTGTTAGAGCTACTCTCATGGCCCATGTATATGAAGTATGTGTATCAGTATATCAACAATTGGAACAGAGAAAGTGATTCGAGAAATTGCCCAAATTAACCAAAAGTTTTATGGCAGTCTTTCCATAATATTATTTTTCAAAACATCATTTGTCACTTCTAGATGAGCCTCTGCAATGAGTGAATTCGTCAAACTTCGAATCACATATTGGTTTTGATTCACCTTATCAGGGAAAAGTCTTTCATAGTTCTGACCTACTCCCTGCTCGGCTGCTCCTAGTTTAAGTCTGTCCTAATCTACTTCTATAACTAGTTGCTAGTTCTACCGTTACTGAATTCCCCAATACCCCATTTGTCTTTTGGATTTCGGTAAGTCAAAGAGCTTTAGTGCCAATTGAACTCTTGAATTTCTGAGGCCTTCTAATAAGACACTACATGATGATCTTCAGTAATTTATGCAACAGGATACTCCACTGATGATTTCTTTAATTTAGGTAAGATGTAATATTCTATTAGAGTCATCGCTGTGAACCTTGAATTTCACCCTCACATGGCAATTTGTTTTTTAGTGTCTCGCGAAGAAGATACTGAATAAGGCTTATGCAAGAAAAGTCGCACCGCAGTATCCAAACCACAATGCAACAAAATAAAGATAACGATGTCAAGAGGGTAGAATCCCAATTTACCACAAACAAAAGCAGCCTGCACCATCATGACCAATAATGAGAGAGCTGCTTTTTGGAATTTTTCTGAGCTCCAGTATTGAAGGACCCACATTACCCAAACTAGAGATGACATATTCCTCAGAAATCGCACTGCAAATAACACACAGAATACTGAGATTAAATGGCGTCCATCCAAGAGTTAGTACAGGAAATCTAAGTCTAGTACATCACAAGTCTGACAGGACATCATGTGAGTGCAATGTATCACTTAGTCATAGTTAATGCATTGCAATAATACTAAAAGTATCATAAGTATGGAGAATCAGGTGGGGACTCTCACGCCCCCAGTGATTCCTAAATAAAGTACGGAGAATACTTTGGAAGTATGAAAAAGTTTAGGTAATAAAACACGTATTCGTCTACAGGACTAGGCCATCCACAGGGCAGAAATGAATACACCAAAGCTAATAAAGCAATGTCTTAATTCCTGTTTCAGAAATACCTAGTTCTGTAAGTTGTCAAACAGCAAATAACCGTTTTTTTCTGGTTTGCATATTGGACCTATAAACTGGGGGGTGTGTTTTGTTATCCTTCTGGCAGTGGAACTGGAACCGGGCTCCCAAGAGGAGGCAGATGAATTAATGTTAATAAAGCAATGGAATATACAACAGAGATGTTTTCTCTCCAAGTAAGGAATCTTAGATATATTAGGGTGTGACATATTGATGATTAGAGTTATCTTTCACGTACAGAAAAATTACAAACAGCAGTGCGTAGCCACAACCACAACTCTAATTGTGTGCTGAGATATTATATACATATATAGTAGGACTCCTATGAACGGAATTGTAGTTGTTACTGAATATTAATGTTTTCTTATACATGCTAAATTTACAATATTTGTATGCGGGTCCACCGAATAAGTTGTGTAGTTTTCACTGTTTTATGAATGTTCAAATATGCATCTTTCTTTTATTATGAGTGTAAGATGCCCCATCTCAGAGTGAGTGTAATGCCTTCGACTTCCATTGTTTTAATCATATAATACTCCATACAAAATAGGTTGCTACACGCCGAAATGCAAAGGGATAATTACGCTTCCAAGTTCCAACAATATAACCAATAACATGGCGACGTGAGTAACAGTGTAGCACTGGAATCGTCTCATACCATGCTGGCAGTAACATTGGCGACGTGAGTAACAGTGTAGAAGGAAACTTTTAGTGGTAATAATACAGCAATATACCTCCATCCAGTGACCATCATCCATATATGCAAGTTTCTGCTGTCTTCAGCTGCTACAACATAATTTGGTTCACATGTTAAAAAGCAAGACACTGTCCCATAAGGCATCAATTTTGTCAACAGTGAAATGTAGCCAAAGTTAACAGATACAATCTTCAGAGAATTGTCGTCACACTGATCCAATTTGCACATGGAGCAGGAGCAATCAATGCTTTTGTAACAGCCCAAAGTTCGAAAAACCTAAAACCCGAGTAAAATTTTCGCTTTTGTGTTGCATTGCATCATGGCATCAATATAACTTGACTAAATACTTAATTGTTGTCACAGTTAAAAACAAATGCAACTTGCTTCAATAAAATCTCAAATCAATGCAAGTGTTCAAACTTGCAAAACAAATTTTATCTTGGCATCTTATATTTGTCGAGGAAGTTCCAAGGGTAGTTTTGACAAACTATTCTGAATTGTAAAAATAAAATAAGAGGAGAGTAACTCAAAAATGCCTATAAGCAATTCCTATTTTATTTTCCTACCAAATGATTTTCAAATAATCTGGAAGAATTAGGGGAGCTTCATCTTGATGTGGAGAGGCTACCCAAATAATTTCATATTTTTCTAAAATGTTAAAGTGTCCCAAATAAATCAAATACAGTGCTGGTTTCATAAGGGTTTTAAAATTAAAAACAAGAAAGGACTAGACGGTGAAGGAACAAATTGGTCAGGGGGTTTTCTGTCAAACTACCGTCTTCCTCCCTGTAGCAACAGGACGCGCTCGACCGCACCCGCCTGGCGCCAGTGGTCGCCGTGAACCACGCCACTGTGCCGCGTCCCCTGCCGCGTGAAGGGAAGGAGAGCACCCCCACGAGTCGCACTGCTCTCTCCCCGTTGTTTTTCTCCCCGTTTCCCCTCCCTCTTCTGTCCCCTCCATGGCCACGGCATCACCCGAGCTCGCCGTGCTCGTCGCCGACGATTGAAGAGCCCCCAAGCGAATCGAAGCCGACCAACCTCTCCGCCGCGTCCCCAGCTCCGTCTCCGTCCAAGGAATCGTGCCGAAACGCTGTGAATCGCCGCCGCGATCTTCTTCTTCCCCACGGCCGACCGAAGCTCCGCTGCGCGATTTCGTCGCCGCTGCGGTCCACCTACGCCGTCCCCGACCTCCCCACTTGCCCGTGGTGAGCATCTCGTGCAGTAGCACCTCTGTCCCTTCCCCTCTCCTCCCAGCGCCTCGAGCCGCCGTGCTGTTCGCCGAAGTTCACCTCGCCGTAGCTCGCCTCGCTAGTGCGACCGGTCGTGGAGCCGGAACAACCGGGCTGAAGGCTGGGCCTCTCGGGTGCACAGCCGGTCCCTGGGCCGGCCCAAACCGGGCAGACGGCCGGGCAGCTCTGTTAACAGGCCGGCCTGTAAACCGGCCCAACCGGGCTGTGGGCCGGCTACACAGTTTTTCCAGTTTCCTTTTCTTTTGTTTTATAAATGCAATAACTATTGTTTGGTTCATCCGATTTTGGTGTACAATATATCAAAGTGATCAGCAACTCCAATGCTATCTAACCATGCTAAGATCACATCATGACAACAACTTTTCTCCGTGACAGCAACTCCAATGTGGGGCTTGCCCTGCTCGCGGCGTAAGCCATCGCGGCTGTTGCTGCTTGAGCATCTCGCAGCAGCGGCCCAATACAGTTGTTGGTGTCTGGCGCTCGGGGGGTGGAGCCGAGCAGGTTGGTCAGACGACGTCGGCTGGGTGTTGCAGCTGCGGTGAGGGGTTGTGTGCTTGCCGAGTGTGGGGTGCGGCATTCAGAAAAAGTCTTCGACTTGTGTCGGTGCCGGTGACGTCGCCTTCGAGCATCATGTCGTCGTGAAGCGCCGACATTTCCCCCACACTCCTGGTGTTGTCTCTAGGTAAATACCTCAATTCAGTGTACCGGATTGGCGATGGCGCTGTCCTCGACATCACTCCTTTGTTGAAAGCATCGCTTCGGAGACAATACCCGTGCTACTCAATCTTCAGTGTTGAGCTGGGAAATGCGTCTCTAGGACGCAATGTACCGCCAGGGCGGTGCCTCCAAGATTGTTATTTTTTTTTGCGAGTACAAGGGCTGAAAAGAAATTCAGCAAATTACAGAGAGGACCCTACAAAGAACAAAATTACAGTCCAAGCCTCCACTGTAACCCGACCATGTCGTCGTCCATGGCGCCGTCGGTGGCGCGCCGCCGCTCCTGCTCTCCTTGCCTTGGAACGAGAGCTCCCCCGAGCGCACGGGAAGTCGCCGATCGCCGGCCACAGAGGACCTACACCAGCGGACGCCGTCGTCGCCGAACCGAACTTTCTCAGCCACCTGCACGTTGTCGTCGACGCCAGATCCGCCGTCCCGCGGCATCCGGCAAAGGGGGAAACCACACACGGCAGATCCGCAGAGCTGCGAGCGTGGAAGCGGCGGAAGATCAGCTGCAGAGCTCCACGGAGCGCCGCCGCCGAAGAGGGAGTCCTCCACCTACAAAAGCAACACCGACCGCGCCATCTCCTCCTCCGCGCCGCCGGCTGGATAAGAAAGGAACCCTACACTATGTACACGTCGCGAATCGGGGTTCCCCCGTCCTCCCGCCGCCGGAGCGGCTGGCGGAGGCCGAGGCAACCGCCGATTCGGCGACGGCGAGGTGGAACTCCTTCTTGCGCTCAGAAATTCGCCCTTCGGTTACTGTAGATGGGGAAGGGTTACGGTCCAAGGTCCGTACTGTCACAAGATTGTTATTTCTATAAGACAGGTCAAAGTAAAGTCTTGCCCTCCGCTAACTTGCCTATCTCTTATGGGCGCTAGAGAGTGTTGGGTATGTTGGTTAGGGTAGTCGAGATGAAGTGGTCGTTCTCCGGTGGTGGCCGGTGTTGGTAGAGACGTGGCTTTGATGCTCTTGTTCAGCAGCAGGGCGTGCCCTTTTGTTGTGATTGCAGCGTGTGGTAGCAGTGAGGCGTTGTAGCATTTATTTATGGTGTTTTCCTTTTTTTTCAAGTTTAATAAAAACGTGCAGATCTCCTGCGGGTTTTAGAAGAAAAAAAACTGGTCAAATGTCAAAACTGATTAGGAAAAAAAATTGTAAGATTTTGCCTGGATCATCAATCTGTCATATTATGAAATGTTTGACATGTATGAGCAAACCGTCGTTTTTTTTAAGCCATTTTTCTTGTTTGTGAGTCGAAGTTCGTGACCACGATTTTACACTATTGTGGGACACGCTGTGCTGCGCACTACCATGAACGTGAATTTGATGATCAATTTGTACTCACTAAAATGAATCAACAACTCAATCCAAGTGAAGGTACTAGTTGCAAAGAAAAAGAAAAAAAACTATTTTCACTTGGTCACAGATATGGAGGACTTCTCCTCCTTCTTGTTGGCGGTAGTCGCCTGCGGCGATCTGTACTTGTAGATGCTGGCGAAGTAGAGAAAGACGGCGAGGTTGACGGTGCTGAGCACGGCCAGCAGCCAGTACAAATAATCAAACCTGCCGACGTTGATGTTCTGCGCTAGCCACGACGGCCTCCCCTCCACGACGTTCCCCGTGGCCGCGTCGACGGCGTTGTTGATCGCCGTCGCCACGAAGCACCCGAGGCCGCCGGCGACGGCGGCGTAGGCGGATCCCACGCTGCGCATGGCGTCTGGCGCCTCCTGGTAGAGGAACTCGATGAGGCCGACGAGGCAGAACACCTCGGCGATGCCGATGAGGCAGTACTGGATCAGCAGCCAGTAGGCGCTCAGCCCCGGCATCGGCGTCAGGAACAGCCCCAGGTACCCGTGCTCCACCGCGTAGCGCCGTCGGTACCGCTCGAAGACGCCCGCCCACACGACGGAGATGATGGAGAAGACGAGGCCGATGCCGACCCGCTGCAGCTGTGACGCGCCGTGCGGGTGCCCGGTGAGGCGGCGGGCGAGCGGCACGAAGGTCTGGTAGTAGAGCGCCAGGACGAGGAAGATGGCGAGACAGGGGAAGACGGGCATGCAGGTCACCGGAAGGGTGGAGCCGAAAAGGGGGAGGGCCGTGTTGAGCGTGTAGGCCTGCTGCACAGAGAGCGTGAGGAACTCGGTGAGCACCACGCTGAGCATCACGGTGCACGTCGGCACCGGTAGCAGCCGCACCAGGAGCTTCACCTCCTCCACCTGCGTCACCGTGCACAGCCGCCACGGATTAATCCCTCCTTCTTCGTCCTCGTCTTGGATGAGCCGGAGCGCGGCCTTGTCGAGCCACCGGAAGTCGTCGGTGTGGTCGATCTTGGCGCTGCCGCGGATGGCGGACTTGGGACCGGCCAGCTCATGGAGCCCCACGTATCCTCCGCTGTCGAAACCGGCGTGACGCTTCCGGAAAGCGGCGACGAGCACCTGCGCGACCCTGGTGAGCGGGCTGCCGCCCGGCGCCTTGTGGCGGTACAGCGACGTGCCGGCGAAGAAGAGCGCGTTGGAGGCGCCCATGGCGATCGCGAGCGCGCCGAACGCCGCCGCCCAGCCGTGGTGCATCTGGATGTAGACGACGAGGGTGAAGGCCGCGATGGCGCCTACGGTGACGGCGAGGTAGAAGAGGTTGAAGAACCGGTCGAGCCGGCGCTTGTAGTTGGCGTCCCGGTCGTCGAACTGGTCGGCGCCGAAGGAGGACACGCACGGCCGGATGCCCGCGGCGCCGAACGCGGTCACGTACAGCGCGGCGTAGAGGTAGGCCATCTGCCAGGGCTGGGCCTGCTGGCAGCCGCCGAGGAGCATGGCGAGCGTGTCGCAGCCCTGCTGCGACGGCACGAGCGACGGGAGCGTGGCGGCGAGGGTGAGCGCGACGAGGCCGAGCAGGTAGAGCGTGGCGAAGACCGCGATGGTCCAGTAGCGGCCGAGGTAGGCGTCGGCGAGGAAGCCGCCGAGGACGGAGGAGGCCTGGGAGATGCCGAGGAAGGTGTTGACGGCGCCGGCGGAGGCGGCGAAGGGGAGGTGCATGACCTTGAAGAGGAAGACGACCATGTTGACGGAGAGGCCGTAGTAGGCCATCCGCTCCGCCATCTCGTTGCCGAAGATGAAGAATGCCGCCACCCAGCCGCCCGTGCGCGGGAGGTCGCGCTCGGGGATGGGCGCGCCGCGGATGTCAAGCGGCGTGGTGCCGACCGCGTTGGGCGCGCCGGTGAAGCGGCGCTCGTCGCTCTCGAGGAAGTGGGAGCCGAGCTTCTTGCGCTGGAGCGACAGAGAGGACGCCATGAGCGGTGGCGGCGGCGGCGACTTGATCTCCTTGGGCTTGCTGAACGGTGGTGGCGGTGATGGTGATGGTTGCTCCATTACTAGAGCGGCAGGGCCGCCACCGCCAGCGAATCTATTCGACTGAAGTGGAGGGAAGATAGATTTTTTGCAAGAAGCAGCAGAGTCTGATCCTGCCGGTAAGCAGCAAATTTAATGCGGCGGAGCGGAGGAGAGAATCGAGAAATTAATGGCCGCATTTAGCTCGACAAGGACGACGCTGAATCAATGAATGGAAAGGGAACGAGAAGTGCCGTGTGTGTTTGTTTGGAGCTGCAGTGACAGTACGACTTCACACCATGGCCATGAATCGAAGCTGCCAACACACATCACACACTGGTCGTTGATTAACCTGGCCAGGTGCCCAGGTAAATACTACTCCATGTGGAGTGGAGATTTACTGCTCCCGAGCTCCACTAATCTCACTATTTTAAAATTTAAAGATGTTTCTCGTGTGCAGATAGTGCACAAGTTTTATCCGTTCCTGATCCACCTTACAACGGGAGGTTTATCGAGACCTTTTTACGGATGCATGTGCACGTTTGGAAGAAGTGGCGAGGGATATTTTTACCCGACATGGATGGCTGCTTGATCGCCGAATTTGTCCTCCATAGGCGATTGTGTTCATCTTCAGCTATGGCGTTTTATTATATTCATCGTGATTGTAATTCGTCTAGCGCTCTTTATTCTCTTGTTTTGATACTTGAATTGTGGCTGTGCGCATTCATATGCAGAGGCCGGGTGTAATGCTTAAATTTAAGTAATAAAGCCCTTTATCTAAAAAATGTGGCGGTGGCGGGCTGCAGCGCTTGTGGTGCTATGGTGGGCAGACGAGAGTTTCCGGCGGCACGAGCGGGTCATCCCGGCAGCGTGCGTGAGGCATCATTCTGCGAGGCGGCAGAGTTCTGCGTATTTCGACCGACGGCTCTAAATCTGGTGGCAGCACTCCGTGGGCCTCCTCTGGCGCAGGAACCTAGCTTCAAACCAGTTCGGAGCTGGTGATAGCAGTGTGTCGTCCGCTCCCTAAAGGCATCATCATCGAGGGAAGCCACCACCTTCTTCCATCATCTTGGGAGAAACCCTAAATTCGTGGATCGGATGATGGCGGCACTCCCCCTACCCCACTGGGGTGATCATTCTTGTAGGTGTTCATCAGTCGAAGGGACCAGTTGATAGATAAGGTGACGAGTGATGGTTTGGTTGCGGCACGATCTTGTTAGTCGGCTTCTTGTTCCAATGTGTCTGACTTGTCTCCATGTCTAACTTACTCTGCTACGAAGTTGGAGCTGCTGACCACCGTGTCTTCAGCCACGTTCACAACGCATGTGCTTCCCATCTCCTCTTCAGAGTACCAACATTTTGCGTAAAGGGTCAACTATTTGGCATTGCGTGCTCTGAGCTTCACGAGGCCATTGCGGTGAGTTCCTCTTAGGTGGTCATCTTTTTGGTGAAGTCGGAGTCGTTTCGATGGAGTGACGAACAACCTCCTCAATGACGATCTTCGTCTTCAACGGTGTATGCAGTATGCCTTTTGTAGCCAGGGTGACTGTATATGCCCTTACGACGGTCGTGTTATTCTTTAGTTAACCGGTCACCTCTTTTTCTCTATGTTTTGTACTGGAGTAAACCAAGCGCGCACAGGCGTGTTGCCTAGTAGTGCTTGATTTGTTGCACGCACATAATAAACTGCCAATACAACACATAGCATGCGCGCGTGCTCCAACCACCGCACTGCACTCGACCAATCACTACCTGGCCACTAAACAATAATACTACTAGCAAGGCAGTTCTCGCCTCGCCACGATCAATCGACGTCGCTAGCTCACGGACTTGCTTGTTGATGATACTCCACTCATAATTTGACCGGAGTGCTAATCCAAAAGCTCCTTCACCAACAACGAAACCACACGTACTACGCACCACAAATCGTACGTCTTAAATTAACCAACGAGAAGAGCTGTTTTACGGTGCAATTTACTTGTCCCTTGAGCTAGTAGTATTGAGACCCATCGATCATTGATTACAGGGATATTTTAGGTAACTAAATTTTGGTATTTCGGTTTTACTTTTATTTCGAAATCAGGATGAAGATGTGATTTGATCTCTTACCATGGAAATGCAACCATGCTCTAGACCTTTATCTAGTCCACTTAATGGAATCGTGTTATTAAAAGAGAGAACAATAAAATATGTGTCCACAGATCAACCAAATATGTGTCAATTACAACGGCAGTCCAAAAATTAATTAGACAACTAGAATACAATATTAAAATTTATTTTGTATTTTCAGATTAATTATCTGTAGAATTTTGAATACTGACAAAACTAGGGTAAATGGTTCTCTTATATGGGAAAATTAACTGGGGTTCATCAATTCACTTAGTCATTGTCTAAAAAATATGGTGGCACAAAATAAGCGACATGATGCAGTTTCATATTTGTATAGTCATTGATAGCTACACGAACATCTCGTTCTTGTCCACACGATGTGGTATTCTCTCATCCGATAGCACTCCATAAGAGAGTGAGTCGTTCACCACCTTAAAAATAAGTACAGAATATTTTGTTTACTGCTCAGGTGGATAATTTGTTGTAGATTATGGATAATTTTCTAGCGGTACCTTAGTAAAAGCACGAGAAAAGAGGCGACTGATATTTCTTTAAGATCAGTCGGCCGACGGCAAATTCACGCATTTCTTCGCGTTTGTTAGAGATAAGAAAGCTAGTATTTGCAGTCGACATCTTTTGTATTTTTGTTTGCGGGTTCTTTTGTATCCTTTCCCTACGATCAATCAGATTTGGTAGCATGTACTGTTTGTACCGTGAAACTAGTATATGGGAAATATTATCTAAGGAAGGTCAAACTATGGAATGTACAGATGGGCGCCGATCTGCTCCCCTGTTTGTGCGGGTTGTTTCCTTTTACTCTTTTTTGCATACCGAATTTGCGCTTTGATAGAAAAATACTACTCTATTGATCAACAAGTATTGGTATAGCTGGACCGTCGGATCTGTTCGGTTGGACGGTTGGTATTCGTTCGTCCGTACCGTAAAAAGCCCCAACGAGAATGGTACTACAGTGATATGGAGACCGAGTTCTGGAGCTCGGTATTTCAAAAGTTTTAAATCCGCATTTTAGAGTTTTTAAAAAAATAAGAAAAAGTATATAGATGTAGATAATAATATAATGTACAAGTGCAGGAAAATTCAGTCCGAAAATCGTTATATTTGGGCCAGAAAAATAACTAATGGGCATCTCCCCTTTTGAAAACCTTCAAATTTTATCAATTTTTTTCAAGGTCCAAAAAAATACGAATTTTGTATTGAGTTTTTGCACAGAGGTAGATCTTGACATTATCTACACTTGATTCTTGTGACAAAATTTCTGAAACATTAAAAATGCTGATTTTGATTTTTAAAAAATACCGAGCTACCTGGAGCTTGGCCTCCAAATGCACTATCCAACGAGAATGGTGCTACAATGACTCAAGGGATGGTACCATCGGCACTAGAATGAATGAATGGATCCGTAGTACTGAATCTGAATTATGGCGCCATCGCAGCACGAACGAAATGGACATCATCAATCCAGGACAGCCTAGCCTTGCCCTTCAATTCTTTAATGCTGTAGTTCACCTCCATGGAGCTAGCGGCGCGATCGCATCTGATCGCTGGGGTTTTGGATTCAAGTTGGCGCGCGCAATGGAGTTCAGACAGCGCACTCCACCGACCACTCTACCAACGGCCAACGGTCCTTGCATGGAGTAAATGTAAATTTGCCTACGTACTGTAGTTCGTATGGAAGGAGGAAGCAGAGGCAAGCATTGAATTTCTCTAGCTTACAGGTATCCGGCAGTACTATGTTGTTTCTGAATGAATTCTGCTCATGCGTCTGCAACCAAAAACCACGCCGCATTCCCGTCAGTCACACACGCGTATTTCTGGAACCTCCTCCCCCTCCTCATCTCTCTTTCCAGAGGCGACTCGAGGGCGACTTCGGCTTGCCCAGTGCCCGCCGGCGCATCCGTGGGATTTCTCACCCTCCGACGGCCGCTCCGGCGGCGGGAGGATGAGGAATCCCCAGATCTGCGTTTCGGTGGTGTAGATAGGGTGTGGATAGGGTGGTTTTTGGACGTCGGGCCGAGGCGGGAAGCCTCCGTCGTCGTTTTGCTGGGCTGCAGCCTCCCCTCGGTTTCGTTGTCGTCTCCGACGGCGGCGGAGGGCTGCTGCTTCGTCCTGCCGGCGCTTCCTCCGGCGTCGGTGGTGGTTTCGCGGTTGGTGTGCAGGAGGTCTGCAGGAAGATGTGGAGGCTGCTGCTGCGGGGCTCCGAGGTGCGAAGGCTGAAGATCTGGCCACCTCTGGTGAGGTGGTGTGGCGTTGGCCCCAGATCTGGAGCGGAGGTTGCTTGGGGGGTTCCCCCGGCCGATGGTTCTTCTTCGACTTCAGATCCAGCTCGTCGGAGCTGGTGGCTGCTGCGGCTCGTCGTCGCCTTCGGGCTTGGAGTACTTCCGCTCCTTCGGTGAGTGATGCCGGCGGCTGGTTCCTGCGTCGTCTTAGACGGTGGAGGCCCTGTGTGATCGGTGTACTCGAGGTGTTAGCTGGCTTGTTGCAGTTGTGTTGCTCTCTGTATCCTTTTTGCTTCTTTGTTGCTTGTATTCCGGTCTGTAATGCTTTCCTATCAGTATGAATATAAGTTGTTAGTGTTCAAAAAAAAAAAACCACGCCTGATACCTGACAGGCACGCATGCTCATGATTCATGACTCGTTCTGCCAAATACTCTTCCTACCTGATTCTGACGGCACTGCATGCTTTGTTTGTTTCATTAGTTGCACGACTGCTCGAGCTAACTACTTCCTGATTATGACAGGTAGGAAATTTTCTACTACAGTCGTATGTTTGCCAACACACCAGTGCTCAGAATGGCTTAGATAGATTACTAGCTCATATATCTGGTGGAAACCAACTTTACTGGTGAAAACCACACGAAAAATGATGTTTAAAAGTTTAGAAAAAATCTTAACAAGAATTCATTACGCTGAGACTCAAAATGGTTTAGGAGCTATGAAAATGAAAAAAATCAGCAATAAATAGCAATGGTTGCTACAATTCACTGCCGAATCTACTATTCACCTCTGAATTTGTCGGCTGTTACTTGAGTGCACACCAGTTATAATAGACGCTAAGTGTTGGACCATGAATAACTACTTCCAGATTATGACAGGTAGGAAATTCTCTAGTATGCTTGCAAACACACCAGTGCTACTTGAAAGCACACAACAAACGCAAATGATTACACCAACATTCTCATTCTCAGATCTAGGTGGTGGCTAGCAACAAAACAAGGTATTCAAGAAGGTATTCATGGTCCAACACTTCTCCAGCCAGCCAGCGAAACCTCTCCGGCTACATTTGTCAGCTCCCGATGAAGCTAGTACGGTTGGCGTTTCATTCTGATGGTCTTAACATTAACCGACAGTAGAAATATACCCAGGCAACACAGTAATGTTACTCCTCACATTGACAGGAACGATACCGTTCACAATAATCCTCACATTGGACAGGAGAGCAAAGTAACATCAAGCTAACTCGAACTCTCACCGGACTCTTCAGTTTTTTTATAGTGCTGCAGAATGATTCCGTGGACCAAAACACATAGCCTGTGAAAACAAACTATGCAATCACCAATCCCTAGCTCTGACAAAAATCTGGACGCACTGGCCTGCCCTCGGCATAAAACAGGAATGGATAGCTTGTTTTTCACTTGACTTTCACCAACTCTACTTCATAGATGATTGTCGAGTTCTTTGGTGCTTCTCCAACCGATTTGCCGTCCTTCTCGCTGAAGGATTAATGTGATGCAAAAGCAGCGTCATTCGTAGAGTATGTGCCATATATACAATTGGAAGGTAAAGAGTAAACATGTGAAAATGCTTACCAGAGGGATGGAGGGATAGTTAGCCTCCTTTTGTCACCAACATGCATACCTACAGTAAATATCATTAACTGAGAACCATGATCGAAAAATATGTCAAACATTAAAAAAACAGTGAGCTCCGAGATGATTACCATCAATACCAAGATTCCATCCAGGGACCACTACTTTCTCAGCACCTGTAGACAGCAAAATGTGCATTTTAAGCATTTAAACTTAAACCATAGAATGATACAAAACAGCTGAAGTTGTATGTCGATATTTACCAAGCTTGAACTTGTAGGGCTTTTCCTTATCATTACAATGAACAGTTTTTCCATCCTGCAGCTTGCCAACATAATTGATGTAAACCTGCAGAGGCGAAGTGGACTTATTTACATGTACTCCTTGAGGGCACTGTGTGCTGTGCATATAAATCTGAAGTACTGAATGCAGAAAGTCAGCCTCAATCATTGTTTCTCCTTTTCTGATATTATTGCTAATTGCCAGAAGAGCTTAGCCGAGCATATAGATATGAAACATACAGTTCCATTCATGAACTACAGAGAACCACGGCATAGCCGGGATGGTAGGCATGGGTTGATGCATGCCTGCCCACCTGGGTTCGAGCCCCCGTGCTCGCAACACCAGCGTGTACTCATCAGTGCTCTCTTGCACTCTTCTTCTTTCAAAAAACGCCTCCGGCCTCCTCCCGGTAGGAAATCATTCATGAACTACAAGCATACTGGGTGGAAAGCTCAGAGACGGAAGGGCGGGGATACCTTGCTGCCATTTGAAGCCACTTTTGCATCTTGGTTCCCTGCTGACAGATCTTCTATGACCAGCCCATTTTCCAATGTTTTAATGTTGTTGGAATGCTTTCCATCTTCTGCTTCTACTGGAGTTCTCTTCTTTTTCTTGGATTTCTTTTTAAAATCAGCTTCTTGTTTGGGAACTGATGACCCATTCACCTCTGTTTCGTCGCTGCTCATGTCATGCAGCAAGGTATCAGTATTCACCAAACATTATAGAAACAGATATACAACTAAATATGAGGCAGAGATGTACATTGGGGATGCAGGATCCTGATTGATGGTATCACTTTTTCTTTTTCTAGCATTTCTGCTCTCCTTTTTGGTCTCCTCCGTTGATGCAACAGTTTCAGGTTTGATTTCCTTCGAAACATAACCATTAGTCTTAGCCAAAGAAGGCAAGTCTTCTTCTTTGGCAAAAAAATCTTCATCTTCACTGCCACTATCAAATATTGAGCGAGGCTTGCGCCTGACAGCTGGCTTGCATGAAGAATCTTCAATCTCGTCCTCGGTGCTGTCAACTTGGTTCTTCTTCTTTAAGCGTCGCTGTCTTTTAACCTTACCAGCATCCTTTTCAGAGTCTGTGTAATAAATATTAGAATGTGCAAGCAGTCAATGGGATGGAGAATTGAGGTGATACATGTAATTGACAGCCACAGCATACAATGGCATTGTGTTAGCCCAGAAACAGACAGTGCGAACAGAATAAGAAAATCAAAATAGCAAGAATTTATCTATAGAGAGACTTCTTCAAATAGTTGAAAAAACATGTTAACTGAACTTTTACAAAAGAAAATTAGAAGCGTCCAACCAAGTACACTACAGTATTATGTTTGGTATTATGGTGGCAATGTGCTGTGCAAGGTAATAAATTTACATTTTAGTACTTAATTATGAACTACAAAGGTGCAATGGTCAAAAGTCCAGACTTCACAGACATCATTAAGTTTAATTTAAAGAGTAACCTAATTTCCTAGTTCAAGGATAAGGAAAACATGTGTACGTACATGAAAGATATGCTAAGTATTACTGTGACACATATAATCCAGTGACATACCTGGCTTGTGGCGATCAGGGGTGGAGCATACATCACCATCATCCATAGAGTCAGAAACATCATTGTCCTTGGGCACTTGAATGTCACCATCATCAATGAAGTCAGATTCATAACTGTCCTCACTCACATCATAGTCTTGATCTGTATCAGACTCCCCAACATCCTCTCCATAAGATTCTCTAATAACATGGTTAAGAATGAACTCTAAATCTGAAAAGTGAACACTACAAAAAAAATGAAACATTATGTCATGAAGCAACTCTAAAAAGGATACGATTCATCGTCTCCTGCACCACTCCTGCTGCCTGGCCGGAGGTAATATCCTGAGAGATGCACAGAACTCGGACCAAGTACTGAAAACAGAACCTCACCGTCCTCCTCCAACTCAATCTCAAGATGGCGCGTCTCAGCCAGTTTAGGAGTCAAGCTACAAATTATGACTGGTGCCTTGTTACCAACAACGCATTGCAGCACCGACCTTTTAACAGCATCAAAGCTGCCCAGTGTAGCCTAAAAACCATCACAAAAGTCAATGTAATGACTAAATGACCCCAAGTACCCCTTTGAAGGATTCTGATGCTTGGAAGTAAACAAAAGTGTAGGTTCAAGTAATTAATTGCTCGAATGACAGACAGGCTCAAGTAAATTTTTGCATGCCCCTTTTTTACTCGCTAAATTAGCCGCACAGATGGCACACTAGTGTACTGCAGTAAATCAGTAATAGTATCACAGCAATGTTAAAGGTCCGCAGAAATGTAATCTAATGGAATTATCATAGGGTGAGAAATAAAAAAACAGATGTAATAAAATTTGGAACAAGATGAAATGGATATGAGGGAAAAATCTATTCAAACCACAATACTCCCTCCGCCCCAAAATAACTGTCTTCAATTTGTCAAAAGGTGGACGTATCAAGAAATAAAATATGTATAGATACATCCACTTTTTAACAAACTTGAGACAATTATTTTGGGACGGAGGGAGTATTATTTTTAGCAGCCTCTTCCGAAGTAACAACAGGACCCTGATAAGAAGCAAAAAGGGGGGCGGGGCAACCTGCGAAATCCGGAGACGGCCATGGGACGAGTGATAGCGGTGGGTATATGGCTTCCCGGGCTTCACCTCCACGCCTGCACAAATCAAGATTATTAGCATATGTATGTGTATATGTAAGTTTAACAAGAACAATACAACCCAGAAATAGGTATTGAGATAAGAGATGCTTGGCTTACCCCAGAACGCCATAGGGAGGGCCTGATGGAATTAGGAGGAGGCCGCCTGCGAGATGACGGAGAGAACGCCCGCCGTCTGCGGAGCGGCGTAGGGTCGGAGAGGCGTGGTCGGGGATGGTGGTGAGCGGCGGCTCCGCCGTCCTCCGCTGCGAGGGCTTAAAAAGGGGAGGGAGGGGTTACCGCTCGGCGTTCCTGCGATTTCCGGGCCGCGGTTCGGCCTTTTCATCTCATGTGGGCCGGCCCACTTCATAAACACCAGCTGTACGCAAACAAAAATACATTTGAAATTTACCGGATTATGGAGCACTACGGGCCTCCGCCGCGCCCGTGGGCTTAAATTTTAAATCGTTCAACCGTAAAGTTATTGTGAATTAAAAGTTTCGTTTAACCGTAAAGTTATTGTGAATTAAAAGTTTCGAAAACTGTTTAAATTCAGAAATAACTCAGTTTTTGAATAGTTTGGCGCATTTGAACTCTTTTTGATGTATACGGAGAATACAAATTTGTAAACCACATGGATATTTGAATTTTGAATTTTGCTCGTGCGTATCTATTTTTATGTGATCCCGTTGATATGTTCGCTAATTTTTTCGGAGAACATGTGTTGAACTGTTAATCTGCATTTCAGACTATTTTTCAGGGAAAAAGATGTGCGCGTTTGTTAAATTTTAGTTTGCATTATTTAGAATCAATGCAAAATCATATTTAGAATTATGTAGAATTGTTTGGGGAAAAAATTGTGGACATTTTTGATATTTTTTTTTGTTTGACACCATAATGAGAGGGAATTTATTTATTTTTCCCCAAATTTTTTGAAACGGTGGTTTAGATTTGTTTGGAATTTGTGGAAATTAGTTTGCACCGATTTGAATTTGTATTTGGAAATGTACAGAAGTTTTCAAAAATAGAAAAAGAAGAATGAGGAACGGAAAAATAATTATTTTTTAACTCTGTTGTAATTAGTGAACTGAAAGTTTTTAGTTGGTTTTTTTTAATCTATTAATGAGGCTTTACGAACTATTTGGAATTTTTAAGAATCGGCTATTGTTTGGGAAGGCGCCAAAGTTTCTGAAATGTCGATTTAGATTTGTTTGGAATTCATAGAAATTGATTTGAACCATTTTGAATTTGTATTTGAAATATTACAGAAGTTTAAAAAAATTCTGGAAAATAGGGGAGAAAAAAAAAGTGGGCCGAGCCAGATGCACGGGAAGCAGGCCGGCCCAGCAGCCAGCCCGTCTTCCCGGCCCAGGCCCACTGTGGCGTCACGCTGACGTCACAGTGGACGCAACTCTGCCGCGGCGGCGGCGAGCTCGCCGGCGGCGAACCAGCTCGATTCGGCATGCGCGCGTGGGTTGGCTGGATGCGCGCGTCCGCGAGCTGCAAGAAGGTGGCGGCGCCGCCCCTATTTGGCCACCGGAGCGTCATCGGCGGGGAGAAAACGCGGCGGCGGATGGCGGCGGCGGCGGAGGCGATTCCGGGCGGCGGACGGCGTTCCGGCAAGCGGCGCTCGGCCAAGAGGAAGAGGCGTCGACGGCGGGGCTCGGAGCTGCGTGGATCTGGGCAGAGAAGGGCGTAGCGGGGCGGGCGAGCGCCGGCGGCGGCGGCGACCACGGCGTCGCGCGGGGGAGAGGAGAGTGCGCTGGCGTTTTTGCAGATAAGACCTCGAGTTTTGAGAAAATCACGGGTAGGTCCTCCCGCAGCGGGAACCGTCGAATTCATGCGAATATCGTAAAATGGAAGGTCTTTTTTGCAAAATGGCGCGGCGACCGGGTGGGCGACCGGCTGGCAGCCGGGCGACCGGCGGGGTGACCGGGACGCGTGGCGCGACACGATTGGCTAAAAATCGACATGAACAGTAGCCGGGGGTTTGGGGGCGACGTGGCTTCATCCAGACCATCCGTCGCACGGATCGGACGGCCAGGAATTGGCCGCGACGTGGCGCGCTGAGGGAGGGCGGATCCTACGGCCTTTTTATATAGTAGATGAATATTTGTCTAACGTGTTTCATCGAGAATCTGGTTAGAATGGTGGTTTTACAATCAGTCCAACAGATTTCAAACTTTCTTATTGAGCGGAATATTTTTCAGAAGAAGCTGATATTCTCGTCAACATCGACACGATTTGAGGTGACTTTGTTAATTTCAAAACTTGATCAGCCAGCTCAGTCTTTTGAAGTGCACATAAGAGTAGAATGTGCGTGTATACGCGTGTATGTGCGTGTATGTGAGCGCTTTTGTTATACTGTGTTTCACCCGTGAACATGAGATATTCGAAACAAAATCAATGTCAGGTTGTTTTCATTTCAACTTTGCGGCTGGGTGTACATAAAATCTTCTCTTTTTTTTTTGAATTTTCCATATATATTAAACAACAAAGAATACACGACTAAATAGATTACAAAAACAATACTAAAAAAGACGAGCAAATCTGTAAGATCTCCATGACACAATTTTGTACTTTTCTGAAAGCAGCCGTAGAATAACGTCGAAAACTCCAAACCACAGACCTGTGAATACCAACGAATGTTCTCCTCTTTTAATTTTGCGCCGCAATGCCAAGACTTTGTGCACGCACGCAACCATTAAATTATTAAATTAATCAAGCAACATCAGCAAGAGCACCACCACTGATATTCCAGGGACAAATAACCGACCCACTTTGTCGACGTCGTTGGGAGCCGAGAGAACGAATCACCATTGCCGAAAACATAGTAGTCGGGATAGATAATGCAAGGACAAATCTCCTCACGGTAACCAAGAGAAACAATCAAAGATTGATCTGGCGAAGCAAGATCTGAAGAACCATACCTAGACAAAATTAATCTTTCAAAGCCACCATTGACGTCGGGAAGGAGATCTCGCCGACCAACGAAGCGCGAAAGATCACTTATTGTAGAAGATGCCATCTCCATTGACGGAAAAGACAACAACCAAAACCAAGCTCTAACATTAGGGACCTTTATATAGCGTCGTCAGAGGTTCCCACCCCTCCTAGTGCCAGAGCGGCACCTAGAGGAGGCGAGGACCCGTCAATTCTTAGGCGAAGACGACGATGAAGATGCAGATGACGCCGGCGGTGACGACTAGACATAAAATCTTCTCCTTAGTTGTAAGCACGTTTCGTTTAGTATCAGGGGATTATTAAGTCATCACTTGTATTTTATAGATCTACTAGCAAAATTGCCCATACATTGGGACGGATTTTAAATTTTTCAATATGTGCTTACAGATCTAGAAAGCAATATGTGTACTTTCTAGCACTCAAACATTTTACATTTCACTTCAGTTTTAGGTCCGTGTCGTTTAAAATATTTTAGATTTTGCTTCAATTTTACCTCCCATATTGTAATGTACATCAATCCTCTCAAAAGAAAGAAATAAAAAATAAAGTGATAAACATTTTACCTGCATTTTTAGATGAAGAGAGGTTCATTACTTAAAAGTTTAAGTATTACACCCAGCCTCTGCATAATCAAGATGCACACAACCGAAACAAGTCTATAGTTAAATTGTTAGAACGCATATGATGGTGGAGGGCCAATACGCAAATTATGCTGTTATCCATGTTGGGACGCCACGGCTGAGGGACGCCGGTGCAATACCCCGCTCTCCGTGGGGACCTACATCAAGAGATGACGCAGGTGACCGGAGCGCCCTTCGCAGGCTATCACCGCCTCCACCGTCGCTTGTGGAGCCGAGGTTCGTGGTCAGAGCCGAGGTTCCCGCCGCACTAGTAGTAAACTGCCTTTCTGTGGATCACTTTTTTGTGGAGCACCAATTTGTCGTGCGCCACAAAAATTATTTCTGTGGCGCATGTTTCTGTGTGCGCCACGAAATTTTGAAATTCGGTGGCGCACGATGGTTTTCTGTGGCGCACGTAGCTACATGCGCCACAGAAAGCCAACTTTCTGTGGCGCATGTGAGTTTAACTTTCTGTGGCGCACCCCCAACATGCGCCAAGACATGTGACTTCTATTGGCGCATGACGAGGTTATACCAAACGGGTACCCTACCATGAGGGTACCTGGTGCACGTGATGACTAAAGCCCAATTGTCAACAGTCCGATGAAGCCCAGCAAGGAAGGCCCAAGACAAAGATTGTTTCCCAAGTTAGGCTTAGTCGGTTGTAGTTTCCTTATCTGTAAAGCCTAGTCGGTTACGTACCCGAGACCCAGCCCCCTATATAAGTGCTGGGAGGGTGGTCGATCAAGGACACGCAACATCAGAGCCCTCAAACCCTAGCGAGATCAAACCCTTGCTAGATCCTTATAACCGCAACATATTCCATCATCAATACAGACAGGCAGGAAGTAGGGGTGTTACCTCAGTCGAGGGCCCTGAACCTGGGTAAATCCCGCTTGTCAGCCGACGATTCTACCTACACTACGTGTTCTCTACCTCATAACTCTAGCCCTAGGTACCTTACCATGGGTATTGTCGAGGACACACCTTGGACGATGACACCCAGATCAGCTTCGACACTGATGCGTGTAAAGTCACACGTCCGTTGGGAACCCCAAGAGGAAGGTATGATGAGTGCAGCAGTGATGACCCACAAGTATAGGGGGTGTATCGTAGTACTTTCGATAAATAAGAGTGTCGAACCCAACGAGGAGCAGAAGGTGTTGACAAGCAGTTTCGATGAAGGATTCACTGTAAATACTCACAGAAAAGTTTTTAGGGATTTTTGATATAGCAGATAAATAAAATATAAGTAAGTAAAATGCAGTAATAATAATTGCAGCAAGTGGCCCAATCCTTTCTACAGCAAAGGACAAGCCGGTTGGTTTACTTATGATGACCAAACGTTCTTGAGGACACACGGGAATTTAGTCTAGTGCTTTCGCTTCATATAGTTGATTAATCTTCATTGTTTTGATAAGTGTTGTGTGGGTGAACCTATGCTAATGCACCGCCCTTCCTAGGACTAATACATACTTGTGATTATACCCCTGCAAGCATCCGCAAATACAAGAAAGTAATTAAGATAAATCTAACCACAGCCTTAAACTCTGAGATCCTGCTATCCCTCATGCATCGATATACCAACGGGGGTTCAGGTTGCTGTCACTCCGGCAACCCCACAATTGGCAAACGAATACACAATGCATTCCCCTAGGCCCATAAAGGTGAAGTGTCATGTAGTCGACGTTCACATGACACCACTAGAAGAATAACACCACAACTTAAATATCAAACCATTAAATATTACTCAACATAATTCACTACTAACATTTAGACTTCTCCCATGTCCTCAAGAACTAAACGAACTACTCACAAGACATCATATAGATCATGATCAGAGGTGATATAATGATGAATAACAATCTGGACATAAACCTTAATTCAACGGTTTCACTCAATAGCATCAACCACAAGGAGTAATTAACACCGGGAAAGTTTCCCCTATGAAATACACAAGATTCAACCCTAGATGTTACAGCGGAACGGAGTGGAGCGGTGGAGATGACGGTGTCGGCGGTGGAGATGATGGTGATGATGATCCCAATGAAGTCCAGCTCGATGACGGTGACGATGGCGACGATTTCCCCCCTCCGGGAAGGAATTTCCCCGGCAGATTTCTCCCTGCCGGAGAGCTTTTCTCTCTCTGGTGTTTTCCGCCTCGTGGAGGCGGCGGAATATTTCCTCGACCCCGGTCTTAGGGTTTCTGGAGGATGAAGTACGCGAAGGGGCACGGCTGAGGTGGGCCTGGGCCTCCTCCCCACATGGCGGCGCGGCAGGGGCCGCGCCATGGGTGGGGAGGGCCCATGGTGGCCCACCTTGGCCCCCCTTTTGGCTCCTCCGCATCTGACAAAATAGGACTTCTGTATATTTTCCTCAATTGTTGATCTCAGAAATATGTACCTTGACGGTGCTTTTTCCAGCAGAATCCTGACTCCGGTGAATAATTCTCCAATAATCATGAAACATGCAAAATAGGTAAAATAACATAAGTATCATCTCTAAATATGAAATATATCAATGAATAACAGTAAATTATGATATAAAATAGTGATGCAAAATGGACGTATCAACTCCCCCAAGCTTAGACCTCGCTTGTCCCCAAGCGAAAACTGAGCTCAGTAAACAAGACCACATGTTTATGGAGTGAAGTGTCGATAAATAAAATACGGACAAGAAGCATCACATTTATTAACACACAAGTCATTTAGATAACAACTTCCTCTCATATAACTTAACTTGAAACAAGTAAAGGGAAATCACAAATAAAGGTGCATAGAGGAAATCATAATTGGTGATGGCAAACTTCGTTCTTGGTCAGAGAACAATTAACAGATTGTACTTATCTTTCGATCAGAGTCTTTATATTAGAGCTTATATTGCAGAACTTGCATGCTCAACTATAACAGTCTCCTTACAATCATTGATAACTTTCAAAGTTGCATTCATTCAGATAAAAGACTTGTGCTAAACAAGGAAGGATAAAAGACATGATTGCAAGTAATAACATATAGATGATTGAATCACAACAACTCAAATGCTTGCTTGAGATAGAGGGGAATAGGTTTACTGACTCAACATGAAAGTAAAAGATAGGCCCTTCGCAGAGGGAAGCAGGGATTAAATCATGTGCTAGAGCTTTTTATGTTTTGAAATCATATAGAGAGTATAAAATATATGTTTGAGCTATGTATGTCGTTGTCAACGAATCGCAGTAAAGAAAACACTATCCCCTTGTCAACCAGACTTTCAAGAGCGGCTCCCATGAAGGACGTTATTTCTACCTAAGGGTAGATCATCCCTCTTCTCTTTTGTTTACACATGCATTTTATAATTGGTTTGACACTCCTCCCACCTTTGCTTACACAAGCCATGGCTAACCGAATCCTCGGGTGCCTTCCAACAATCACATACCATGGAGGAGTGCCTATTTGATAGTTTAACATTTTGGTTTTGCTTCTGATAAATCATTGGCAAGCATGTGGAGAGAATTAAAAGGTGAAAGCTTTAATTAATTCGGGGCTGGGCACCCCAATTGCCAGCTCTTTTTGCAAGTTATTAGATAAGCGGATGTATATGCCACTAGTCCAAAGGTGAAAGTCTGTCTGACAAGAGTGATAGAGAAACTCTACATAACCCTCATGAGCTAATAAACAGTGACACAAAATAAGGAGTAATAAGGTTTTGAATGTTTAAAGGTAGCACATGAAGTATTTACTTGGAGTGGCGCAAAATACCACATAATAGGTAGTTATGGTGGACACAAATGGCATGGGTTTGGCTCAAGGTTTTGGATGCACGAGAAGCATTCCCTCTCAGTACAGGTTTCGGCTAGCAAGGCTAGGTAGCAAGCATAAGAGTTGAGGGATACAAACAAATATACATGTAGTAAAAACAATCATGCAATCTTCCTTGAAGCACAAATAATTTTAACTTGAGAATACTAAGCTCATTAGCCAACAAGAAAGAAAGATAATGAAATAATATATCTACATGCACTTCCCTCTTTTCTACTTAAGCCTCAAAGTATTGTTGCTACTGACCAATGCTAAGTTTGCCAAAACCAAATTGATTCACTAAATACTCCCAAAGTGATGCCAATACTAACAACAAGATCATTCATATGACAGAAATTGCAAACTAAAATAAGAAGTGCAGAAAGTAAATGATAAAACTTCTCATTAATATTCCATAACGGCAACTCACACCAAGGGATACATAGACAACCAACTAAAGGAGAGATACTTCCACACTGCAAACCATCCTATATGATAACTTCTCTACTCATGATATGACTTGATTGAAAGGTAAAAAGGTAAAAGATAATGATGTGATACCGCGGCACTCCCCCAAGCTTGGAACAAGCCAAGGGGATGCCAATACCAATGATGAATTACTCCTTCGGTGGGGTGGTGAATTCTTGATAAGCTTATCAACAGCTCCTTAGTTCATCAATCTTGTAGGTGAGTTGCGAATCAGCTCCGAGTTGTGCTCAATGCGGTTCATGAATTTGTCAGACTGTGAGTCCCAACTCTTGGAGTTGTTTCCCCACTCTCAGCTTCAGATTTCATCTTTCCTGCATTGTTAGAACGATATATTCCAACCACTAGGCAACTCTGCCTCAGGAATCCTTTCAATTTGACTCTTATGAATTAGAGTGTGGAAGGGGTTATTGATGCCTGGAGAAGACGTCCTTGGAGCTAGGAAGCGACGTGGAACCTTTCCTCCGGTGCTCATCCGCGCGCCTCTCTTGAGGTTGAACGGATTTGCCACCACCCCGATGCTTGCGACGGTGGCGCGCGGGTATACGCGCGGATCTTCCTCTACTTCACCTTCATCTTCACTCTTGACTTCTTCCTTCAGCTTGGGGTCTTGAGGATCATCTCCAAAGGCCCTTGCCCTTGTTGTTGTTGTTGGAGACCATGGTGCTTCTAAAACTGAAAACAATCCTGGCAGAAACAGCTCGAAACAAAACACGACGAAAAGACGATATACGGACCTCGGGGGTCCGGGGGATTATATAGCAAAAAGTTTTACGACAAAAGGAAGGTACGGAGAGAAACCGGGTCGGAGAAGGGCTCCGAGGGCCCTCCCCATATGGCGGCGCGGCCAGGGGTGGGCCCGCGCCACCAGGTGGGGAGGTGCCCTCGGGCACCTTTTCCTACCCGTTTCGATCTCGTAATTTTCCATATTTAATAAAAATAACAAAAATATTTCAGAAAGTTAAACGCGAACTTTTTCTTACCAAAACTGTTACCTATTCGAAATCACACTCTGCAGTCCCATCAATTTGATCTTTGATAAAAGTTTCCGGAGTTACCACTCGAATAACATCAACATCTTCATTATAAGAATCTCCAGAAATATAATGTTTGAGTCTTTGCCCATTCACCACTTGTGTAGCATCATCTTTCAGTGAAGCAATCTTTATTGCCTGAACGATACACCTCCACAATGAAAAGGTCCTTCCCATTTTGAGAGTAATTTTCCTGCAAAAAATCTGAGACGAGACCGATACAATAGAACTTTCTCACCAACATTAAACTCTCTTTTAATAATTCTTCTATCATGCCATTTCTTAACTTTCTCCTTAAAAAGTCTAGCATTTTCATAAGCTTCACTTCTCCATTCATCTAAAGAACTAATTGGAGCAACCTTTCTTACCGGCAAGTTTAAAATCTTTATTAAGTTCTCTCACAGCCCAATAAGCTTTGTGCTCTAATTCTAAAGGCAAATGACAAGCTTTTCCATAAACCATTTTATAAGGAGACATACCCATAGGATTTTTATAAGCAGTTCTATAAGCCCAAAGCATCATTTAACTTACTAGCCCAATTTTTTCTAGATTTATTAACAGTCTTTTGCAAGATAGATTTAATTTCTCTATTTGATAATTCTACTTGCCCACTAGTTTGAGGATGATAAGCTGAAGCAATTCTATGATTAACACCATATTTAGCAAGGGTCTTTCTAAAACCACCATGAATAAAATGAGAACCTCCATCAGTCATAAGATATCTAGGTACTCCAAACCTAGGGAAAATAACATCTAAAAGCATTTTTAAAGAGGTCTCACCATCAGCACTTTTTGTAGGTATGGCTTCTACCCACTTAGTAACATAATCAACAGCAACAAGTATATGAGTATTACCTTCTGAAGAAGGGAAAGGACCCATGAAGTCGAATCCCCAACAATCAAATGGTTCAATAACAAGAGTATAATTCATAGGCATTTCATTGCGTCTAGAGATATTACCAACTCTTTGACATTCATCACAAGATAAAATAAATTCCTTGCATCTTTAAAGAGAGTTGGCCAATAAAAACCTGATTGTAGAACTTTTGTGCAGTTCTATCTCCGGCGTGATGTCCTCCATAACACTACCATGACATTTTCTCAATATCTCTTGTTGTTCATATTGGGACACATCTTCGCATAATACCATCCACTCCTTCTTTATATAAGTGTGGGTCATCCCAAAAATAATGCCTCAAGTCATAAAAGAATTTCCTTCTTTGCTGAGCTGAAAAGGTTGGAGGCAAGTACTTGGAAACAATAAAGTTAGCATAATCAGCATACCAAGGACTATCTCGCGAGCTCACCTTTATTGCAGCCAATTGTTCATTTGGAAAACTATCATTAACAGGTATGGGATCATAAGCAATATTTTCCAATCTAGACAAATTATCAGCAACAGGATTATCAGCACCTTTCCTATCTACAATATGCAAATCGAATTCTTGTAAAAGAGCACCCATCTAATAAGCCTTGGCTTAGCGTCTTTCTTTTCCATAAGGTACCTAATGCAGCATGATCAGTATGAATAGTGACTTTTGAATCAACAATATAAGGTCTAAACTTGTCACAAGCAAAAACTACAGCTAAGAACTCTTTTTCAGTAGTAGCATAATTTCTTTGAGCAGCATCAAGAGTTTACTAGCATAATGAATAACATTCAATTTTTATCTACTCGCTGTCCAAGAACAGCACCTACAGCAAAATCACTAGCATCACACATAATTTCAAAAGGTAAATTCCAATCAGGTGGTTCAACTACAGGAGCAGTATTAAAGCCTTTTTCAAAGTTTCAAAAGCTTCCTTACAATCATCATCAAAAACAAAAGGTACATCTTTTTGAAGAAGATTAGTAAGAGGCTTTGAAATTTTAGAGAAATCTTTAATAAACCTTCTATAGAAACCAGCATGACCAAGAATACTACGAATACCTTTACATCCCTGGGATAGGGCATTTTCTCAATTGCTTCAACTTTAGCTCTATCAACTTCAATACCTCTTTCAGAAATTTTATGTCCCAGAACAATTCCTTCATTAACCATAAAGTGGCATTTCTCCCAATTAAGAACAAGGTTAGTTTCTCACATCTCTGCAAAACTTTATCAAGGTTTCGCAAACATTATCAAAAGAATTCCCATAGACGGAAAAATCGTCCATGAATACCTCTACAATCTTTTCACAAAAGCCATGAAAAATAGCAGACATGCATCTTTGAAAAGTAGCAGGAGCATTACATAAACCGAAAGGCATACGCCTATAAGCATAAGTTCCATAAGGACAAGTGAAAGTAGTTTTCTCTTGATCTTTAGCTCTAACAGCAATTTGTGAAAACCCAGAATAACCATCAAGAAAGCAAAAATGAGTATTCTTAGATAACCTTTCTAACATTTGATCAATGAAAGGTAAAGGGTAATGATCTTTCTTAGTAACTTTATTAACTTTCCGAAAATCAATGCACATTCTATATCCTACAACTACTCTTTGAGGGATGAGCTCATCATTATCATTTGGTACAACAGTAATTCCTCCTTTCTTAGGAACACAATGCACAGGACTTACCCATTTACTATCAGCAATAGGATATATAATACCAGCTTCAAGGAGTTTTAATACCTCATTTCTTACCACATCCTTCATTTTAGGAATTAGACGACGTTGATGTTCAACAACAGGCTTTGCATCATCTTCCATGTTGATGGCGTGTTGGCAAATAGAGGGAGAAATCCCTTTAAATCATCAAGAGTGTATCCAATAGCTCCTCGGTGTTTCCTCAATATTTCCAATAATCTTTCTTCTTCAAAACCTGAAAGCTTAGAACTAATAATAACAGGATATGTTTTCTTATCATCAATATAAGCATATTTAAGATTATCAGGTAAAGGTTTCAAATCGAAAACAGGATCTTCCTTTGGTGGTGGTGTGGTACCTAAATCTTCAACAGGTAAATTATGTTTAAGAATAGGTTGACGAAAGAAAATTTCGTCAAGCTCATTCCTCTCTTCCCTAAAGACTTCACTTTCATGATCCTCCAGGTTGCTGCAAAGGGTCATTAGGAGCAAGAGCAATAGATGCAAGCTGTTCAACTCTAAAATCCTCATTAGGCAATTCGGTTTCATAAGGAGTTTTAGCAAATTTAGAGAAATTAAACTCATAAGATTCACCAGCAAATTTAGTCAAGATTTTCTCTTTCTTACAATCTATAATAGCACCACAAGTATTCAAGAAAGGTCTACCAAAAATGATAGGACAAGTTTTACTAGCAGCAGAACCAAGTACCAAAAAGTCAGCAGGATATTTAATCTTACCACATAAAACTTCCACATCTCGAACAATACCAATAGGAGAGATAGTTTCTCTATTAGCTAGCCGAATAACCACATCAATCTCTTCAAGTTCACAAGAACCAATTTCATGCATGATTTCCCTGTAAAGCTCATAAGGAATAGCACTGGAACTTGCACCAATATCACATAAACCATAATAGCAATGATCACCTATTCTAACAGAAAGCATAGGAACACTAGCTTTCCTAGATTTACTAGGATGTGAAACAATATTAGAAGCATCTTCACAGAAGATGATGTGCCCATCTTCTACACTTTCAGTTACAAGGTCTTTAATTATGCACAGCAGGTTCAACAGTTATTTGCTCATCAGGTTCTATAGGTTTCTTTGCACTTTTGTTAACCACACTAGTTATAACAGAATGTTCCTTCACTTTAGCAGGAAAAGGAATTTTTTCAATGTAAGCTTCAGGAAGGATGTGATCAACAGTATTAACTTCAATACTTTACCTATAGGCAAATCAGTTTTATCTTTATAAGGTTCATGATATTTATTAAAACTTTCTTAGGCAATTCGAAATGAGAGGCAAAAGCTTTATAAAAATTTGCAACAACTTGAGAGTCAAGACCATAAACAGCACTCATATTTCGAAATTTATCAGTATCCATAAAAGTTTTAATGCATTCATAATCATACTTTATACCTGACTCTCTACCTTTGTCGTTCTCCCATCCTTCAGTGTTCTCCTGAATCCGTCAAGAAGGTCCCATTTAAACCTTCTTTGTTGCGTGAATGATCCAGAACAAGTAGTATCTAGCAAGGTTTTATCTTGAAAAGAAAGTCTTGCATAGAAATTATCAATAATGACATTACCAGGAAGCTCATGAATGGGACATTTGAGCATTAATGACTTCAATCTCCCCCACGCTTGGGCAATACTCTCTCCATCATGAGGCCAAATTATATATAAGATTTCGATCTTGTGAATTTCACTTGGAGGATAGAATTTAGAATAAAATAGAGGCACAATTTCCTCCCAACCAAGAGAACGACCATTTTCAGCAGTTTGTACCATTCTGTAGCTCTACCACAGCGACATAGAGAATAGTTTCTTCTTAACTTCATCCATAGAAATACCTGCACACTTGAACAACTCGCATAATTCATGTAAAAACAGCAAATGATCTCCAGGATGGACAGTTCCATCCCCTCATAGCGGTTATTCGTAACACGTTCAATAATTTTCATAGGTATTTTATATGGAATTACCTGCTCAGCTGGCGCCTCATCTACTACCTTTGCAGTAGTAGTAGATTTTCCAAATAGGAATTCAAGAGAAGACCTCTCCATAATGAAATATAGCAGCAGGCAGAAATAAAAACAGCACGTACAGTAAATGTTTTCCTTACCAATTCCACTTACCAATAGCGCTTCACTCCCCGGCAACGGCGCCAGAAAATAGTCTTGATGACCCACAAGTATAGGGGGTGTATCGTAGTACTTTCGATAAATAAGAGTGTCGAACCCAACGAGGAGCAGAAGGTGTTGACAAGCAGTTTCGATGAAGGATTCACTGTAAATACTCACAGACAAGTTTTTAGGGATTTTTGATATAGCAGATAAATAAAATACAAGTAAGTAAAATGCAGTAATAATAATTGCAGCAAGTGGCCCAATCCTTTCTACAGCAAAGGACAAGCCGGTTGGTTTACTTATGATGACCAAACGTTCTTGAGGACACACGGGAATTTAGTCTAGTGCTTTCGCTTCATATAGTTGATTAATCTTCATTGTTTTGATAAGTGTTGTGTGGGTGAACCTATGCTAATGCACCGCCCTTCCTAGGACTAATACATACTTGTGATTATACCCCTGCAAGCATCCGCAAATACAAGAAAGTAATTAAGATAAATCTAACCACAGCCTTAAACTCTGAGATCCTGCTATCCCTCATGCATCGATATACCAACGGGGGTTCAGGTTGCTGTCACTCCGGCAACCCCACAATTGGCAAACGAATACACAATGCATTCCCCTAGGCCCATAAAGGTGAAGTGTCATGTAGTCGACGTTCACATGACACCACTAGAAGAATAACACCACAACTTAAATATCAAACCATTAAATATTACTCAACAATTCACTACTAACATTTAGACTTCTCCCATGTCCTCAAGAACTAAACGAACTACTCACAAGACATCATATAGATCATGATCAGAGGTGATATAATGATGAATAACAATCTGGACATAAACCTTAATTCAACGGTTTCACTCAATAGCATCAACCACAAGGAGTAATTAACACCGGGAAAGTTTCCCCTATGAAATACACAAGATTCAACCCTAGATGTTACAGCGGAACGGAGTGGAGCGGTGGAGATGACGGTGTCGGTGGTGGAGATGATGGTGATGATGATCCCAATGAAGTCCAGCTCGATGACGGTGACGATGGCGACGATTTCCCCCCTCCGGGAGGAATTTCCCGGCAGATTTCTCCCTGCCGGAGAGCTTTTCTCTCTCTGGTGTTTTCCGCCTCGTGGAGGCGGCGGAATATTTCCTCGACGCTCCTCTTGGTCTTAGGGTTTCTGGAGGATGAAGTACGCGAAGGGGCACCGGCTGAGGTGGGCCTGGGCCTCCTCCCCACATGGCGGCGCGACAGTGGGCCCACCCGCCATGGGGTGGGGAGGGCCCATGCTGGCCCACCTTGCCCCCTTTTGGCTCTCTCCGGCATCTGACAAAATAGGGACCTCCGTATATTTTCCTTCATTTATTGATCTTCAGAAATAACGTATCTTGACGGTGCTTTTTCCAGCAGAATCCTGACTCCGGTGAATAATTCTCCAATAATCATAAAACATGCAAAATAGGTAAAATAACATAAGTATCATCTCTAAACATGAAATATATCAATGAATAACAGTAAATTATGATATAAAATAGTGATGCAAAATGGATGTATCAAGCAGCAAGTTTTCCCTCAGTACGAAACCAAGGTTTAATCGAACCAGTAGGAAGTCAGCGATGCTCTGAAGGTTGTTGGTGAACGAATGTAGTGCGGCGCAACACCAGAGATTCCGGTGCCAACGTGGAACCTGCACAACACAATCAAACTACTTTGTCCCAACGTAACAGTGAGGTTAATAATCTCACCGGCTTGCTGAAAACAAAGGATTAGGCGTATAGTGTGGAAAATGATGTTTGCTTGCAGAGAATGTAAAAGAACAATGATTGCAGTAGGTTGTATTTCAGATGTAAAAGAATGGACCGGGGTCCACAGTTCACTAGTGGTGTCTCTCCATAATAAAATACTAACATGCTGGGTAAACAAATTACAGCTGGGCAATTGACAAAATAAAGAGGTGCATAACAATGCATATACTAGTCATGATGATCACTATGAGATTTACTTGGGCATTACGACAAAGTACACAGACCGCCATCCAGCATGCATCTGTGTCTAAATAGTCCACCTTCAGGTTAGCATCCGCACCCCTTCCGGTATTAAGTTGCAAGCAACAGACAATTGCATTAAGTATGGTGCATAATGTAAACAACACTAATATCCTTAGACAAAGCATTGCTGTTTTACCCCTAGTAGCAACAGCACATCCACAACCTTAGAACTTTCTGTCACTGTCCCAGATTAAATGGAGGCATGAACCTACTATCTAGCATAAATACTCCCTCTTGGAGTTACAAGCATAAACTTGGCCAGAGCCTACACTAATAACGGAGAGCATGCAAGATCATAAACAACATATATAAGATAGATCAATAATCAACTTGGCATAGTATTCAATACTCATCGGATCCCAGCAAACACAACATGTAGCATTACAATAAGATGATCTTGATCATGATAGGCAGCTCACAAGATCTAAACATGATGGCACAAAAGGAGAAGACAACCATCTAGCTACTGTATGGACCCGTAGTCCAGAGATGAACTACTCACACAGCACTCCGGAGGCAGGCATGGCGATGTAGAGCCCTCCGGTGATGATTCCCCTCTCCGGCAGGGTGCCGGGAAGAGCTTCAGGAACCCCCCGAGTTAGGGTTGACGGCGCGGCGGCAGCGGATGTTTTCTGGAATAATGCCTCGTTTTAGGGTTTTCGCGTCGGGGAGAATAAATAGGCGAAGGGGCGACGTCGGTGGAGGCGCAGGGCCCGCTCCCCATAGGGTGGCGCGGCAGGGGGCCCACCCGCGCCGTGGTGTGGGGACGGCGCCCTGCTGCCCCCCTTCGTCTCTCCTTCGGACTTCGTGAACATGTCGGAAAAATAGGCATCTGGGATTTTGTTTCGTCCAATTCCGAGAATATTTCCAGAACAGCTTTTCTGAAACCAAAAACAGCAGAAAACAGGAACTGGCACTGTGGCATCTTGTTAATAGGTTAGTCCCAGAAAATGCATAAAAATGCCATGAAGTGTGAATAAAACATGTAGGAATTGGTATAAAACTAGCATGGAACATAAGAAATTATAGATACGTTGGAGACGTATCAAGCATCCCCAAGCTTAGTTCTACTCGTCCTCGAGTAGGTAAAATGATAACAACAATAATTTCTGAAGTGACATGCTACCACACAATCTTGATCAATAATATTGTAAAGCATGTGAGCTGAGATCAAATCATTCAAAGCAAAAGTCTATAATTGATAATCAATAAAGATAACAAAGCAAGATAGTTAAACAAGCTAAAACTTTTCATGAACTATTGCTTTAAAGACATGAAACCGTACAAGGTTCATTAAGATGTTTTAAGTATCCAATGTAGGAGTTCCATCCTTCAATTCCAAGCATCAAGTAATCTTTCACAACATAGAAGGATTCAGCCAAGTAAAATAAACATGAACGTCATGAATCAACTGTTTCGAAGTCTACTCAACCGGTGAGCGCAAGCATTTGGTTTTGGCACCAGGATGTTATGGCTAAAAGAACATTAATGGGGTTTGGAAGGCCAAAGGAAGAAAGTCTCACAAAGCTATAAGTGATCATTAGACAAGAGGAAGTCTTATAATCGAAGCTATGTAAGGAGTAGTGATTGCCATGCAACGGATGCACATAGAGCTATAAGTGTATGAAAGCTCTCCAATGGAACTAGTGGGGGTGCATCCAACTTGGTTGCTCATGAAGACCTAGAGCATTTTGAGGAAGCTCATCATTGGAATATACAACCCAAGTTCTATAGTGTAAATTCCCCACATAGTTATACTAGTAAACATGAAAACTCTCTCACATGGAGTATAGGTGCTAAACATGAGCACAAATGATGACTATGAATATGCAGGTGCTAGAACATGAGCACAAGTGTGGATAAAGGATAGTAATGTTGCCCCCTTTTTCTTTATTCTTTTTTTTTCTTTTTTCTATTTTTTTCTTTTCTGTTTCTCTTTTCGATGGCCTCCATGGCTCTTTTCACTTTCAGGGGCAACATCCTAATATGACAACACACTTTTTTTACAAATAACTCACAACGAACTAAAACATGGTGTATGAAACTGTATGCCTCTGCCAGTGTAGCAGGATATGCAATGATCTAGCGTAACATGGGTAAACCGCACATCAGCTGTATAGAATCATGCAAAGCAAAATATAATGATAAATGACAACAAGTCATGTAATGTAAGATGGAAGTTGCATGGCAATATATCTCGGAACAGCTATGGAAATGCTGTATAGGTAGGTATGGTGGCTGTTTTGAGGAAGATGTATGGGTTTATGTGTAGGAGAACAAGAGAAAGTCCTCCCACGGGTTTGGATGTACTGGCGAAGTATGCACAACTCTCAATGTGAGCAGAAGGCAATGCACAGCACCGAAGAGGCTAGCAAATATGGATGGTGGAAGTGCCAAAAACCGTAGCTTAACATTAGTCAAAAAGAACTCACAAGCTTATTGCAAACAACTAGCAGGTTCAACATTAAGAGCATGATTAAATTCACTCCAAGAAGGGCCGTTCACGGCGGTACAAGTACCCCGTTAGATCCCTCGACCTTCAGCACAACTTAGTTATTACGAATCACTTTTAGACATGGAAAGCTATCAAGTCCAACTACACCTTCAACAATTTTAGTAGAGTTTGTAGTACGGTACAAGCTTAAAGACAACAATCCACTAATGATTTTAACTTAACTAACCAGCAAGCTTTACATCTATTACTTATTACCTCAAAACATTTGCAAAGAATCAATTATCAAAGTTCAATGATCTACAAGATTATGCAAGTTATTCAATATACCACTACCACATGCAGCATTTTCTGAACCAACACAATCAACCAAGCAACTCTCCAAATAATTTGCAAAAGAAACAAGAGAGTACTTCTCCACAAGAATTAACAGCTCTAAAAGAGATGCATGAAAAACAGGAGCTAAAAGCATACAGTAGCTAGATAAGAATACTCAAAAGATATAAGTGAAGAATATGAGTATTCACATGAAAAAGCGGAGCGTGTCTCTCTCCCATACAAGAATGCTAGGATCCAACTTATTCAGAAAATAAAAACAACAAAGCAAAAATAAAAGCAAACAGACGCTCCAAGTAAAATACATAAGATGTGGAAGAATAAAAATATAGTTTCACTAGAGATGACCTGATAGTTGTTGATGAAGAAGGGGATGCCTTGGGCATCCCCAAGCTTAGACGCTTGAGTCTTCTTGAATATTGCTGGGATGACCCACGGGGGCATCCCCAAGCTTAGGCTTTTCACTCTTCTTGATCACATCATATCATCCTTCTCGCTTGCTCCTTGAAAACTTCCGCCACATCAAACTCAAAATAATTCTCATTAGAGGGTTAGTGCATAATCAAAAATTCACATGTTCTACTGTGACACAATCATTACCAAACTTCTGGACATTACTACAGCCACTGATGTTTTATGGAGCAAAGAAATCCAATCAAACATAGTAAAAGAGGCAATGCAAAATAAAAGGCAGAATCTGTCAAAAACAGAACAGTCTGGAAAGACGAATTTTTTCGAGGCACTTAACTTGCTCAGATGCGAAAAATCAAAACTAATGAAAGTTGCGTACATATATGAGGATCATGCGTGATTTTTTCAGAATTTTTGATTTTTCTGGAGTGCGTACAGCTCAAAACGGTGGACAGCAAAAATCTGTCACTGCGCAGAAATCCAAATTTAGCAACAACTTTCAACTAGAGACTTTACTTGGCACAACAATGCAATAAAATAAAGATACAAAGGAGTTGTTACAGAAGTAAACAGCACCTTGACTCAAAATAAAATAAAATGACAGAAAATAAAAAGGTGGGTTGTCTCCCATAAGCGCTTTTCTTTAACGCCTTTCAGCTAGGCGCAGAAAGTGAAAATCAAGTGTTATCAAGAGAAGAAGCATCAACATCATAATTTGTTCTAATAATAGAATCAAAAGGCATCTTCATTCTCTTTCTAGGGAAGTGTTCCATACCTTTCTTGTGAGGAAATTGATACTTAATATTCCCCTCTTTCATATCAATAATAGCACCAACAGTTCGAAGAAAGGGTCTTCCCAAAACAATAGGACAAGATGCATTGCATTCAATATCCAAAACAACAAAATCAACGGGGACAAGGTTATTGTTAACCATAATATGAACATTGTCAATTCTCCCCAAAGGTTTCTTCATAGAGTTATCAGCAAGATGAACATCCAAATAACAGTGTTCCAAAGGTGGCAAGTCAAGCATATCATAAATTTCTTAGGCATAACAGAAATACTTGCACCAAGATCACATAAAGCATTACAATCAAAATCATTCACTTCATTTTAATGATGGGCTCCCAACCATCTTCCAACTTCCTAGGGATAGAAGCTTCAAGTTTTAATTTCTCTTCCCTAACTTTCATGAGAGCATTTGTAATATGTTTTGTAAAAGCCATGTTTATATCACTAGCATTAGGACTTCTAGCTAGCTTTTGCAAGAACATAATAACTTCAGAAATGCTACAGCCATCAAAATCAAAATTATTATGATCAAAAGTAATGGGACCATTGCCTCCAATACTTCGAAAAATTTCAGCACTTTTATCAGAAACAGTTTCAGCAGTTTTAGGCAATTTTGCATGCTTTATAGTAGAAGTGGAAACATTGCCAACACCAATAACATTACCATTGATAGTAGGAGGTTTACTAGCATGTGAAGCTTCAGCATTACTAGTGGTGGTAATAGTACAAACTCGAGCTATACTATTCTTTTATCAATTTCAGCTTCTCTTTCCCACCTAGCATGCAATTCAGCCAACATCCTAATATTGTTGTCAATTTTAACTTGGATAGCATTTGCTGTAGCAAAAGACTTAGTATCTTTAACCTCATTAGGCATAACTTTCAGTTTCAAAAGATCAACATCAAGAGCAAGACTATCAACCTTGGAAGCAAGAACATCAATTTTACCAAACTTTTCCTCAACAGATTTGTTAAAAGCAGTTTGTGTATTGATAAATTCTTTAAGCATGACTTCAAGATCAGAGGGTACACTCCTACCATTGTTGTAAGAATTACCATAAGAATTACCAAACCACTACCACTATTAGAAGGATATGGCTTATAGTTGTTACCAAAATTATTCCTATAAGCATTGTTGTTGAAATTGTTGTTTTTAATGAAGTTCACATCAACATGCTCTTCTTGAGCAACCAATGAAGCTAAAGGAACATTATTAGGATCAACATGAGATTTACCACTCACAAGCATAGACATAATGACATCAATCTTTTCACTCAAGGAAGAAGTTTCTTCAACAGAATTTACCTTCTTACCTTGAGGAGCCCTTTCAGTGTGCCATTCGGAGTAGTTGATCATCATATCATCAAGAAGCTTTGTTGCTGCACCCAAAGTGATGGACATAAAGGTCCCTCCAGAGCCGAATCCAACAAGTTCCTTGAAGAAAAATTTAATCCTGCATAAAAGGTTTGGATGATCATCCAAGCAGTCAGTCCATGAGTGGGACAATTCTTTACCAAAGATTTCATTCTTTCCCATGCTTGGGCAACATGTTCATTATCAAATTGCTTGAAGTTCATAATGCTACTTCTCAAAGATATAATTTTAGCAGGAGGATAATATTTTCCAATGAAAACATCTTTGCATTTAGTCCATGAATCAATACTATTTCTAGGCAAAGATAACAACCATTCTTTAGCTCTTCCTCTCAAAGAGAAAGGAAATAATTTCAGTTTTATAATATCCCCATCTATATCCTTATACTTTTGCATCTCACAAAGTTCAACAAAATTATTAAGATGGGCAGCAGCATCATCAGTACTAACACCAGAAAATTGCTCTTTCATAACAAGATTTAATAGAGCAGGTTTAATTTCATAAAAGTCTGCTTTAGAAGCAGGTGGAGCAATAGGAGTGAAATCATTATTATTTGTGCTTGTGAAGTCACACAACTTGGTGTTCTCAGGAGTACTCATTTTAGCAAAAACAAAAACTAGGCCGAAATACAAAAAGTAAAACAAGTAACTAATTTTTTTGTGTTTTTGATATAAAGAAAGCAAACAAGACAAAATAAAAATAAAGTAAGCAAGACAAAAACAAAGTAAAGAGATTGGAAGTGAGAGACTCCCCTTGCAGAAGCAACTCGACCTCCCCGGCGCCAGGAAATGGGCGTCGAAGGGAAGTAGAGTCTTCTGACTCAGAACGTCTTGACTTCCCCGCAACGGCGCCAGAAAATGTGCTTGATGCGTGTAAAGTCAAACGTCCGTTGGGAACCCCAAGAGGAAGGTATGATGAGTGCAGCAGCAAGTTTTCCCTCAGTACGAAACCAAGGTTTAATCGAACCAGTAGGAAGTCAGCGATGCTCTGAAGGTTGTTGGTGAAGGAATGTAGTGCGGCGCAACACCAGAGATTCCGGTGCCAATGTGAACCTGCACAACACAATCAAACTACTTTGTCCCAACGTAACAGTGAGGTTGTCAATCTCACCGGCTTGCTGAAAACAAAGGATTAGGCGTATAGTGTGAAAATGATGTTTGCTTGCAGAGAATGTAAAAGAACAATGATTGTAGTAGGTTGTATTTCAGATGTAAAAGAATGGACCGGGGTCCACAGTTCACTAGTGGTGTCTCTCCATAATAAAATACTAACATGCTGGGTAAACAAATTACAGCTGGGCAATTGACAAAATAAAGAGGTGCATAACAATGCATATACTAGTCATGATGATCACTATGAGATTTACTTGGGCATTACGACAAAGTACACAGACCGCCATCCAGCATGCATCTGTGTCTAAATAGTTCACCTTCAGGTTAGCATCCGCACCCCTTCCGGTATTAAGTTGCAAGCAACAGACAATTGCATTAAGTATGGTGCATAATGTAAACAACACTAATATGCTTAGACAAAGCATTGCTGTTTTACCCCTAGTAGCAACAACACATCCACAACCTTAGAACTTTCTGTCACTGTCCCAGATTAAATGGAGGCATGAACCTACTATCTAGCATAAATATTCCCTCTTGGAGTTACAAGCATAAACTTGGCCAGAGCCTACACTAATAACGGAGAGCATGCAAGATCATAAACAACATATATAAGATAGATCAATAATCAACTTGGCATAGTATTCAATACTCATCGGATCCCAGCAAACACAACATGTAGCATTACAATAAGATGATCTTGATCATGATAGGCAGCTCACAAGATCTAAACATGATGGCACAAAAGGAGAAGACAACCATCTAGCTACTGTATGGACCCGTAGTTCAGAGATGAACTACTCACGCATCACTCCGGAGGCAGGCATGGCGATGTAGAGCCCTCCGGTGATGATTCCCCTCTCTGGCAGGGTGCCGGTAAGAGGTTCAGGAACCCCCCGATTTAGGGTTGATGGCGGCGGCGGCAGCGGATGTTTTCTGGAATAATGCCTCCGTCCTTTAGGGTTTTCGCGTTGGGGAGAATAAATAGGCGAAGGGGCGACGTTGGTGGAGGTGCAAGGCCCGCTCCCCATAGGGTGGCGCGGCAAGGGCCCACTCGCATCGTGGTGTGGGGACGGCGCCCTGCTGCCCCCTTCGTCTCTCCTTCGGACTTCGTGATCGTGTCAGAAAAATAGGCATCTGGGATTTTGTTTCGTCCAATTTCGAGAATATTTCCAGAACAACTTTTCTGAAACCAAAAACAACAGAAAACAGGAACTGGCACTGTGGCATCTTGTTAATAGGTTAGTAACAGAAAATGCATAAAAATACCATGAAGTGTGAATAAAACATGTAGCAATTGGTATAAAACTAGCATGGAACGTAAGAAATTATAGATACGTTGGAGACGTACCAGACAACGACGCCCAGATCAGCAAAAGTAGCAACTCTGACATGAGCTTGGACGATGAGTTCGAGTCCATGACTAGCATTGATAGTACATACACGTGCCCTCCGGTCATACCCCGGCAGGTCTACGCCGCGTTCAGCGCAGAAAACTTGGCCGCAGCAGCAAGTCGCAGGTCTACAGAATTCCCTTGCACAATAACGCTACCTGATGGCATATCAACGTTAACTATCACAGCTGAAATAGCAGCAAAAGTCGACAAAGTCATTAAGGAGTGCATAATGATGCCAGCAGATGCAACCCCAGAGGAGATGATGGCGTACAACTAATTCAACTGGCAAGAGACGATGCGCCTAAATCAGTACAGAGCAACGCTCGAGGAACGCAGAAAGCAAGCCAGTATCTCGAGTGCGAGAAGGAGGCAGTTATCCCTCGGCTCCACAGGAGGGACAGAGCCAAGACACAGATCGAGATTTGCAAACCTCCCAGAAGGAGAGCGATCAGGCATTACTCGCAACTTAGAACACTCATTCATGACGTTGGACACAGATGGGGTGCTCGTACCCAAAACAGCTGAAGGAGCCCTGCTGTCAATCGGAGCGTATTTAAGAGCAACTGCACCTCCAGCAGGCAACCCAGCTGCAGTAGCACATCAACAGCAGATAAAGACGCTTGCACTCGCAGCAAAAGGACTCCAAACAGAGAAAGGCAGAGAGCGTAGCAGGAGCCGCTCACGACACACATCGCGAGACCGTCACAGTCGCAGCCCTCACCGGAGCAGCGGAAGAAGAGATTCGAGTCGCCGTCGGTCAAGGAGCAGATCTAGAAGATCGGACAGCAGCGACTCAGGTGACAATTGTGACACAGGACCATGTGGAGCTCGATGCTTCACTCGACGCATCCACGAAGCCAGGATGCCCAAAAAATTCGGCTTACCAACAACGCCGAAGTTCAACTGCAGACAAGAGCCATCTGAGTGGCTCGAGGATTACAAGCTAGCAGTCGTATGCCAACGCGGCACAACTACGACAGCGCTACAGTACATACAGCTGATGCTTGAGGGAACATCACGCGACTGGCTCAAAGCTCTACCCGAAGGATCATACGACTCCTGGGACCACTTCCGAGAAGATTTCATCAAATATTTTGATCCTCTGTGTGAGCGACCCAAAACATTCGCATAATTGCAAGCTTGCACACAAATGTCCGATGAGACACTCCGAGCGTACACCAGAAGATGGACAACCATCCGCAACTCAGTAGGCACAATCTTCGAAGACAGGGTTATGGATGTCTTCACCATGGGAGTCTTCAGGGAGGATTTCAGAGAAGCACTCGGCCGCCAAAAACCAAAATCAATGGCTGAGCTCATGAAAATAGCAACCGAGTGGGCAGACGGAGAAGATTCCATAAGGGCTAAGCGCCCAGCCTCACCGCGGGACCGCGAAGATCGTCGGGACAGTCGAGATCACCGCGATAGTCACACAGATGATCAGAGGCGCAAACGCAAAGGCCGTTACAACGACGATGATAGAGTAAAGTTCATGGCGGCAGGATTCACTCAACCGCAAGACAACCATGGCAGAGATGACAGGCGACCCAAAGAGCGTCGCGACAGTCGAAACGACAATCGCCGTGACAGTCGAAACGATGACCGCCGCGACAGTCAAACGGTCGACCACCGTGACAACCGAGACCGCGATCAGCGCACGGGCAACTACAGAAGGCAAGAGTGGCGCAGGCGCCCAGACGCAAGACCGGAAAGGACATTCGAAGAGAAGATGGACGACTATTGCAGACTCCACCTGTTCAAAGGGGATGATGGAAGGCTAGTCTTCAATAACACCATGGGGAATTGTAGAGAGTTCAATCAAATGGCGATGGATTACATGATGAAGATGAGAAGAGTCACACCTTCGACTGCTCAGCCAGTCCCCGCTGCAGCACCACCGGCACAACCGGTCCCGGCACTCCTACCTCCACCACAGCACAGTGCAGGGAGCCAGGTCGCAGGGGCTATACATCACGTGCCACAGGAAGCAGAGGATCAATACCCAAAGCCTCAGAGGCAGATGTACATGATCCAAAAAGGACGTCCTTCTAACAGGCAGCAAAAGCTACACACTCGACACGTAAACATGGCAGTTATGGCGCCACCAGTTGTACCAGAGTTCCTGAAAGGGGTAGATACTGCAATCACCTTCAGTCGGGAGGATCACCCACCTTCAGTCTATCGACCAGGCCATGCAGCCCTGGTACTCGACGCCCAGATTGGTGGATACGCTATGACCAAGGTCTTCATGGACGGAGGCAGTGGCATCAACATCATCTTCTCAGACACGCTCCGCAAAATGAATAGGTCAGTCGAAAATCTACCCAAGTCTGCAAACACTTTTCATGGTATCGTTCCAGGTAAAGCAGTCAACCCAGAAGGCACAATACAACTCAACGTTACGTTCGGCGACGCTACTCACTTTCGAACAGAGTCGATAGAGTTCGAGGTCGTCGACTGGAAGTCACAATACCATGCCATACTCGGACGCCCCACGTTCGCTCGATTCATGGCAGTACCACATTACGCATACCTCAAGTTGAAGATGCCAGGGCCCAAGGGAGTCATCACAGTCAATGGAAACTTCCAAAGATCTGACGCTTGCGACCGAGATTTCAACAAGATCTCTGAGATGTTTGGTATGGAGCAAACTTTTGCAGACCTCTCTCTCACCAACGACCATACATTCATGCCTGAGCATAAGAAGCAAGCAGTCGACAGGGCATTCAGTGCCACAGATGACATAAGGAAGCACCAGGTCCACCCGACTGATCCATCAAAGACAGTTCGGATGTCCACAAGCCTGCCTCCCGCATAGGAAAGCGTGCTCATCGAATTTCTCCGTGAGAACTGGGGTATATTTGCATGGTGTCCAGCTGACATGCCAGGTATTCCCAGGAAATTCACCGAGCACTCTCTTCAACTTACTCCAGGAGCAAGGCCAGTTAAGCAAGCAACACGTCATGTCGCCGGTCCCAAAAGAGAAGCTATAGAGAAGGAAGTCGACAGGTTACTCAAAGCAAACTTCATTCGAGAAATCAAGAAGTCGGATTGGGTGGCTAACCCTGTGCTCATCGAGAAGAAGAAAACAACAGCTCTTCGGATGTGCATAGACTTTACGGGGCTTAACAAGTGTTGCCCCAAGGATCACTTTCCACTTCCGTGAATCGATCAGATCATCGACTCCACTGCAGGATGTGCGCGTCTATCCTTTCTGGACGCGTACTCGGGGTACCACCAGATTCGGATGAAAGTCGAAGACGAAGAAAAAACGGCATTCACAACTCAACTCGGAGTATACTGTTACACCACAATGCCTTTCGGGCTCAAGAACGCAGGTGCTACGTACCAGCGCATGATGCAAAACTGCTTGAAGAAGCAAATTGGTCATAATGTCGAAGTATATGTAGACGACATAGTTATCAAGTCGAAGGAGGGCACATTACTCGCAGATCTACGAGAAACCTTCGACAATCTCAAGAGTTACAACATCAAGCTCAACCCAGATAAGTGTACATTCGGTGTCCCAACCGGAGAACTTTTGGGGTACTTGGTGTCAGCACGAGGAATAGAAGCAAATCCTGAGAAGATACAGGCCATACTCACTATGCAAAGGCCTACAAAGCTTTACAAAGTGCAGCAGTTAGCAGGTCGAGTGGCGGCACTCAGTCGCTTCATCAGCAAGCTAGGCGAAAAGGCATTACCGCTTTATCGACTGATGAAGAAAGCAGACAAGTTCGAGTGGACGGATGAAGCTGAAGCAACTTTCGTTGATCTCAAGCGACTCCTCACAAATCCTTCAATACAGGCGGCACCCAGAGAAAAAGAACCATTGTACATGTACGTCTCAGCCACCAATCGAGTGGTAAGTACGGTCTTGGTAGTCGAACGCATGGAGGAGGGAAAAGCTCAAAGTGTGCAAAGACCAGTCTACTACGTCAGCGAAGTCCTCTCTGCGTCCAAACAGCGGTACCCGCACTTTCAAAAGCTGGCATACGTTGTTTTCATGACCTCCAGAAAGTTGCGCCCATTACTTCATGGAGCACCCGATAACAGTGATAAGCAAATCTGCAATTGGCGACATTCTCACAAACCCCGACGCAACTGGGCGAGTAGCAAAGTGGCTCATCGAGCTAGGGCCACAAGAAATCACGTATGATCACCCGAAGGCCATCAAAGCACAAGTCTTACCTGACTTCACAACCGAGTGGATCGAAGCTCAACTGCCAGGAGTTCCTGATGTATCTAACTCCTGGATAATGTACTTTGATGGGTCCAAGAAAAACAAAGGCGCAGGCGCAGGCGTCATACTCATATCACCCAAGGGCGACAAAATCTGCTATGTTTTGCAGATGGATTTCGAGTTCCCGTCCAACAACGAAGCAGAATACGAAGGCCTGATCCACGGCATGCGAATGGCCAAAGCGCTAGGATGCACTCGACTGATGATCTATGGTGATTCTAACCTGGTGGTGCAGCAAACGATGAAAGCTTGTGATGCCATAGCTAACAACATGATCGCATATCGAGATCTCGACAACACGTTGGAGGGTGGATTCGATGGATGCGAGCTGCGGCACATTGGGCGAGAAAGTAACGAAGAAGCAGACAGGTTAGCCAATATCGGTTTAACTAAAGCACAAATTCCACCAGGTGTCTTCTAAGAGCGCATCGAGCACAGGTCCATCAAAGCACAGCGGCCTCCGCTCGCTTCGACTGCTACATCAAAGGGTAAAACACCCAGTACAGATGATCCACCAGTCGAAGTACTCTTATGCCATGGTGATCTGGTGATACCAGCATGGACTCAATCCTTCTTGGCATACGTGCTCCGCGACGAGCTACCCGAAGACACAACAGACGCCCGGCAAGTCACTCGACGATCCAAAGCATACACCATAATTAACGGTGAGTTGTACAAACGCAGCGTCTCAGGTATGTTTCGAAGATGCATCCCATGGACTTCAAGGATGGCAAAGCAATACTCTGTGATATCCACGCAGGTACCTGTGGGCATCACGCCAGCAGTCGATCACTCGTAGCCAAAGCCTTTCGAGCAGGGTTTTACTGGCCAACATCACTCAAAGGCGCGGAAGATATAGTCAAAAGGTGCATCGGGTGTCAGAAATTTGCCACCAAACCCCATGCACTCGCATCGGCGTTAAAAACCATACCACTGGCGTGGCCTTTTGCCCAATGGGGGCTCGATATGGTCGGACCACTCAAAAAATCTTTGCCTGGAGGACATACTCACCTACTGGTGGCGGTGGACAAATTCACAAAGTGGATCGAAGCAGTTCCCATCACAAGCTCGACTGCCGCTACAGCAGCCAATTTCATAAGATCCATCGTGTATCGCTTTGGTGCCCCGAACAACATCATCACGGATAATGGCACAAACTTCACAGCCGATGAATTTTGCTCCTTCTGCAAAGAGTGGAATATCACACTCAACTATGCATCGGTGGCGCACCCACAGTCCAACGGGCAAGTCGAAAAGGCCAATGGTCTTGTATGCACGGGCATCAAGAAAAGATTGCTGGTACCACTCAAAAGGGCTGCGGGTGCCTGGGTCGATGAGCTCCAAGCGGTACTATGGAGTTTACGCACAACTCCGAACGCCTCGACCCAGTTCACACCGTTCTTTATGTTCTATGGCGCAGAGGCAGTACTGCCACCAGAAGTAAAGTTCAGCGCACCCCGAGTAGAAGTATACGACGAAGACGACGCGAATGAGTCACTCGAAGACTCTGCCGATCTACTCGAAGAAGCACGCAATACGGCGCTTGCTCGCACTGCTGTCTATCAGCAGGATCTTCGCAACTACCACAGTCGTCGACTGCGTACACGGTCCTTCATCGTGGGAGACTTGGTACTTCGACTGAAGCAGAAGAAGGTGCACAAACTTGCATCTCCATGGGAAGGACCCTTCATCATTACGGAGGTCATCGATGGTGGAGCTTATCGGCTGAAGCACGTGAAGACAGGAGAGATATCAAATAACCCATGGAATGTGGCGCACTTGCGACGCTTCTACGCTTAGATTCCTAGTCGACAAATGTAATAGAGCACAATGTCAAACGGCCAGCAGGTTTTAGACGCACGTTTTCCCTTACCAGGGTACCTAAGGGGACTGGAACGTTTTTAATGAGGTGGCCTGCTGGTCTATATTTTGAATAAAGAAGAATGTTCCGCTATGAGTTGTTCGCATATTTTCTTATGTCTCCATAATTGAAGATCATAAAATCTTTCTCACAAATCATAACAAAATCACACCCTACCCGTACTCGGGGGCTGGGCCTTAAAAACTCAGCCATACCCGAAGTCCTCAGGGGCTGCGTCTCAAACAAAAATGGTAACAAAAGTTATATTTTCAAAGAAGAATTTGATTACTCAAGATGCAGAAACAACCGACAGTGAACCAGGGCAAAGCTAATCTCACACACCACACTCGACAGGCTCGGGGTCTGGCAAAGTACATAAGTTAGAAAACTTATTTATCTCATACACCCCACTCGACATGCTCGGGGGCTGGAAGAAACATAGGTTCAAAAAATGTTACTTTATACCACCCACTCGTCAGGCTCGGGGGCTGGGTAATTACATAGCTAAATAAGCATTTTTTACAAATACCCCGCTCAGCAGGCTCGGGGGCTGCACATCTTTATACATTCAACTATACAAAAGCATCAAATTTACATGGGCTCATCCTTCATAGGCAGGTTCGAGCCAATGATCTGATCATACAAACGCTCCACCAGCGTGTTGGCTGCGTCTACAATCCCATCTAAACACGACTGATTAAGCTGCGAGCCAGGCGCAGGAGGAGGAAGCTGCAGAGTTGGTTTTCGGCTACGGACATAAGCCAGAGCAGCATTTGCTCCAAGCAAAACTTTTCGAGTTATCGCATCCCGGATAGAGTCGACAGATTGAAACAAATCAACTAGGGCATGGATTCCTTGTGGCTGTGGCCCGGTTGGAAACATGTGGTAGTTGATGCGCAAGAATGCTGCTCTGCATCGCTCGAGTAGGATGGCGCCGCGAAATACTCGATCTTTCAGAGTAGCAAGCTTGCAGGAGCGATATTTGTCCAACCAAAAATGTTGACGGCCCGTAGTTGGGTTATCAGTCGCGTTGTCCAAACGTTCATTGACACGCTCCTCTTCTTCTTTGAAGCTCTGCACAAAAACTGCAGGAAGCAAGTCGAGTAAGCAAAACGGAGATGCAATAATTAACACATGTAAACAGAGCATTTTGGGCATCTTCGAGTGCCCTTTTCGAGTTGGCTCGCTCGGTAGTAAGCTGCGCCTCCAAGTCCTTCACCTGCTTCTTCAGGTCCTCCACTTCCTTCTCAGCTGATTTCTTGTCACCTGAGTTAAGGCACATGCAACTTAATTTTAACCAAAAAGCCAAAGCATATTGAACTTGGTCATAAATTAGCAAAACTTACTGGCAAGTTCAGTCGAGCTAGAGAGGAGAGAGTCCCTTTCTTGTTCCATTTGGACGTAAGCTTGGCCCCAGGTGTCCAGATTGGCAAAGATCGGCTACAAAATTTATACAAATCACATTTGTTACCTGCACAAATACTCGAGTGCGGAGTATGGAGAGGAAAGCTTACATGCTCAGTCCAGGATTTGGGCTTCGAGGTAGAGGCTTCAGCAACCGGAGGCACATCAGCCTTATCTTTAGTCACTTCAGCAATCACCATGTCAGCGGTGGGCGGAGCAGCTTCTGGAGTGGTCTTAGGCGAAATCGCAGTCGAGACAACCGCGGTTGCGCGAGGAGACAGCTGTCCATCCATAGCTCTGTACAAAAGATCAGTAATAGCATAAAGACAAGCATCATGAAAACGCAAGTAGAAAAGACAAAAGATAAGCATAAGGGGAAACATACTCAGGCTCATCTTCGTCAGAATCGGGTTCAGCACCAATGCGCAGAACTCCAAAGCGAGTGGACCTACTCGAAGCTGCCGGAGGGAGTGAAGCCAAAGGAGGAGCGGCCAAGGGAGAGGTCTGGGCAGGAGGGGACGTACCCGAGTTGCCATCATCTTGTAGATCATCCTCTTTGGACTCGCTGCTCGAAGAATCAGAAACAATCGTACGCCGACGTTTGACACGGCGAGTGCTTACCTCGGGCTCAGCCGAACGTGCGGCGTCCTCCATAACTTGCTCTACTTCTTCTTCATCTCCTTTCCCTGCTTCTCCCACAGCACCAGCTGGTGGGGTGTGGGCAGAAGGGAGCTCAGACTCGGGCGGCTCGGCCTCGTCTTGCAGCTCCGCCTCCAAAGAAGATCCTGCTTCTGGTAAAAGGGGTAGGGTGGAAGTCATCGAGTGGCCCTGTGCATATCAAAAGACACGCACCAAAGTCATAAATACAGTCGCCAAAAACATTTAACACATTCGAACTTTGAGAAAACTATGAGAAAGTTCACACTTCGAGTAAATGATTGTTAGCTGAGAAAGGAGCAACCGGGCCATCAAGTTTACAAGGCTCTGCATCCTTGATACTGGTGATGGACCTCACCCGGTCATCCAGCTCTTCCTTCGACATCTCCTCTTGGCTCATCCGGGTGGCGTCGAGGGGACCTTCGTATTGCCACATCGGGTGAGCCCGGAGACGAAGTGGACATACCCGCAACTTAACAAAGGTGCCAATGAGTTGGACACCTGAGATAGTGCCGAGCATATTGCCAATCCGCGTCAGAAGAGGCGACGCCTCCGCAATCTCCTCAGTCGAAAGAGGATGGTTCCAGGCCTTGGTCTTCAGCAGAGGCTTGCGAATCGAAAAAGCGGGACTAACCGCTTGATCGACTGGCACATAAAACCATCGACTGCGCCATCCTTGAGCAGAGTCGACCGCCATGAGGTTGAAGTAGTTGACGTCGCTCCGCACTTGGATCAGCAGGCCACCGACGGGGAATGGGCGGCCACCTCCGCAGTTATGGCGCACTTTGAAAATCGACTTCCAAAGCGGCCAGCTGGGAGACACTCCCAGGAAACACTCGTACAAACCATAAAAACGGCAATGTGCAAGATCTCATTGGGAGTGAAGTCATGGATTTGCACGCCGTAGGCGTACATCAACCCATGAACAAAATCATGGAGGGGGAGCGAAAAACCTCGAGGCAGAAACTCCGTGAAATACACACGCTCATTAGAACGGGGTTCAGGGAATACCTCCTTGTTGGAGGGTGCGCGGGCCTGCAGCTCTTCTTCCGACGGCAATAATCCTTTCTGCCGGAGTTGCTGGAGGCCGGCCTTGGTCATCGTCGACCGCATCCAATCTCCAGGACTCTTCTAGAGGCCAGCATCGGCGGCGGTGGCAACCGCAGCCTTCTTCTTCTTGTCCACCACATCTGCGGCGGCGGACACGGCTCCAGCAGCACCACGCTTCGTAGCCTTCCCCATGGCGAATGGTGGGTGGAGCGGAGGTTCTGATGAACGGCGGCAAGAAAGGGGCGCGAGGGGGAAGACGAAAGCATTGGAAGCAAATGGCAGAGTAAAAATTTCTGCGGAGAAGAGATCTGTATTTACCACAACGAGCAAAGCAATCTCGGTCGTCCGTGCACGATCTGTGAGACACGGGGCGTGATTGGAGAACAACCGTCGCAGGCCACTCTACCCACTACGCACGTAAAACGAGGAAGTTATTATTACGCGGCGAAATTTCCACCACGTCCGGTCAAATCGGAATCGAAGCGGAGTCTTCTATGGTCAAATCCTGACAACGGGCCTACACAGACATGTCTTGTCAAAATTCTGAGCCCACGCCACAAGCGTCATGCATGATATCACTTATCAAGCAAATTGTGTGAGGCAAAAGCAGTTTGACTAAACAAAAACAGAAGGTGTGCAACGTCTCTCGACTAAGATGATGTTATACACTCGACAGTCTATCGAGTACAGAATAGTACTTCCATCGGGAGCGTATTAAAAATTTCTTCGACTAACATACGCAGGATATAGTGAATTTGAGATTATCCTCCATTACAAGTAATAAAGCACAATCTCGGGGGCTACTCCCATCGGGAGCGCTGTCGCGCACCCGATAGATTCAGAGTAAGAAATACAGTCGACTAGCAGATCCGACTCAGTCGAAAACGCAAAATGAAGAACTGCAAAAGAGCATATTCCATAAGATACCCGAGTAACGTCAGTCGCAAATGACTCGAAAACTGCATGTGAGAAATGCAAAGGTAAGACCTGTCGATCAGTCGGGCTGGGCTGAGGACCACTCCAACAGTGCGAGTCCTTAAAAATTTCCCGTGTCAGCAGACATGATGAAAATCTTGGCGGATGCGCTAGGTAGCAAATAAACAACTGCAGAACGATTCAGTAAGATCTCAACGGCCTGAGTCGAATCTGTCTAGTATGTTCCAGGTTCGAGCCCAAGGATTCGAATTTGATTGAAAGCTAGTAAGGTTTTGCCCAAATGTGCAGTTAACTGGTCTTGACCCATCGAGTAAATCCAGGCCTACCAAGCTATAATCCTTTGTCAAAACACACAATCTCAGTCGAAATTTAGATATGAGACATAAAGTGTAAGCATAAGCATGAGACGTGCACTATCGAGTGAGTCCATGCATGATTCTACGAGTCAGCCAAGCACTCGGGGGCTAATGACGAGGTTATACCAAACGGGTACCCTACCATGAGGGTACCTGGTGCACGTGATGACTAAAACCCAATTGTCAACAGTCCGATGAAGCCCAGCAAGGAAGGCCCAAGACAAAGATTGCTTCCAAAGTTAGGCTTAGTCGGTTGTAGTTTCCTTATCTGTAAAGCCTAGTCGGTTACGTATCCGAGACCCAGCCCCCTATATAAGTGCTGGGAGGGTGGCCGATGAAGGACACGCAACATTAGAGCCCTCAAACCCTAGCAAGATCAAACCCTTGCTAGACCCTTGTAACCGCAACATATTCCATCATCAATACAGACAGGCAGGAAGTAGGGGTGTTACCTCAGTCGAGGGCCCTGAACCTGGGTAAATCCCGCTTGTCAGCCGACGATTCTACCTACACTACGCGTTCTCTACCTCATAACTCTAGCCCTAGGTACCTTACCATGGGTATTGCCGAGGACACACCTCGTCAGCGCATGTGACCACATGCGCCACAGATAGCAAAAAAATTTCCAGATCCGATCCAGATCTAGATCTGGATTCTCTCTCCACCCTGGTCACACCCCAGGCCCTCTCATCTCGCTCCTCGATCTCCACGCACGCACACCCTCTCGCTCCTCTCTCTTTCTTCACGCACGCATCCACTCGCTCGCCCCCTCGTCGGCCCCTCGCGCTCTTGCGGGCAGGCCGCCGCCGCCACGGGCTCCTCCTCCTACCTCCCTGCCCCCATGGACTGCCCCAGCCCCGACGACTCCTCCCTCTACCTCTACCTCCCCCATGACCATGTCGAAGACGACGGGGATATAGCCAGGGGCCAAACCAAAATCACCACCGGGAAAACGAGGGAAACGCACGGACACGAGAGGAGTAGAGCAGGCGGCCGTTGTTGCTGCCGCTGCCGTCCCTCCGACCGCTTGTTCGGCTCGGGTGCGTGCTTCAGCTCACGCGCACGCTACCAGCCCCTAGCAAAATACCCCATCCCTCCTTCCCCCCAAAAAACCGATACCGAATTTACTCCACCGCCGCCGCCATGGTCCTAGCTTCACACACGTTTGACCCCACCCAACCTTATCCCACGCGCTGGATCCACGCAGCGGCTGCCCCCCAACTACAACCTCCTCCTCCTGCTTCTCTACTCCCCTCGCCGGATGCCGGCCGCTGGCCACCGCTCATCGTCGACCTCACACGTCGGCGCCGCTTCCTTCGACCTCCCGCGCCGGCGACGCGCTCCCCGACCTCATCCCCGCCTCGCCCTCCCCCTACCTCGACCTCCCCCGACCCCGCACCACGACCAGCAGCAGCCCTCCCCCGACGCCTCCACGCCCGTGGACCTCGTGCTCCCCTTCATCTCCCGCATGCTCATGAAGGAGGACATCGAAGCCTCCTCGGTCCTCCGCCATTCCTGCGCCCCTCGTCTCCCTCGCGGCCGAGCTTTAGGGCCAGCGACGCCAGCGCCAGAGGTCCCGCGCCTCCGCCGCCCTGGCACCTCCCGCCTCACGGAAAAGAATCAAGCACCGACGACCGCGGTGGCAGCCATTTTTTTTAAACGTGAAAAACACATTCAGTGGCGCATGTCTGTGCCGTGCACCACAAAAATCTGGGTTTTCTGTGGCGCATGGGCCGGTGCGCCACAGAATTTAATTTAGTGGCGACAATTCTGTGGCGCACCCACCGTGCGCCACATAATTTTAAAAAGGTGCGCCACTAATAGCCTTTTATGTACTAGTGCCGGGAGCACTTTTTTGAAATAAAGACACACATACGTTGGGAGCGTGCCAGGAGGGCTCTCGCCGGTGCTGTCACGGGAACCCGGGCCATGGGGAGGTATGCGGGGGAGGTTCTCACGGTCGGCCATCGACAGCACTGCCCTTCTCCTCCTGATGTGCGACCACGCCGTTCTCCAGCACCCTACCTCCTGCAAGTCTGGCACACTGGAGCCGCCCACAACTACGGACAACCCTCTTCCCAGCAAACCATGACCCTCTAGCCTGGCTTGTCCAATGGGACGCCCGACGCGGTGTCCAATGGGACGCCCGACGCGGTCCAACTTGTTGCGCTCTATTATAAATTTGATCTTGATCGCTGCAAACAATGTTTGATCTTGATAGCTGGTTCTGTTGATTTGATTATAAAGGAAGCATACGTATAGAAAAGCCAGTCCCTGATAGATGCTTAGTCCTATACTCAGAATGGCATATATTACACTGCATTCGTAACGGCATATATTACACTAAAAGTTTACAGGAAAGAGCTGAAATACCCAATTGCGTTATTTGCTAAAACAGAATTCCATTGCTGACGCTAAACAATAGGGTTGCAGACTGTCAAGACTGAACAAAAAAAGTAATTCCTTTCAATATCTACGGCAACCATTTCAAGAGTCCCTTTTCCAAGTAAGATAGCAATAACAGATAGTAACCAGGTCTAGCAGTAATGAAACATTGAAGTGCACTACAAGACTAGAGACTCACTACTACTCCGTGAAGACGGGCGCCCTTGCCACAAATACAGACAGTCAGACACCACATAACTCTTGAAGACATCCTTTGTTCTTCAGCTGAGATTTCTATTGGATTAGAAATATAAAACGAAATCAATCAGCAAAAAGGTTATCAGACATCTGATCAAAGACAAAAGAGAAGGTACGGAGGTAATAAAAATATGATGTGGTCATCAAAAGCCAAAATGATACACAAGTCGAGTATACAGATTAAACGACAAAATGTCGAAAAGAGAAATAATTTTCGAGTTTATCCATCAATATGTTGCTTGAATAGAATTATTAAGGTAGCCTATGGAGCAAAATAATCATATACGCATTTCACAGTTATACCAAACGATCAATGGTAGAATGGTAGATGAGATGAAACCGTAACAAAAGTAATGAATGTAGGATGATTAGTGCAGCCTACTATATAATAAACATTTTATGATAATGCGTTGATCAAAACCACAAGTTTCAACCATATAGATAAGCATAAATAAAACGAATGACACCAAAGTATATAAATATAATTTGCACATCAAATTTCAGTAATATCATCAGAGTTCAGTGATCACCAGAATTAATTAAGAATGCTAGAGGCAAACCTTGCAAGATGATCACCCTTAAGCGCTGGGAATTTGGGAGGCCATGTCATCATAAGAGGATGGATGTGCTCTAGAGTTTGATCGTCTTGTGTGAGCTCGTACACTTTACGCAGCACCCTGTGCCTAGTATCCAAGCAGAGTGCACATTGCCCCAGCTTGAGGAACACAAACTCGACACAATCCCCCATCTGGCTTGTTTTGAAAAGAGTAGCAGGCTCGCCATCAGACGTCCAACCTGTCATCCCCAAAGTGGCAAACATCTCGGGCAAGCTTATGACATCGACAAGCAGCCATTCCAGCATGCCGTGGCGACGGATGAGGAGCCAGATACAAAGCTCGAGGTCCTCATCAAGGTGGATGAGAAAAATCCCTGAATCATAGGCCGGCGCCAGCATCATATCTTCGTACTCGTACCGCTCCATTCCTTCCGGGAGAGGAATCGCGGAGAAGCTTGAGGTTTTCAGATCCAGCACGGCGATGCTGGTGGAGTGCTCAAAATAGATGTTGGCGCCGACCAGCAGAGGCTTCGAATTCGACTTTGGAGAGGGGAGCACCGCGGCGGCCGATGCATGGAAGCGCCAGTGGCCGTCTTGTTGCAGCACGTATATGTGCGCCTTGTATTTCACGGAATACTCCCCCTTTCCTTTGAAGAGGAAGCCCATGGAGAGCCAGACGTAGATGAGCGTGTTGCTGCCGTCGTGTTTCTGGAGGAAGTGGGCGGCGGTGCCCACGGTGCCGTCGAACTGGTCGTACGGGGTCACCGGCTTGGCGACGACACCTCGGTGCGGGCTCAACGGCCAGTGCACTTCGACCGCGGATCTGTTCTTGCCGTAGAAGCCGGTGGCGAGCATGGTGTCATTCTGGAGGTCGTAGACGCAGGCGAGGTCCTCGTCGTACGCGTCCAAGCCGCTGTAACGCTCGGCCATGCGGACGGCGGCGGCGAGCTGATCCTGGTCAGACTGAGGCGGCGGCATGGGGACGAAGCGCGGGCGGAGGAGCGGCACGGTGGCCGAGCTGGTGGCGACGTAGAAGCCGAGGAGGCGGGGCGGGTGGATGCGGCGGAACCAGTGGAGGAAGAAGGGGTCGGAGGCGAGGAAGAACCAGCGTTTGCAGACGAGGATGGCGCAGACGACGCTGGTGGGGAGGCCGAGGCGGAAAAAGATCTCTAGGAGGAGGTCGTCGTTGTCGAGCACCATGGATACCTGCGCGTGTGCGGTCTCGCCGTTCGTAGGTGATGCGTCGTGATCGACCCTGAAATTAGGATCCACGATGAATCACAATCCACGGCATACAGTACAGGTCGAAAGATGCTGAATCTGGCTTACCCTCCCAGAATCTCAGTAGGAGGATTCATCGATTCCTTGCACTGGCCAGGCGCTACAAGAAAAGGTAGGATTTTCGATCTACCCTGTGATCATGATTGAGGAGTAGGGAAGCAGTTGCATCGGCGCTCCGCAATCTCGATACGAGAAGTTGGAGGCGTGCGAGTCAAACGGCGCTCCCATGCGACAACTTCTCGATCCACCACTTCCGCTTGTCAGCAACGAGCTCGCTCGCAGATCCATCGATTCTCAGTAACTTCTAAAAAATCCATGTTAGAAATATCTAAATTTTGGGCTTTTTGATAAATTTTCGAGGGACCCACTAGTCATTTTTTCTCTTATCTTTTCTTTCCCTCCATCTTGATCCCGCGTGCGCGCTCCGCTGGCCATGTACACCGGCATGGTGTCCGCCGTCATGTGGCCTTCTCCCGGCGTGCTTGCCCTCGCCGCAGTCCCGGCTAGCAGCATGCTCAGCCCAGGTCCGAGGACATTGTGTCAGTCACTGCGGTCGTCCTCGCGGCCAGGTGATCACCTCTAAGACTCCGCATCGTCTCCCTCCATCTTCCAGGCGACATCAATCACCAGAGCCAAGATCGTCTTCCTTCATTCCAGCGACGACATCGCCACGATATAGATTTCCTTTTCCGCCACTTTGATAACAACCAAAATACATGTCCAAGAAATTGAATTTGGTACATGACCTAACATGCTCACATGCATATCCAATCTCATCGCCATTGAACAGAAAGGAACCTGTAAAGATATATTGATGATCGCCATTGAACGGAAAGGAACCTGTAAAGATATATTGATGAAGCGATCAAGACCTCATACCCTAGCAACTGAAGCAGTTGAGCTCTTGAAATATTTCTCTTGTTTATCAACCACGGTACAACAAGCACTTCAGATAATGGATGCGTGTATTTAGTTTTCAGCAATTTTGTAGTACCAGCAGTTCCTATCTGACATCATAGTAGTCCATTAAAATAGTAGAAGAGCATTCACCTTGATACTTGACATCCTTACCATATCAACTGATACACAAGCTCACACTCTTGTTATATGCGAGTGTGTTGTAAGTTCTAACAGGTTCTCCAATGCACCCTAATCTTATCCAGCTCACCCTAACATATGCACCAGGAAGGCACCCTATACTAGATTTATTCAATATTGCACATTTTGTCAAACAAAACTGGTGAACCAGCTCATACTTGCATACTGTCACCGTCAATCCAAAATCAATATATCAGCCGATAACAAAACTATCAAATTAGACTACTCAGTAGTAAGAAATGATAACAAAAATGTCACGATGTCAGTACGATTTTACTACAGCACATGAATTTTCAGGATAACTGAAATACACAAAGAAACATCCAAATTATGCATAAACCATACCCAATAGGTTATTACCCTCCTGATTACTAAAGAGCTTATTCCCTTTGTTAGAAGGTCAATCAAGATATAACTGCCTGCTTTACAGGCTCCATTACTACATTATTATAGTTATTAGTTTGCTAATGCTCTGTTGCAATATTATATCGCGATGAGAAAAGGCAGATATTCTTTGAAATATCTGTTGTTATGCACAATATTGATTTCAAGGCAACGCTGTTTATGCATATTGATCGCCTCATAGTTTAGTCACAGACATACAGTAATACAGCAATATATTACAAACATTAATAATCATGCCAGACATGCAACACACATTTGATAAACAAATGACAAAGGACCAGCAATGTTGACATATATAGGGCCTTAAAATCATCATTCAGTGCAATTTACCGCTTCAGCGCTCCCTTTTAACCCCTCGTACACAAGAATAGGAATTGTTGACAAATATGGGCCTTAAAGAGTTCTTTTTTGAACCTAAAACTGTGAGGCAACAGCCCCACAGCAAATTTCTTCCTCAACCACAGAACTGTACAAAATATTTACATGCATGAAAATAAAATACTTGCAACTATACAAACCCCACCCTATGCAAGGCTATCTATCCAGGCCATGAAAATCGCATGGCCTTAAAGAGTAGAGCATTCACCTTGATACTTGGCAACCTTTAACATATCAACTCGTACACAAGAATATTGTTGCTATGCCAGTGTGTCGTAAGTTGTAACAGGTTCTCCAATTCACCCTATTATTATCCAGTTCACCCTAATATATGCACCAAGGTGCCCCATACTAGATTGATTCAACATTACAGACTAAATAAAACATCATTCTGTTTTGTCTAAAAGAACTGGTGCATAAGCAGCTAAATCGTACTAGCACACTTGTCACCCTAAATTCAAAATCCACTATATAGGGAGAGCTACCATATCTAGAACAATCTATCAGCCAAACTACTCAATAGTTCAGAAATGATAAAAAATGCCCTATGTCAGTACCGGATTTGCAGGATAACTGAAATACACATGGAAAGATCTGAATTACGCATAAAATGCATAAATTAGTATGCTAATTCTCTGCATAAGTCATCATACGCAATAGCTTATTGCCACCTGGTTACCAAAGGGCTTATTCCCTTTGTTACAAGGTCAATCATTATATAACTGCCTGGCTTTACAGGCTCCATTACTACATTATTATAGTTAGTATGCTGATCCTCTGTTGCAGTATTACATCGTGATGAGAAAAGGCGGAATTCTTTAAAATATCTGTTGTTAATATACACTAATATTGGTTTCAAGGCAACACCGTTTATGCATATTGATCGACTCATAGTTTAGTCACTGGCACACAGTTATACAACACTATATTGCAAATATTAAGAATCATACTTGAAATGCAACACACATTTGACAGAAACAAATAACATTGGACCAGCATTGTTGACAGGTATAGGGGCTTAAAATCATCGTTCAGTGCAATTTACCGCTTCAGTGCTCCCTTTTAGCCCCTCTTATGCTCCCTGATCTTCTCCCCAGTACGCTTCGCGCCCTCTGGACCATGTCCCTCATTCTCACCCAGTGCACGGCTTTCTGAGATACGGTGGCTCTTCTGCTTGCTGGATCGCTTCCTCTCATGTGGGGACTCACTGCCAGCAGTGTCACCATCAGATGCATCCCTGCGGTGATGACGTCTCTTGTGGTGGTGGCGATGTTTCTTCCCTCCCCCTCCAGACTCATCATCATCGGATGAGCCGTCCTTCTTGCGGTGGGTCCTGTGTCTCTTTCTATCCTTCCTACTCTTCCTGTGCCATTTCCTATCAGAGTCACTCTCGCTATCTTGATCTGAGCTTTCATGCTTCTTCTGCATATGCTTCTTCTTATTCTTGGTTCTCTCCTCTGAGTCGTCTTCGTCGCTCTTCCTGCTCCTCCTGTGCTTCGATTTCCCTCTGCTGCTGCTGCTCCTACGGCGGCTTGTACTCTTGTCTTTCTCCTCAGACTGCTTCCCGAGGCGACTCTTGGCACGCGCCCGCTCAGCAATCAGCTTCTCCAGCACGGGATCAATATCCGAATCCGAGGAATCGCTGTCAACGTCGTCCTCGTCCTCCTCGTCAGAATCTTCCTCGACGGCGCCCCCGCCACCACTGGCTTTCTTCTTGATCTTGGCGTAGATGGCCTGCTCCTCAGCCAGGATGTCCTCCTCTATGCCGGGCTGCTTGGCGGAGAGGAAGTTGCGGCACTGGTAGGTGAGGTGGCCGACGCGGTTGCACCTCTTGCAGGCGCCGCGGGTCTCGTCGGTGGGGACGCTGGTGGCGCGGGCGAGCGCGAGGAGGCCCTGGAAGCTGCTGTAGGCGTTCTCGGAGGCGTCCGAGGAGGGAGGCGCGGCGGCCTCGGCGGCGGCGTTGGCGGCGGCGGCCGCGGCGTTGGCGGAGACGGAGGAGGAGGGGGCCTGGGCCTTGCTGTTGTTCTCGGGGCGTAGGGGTCGTAGCCGATGGCGCTCTGCCAGATGCCGTGCGTCTGCAGCGCCGCGCTGCTGTGCACGCGGTTGTTCGCCGGCATGCGGACGCGCCCGGCCGTCGCCGGCATCTTGTGTCGCCGGGGCTAGGGTTAGGGCTTGCTGGGTGGGGAATTTGGAATCGAGGGGATTTCTGTCGATCGAATTGGGGCCGAGGTCAGAGAGACGTGTACTTCTCTCTGGAAAAATGTATATACTCTATAATATGCTGATGGGCCAACGTGGAGTCAGGCCGAATTCTATTTGGGCTTGTAGGCCCAGTTGCGCGTGTACTCTTTTTTTGAACTCGGTCGTGCCTAATGTGCGGTGGGTCGCTGTGCGTGTACATCCAAACACAGTGTTACACTATGTCACTATATCTTCATGTTGGACCAAATGTCATCGCAACATAAATCCATCTCATCTCATTTCATGCACGAATAATGCCGTCGACAATTTTGAACTTCTTATTCATGTTTGCTCTCTTTACTCATTCAACCACACAGTAGTTAGTTATTCACATTGCTCTCCATATTGTTGGTTATCTTTATATTCTAGAGTAGAGCTTGTTACTAATATTTTCTATTCAACACAAATTTCTCATTACAACTAGTGCATTGAATATGTGAATGAATTTTGCCAAGAGACGTGTAGCATGTGGACGTGCAATTTGGTTTGGGCGGTTAGCCCAATGGCTTTTGGACTCGAAAGTTAACATGAAAGTAAGCACGCGAGGGGAGGGTGATGGTTTTTGTGTTTTATATCGATGTTTTTGATTAACTGGAGGTTAAAACTAATTTTCCAATAATTTCGATTTATGTTACTTGCTAACCGAAAATAGCCGGTATTCGGTTTCCACTAAATCATTTTCCGCTTCGGTTTGGATTTACCATGTCCACCCCTAGATAGCTGTATCTTGGCTGTCTAAAAACAAGACGGAAATCTACTACTCTATTTGATTTGCTGATATTTGAAGAATTTGGATTTTTGTTTACCAAAAACCGGACCATCATTATTGCCGGTGCCAAGGTCGGTTCGAAAGCAATCAAAAGAAGAAGAAAAAAGGCCGGTTCGAAAGGCTCCCGTGGCGGTGGCCAGTCTATTCTAGGGTTTTGCCCGCAAACCACGATTCGAATCCCAACTCTAATCCCACTCCCGTCAGCATATCGGCGTAGCCGCCGCCGCCGCCTCGGCCGTCTCCGGCGCCGGCCGCCGGAGATCCCGGAGCGATGGCGAACCGCACGGACCCACTGGCTCGGAACATCCATGGCACGAACCCTCAGAACCTGATAGAGAAGATCGTGCGGTCCAAGATCTACCAGACCACCTTCTGGAAGGGGGAGTGCTTCGGCCTCACGGCGGAGACCCTCGTCGACAAGGCCATGGAGCTCGAACACACCGGCGGCACCCACGGCGGCAACCGCAGGCCCACCCCCTTCCTCTGCCTCACCCTCAAGATGCTCCAGATCCAGCCCGACAAGGACATCGTCGTCGAGTTCATCAAGAACGAAGACTACAAGTAATTTCCTCTTCCTCGAGAGCCCTACCAGCTTCCTTCTTGCTGTAGACATTCATTCGACTAACAAATTGCCGCTCTTCCTTTCTCTAGGTATGTCCGGCTTCTTGGGGCGTTCTACCTGCGCCTCACCGGCACCATCGCTGACGTCTACCAGTATCTCGAGCCACTCTACAACGACTACCGCAAGATTAGGCAAAAGCTCAACGATGGAAGTATGCACCCGCATCCCGAATCTGCATTTTCTCTTTGTCACAGATTGATGCTTATGCTGCTAGCTAGCTAGATAGGTGTATGAGGTGTCAGATTTGGGGCTGTTTTACTCATTTGTTCTATATTCGTTTCAGAGTTCACGCTGACGCACGTTGACGAGTTCATTGATGAGCTCCTGACCAAGGACTACTGCTGCGACACTGCCCTCCCCCGCATTCAGAAAAGGTTTGTTTTTCATTGTCCCATTTTTGAGTGCCCCTCTGTTGTGCACTTGAAATTTATTTCGTTTGCCACATTTGCATTGTCACTGTCCTCTCTTGCTGCTCAATTTCTCTGAGATTTTCGGACTGGCATGCAGCATCTTAAAAATATAGGTGTCGCTTTTGAGACCTGGGCTGCCTTATGATTGTTCTCTATCTGTTTAGCGCTAATAGTCTCTTCATGTATGTTTTTAGTTGGGAGATATTTTCCTTTTCGCTATTGCTCAACAATCTTAAATACATGTTTGCTTTTTTATGTACTCGAGATGCTTAAAAAATTCATTTTCATGGATCTTCTCAACAGATGGGTCCTTGAAGCTTCTGGAACTCTAGAACCAAGAAGAAGTGCACTTGAAGATGATTTTGAGGAAGAGGAGGAAGATAAGGAGGATGCACAGCCTATGGATGTAGACGAGCCTAATACCCGTGAAAAGGTGAGCATATTTTCTGAATTTATCTACACTTATCCAACAAGTTTGTGGGACCAGATGTTGACTTTGTTTTACCGTGTTTAACAGGAACATCGTGGAAGGAGCCCAGCTAAAGAACGGGACAGGGAGAGGGATAGGGACAGGAAGCATGAAAGACATCACAGGTATCTGCTTCATACGAATTGCTTTCTATGTAGATGGTTTGCCAATGAGTTATTTGTGTCTTAAAATGCTTAATGTATCTAGCGTGCATATTGCTTGTGTGAAAGCGAGAATGCGATGAGAGTTGAGAGGGCTAATACACATTTGACCCAAGTTTGTAGTAGTCTGTTGATTCTTGCAAGTTCAGAGTCAAGGCTGTTATATTTTCTTATTATTTAAGGGCCCAAAAGTAATCTCTGTTTCCTTGATCTTATGTTGGTGCATGCAAGCCACGCCATACTTAAGCCATATTAACCTCGAAAAATACATACTTAATTAGAAGTCATAAAATTCTTCTATCTTGGATTTGGTAGCTGTAGATTTAGAAAAGTGTCACATCTGTGTGAAATGTGAGTTATCCTTTTCTATGCTGATTGGACCTAATAATAATGTAAGACCAACAAGTAGTACAAAAGCTTTTGTGGCAGCCATCTGGGGGCAGGTTCATTTGTTGTATTTTATTGTTGCCAGAGTGAAACAGTGAATTTAATCTAGTCTCTTTTGGTTATTATCTTATTTTTAAGGCTCAATCATACATCATACTCGAAGCTGTTGCTGTAGCATTGCAGTATTGCATATTTGCATACTAATACTTACTTCCATGACATGTTAATATCAAGAGTCATTGGTAGATGAGCTGCTTCCTATAGTGAATGTTGTGGCCCTGCCAGGTTTCTCTGCACTGATAGTGTGCAGTGAGAAGTATGTTGTGCCAAACAGAATAAAATTCATAAAGCTCTTAAAGCGGTTTATATTTGACCATTTTGCTTATTGATTTTTTTCCGCTCTTTTTGTGTTCATTAAATTTTCTTTTATCGAGTTTCACTTCCCCCCTTTCCTGCTGCTTATCTTTGAGCTTTCGAAATAGTACTTGGCTTTGCCAAAATGAGTACCTTTGTTATTTTCCTCCTTGACTGAGTTTGGGTTTCAAGAGCTTAATATTTTACCAGTATAAATATAGTTTATATCTTCAAACCAAATTTGTCTTGGCAGTTGGTTCAAATGGACGCAAAATTTCCTAATCTGTGTAAAATGTGATGTTTCATATGTGGATCTGACTTAGTAACATAAGACCAATGCGCAGTGCAGGAGCTGTCATGGTAACCATTTGAGAACTGGTTCACTCATTAAGTTATTATGTTGTGTCGCTGCAAGACTGAAACAGTAACATTTACTAAAGTTGTTTATCATTATGTTCTATATTTTTTAAATCCTGGAGATCATACTGGAAGCTGATGCTGTAGCATTGAAGTGTTACATTTGCAGTTTTGCATGTTACTACCATGGCATGTTAATGTCAAGAGCCATTGGTAGATGAGCTGCTTCCTATAGTGAATAATCGTGGCCCTGCCAGGTTTCTCTGCACTGATAGTGTGCAGTGAGAAGTATGATGCGCCAAACATATTTGTTTTTCACACATGGTTCAAATTTCAAAAAAAACTTATTGAATTTTCTTGCTCTTGCTTTAGCTCATGTTGAACTTTCTTGTATCGGATTTCACATCCCTCCACTTTCTGCCTTCTCTGGCATATAACCTTTGATCTTTGACATGTTAAACTGCTTACTTCTTTCCATGCCTGATTTTATGAGAACTTTTAAGAAGCATGTTTGTTTTCTATGTATAAAACGTTAGCCTGATAGAATTATGAACTGTGCTTGATGATCAGCCTAGTATGTTAAGTTTCTCTGTTATAGGCTGTCTGTGCATACTAAATGAAAAAGGGCCCGTGGCATTTTTTTCTTCAAAATTAGATCTTAAATCTCGATATGGCAGATGTAATGGCAATTTGACATACTGCCCTTTGGTATTGTCTTTGGTAGCAAGAAAATGGTTTCAATCTTGACAATAATGATTTATCTCTATAAAAGATCTTTGTATCATGTTGTCAAATTGATGCTGGATTATTTTCTCTGAGTTCCTCAATAATAAGTCAGCCATACGATAAATAGAGAAGTAATGGAACACGATGGGTTATAATGCATCAAAATGCTATTTAAGATTGCATATATGTGTACATCTTTCATTTATTTCATCATCATTCTGGACGAAAAAATACCCTAGTATTCTTCAATGTTGATATGTTTGAGCACTCACAAGGGCTCATCTTCGGGTTACATCATAAAAAGCACAACTGCTGTAAAAAATTGGAAGTACTGGTCATGGCCTGTTAAGAAATGAATACGTGCTTAGCTGTGCACAAGTGTACCGATGTTCATAACACAGAGTCACTTTCTAAGTTAACAAACGATGGTTACAGTTGAAGTTTTTCGTTAAGCACCTGTGTGAATGGTTGCTCACTATATAGCCTAGAACTTTATGAAATCTTATTGTTTGAGCAAATGAAATACAGATCAACTCATACAGACACAACTCTACATACCTCATCAGGGTTGGACAATTGTTTAGCATTGGAAATCTGATAGTTGTATGTGTGATGTGATCTTAAAGTTGTACCTGTCCAATTGTTTAGCAATGGAAATCTCAATGCCCCTTGGCCCATGTCCATCCATTGTCATGTAAATTGATTCGATTATTTTGCTAGATCTTCTCCATAGGTGCAATTACTGAATGCCAAATTGATCCCTTGCTTGTTCTGTCTTTGGTTTGAGGTTACTGACATACTTATAAAACATGGTGTGATACTGCTACGTTATGCATGCACTAGCTATTTGATTTAATCTTCTTCAGGTAATGACTGCCTGTGCTTCTCTGTTTTTGCAGGGACCGTGATCATGACAGAGATCGGGATTATGACAGGGACTATGGGAGGGGACAGGAAAGAGACCGAGACAGAGGTCGTGAAAGAGATAGAGAAAGGGATAGGGATCGAGACCGTCACCGCATCCGAGATGATGACTACAACCGAGATAGAGACCGAGATAGGGAGAGGGAACACCGGGACAGAGACCGTGGCAGACATCGGAGCCGTTCAAGGAGCCGGGATCGGCGAGAAAGAGACCGTGAAGACGGAGAGCACCGTAGAAGACGTGGCCGTGGTAGCGGCAGTCCTCGAGGTCGTGCTGAGGATGATGGTCTGAGGAGGAGCCCAAGAAGAGAAAGGAAAAGAAAGAGAAGAAGGGCGAGGGCAATGGCCCAGATCCTAATGATCCAGAGATTATAGCGATGAACAAGCTGCGGGCGTCGATGGGGATGGGACCACTGAAGTAGTGTTACATTGCTGTAATGTATTTTGAAGCTTCCAAGTTCCAAGTCTGTTAACAAGGAATAGTTGGCATTTTTCTCTTGACACTGCAGGCTTGTCAGAATACACTGTGTATGTAACTCCATGTTGTTCCATTACTGTGATTTGCTTTTCTGTCTCCGCCTTACTGGGTCTTGCTTGCATTTCCATAAAACCAAGACAGCAAAAGCCTGCGAAGGAAAGCATTTGATTTCTGTACAATATTACGACATATAAATTAGTGCATGTAATCTAAAACTTCATGTACTTAGGTAATAAGATGTGGATATATCTGACAATTATTATTGATGGTAAATAGTGTAACCAGTAAAGTACATCTCTTAAGAGGAAATGCTCCAGGTAAAAAAAAGAAACCGTCTACAGTGATCCCATAGCCAAAAAAAAGGAACCACTGTGCAATAAAGCTACAGCGCCACGTCATGTTAGCAAAGCGCCCAGAAGGGAGGAGGGGAAACGCTCCCAGACTAGAGGAGGTTGCAACGGAATCTCTCCCCACGCCTAGCAGCAGGAAAACTGCTCGTTCGCCAGGACCACTGACTGAAGTAGTGTACATGCTGTAATACTGCATTTTGAAGCTTCAAGTTCCCTGTTGCCAAAAATTAACAAGGAATAGTTCATCTGAAAAACAAGGAATAGTTGGCATTTTCCCATGACACTGCAAGCTTGCCAGAATACACTGTATATCTAACTTTCTTTTTTGAGTTGACTGTATATGTAACTACATGTTGTCTCATTACTTTGATCTGCTTTTCTGTCCTGCCTTTCTGGGATCTTACTTGCATTTGTGTTTTCTAAAACCGAGACAGGAAAAACATTTGGTTTCTGTACAATAATTTGACATAAACTAGTGCATGGGCTGCATAGGTTTAAATCTGCCATGATGGAGGTTCATAATTAACCGATAAGATATGTGACCTAAAACTTCATGTTCTTAGGCGATATAAGAGCATCTCCACCGGGGCCTCCAAATGTGTGTCCGGCACCCCCCAAGGGGTGCCGGACATGTGTCCCGGCAACATTTAGAGGCCGCCCACAGTGGCACTCCCCAAAGGCCCACCCCCAAACGCGCGCAAATTGTCGAACACCTCGGAGGCGTTCAAATAGATTGCAGAAAATTTGAAAAAGTTCAAATTTCATTCATATTTGTTATATTTTACAAAAGTTTGAATGAATTTGAACTTCGGCGGCCTAGGCGCCGTACCCTAAACCCTAGTCCGAGAAGTTGGCCTCCAGCCAGGCCTCGTCGTTGTCGTCGCCGCTGCCATCGCCGTCGTCGTCGTCGACCACGATGTAGCCGGAGGAGGAGCCGGATGCGCTGTGGCTGGTGGACGCGCCGTCATGGCGACGCGGTGCACGGCTGCAGGAGGCGCCGCCGGAGGAGGACGAGGCTGCCGCCGTTGCCACCGAGGTGGCGATGGCGGCCATGTAGCCGGGGCTGTCGCGCTCGATGGTGGTCACCGAGTCCGCGATGGCGGCCAGGAACCCCGGCGCGTCACCGTCGTGCTCGTTCCGCAGCGGGGACGACACGTCGTACCCGTACGGGATCGTCTCCACGGGAGGTGGAGGCGTCCTGGCTCTAGGGCGGCGCAGCTAAAGCCATCCGCGTGGTGGCGAACGCGGCTCGTCCTTCACTGGGCGGCAGCTGCGGCGCTGCTGCACCTCCTGGTGCCGTGGCCGCACGGGCAGCAGGCGCAACGGGGTGGCGTTCCCCGTCCTCGCGTGCTGGCGCGCGGCGGCGATGGCGGAGCCCACAGTGTGGCCTGTGCCAACCCCACCACTGGTGGCGGCCTTCCGCGTTGTGGCGGCCCGGCCGTCTTGGGCCGTCGAAGAACGCGAGCGCCTCCGTCTGTTCGCGCTCGAACCGCCGCAGCCACGCCGCCCAGTTGTTGTCGTCGTACTCTAGGAGGGTGCGCTCGTGCGGGGTCAGCCAGGAGCGGCGCCGTGCGATGTCGCGCCGGATCTGGTCCTGCGTCTCCGGCAGCACCGGCACAGGGAGTCCGCCGTGGGACGACGCGCGCCACCCTGAGGGCAGACGCGCGTCCGGTGGCACCAGCAGGCCGTAGCGGTACAGGTCCCACGCCTCTTCGGCGGAGACCGTGCGCCTACTGCTGCTGCCCGACTCCCAGTTGTTCGCCATGGACGCAGTGGGAGACTGGGCGACGGAGGATGTGGGAGAGGGAGAGAACAGAGGGCGGCGTGGGAGAGGCGATTTAAGGGCAGAGGAGGGGGCGGTGAGCGAGCATCCACGCCAGCGTAAATGCGTTGCGTGGAAACGCCGCGATGCCGGCGCGTGGACTGCCGCGCACGCTGTCGCCGGCGTTAATGCGACGCGTGCCGGCAGGCCTGCCACCGCCGTCTCGTTACATCGCCTCCCGTCCAGTCCCATCGCCTGGGAGACTGCCCGGTGACTGACCGCCATTAACACGGCGGAACAGCCTCCTACGCGCCTTCATTAACACGGGCGCGGCGCGTCGTGTGTATGACGGGTGGGCCAGCGCTGTCAGGGCCATGCCCGAGGCGATGTCCGGCACCCCAGGAGGGCCTCCAAACTTGGAGGCCCTATTGGGGATGCCGGACACAAAATCGCTCGGGGCGAGCCTTTAGAGGTGCCGCTGGTGGGCGTTTTTGGGTCCGGCCCCGGTGGAGATGCTCTAAGATGTGGATATATTCAATGATTATCGATAGAAATAATGTAACCAGTAAAGTACATCTCTTGAGCGGAAATGCTGCAGGTAGAAAGGAAACCGTCCAGCGCAAAAAAGAAAAGAAAAAGGAAATCGTCTACAGTGATGAGTGATCCCGTAACCCATATAGGAACCAGTGTGCAATAAAGCTACACCACTGGTAATGACTTCTCTTGGTGCAGCTTCTGTGGCTGTAGTCTTTAGCTCAAAGCCTCAATTACTTGTTAACAGACTTCAAAACCTCCCAACTCAGCCGCATGTGTACCGGCAAGGGAGCAACAAAGTTGAGCTTCTCAAGATCCGAGAAATCACGGTCGGCATCTTCAGACTGCAACCCTTGGACGGCAGCTGAGACATCGGGGAGCATCATCTGCTTGCAGTGAAGATGCAACTGAGGCTGCTCCTCCGCGATGCTTCCGCCACCCAGGGCAAGGCCAAAGGGAAGCCTCCGTTTCCTGAGCAGTTCCCTGTCGACGGTTCGCGGTACGGGGAGGGGCGTCCAGTTCTGGTGCGCCTGGCGTCCGTACTTGTAGTCCCCGACAATTGGTGTTCCAAGAACCTCTGCGCAGTGGACTCGGAGCTGGGCGGGTTCCAGCAGAAAAGAGAGCGTAGTGGTGAGTGTACTTCATAAGATTTTTGTTCAGATGTAAATTCTGGCTATTGAAATTACCTGATGCTTTCTTCCGGTAAGAGGAAACAATTCTAACCAAGTGAACCCTACAATCATTAGCAAACCAAAATGTTAAAGATATGATGATGGTTCAATGTAAATATCCATTTTTGTTCAAGTGGCGCTAGACGTAAATTGTAATGGTATAATGCCAAGTCATGTTAGCGTGTCTTTTACTTCTTATTTTGTACTCAATGCACTCTCAGTCATATATTGTGTTACTTTCCTTGCTGGATACTGAAGATTTACCAAACACAGTTGAAAAAAAAAGGGCAGCCCCGGTGCAGTAGCTCCCGCTTGCGCATGATCCGGGGAAGGGTCCGACCACTTTGGGTCTTTAGTACGCAGTCTTTCCCTGCATTTCTGCAAGAGGCTGTTTCCGGGACTTGAACCCGTGACCTCATGGTCACAAGGCAGCAGCTGTTACCGCTGCGCCAAGGCTCCCATTCAAAAACACAGCTGAACATAAAGTAAAAAACCAGTGAAGTCACCAGGTACGAGTTGGAAATATAATTCTGTTGCTGAATCTAAGCTACAACTATTATCATGCAGGGCAAACTAAAGATTGTACTGCAATGCTAGATAACATTCAAAATACCATCAGCAATAGTGCCAGATAAATATTCTACGTCAACTACATATTACATGTTACTTTGCCGTCAACACTCTGGTTTTCATTAGCTGAATTCTTTTTGCGCATAGCATATGTCAGTTGTTTGATACCTTGCTAAACTTTTAGTCTAATCAGTGCAAAGTGATGTTGCTACAATTTTATACAGTATTAGGAGGTATCGGAACTGCAAAATTGATGTCAAGCATCTAGTTGTAATCAAAATTTATTATTATGTACTGGAAAAAAATGTAATTTATAATAAAAATACGTCATGTTGAAATTTAAATCTGGTATCGTTGTCTATTCCTTCCCAACATCGTAAGTATGCATAAATTACTGCTCAAACTGATTGCATTATGCTACTGAAAAATGAAAAATCATATTGCTATGTTCAGAAGATCTTGATATCTTGACAGTAAACTGCTACCAGTTATTTACTTTTTGTAAGAGAACAAATGTTTATTTTTCAACACTCAACAGACAAGATTATTGCTTGCCTACCTTGGGGGCAAGATTCAATCACTCTGTACTCTGTCAAAGCATCCTGAACAGAAGTAGTATTTGGACCAGCTCTAACAGTCAGGCGTTCAGACTTGCCATCTTGTAATAAAACCTGAAATTCAAAAAAAAAAAAAACCTGTAAAAAGCATACCTCCATAAGGTAGTACTCCATCCGATAATTTTTCCAACCAATTTCCCCAGTGGTTCAAAGGTTTCATGGTACAAAAGTTCTACCACCACAGTCACAAATTTGTAGTTATTGAACAGTACAGACAAAGTCACTGTTAAAATAACCCCCTGAGGCTTTGTTTGTTTCTAGAGTATTTTTGGGATTGGTGGGGATTATCCCGGTCAAACCCCGAAATCCCCACATACTACAAAACATCGTTTGTTTCTAGTGTATTGGACATGTTTTATTCCCATCTTTCCCCACAAATCCCCAAACTCTAGTTCATTTTTTCTCAATCCCCTAGGGGATTCAATACACTACCCCTACCTAGTGGATTGTTCCCCAATCCCCTAGTGGATTGGGTGAAGTTTGGGGTTTCACCCAATACACTAGAGGATTATCCCCACCAATCCCCACAAAAACTCTAGAAACAAACATGGCCTGAGGTGGTTTTGCTGTTCTGGAGGCGGGTATTGCATACATGGCACATAATGTTGCATGACGAATCAAATGAATACACCCAATTAGACCCTGTTTGTTTCTAGAGTTTTTGTGGGGATTGGTGGAGATAATTCTCTAGTGTATTGGGTGAAACCCTAAACTTCAAAACATCGTTTGTTTCTAGTGTATTGGTTAGGTTTTATCCCCACCTTTCCCCACAAATCACCAAACTCTAGTTCATTTTTTCTCAATCCCTTAAGGGATTCAATACACTACCCCTACCTAGTGGATTGATCCCCAATCCCCTAGGGGATTGGGTGAAGTTTGGGGTTTCACCCAATCCACTAGAGGATTATCCCCACGAATCCCCGCAAAAACTCTAGAAACAAACAACAAGTCTCATATTTCGTCTCCACTTTTTTCCACCGTCTTTGGTTCAAGGAACGCGTTCGCCAGCACAGTGGCGACGCCGGGGACTTGATCTGTGGCAGTGTGGGACCTGACGGTCACTAGAGGAGCATCCCTGATGAGCTCACAGGGCAGCGGACGGCCATTCTTGGAGAAGAAAGCATGCCACGGTGCCCCATACTGCATTGACGCATGGGGTAGTCTTTTTTCAGTATGCTTGTCTAAGTCGTCACCACCTGTTGAGCCACGTCTATGCAATATAACCCCCACCACCTCAGGGGGTTATTTGAATGGTATTGAATATCTTAAGGCTAAACTTTTTCCAACAATACATCATACAAGGAATTAATGGTCAAAGCTCAATTTTTACAAATTATGCCATGTGAAACCCCGATTTATACAAACAATGATCAAGCTACTGTGGGAAATAAAGAACGTTCTCAAAATGAGATTACAAAATGAAACCCAACTTGCTGACAGAGAAGATTGCCCCATACTCACGTACTGAATTAAGATCGTAATATCCCACCTACATGCGTGCTCAACTTTTAGAATAAACTCATGTGTTTATACTCCTGAGTCCTAATTAGTTTTGTATTATTTAAAAACAGAACAACAATTTTTATCTACACTTACGGAAGAAAAAGTGTCTGCCTTCTTGTTAGGTAAATATCTAATGTATCTGAACTGAACTCATGGTTTATTTCTGGCTACATCCCTTCTCACCGAAGTTGCACTACCAAAAGTAAAAGATTGATGCTAAATAGAAACAGTAAGGGAATAGCAACACATATTCTTACAAACCTTTGCAAGTGGAGCCGACAGTAAGCCCTTGGGATGTCTAGGTGTTCCCATAACAAGTGCAACATATTTTCTTTGCAGTACTTGTTGAGTACCCTTCACATCAAAGATAGGAGTATTGAGATAAGTATAGGAATAACTATACAGCATCATGATATATAATATGGTGCGAAATTCAATAGCAACATTGAGAAACACAGTAGAAGTTAGAGAGAATTCCTTATTTGGCCCTTCCTTAAGTTCGTCTTCCCTATTTGGCCCTAGAAAACAAAATCTTCCCTATTTGACACCTTAATTTCATTTATTTCCTAATATGGCCCTCTAGTACATTTGGAGCACTAGAAAGACTCTTTTGCCCATGATAAAATTAAAAAAATTATGCATGTTTTAATGTATATATATTTTGTTGAATACTAGCCCATGTCTTCTGGCCTAGCAGGCCCAGGCCCATATATATGAGAGCTGACCTAGTTCAGGGAGAGCAGGACGTTGGAGAGAGTTGAGCCGCCACACTCCAGGTTTCTTTTCTTCTCAAAAAGACCACATGGTATCAGAGCGAGGTTCACTGGGGACGGCAGCGACGGTGGTGTAGTTGCCGGCCAACGGCAGGGTCCGGCGCGGAGAAGGCGGCGAATCCGGGCGTGGCTGTGCGCGCAGGTGTGCGCGGGAGTGCAGCACAGCGGGGCTGCACGAGAGAGAGAGGAGGCGGCAGCAGCAGAGGCAGGAGAGCTTTGAGGAGCTGCAGCAGCAGCTTTGAGGCTTATGGGCTGCGAGAGAGAGGGGGCTGCAGGGGCAGCAGCTGCTCGCGCTGGAGATCAGTCGACGGCGCCGGCCGGCGTGAGCGCGAGCGCGACGGCGTGTCGAGGAGCAGTTTTGATGGCGCCTGTGGAGGAGGCTGCGCCAGCGACTGGAGGCTACTGGAGCACAATACGGGAGTGTGAGGGCGACGGCGTGCGCTCAGCTGGAGATTGCTGGAGCAGGGGACAGAACGGGTGTTCTCTGTCCCGTGAGGCTGGGGTCAAGGTGGACAGACTAAATGGTGCACCAGGTCTTCACGAATTAAAGGATGATGTGGCCAAGATGTTGGAGAAGCTTGCCAAGATGAAAATGAGGTCTGCAGCTGGTGGTTCATTTATAGGAGTGATCCAGAAACTCAAGTTGGTGCTGAATGAAATCGAGATGGGAGGTGTTGCAAATTTCGTCTACACAAATGAAGGTACTGAAAAAGCTACTCTAGCTACCCATAAGATTGATCCAGAGTGGATTCTTGACTCAGGTGCATCCAAACATGTTGCTGGTGACTTTAGAGAGTTTGAATCATATGATCAACGCACTTCCTCAAATGCAACCATTTATACTGCTGATGGTACATCGCAGCCGATTAAGGGCATTGGGATGGTACAATGTACTCCTGCTATCAAGCTGTTATCAGTTTTACATGTACCGGCTTTTCCTGTCAATCTCGTGTCGCTGAGTGCGTTGATTGACCAGTTGGATTGTCAAATAACTCTTGACAAACAAATGTGTGTGATCCGAGATAGGTTGTCTGGTAGAAGAATTGGGGCTGGAATTAGGCGGGGAGGACTATGGTATATGGATCGTAAGGGGTTTGGGCAAGTGAGAAACTCAATTTTTGCAGCAGTTGTTGAAGGAAAGGAGTCTATGGCCATGAGGCATCACTGCAGAATGGGACATGTATCCTTTGATAAGATGTACAAAGTGTTTCCTGATGTAATGAATGGGGTAGACAAGAGCAAATTGTTATGTGATGCTTGTGAGTTTGCAAAGCACACGAGGACATCGTATGTGAGTAGAGGACTCAGAAATATTTCTCCGTTCATGCTTATTCACTCAGATGTATGGACATGTCCAGTGGTGTCTGTTAGTGGTGCTAAGTACTTTGTGACCTTCATTGATTGCCACTCACGTATGACATGGGTTTATCTGATGCAGCATAAAGATGAAGTGTTTGACTGTTTTAAGAATTTCTATGCTCTTGTCAAGACTCAATTCAGTGTGCAGGTGCAGGCAATGAGAACTGACAATGGAACTGAATATGTGAATAACAAGTTTGGGGCTTTCTTGTCTGAGCATGGCATTCTTCACCAGACTTCATGTCCAGACACTCCACCGCAGAATGGTGTCGCCGAGAGGAAGAACAGACACATTCTGGAAGTTGCTAGGTCTCTTATGTTCACCATGAATGTTCCAAAGTTTTGTGGAGTGAAGCCGTGATGACCGCAACTTATCTGATTAATAGAACTCCTTCAAGGATATTGGGTATGAAGTCCCCATGTGAGCTGTTGTTAGGAGAAAATAAATTTGTGGTTCCCCCAAAATTATTTGGTTGCACATGTTTTGTTAGGGATCATAGACCGAGCGTGGGAAAATTGGATCCAAAGGCCGTGAAGTGTATCTTCATTGGGTACTCTTCCGGACAGCGAGGTTATAAATGTTGGAGTCCTTCTGAACGAAGAACTTTTGTTAGTATGGATGTCACATTTCGGGAATCTGAACCCTTCTATGGTGACCAGACTGATCTAAGTGTGCTATTCAAAGACCTTGACCATTTGTCGTGCCCGTCGGACGACCACGAGGGGGAGAGTATTGGTGCTGGGGCTGTTCCAGTGCAGCAGCCAGGTTCAGCGCCACAGCAGCAGCCAAGTTCAGTACCACAGCAGCAGCCAATTGTGGGTGATGGGGCTGTTTCGGTGCAGCAGCCAATTGTGGGTGTCATTCCGGTACAGGAGACTGAGCAGCACCAACAGGAGCCGAACTTGGAAGACATGTGGGGCAAGATAAATCAAGAACAAAATCCTCAAGTTTATGCTAGGAGACAGATTCAGAGGGAGGTGCCTGGCTGTGTGCCGAGGTGGACAACAGAGCAAGAGGAGCAACTCAAAGTGTATTCAAGGAAGCGTGGTAATGGTGTTGCACATCAGGGGGAGCAACTAGATCAGCCACCAACGGAACAACAGGGTAGTGTTGATGTGATTTCCATCTCCTCTGATGGAAATGAGATTGAAGGGTCAATTGATGGGGAAATTGTTTTGAGGAGAACTACTCGAGCAACAGCAGGGATACCGCCGGAACGATATGGGTTCAATGTCAATGACATTGGAAACTATGTCTCCTATGAAGCATTATCTCCAGCCTACAAAGCATTTGTTGCTTCTCTTCAATCTGTGTCAGTTCCAACAGATTGGAAGAAGGCAAAGGAGGACTCAAAATGGCGTATGGCCATGGTGGAGGAGCTAGAGGCTCTGTGTAAGAACAAGACATGGGTTCTAACACCTCTTCCAGCGGGAAAGAAGGCATTAGCTGCAAGTGGGTATACACTGTGAAGCAGAATGCAGAAGGAAAGATTGAAAGGTATAAAGCAAGGCTTGTGGCGAGGGGGTACAGCCAGACCTACGGCATTGACTATGATGAGACCTTTGCTCCAGTAGCAAAGATGAATACTGTGAGAATTCTGATCTCCTGTGCAGCGAACTTCGGGTGGTCTTTACATCAACTTGATGTGAAGAATGCTTTCTTGCATGGGGACTTGCAGGAGGAGGTCTACATGGAGATCCCACCTGGTTTCTCGACTTCTGAGACTACTGGCAAGGTATGCAGGTTAAAGAAAGCCCTTTACGGACTTAAGCAGTCTCCAAGAGCTTGGTTTGACAAATTCAGACGTGCTGTATGTAATATGGGGTATGGACAGTGTAATGGTGATCATACACTGTTCTACAAACATGAAAAGGGGAAAGTCACTATACTTGCTGTATATGTGGATGATATTATTATCACAGGGGATGACAAAGAAGAAATTGCAAGACTGAAAGAGCGTTTAGGTAAGGCGTTTGAAGTCAAAGATCTGGGCCGACTCAAATATTTCCTGGGCATAGAAGTGGCCAGGTCTGCAAAAGGGATTGCATTATCTCAGAGGAAGTATACTTTAGATCTCCTGAGTGATGTAGGAATGCTAGGATGTCGGGCAGCCTCAACCCCAATTGATCAAAACCACAAAGTGACAGCTCAGTCAGGAGAGACAGTAGATAAAGAGAGATATCAAAGACTTGTTGGGAGGTTGTTGTACTTATGTCATACGCGCCCTGACATTGCCTTTGCAGTAAGTGTGGTAAGCAGATACATGCATGAACCTAGAAGTGATCATCTTGAAGCCGTACATAGAATTCTGAGGTACTTGAAGGGAACTCCAGGAAGGGGACTGTTATTTGAGAGTAACAAACATCTCGTGATAGATGGGTATTGTGATGCGGATTGGGCAAGTTGCCTAGATGATCGTAGATCAACATCTGGTTTTTGTGTCTTTGTTGGTGGGAACTTGGTGTCATGGAGAAGTAAGAAGCAAGCTGTTGTGTCTAGGTCAACTGCCGAGGCAGAATATAGAGCTATGGCTCAAGGGCTGAGTGAGATGTTGTGGACAAGAAATTTACTTGAAGAACTGAAGATATTAAAGACCAGTTGTGTGAATGTGTGGTGTGATAACAAATTCGCAATCAGCATAGCAAACAATCCAGTGCAACATGATAGAACCAAGCATGTGGAAATAGACAGATTCTTCATCAAAGAGAAACTAGATGCTGGGATAATCAAGATAGAGCATGTGAGTTCAGGGCAGCAGATTGCAGACTGTTTGACTAAAGGATTGGGACCTAAAGAATGCAGTCTTGCCTGTGACAAGATGGGAATGATAGATATCTATCACCCCTCTTGAGGGGGAGTGTTGAATACTAGCCCATGTCTTCTGGCCTAGCAGGCCCAGGCCCATATATGTGAGAGCTGACCTAGTTCAGGGAGAGCAGGACGTTGGAGAGAGTTGAGCCGCCACACTCCAGGTTTCTTTTCTTCTCAAAAAGACCACATATTTGTACAATCATCAATAAAGGAATGCACATTTTTTCCAAACAGATCTAATTCAAACGGAGGCGAAACTGTGTGTTTAATTAGTACGTACGTTACTACACGTACATTTTCTACGTACTACACATACAGCGAGCAAATTGATCGCGTCGCGGCGTCGGCACTACGAGTGCAGCTAGCTTTTTTGTTTGTTTGAATTACGAGTGCAGCTAGCTAGCTAATTAAGCTAGTACGTGCATTTAGGTAGAGGAAGACCCGTTCAATCGATCGATTCATCCGACCGATCCGATTAAACTAATGAACCAACCGAATTAATTGCTGGCTGGGGTAAAACAGAAACTAGGTACATGTGATTGTTTCTCACATAATTTATCGATCAGAGGCCTAGAGATAAGAAAGGAGAGGACCGGCCAGATCTTTTCTGTCACATATTATGTTAGGGGTAAAACAGTCTTTTTAATTCTCCAAATGCACTAAAGGGTCATATTAGGAAAGAAATGAAATTAAGGTGTCAAATAAGGAAGATTTTTTTCTTGGGCCAAATAAGGAAGAAAAATTTAAGGAAATGCCAAATAAGGAATTCTCTCTAGAAGTTACAGTAAACTTACATCAGCCAAAGCATCAGCAGTTTTCTCACGAAATATAGCATGCAAAATGGAAGCGCTAAGTTGAGTTCTACCCAGAACAAGGACCCCACTGCAATCCCTATCAAGCCTGTGGACCTGACAGAGTAAATAAGAGCATCAATACATGCAACTCATGAATTAATCAACACAAACTGGCTTATTCAAATATAGCAAGTCCATGCTAACTTTCATAGGCACTACAAATGGGAAGATAACTTGAATAATTATATATAGTACACATAGTCTTTGTTTATATGATAAAACTAACAAGAACTTAACCGATAATTACAAGTTTATTAGTTTGAATCAGAACCGAATGTTCACTGTACTGAGATTGGTACATACCTTGAGAAATTCAAATTCACTCGTGTGTTCCTAGAAAGAAATCGTTTAGCAGGCATGCTTAGCTATATCTTTCTTCTTTCGATTTTGCCACAGAAACGACTGGTGATTCTATACTCTCTCAGAGAGTTTATTATTTTTATTTCAAAATTAAGGACAGACGGCAGGCTTATGCAATACTTCGATGTTTACAGCTTTTGCTAGAGGAACAACTGAACTGCGATGAACTCACCAGGCGAGGTGCATCAGAAGAATTTTCTTCAAACATCGGGGCCAGTACATCTATACTGTTTTCAATGCCAACGCCACCCTCCAAATAGTGAAAAAAAGGCTTTTATTAAGCACTAGAAAATCTTATGATACTTCAAGAAAGAAATAAGCCTGCATAAAGTTACCTACTTGCACCGGCATTCCATGGGGTTTGTTGATCACAATGATGTCTTTATCCTGATAGAATTCCAAACAACAAAGGAGATCATTTACCATCCAAACGAATTAACATATTCTTTTAGAGATGAATTAAATCAAAACCTTGTAAATCTCAAGGCTACGCAAAAACTCAATTTCATTCCTGTTATCGAATTTTCTGGTCTTCTCAGCAACAGAAGATTCTTGAATATTAACAGGTAGAAAGAGGGTATCGCCAGGCACTAGGTGATCTTTTGCCGAAACCTTCAATAATGGAAACAGAAGTCAGGGCAAGTCACTCAATCAGAGAGCACACTGTACATGTAAAAATGTGCTCTCTTATCCCATCAGGCATAGGACCAGCTTGAATTTACAGTGCTTTAAAATCTCATCCTGCATTTTTACATTCTACTAAGTTTTACATCCTACTCTGTTTATGAGTCAGCAAACCAGCAAAAAACGATGCATGATGAACTACAAACGACACAACGCAAATATTTCTAATAAAAACTGCCAAGGGCTCCTAATTCATGCATGGTATTTGTTACCCTTTTCAACCGGAATTGCTCAGCGCTTGCATCTGTGGAAGATGTCTCGGCAGTCACAACATTCTTCTTAACCTGTCAGTCACAAAACACAATAAATATGTTTAACGCTCATGGAGAAATAGGTGAAGTGATGATAAGAAAAACCCATTAGTTTTTTCATAAGAGGAACCAGGCACATTTGGTCGAGCAGATGGTGCGCACCTTGCGGAGGCGGAAGAGCTTTTGCACCAGCGAGGCCGGCAGCTGGGGGCAGCATCGCCTGACCCACTTGATCGCGGTGGAGTTGGAGGTCCCTTCGTTTTCATCACCTCCTCCCCCTCGAAAAAGGGCTCTCGCGGCGGCTGCAGCATCGACCGGCGCGAACGGTGGGAGCTCCATCCACCGGTTCTTGTTCCCCTTGTCCGGCCCTCCGCTCTCCTCGCCGACAGTATCTAGAGGGTCCTGCCTCGCTGCTGCGGTGGCCAGGCCGCCGTACGGTTGTTGCAGCCTTGGCACTGCGCCGCCGGCCGCCAACCGCCGGAGTAAGAGGAGCGCCGCCATTCTGGTCGTCATACGGAAGACTTTTTTTTTTTGACGGGAACCTCCTTGTCTTTGGGACGTCCCTGGCCGTTGGATCCATTCATATACAGACGCCGCATTTATAGTTTTATACACATGAAACCTTTAGAATATATATCTCACATGCCCCCGCTAAAATACTAGCATGAAAATTTTAGATTTATAGCATGTAAAACATACTTCAACAAACTAAACTAGTAAGACATATGATTAAATTGCTTCATATTGTTTTACACAAAATATGTGAAATAATGATCAAGCTGCATTCTCTCTATACAAGATATATTACCTCTCTATGTTTGATTCCGGACAGATGTCCACACAAGTGATTTCACACCTTAGCAAGCTTCTGTACAATTTCATGATACAGTTTTGTACATATGATTTTATAATACTCCTACATATTTTACTTCAGATGTACAATAATATACTCGTAGATAATGCCTCGTAATTCAGAAAAACAAAAGAAAAGAGACCACCACTGTACAGATGTATTACACAAGCGTGCACGACAGGTCCTACTAATAGCTACTGTGCAATGATTCATTGGCCCTGAGAAACCTCATCAGGTCGACATAAACATCATCGTTCGCCTTCACGCTCATGACGAAATCGATGTGGCCATAGTCACCAATATACAACAGCTCTGGCGTAGATCTCAACTCTTTGATGGTACGCTCAACATCCCTTACATCAGCCAATGCGTCAAGACCACATATCCCATCCACATTCGCAATGATTCCGGTATGCTACTTAGGTCAAATGGAGGAGGGCGCAGCTGACCGTAGTGCTTCAGGTTTCCCCACAATCCGTAGTCATACCTCGCGAAAGTGCCTTTCCTGATCACTGCACGATGAGCAAATATAATCCTTGTTTTAGGATGATAAAAAAAGATCATTGTAAGTATCCAGCAGTTGTTTCGCAAGTAATACTAAGATCCCATGGAAGTCTTGCTTGGAGAAAGAAGCTAAATATCAATAGCAACAAAGGGAGTTGTACACTGAACTCAAGAAAACACAGGCTTTCATCTTTATCCTATCCTAATTTTAGCAGCTAAGCAACTGCAACTGATGACACTGTAGAGTTGCCTGAGTTGATTCTTACTGTTGGATACTTTGATGCTGGTCCAAGCGTACAGAGTACAGAGTAAATGGCGGTCCGATTGATAGCAAGGAACTTTGGATGGTTTTTAAGTGCATACAACCTTTTGATGGTATATTATGAGAATTGTGCTCCTTTTAGTGGTACATAAATAATTTTCCATTTTGGAACTTTGCTTGAGGTGGCAACAGGTACTCATGCAGTTAATTATTTTCAGATGAATAAACTAAAAGCTTTCTCCGTCCTGGACTGAAGTAAACGATAGAGGTTTGATTGACTTGTCATTTATCAGGCTGGGGGTCATAGTGTCATAATTACCTTGTCAAAGTTGCTCAATCCATCAACTTCTCAGCTGAGCTGATCTCTATAAACTATTTCATCCAAAAACTACCCATCAATCAACTTCAGGCCTTAATCTGTAATAGACTCTTATATCATTGTCCAGTTCTAACTTTTAAGTTTACTACATACTCAGACCATGTCTCAACAGTAGGGGCGTAACTGAAAGCCTCACGTCACTGGTCTGCAAATCTACTCAAAGTCTGTAATACTGACATCTTAGTGGGACAACCCAAGGAGGGGATTTAATGTGATGCCACTCTAGAAACTACTCTCTTCCAAATTCCTAAAGCTGTGAACCGCTAACGTGCCTGCATGTTGCAATTCTAAGATTATGGAGATGGATACACATCTGAAAGAGTGAATGTGTTCGCAAGCAAGCATAACATATTCAAAAGGATCGAATAAATGGAGGTAATTGTGGACACTGTTTGCAAGTTTGCAACCTAGTATAAATAAGGGGAAATAATGTTCCAAGATATATTGCCTAGATAACTTCAGGATTGGACATCAGCAGAAAACATTAGATAACTTGAGGATTAAACATCACACAGAAAACATACTCTCAAATAGATGATGTAAGTTTTTCGTTGATGATGGATGAGGTTCGTATTCCAAGTAATAGTCAACCCTTGATCCATTGAAGCAACAATTTTCCCCTGAAAAAGTATGTGAATTAAACCAAAGTAATAATAATATGCTACTCCCTCCGTTCACTTTTACTCCCTCCGTTCCAAAATACTTGATGTGGGTTTGTCCAAATACGGATGTATCTACACACTAAAAAACGTCTAGATACATATTTGAGCAAATGCACGTCAATTATTTTGGAACGGAGGGAGTATAAGGCACCTACCCTTTCAATTTTGCCCACATACATACTAAAATGAGTGAATCTATGTACAAAATAATTCTAGATTCACTCATAGATTCACTCATTTTGGTATGTATGTAGACCAAATTGAAATGGTAGGTAGAGTCCTTATAAAGTGAACGGATGGAGTACATTACATGCAACCAGCACAGATAAAATGTGTCGTTCAGTCATTAACATCCCTTCTGATATGATCTATTTGGATTTTTAAATGGATAATTATCCGTTATGTTTTCCAATGAAGAAAGATTAATATATTAAACAGACGGTTCAGTTCGTTCTGAGATGTAAATTTCGGTGTCATCATATAAGTGTTTAAATAGGAAAAATAATTGTTCTGATGTCATGTTATGCATATTCTACTATTACTGAAACAAAACAGGGTTAGATATTTCTAACCAAAATCAAACCGCCCTTCCAAGCTGTGGTGAAAGATACTCAACTTCAGTCCTTTTGTCATAGTGAAGCGGTGAAGCCTACTAGGAAAATGCTTGAGCTTATTTCTCAACATTTTAGGGCTATATGTACTATTGATGTTTAGATTGCCACACAAAACTGACTCCCACTTTCAGGGTCTTTTGAATTTGAAATCCACATCAAGTAGTTAATCATATTTAAAACGTTGACCAATGGGGGAAGGATCCCTCCCTTGGCTTTACGTTGTTAGGTAGATGAGACCTCCCATTTAATTCGAGTATGCCTCAGCTGCGACTCGAATTTCTTCGAATATGCATCAGCTGGGACTCGAACACGGGTGGGCTGGGCGCGCACTCGCTGCCACTGCCACTGAGCTAGCACTCAGTTCTCTCAAGTTGATATGTGATATTGGATTGATCTTGTCTATAATTGTGATGGGAGTCCTCCATATAAGGAGGATTCTTGTCGAAAATGCCATGGTGCACATGGGGCTAGGCGCTCCCTCAGGCAGATTACGCTACATGTGTATTTCATGGATTATATGATGCGCATTTTTTGTTTGTTGTGTTTTCAGATAATAATGACATGCCAGATGTAGCCTACTATCATTCAATGTAGCTATTACTTCCGGTGGCAAAAAAATTGCCATTCAATGTTTTGTTCATTTAATCATTTGTCAGACAGAAGCCACGATCACTGAGTAATTGATTTTCCTAACCTTTTTTCCTTCATTAGCATCACAAACAAGAGAAACTGACACCAACAATTTTGAATCTTTACATTATATCCGCACTTTCGCCCGAGGTATTCCAAATTGCATACTCAATCTTTTTACCGGTAAATTGAGAAATCACCTAATCCCGGTACATTGGTACCGTGATTTTGAGCAGTGAAATCACCTTATATTTTTTCAACAGTGAATTTTATTATCAAATCTTCCCCAAATTTATATTCCGATTTTTTCTACAGATGATATATGGGTTTACTCTACAGAAATAAGTGTCACATAATTAAGCTGATTCCGAACACCGCTAGTACCAAACATCACCGGAATAATGTTTTTTAATCACTAGATTCGGTGTCCATAGTTCATAAGCCTATATTTGCGAGCACATGCACACAATTCAAGAGAATGATTCGCACCAACGTAGTCTATAATCTGGTGGGTCCACTGTACAGTTTTTTTCTTTTCGAAACAGACTACAGTTTCTTTAAATGCTACGGTGAATGAGTCATAAATTCGATATCTCCAGTCAAAATAATAAGAGCACTATTCTGATAAGTGATCAATGTTGGGACCCTCATGTACAGTATTTTACTCATTAGTAAGGGCGCTTGTCACCATGTCCCAAAAGTCCGCTCCAGGTTTCTTGTAGTCACTATTCTCAAGTCAGAAATAAACCAGAGTTCCCTTGTCCATCTCTTCTCCCTGCTCCTGTGGTACGGCTTCCACCAACACGTAACTTTAGGCCAGGGACACCTCAATCAACCCAAAAGACCCTTACCAACACACACATCAGAATTCAGACATGCCTGCAGAGAATTAGAATGTTCTCCTGAGCCCATCCTGTTCTCCACTTCCTCCAACAGTCCAACCGTCCCAACAATCCTGGCACATGCAGCCTCGCCTCCATGCAAACTTAGCAGCACCGGGTCTCTGTTGAGGTTCTCATACTCCCGGAAATGAGTACATTAAACATATACCTCACCATGTGGAGAAGTTACATAGAAAGACATGAGGTTGTTGCTGATGTGAACCGCACATTCTCATGCTCGTCCACCATCGCTGTCATTGGCTGTTGTATTCGCTACACGGATTACGGACAACCCAACTAGAGAGTTACCTATAGTTACTTTTAAAATTCATAGAGTTCATTCTAGCATATTCATCTTTAAATTACAATGTGTAGGTTAGAATCAGCTGTTGATTCCCAGCTGATTGTCACCAGCCAACAAATTAGTCCTTGATTGTCTGGTTAGAGCCAGTTGTTGATTCCACTCCACCATCGCTAAGGAAAGGTTTATGCTTGTTGATAATCTAGCCACTACCCGTGCTGAAGCAGGTTTGTAGGTTAAGGCAGGGGGTGGTTGGCCTATAAACTTCACCACCGGCAGAGCTTACTACGTAAGAGTGTGGTGTGTATTGCGGGTATTTCGATTTATTCGTAGTCCCATTAAAGATAAACTTTTATATTTATCCATGCATCAAAATGCAAAGCTTTTCATTTTCTCCAGAACAAAACTGTGAGCATAATTCTGCCTTACACTCCCAGGTCCCAGTAGCTTATATATACACTGTTTCAGTAGATTATTTGGCAATTGTTCTGTTCAAATCCATATGCAGTGCAAATCTGGACAATAGAACAACTAGAACTGAAACTATAACTAATCTAGGACAATCTCATAATTTCGTCTCCTATAGCAAATAGAAATATATAACAAATGTGTAAGTAACAATTTAAAACCTGTTATTGAAGACAACAAATCGTTGCAGTCCACATGTCCATCATCGCATAACGAGTCTACTATCTGAACCCCCATATCACTGTCCACCGAGTTGGACAATTACAATCACAGCCAGAGGAAAAAGGGAAGGCCAGGGAAAGAAGTGCCATACCTGTGGAAGTTCAGCTGATGGATGCCCATGGCAAGGAGCATCTATGTCAAAGAACACCATAAGTCAGTTTGGAAGTTATTGCATTTATTGGTGCATTTCTTCAGAAAATAGTATATCACCTGGTCAAGATGCATAGCAACTGCCCGGAGAACAAAACGAGCACTAACATGATCAAGGTAAGAAATTGGACAAAGAAGTGCAGCAGAGCTAATCATCTTTGCAATTTCAGGCAATGTAAAAGCAGCCAAACCCATGATAGTTCCCTGCAAGAAAAGGCAAACATATGTTACTACCAAATTATTTGGACTTGTAACAAACCTTTACCATTCGAACCCCAACAGTTTTACCTGTGAGTGTCCCACGTACAGAATTTTGGACTGTCTAACTGTATACACATAACTTAACATTGCCAGAAGATCATTTTCAGCAAGCTCTTGCCAGCTCCAATCCCAGAAAAGCTGCAAAATTCCCAAAGGATATGGTCAGAATCAAAAGACTAGAACCAGAATCAGTTTGTGGTTGTGCTGTGCTGTCTGCACAACAGAGTCTAGTTACAGGAGTTTACTAATTCCATGTTATTATGGCAAAAGTGTGCTTTGATCTAACTGCATATCCAAAACTAGAAAAACTTGGGAAGATCTATCACCGGTGTCCAGCAGAGCCTAAACCACAGGGATCACGCACTAGTTAGGGAACACTTTATGCTCTATATTTGTGTCTTAAAGCACCAAAGGCTGGCCCCTTATACAATTTCATCCAAATTATAACAATAAAAATCCTCATTTTGAGTGACTTCCCGGTTCTAATAGAGGTCAATTCCGCACTTGTTTTGCTACTGTGCAATTGGGCGAGTAAGCGAGTTGTCAAAGCACAAGGTATTGTCCGATCCTATGTATTACTGTTTCCATAATGTCGAGTTTCACTGTGTAACTTCCTCTGGAGTATATTCACCTTATCATGAACAGTCAAAGTTGAATGGCCTTTACTCCAGCGTGTTCCACGAACATTGCCAATCCAAACATCAAAGCCATTATCAGCAAGGATATATCCAAGCGACTGTTCAGCAGAATTTATGAACCATGTGTCTCCTCCCTGCCAAAGATTTGGGTAAAGAAAAGCAATTGAAAATGGAGACAGATGTCATAGTTTAAAATGATCCCGTGAAGGTAACTAAAGCTAAACACTCCATTATCTAAAGGAACATCCAGATATGGAACAAACTGAATCGTAACAAAATAAATTCAGAAGCTAAAGCACACGTGGTTGTAATGAGAAGAACCTGAAAAAGGCCATGCTGAAGAAAAACTGGAGGTCCAGTATTGTCAGCAAGTCCATTTTTGCCATGTGGAATGTGCTGAACAGACAAAAGAAAGCCATCGTTTGTTTCAACCTGCAATAAAACCAAATTAAGATCCATATACAAAAGAGTGGCAGCTACTCCACATGTCAGTAACAGGACAATGTTCTGTTCGGTTCATACTTGATGAACTTTAATAGCCGGAAGGGCAGTCCTACATTATCGTGCTACCAAATTGAGGAGTAAATTAAAATTACATGGATATAAGTTGCCTTATCCAATCTAAATGGGGTGATTCCCACTCCCTCCTAACACACACAAAAGAAAGGTAATGTTTTTGTCTCTTATCCCTTACAAGTCACTTTAAGTTCGTCTCAAACCCTCAGTCATAATATACCCTCTTCCCACTTTCTATCTAATTACTCGAAACCTCATGAGTCATGAGACATCAGCAGCCAGTAAGTGTGCGCTTGCTTGGAGTCGACACCAAGGATATGAGAGTAAAGGAGCTCCATGACACATAACCGTTGCTCCCGATTCATCTGAGAGAGACACTTACATTTTCGCCTTTTCAAATTTTGTACCAAGGAGGAACTGCGTGTGAACGGGATCTAGGACACACTCGCAGTTGGCTGGAAGTGGAAACAGTCTCTCCACCATTTGAACTGCACGCAATCCTGCGTATATCAATTCGGGTCTCCCCGATCGACCTTACTCCAGCTAGCAGTTCGACTACGGCACACAGCTGAGGCTCCAAATCCAAAAGGGATAATGGGATCAGTCTAGTGTTCACAAGTAAGTACTCCTTGAATGGTGGAAATTGGTACGAGACCAGACCAGCCAGCAGAGGAGGTGAAAGGGGGAGGGGGAGGGGGAGGACAGGGTGCACATATAACTAACAGCAGGGGATCGAACGTACGTACGGTGTGCTCGGTGCACGGGTAGCCCAGCGGCAGGAGCAGCTGCTCGCAGAGCCCGCCGGCGGTGGCGCGCGGCACGGCGCGGCGGAGGGCGGAGGAGCCGTGGGCCGCGCCGGAGACGCGGGAGAGGAGGGCGAGGAGGAGGAGGATCGAGGAGAGCGCGGCGGCGGCGGCGGCGCCTCCTCCCGAGACCGCCATCACGATCGAGCAGTCGGGGGACGGCCGGCAGCGGCGGGTCGGGAGGGAGGGGCAGTTGGAAGTTACAAGCAACGCGAGGGAGATAATACCGAAGTGTTTTTATTCAGTGATCGACCGACGAACCATTGTCAATGACAGTCTTCTGCAGGAATGGTAAATAATGATCTTCTCCAGCATGTTTCTCCCTCGGTTACTACAGAGATGAATGATTCTATCACCAAACCGTACACACAAGAAGAAGTGAAAGAGGCCCTGGAGTCTATTGGAGACCTCAAAGCACCGGGACCGGATGGCATGCCCGCAATATTTTATAAAAAGTTTTGGCATATTTTGGGAGAGAAGGTGCAGGCTGAGGTTCTAGCTGTTTTGAATGGTGGAGAGATGCCTCCAGGATGGAATGAAACCACCATTGTCCTAATTCCAAAGGTGAAAAATCCGGAAAGGCTAACGGAGTATAGACCCATTAGTCTTTGCAACGTCATTTACAAATTAATATCGAAGGTGTTGTCAAACCGTTTGAAGAGCTTCTTACCGGAAATCATTTCACCCAAACAATCAGCTTTTGTCCCCGGGAGGATGATCACGGATAATGTGTTACTTGCTTATGAGATCATGCATCATATGCACAAGAAAAAAGGCGGAAGGGATGGTTTAGTCGCAGTGAAATTGGACATGAGTAAGGCGTATGATAGAGTGGAATGGCCGTTTTTTGAGAAGATGATGGAGAAAATGGGTTTCGATCCGAGCTGGGTGAAACTCATTATGAAGTGTGTGAGTTCAGTCTCATACCGTGTGAGAGTGAATGGAAGACTAACTGAAGCTTTCAGTCCCGAGCGTGGGCTACGACAAGGGGATCCTCTATCGCCGTACCTATTTATCCTTTGTGCCGAGGCTTTCTCTGCCTTGCTCCAGCAGGCCGAGGTGAATGGCACTTTGGAAGGAATTCAAATCTGTACTACGGCACCGAGGATTAATCACCTTTTCTTCGCTGATGACTCGCTCATTGTCATGAAGGCTTCGGTGGCGAGTGCTAATAAACTTCAAGAAATCTTGTCCCTGTATGAGTCACAATCTGGACAGATGATAAACAAAGAGAAATCTTCGGCGTTCTTCAGCAAAGGTACCAAGCAGCATACGAAGCAAGCAGTTCTCAATGCCCTCGGTATCCCTCGTGAGTCCTGCAACCAACGCTATCTTGGACTGCCGGTTCATATTGGTGCTTCGAGGAAAAAAGGAATTTGAGTACATTAAGGAGAAGATATGGAGACGTATACAAGGCTGGAAAGAGAAGCTTCTCTCTAGGGCGGGAAAGGAAATCCTTATCAAGGCCATAGCGCAAGCCATACCAGCATACGCTATGTCCTGCTTTGATCTTACAAAAGCCCTATGCGAGGAAATCAGTGCAATGATAAGTCAGTATTGGTGGGATCAGCAAGAGGGGAGGCATAACTGTCACTGGCTCAGCTGGGAGAAGTTGACAAGGGCGAAGAAGGTAGGCGGGCTTGGCTTTCGAGATCTACACATTTTTAACCTCGCTATGCTCGCTCGACAAAGCTGGCGCATCTTGCAACACCCAGACTCCCTATGTGCCTCAGTCTTGAAGGCCAAGTACTTTCCTGATGTCTCGATCCTAGAAGCTACACCAACACCGGGGATGTCATATACCTGGCGTAGTATCTTGAAGGGATGCGAGCTTATGAAAGAGGGACTCATTTGGTGAGTGGGAGATGGTGAATCGATTGAGATATGGTCAGAACTGTGGATACCAAGAGGTAGTACACGGCGGCCTATCTCCACTCGAGGTTTATCAATCATCTCGAAAGTGAGCGAGCTAATAAATCCAGTGACAGAGCAATGGGACGAGGAACTCATCCGCGACCACTTCCATGCGAGTGATGTTGTAGAGATTCTGAAGATACCAATCCGACCCCAGATCCCAGATGGAGGATGTACTGGCATGGCATTGCGATACCAGAGGTGTGTTTACTGTGAAGTCTGCGTACCAACTGGGTGTCAGCCTCCGTGAGCATGAAAACAACAGAGATGCAAGCTCGTCTGCTACCGCTCCTGAACATAACCAGTGTTGGAAAAAATTGTGGAGCATCAAGTTGCCAGCAAAGGTTTTGCTTTTCCTTTGGAGACTCGCCCATGACAGCCTGCCGACTAAGATGAATATTAAGCGCAAAAGGGTCGACCTTGATACGAGATGCCCTGTATGCTGGAGACTAGATGAAGATGGAGGACATATTTTCTTGAAATGCAAAATGGCGAAACAGGTCTGGAGAGCCCTGAACTGCGAGGATGTCAGACTTTCCCTGTGTGAGTGTGCTAATGCGGGCCAAGTAATTCGTCAGATTTTAGAGCTTGAAGTCGAGAAACGATCGCTGGTGATAATCCTGTTATGGGATTGGTGGACGGCACGAAATAAAGCAAATGCCGGGGAAAAGGCCAAGTCAACCGAAGAGGTCTGCTTCCAGGTACAGAAACACCTCATGGATTTTAAACCACACATAGCACACCAAGCGGTGGTGCAGCAAAGAGAGGAGGCATGGCAGCTACCGCGTGCAGGCTTCATAAAAATCAATTTCGATGCAGCATATAGCCAGGACACAAACGAAGGTGCTTGGGGGTTCATTGCACGTTCTGATGAAGGCATGCTGATTGCTGCCGGGGCAGGGCGTCTGAAGCATATGAGCAGCGCCTTGCATGCTGAAGCACAAGCCTGTCTGGCAGCTATCGAAGGGACCAGCAACATTGGAGCTTCTAGGGTCATTATCGAGTCAGATTCCCTCAACCTGGTGAATGCTCTGAAATCAGGAGACAATGACAGGGCGGACATTGGAGTCCTTTACCGTGAAGCAAGAAGCCTTTGCTACGAGGCGTTCGATGTTTTTGAGTTTAATTTCTGTCCCCGTTTATGTAATAGGGCTGCCCACGCCATTGCTCAGTATGGCAAGGGAGCTGATGCGTTGAACTCTCTCTGGCTTGAGAACACATCGTTTTTTGTATCTGGTTTGGTGGCTAGCGATCTTGCTAAGCACCAGGTTTAGTGTAATAGAAGTGAAAAAAAAAAAAAAACAATCATAAATCAGAAGAACCAGAGTTATAACCACACAAACGAACATAAAAACATGTTGGGTCCACACTCTCTCCACTGGCTCTAGGCACACCACCGGAGCGAGGATAGGACGTAAAGGATCTTATTTTGATTTCAATAAACACCTGTCGACGCACCATTTAAAAAAAAACATATTGAAAAACCTAAACAAAGGACATGAACTGTTTATGTAGCTTGTATTTTGGTGGACCTACTCGCACCACACAGGGACGAAGCTAACCATGGTCTCCAATGGACCCACTTCATTTACAACATCGGTTAAACACTTTCTTTTGCTAATCAGTGATTTACTATAGACTTGATCTAATAGCTTTGTGTTGTCTCCGTCCATGCTACATCAGACAACTTTGTGAATCTGAATGCTCTCGGCTCACATGTTGAAGGACGTTAGAGCAACTGATTCTCGTTTTACAAGAAGCAAAATTACATCGTGAAGTAATTAAAGGCTATAAATAATCCAATGGATAAGGCGCTGGTCTACGAAACCAGAGATTCTGGGTTCCATCCCCAGCGGAGTCGATTCTCGTTTTTATGTTTTGTACTCCCTCCATTCCTGAATGTAAAGTGTATAGTTTTCTGCACGAATATTAAGATATGGGTATTTGGCATACGGTGGACTCATCTTCTTCCCGAAAAAATCGGGAAATATAAGTTCCTAATAGACACAAACTGAAAACAATACACCCAATAAATTAGGATTCATTTTTGGGTGGGTAAAATTGTCCATAACTCGCATTATACCTTATATTTTGGAATTTTTCTGAAAAAACTATACACTTAAATCAAGAAACGGAGGGAGTACTATTTTTCTGGTAAAATTCATCTCTCCATTTTCTGCCAAATGTTTTTTATCAGGAAACCCGGGTGTTCCTGGTGTCAAATGGCAAGGCCGGGCGTCGCCACCCCCTTGTGCGCCCGTATCTTGATCTGATACGGATGACTAAGTGAGCAAAGGATCGGTCAGTTCGCATCCTTGATGTGAGATTCGCGCTGCATCGACGTTCCGCGTGGTTGTAGTGAAATAGTAGTTGAGCAAGGGTCTCTCGCATTTGAGACCTGTACGAGTGCGGTAGGGATAATTGTGCTCCTTAGCCGAGCCTAGGAGACATACTGCTTAGGTAGCTGGAACGTAAGGTCCCTGACGGGCAAGTTACGGGAGTTAGTTGATACGGCGATAAGGAGGCGTGTTGATGTCCTATGCGTCCAAGAGACCAAATGGAAGGGACAAAAGGCGAAGGAGGTGGAGGATACCGGCTTTAAGCTGTGGTACACGGGGACAACCTCAAACAAAAATGGGGTAGGCATCTTGATCAACAAGAGCCTCAAGGATGGAGTAGTGGACGTCAAGAGGCAAGGAGACCGGATTATCCTAGTCAAGCTGGTTGTTGGGGACTTAGTTCTCAATGTTATCAGCGCGTATGCCCCGCAAGTAGGCCACAACGAGAGCACCAAGAGAGAGTTCTGGGAAGGTCTCGAGGACTTGGTTAGGAGAGTACCTACTGGTGAGAAGCTCTTCATAGGAGGAGACCTCAATGGCCATGTGGGTACATCTAACACAGGTTTTGAAGGGGTGCATGGGGGCTTTGGCTATGGCATCAGGAACCAAGAAGGGGGGGATGTCTTAAGCTTCGCCCTAGCCTACGACATGGTCGTAGCTAACACCCTCTTTAGAAAGAGAGAATCCCACCTAGTGACTTTCAGTAGTGGCCAACACTCTAGCCAGATTGATTTTGTCCTCTCTCGAAGAGAAGATAGACGCGCTTGCCTTGATTGTAAGGCGATACCTGGAGAGAGTGTTGTCCATCAACATAAGCTGGTGGTGGCTGACTTCCGTTTTTGGATTCGTGTCCAGCGGGATAAGCGCCCAAAAGTTGCTAGAACAAAGTGGTGGAAGTTAAAGGGAGAGGCAGCTCAAGCTTTTAAGGAGAGGGTTTTTAAGGAGGGCCCTTGGGAGGAAGGAGGCGATGCAAACAGTATGTGGATGAGGATGGCGACTTGCATTCGGAAGATTGCATCAGAGGAGTTTGGGGTGACCAGGGGAAGTAGAAGGGATGCTAAGGATACCTGGTGGTGGAACGTTGAGGTCCAGAAGGCTATTAAGGAGAAGAAGGACTGTTTCAGACGCCTATACCTGGACAGGAGCGCAACCAACATGGAGATATACAAGGGGGCAAAGAAGGCCGCAAAGCGAGCGGTGAGCGAGGCAAGGGGTCGGGCGTATGAGGACCTCTACCAGCGTCTAAACACGAAGGAAGGCGAAAGAGACATCTATAAGATGGCGAAGACGAGAGAAAGGAAGACGAGGGATGTCAACCAAGTCAAATGCATAAAGGACGGAGCGGATCAACTCCTCGTGAAGGACGAAGAGATCAAGCGTAGATGGCGAGAGTACTTCGACGACCTGTTCAATGGAGAGAATGAGAGCTCTACCATTGAGCTAGACGATTCCTCCGATGATACCAGCCGACGCTTTGTGCGGCGTATCCAGGAGGCTGAGGTTAGGGAGACTTTGAAGAGGATGAAAGGAGGCAAGGCAATGGGCCCTGATGGTATCCCCATCGAGGTGTGGAGAGGCCTTGGAGACATAGCGATAGTATGGCTAACTAAACTTTTCAACCTCATTTTTCGGTCAAACAAGATGCCCGAAGAATGGAGGCGGAGTACATTAGTGCCAATCTTCAAGAACAAGGGGGATGTTCAAAGTTGCACTAATTACCGTGGAATCAAGTTGATGAGCCATACAATGAAGCTATGGGAGAGAGTCATTGAGCACCGTTTAAGAAGATTGACAAGCGTGACCAAAAATCAATTTGGTTTCATGCCTGGGAGGTCTACCATGGAAGCCATCTTCTTGGTACGACAACTTATGGAGAGATACAGGGAGAAGAAGAAGGATCTTCATATGGTGTTCATTGACTTGGAGAAGGCGTATGATAAGATACCACGGAATGTCATGTGGTGGGCCTTGGAGAAACACAAAGTCCCAACAAAGTACATTACCCTCATTAAGGATATGTATGATAATGTTGTGACAAGTGTTCGAACAAGTGATGGCGACACCGATGACTTTCCAATTAAAATAGGACTGCACCAGGGGTCAGCTTTGAGCCCTTATCTCTTTACTTTGGTGATGGATGAGGTCACAGGGGATATACAAGGAGATATCCCATGGTGTATGCTCTTTGCGGATGATGTGGTGCTAATTGACGATAGTCGGGGGGGGTTAATAGAAAGTTAGAGCTGTGGAGGCGGACTCTAGAATCGAAAGGTTTTAGGCTTAGTAGAACCAAAACTGAGTACATGAGGTGCAGTTTCAGTACTACTAGGCACGAGGAGGAAGAGGTTAGGCTTGATGGACAGGTGGTACCTGAGAAAGACACCTTCCGATATTTGGGGTCTATGCTCCAGAAGGATGGTGATATCGATGAAGATGTGAGTCATCGAATCAAAGCTGGTTGGATGAAGTGGCGCCAAGCTTCTGGCGTCCTCTGTGATAGGAAAGTGCCACAAAAGCTAAAAGGCAAGTTCTATAGGACGGCGATTCGACCTGCGATGTTGTATGGCGCAGAATGTTGGCCGACCAAGAGACGACATATCCAACAGTTAGGTGTAGCGGAGATGCGCATGTTGAGATGGATATGTGGCCACACAAGAAAGGACCGGGTTAGGAATGATGATATACGTGAGAGAGTTGGGGTAGCACCAATTGAAGAGAAGGTTGTCCAACACCGTCTAAGATGGTTTGGTCATATAGAACGTAGGCCTCCGGAAGCGCCATTGCATACCGGACGGATAAAGCGGGATGAGAATGTTAAGAGGGGTCGTGGTAGGCCAAACTTGACATGGGAGGAGTCTGTTAAGAGAGATCTGAAGGATTGGAATATCACCAAAGAACTAGCCATGGATAGGGCTGCGTGGAAGTTAGCTATCCATGTGCCAGAACCATGACCTGGTTTCGAGATCTTATGGGTTTCAACTCTAGCCTACCCAACTTGTTTGGGAAAAAAGGCTTTGTTGTTGTTGTTGTTGTTGTTGTTGTTGTTGTTGTTGTTGTTGTTGTTGTTGTTGTAGTAGACGTGTGATAGCGATGGTGGTTGTTAAGTGATGCTTCATAGCCAGAGCCAAAGTCGTTGCATTTTCATCTTCATCGTGGTGCTCTATGATGCCTGGTGTGGCTTGGTACACCTTTTGGGCGTTCGGTGCACGAATGGCCAAAATTGCGGCGTTATGACGATGTTACTGTGACCGGTGCCATTGCGTGAGGCTTCTTGTTGTGTTTTGAGTTGTGTTTTCTTGTATTATCAAAGTTGAATGGCCTTTACTCCAGCGTGTTCCACGAACATTGCCAATCCAAACATCAAAGCCATTATCAGCAAGGATATATCCAAGCGATTGTTCAGCAGAATTTATGAACCATGTGTCTCCTCCCTGCCAAAGATTTGGGTACAGAAAAGCAATTGAAAGTGGAGACTGATGTCATAGTTTAAAATGATCCCGTGAAGGTAACTAAAGCTAAACACTCCATTATCTAAAGAAACATCCAGATATGGAACAAACTATAAAGCACCCGTGGTTGTAATGAGAAGAACCTGAAAAAGGCCATGCTGAAGAAAAACTGGAGGTCCAGTATTGTCAGCAAGTCCGTTTTTGCCATGTGGAATGTGCTGAACAGACAAAAGAAAGCCATCGTTTGTTTCCACCTGCAAGAAAACCAAACTAAGATCCATATACAAAAGAGTGGCAACTACTCCACATGTCAGTAACAGGACAATGTTCTGTTCGGTTCATACTTGATGAACTTTAATAGCCGGAAGGGCAGTCCTACATTATCGTGCTACCTAATCGGGGAGTAAATTAAAATTACATGGATATAAGTTGCCTTATCCAATCTAAATGGGGTGATTCCCACCCCCTCCTAAGTCCTAACACACACAAAAGAAGAGGTAATGTTTTTGTCTCTTATCCCTTACAAGTCACTTTTAGTTCGTCTCAAACCCTCATAAAGTCATAATCTACCCTGTCCCACTTTCTATCTAATTACTCGAAACCTAAGTGGAAACAGTATCTCACCATTTGACCTGGCAAGAAGACATAGACTAACACTTCCGTGTAACTGCACGCAAACCTAAGTATATCCCCGATCGATCTTACTCCTGCTAGCAGTTCGACTACGGCACACAGCTGTGGCTCCAAATCCAAAAGGGATGATAACGGGATCAGTCTAGTGTTCACAAGTAAGTAATCCTTGAATGGTGGAAATTGGTAGTGGAGGAGATGAAAGGGGGAGGGGGAGAAGAGGATGCACGTATAACATCAGGCAGGGGATCGAACGTACGTACGGTGTGCTCGGTGCACGGGTAGCCCAGCGGCAGGAGCAGCTGCTCGCAGAGCCCCCCGGCGGTGGCGCGCGGCATGGCGCGGCAGAGGGCGGAGGAGCCGTGGGCCGCGCCGGAGACGCGGGAGAGGAGGGCGAGGAGGAGGAGGGTCGAGGAGAGCGCGGCGGCGGCGGCGGCGCCTCCTCCCGAGACCGCCATCACGGTCGGGCTGTCGGGGGACGGCCGGCAGCGGCGGGTCGGGAGGGAGGGGCAGTTGGAAGTTACTCCAAGCAACGCGAGAGAGATAATACCTACAGTGTTCAACAGTGTTTCCTTCTGTTTGGTTCGCTGCATGCACGCGTACTGGATGGTTCCGTCCCGCGCACCGCTTTGACTGCCTCGGGCCACTTCTCCTCTCCCGACCTCATCCACTTCCTCTACTTCTTCGCTTGCGCCGCGTGACGGAATGCCGGCAGCCAGGACCGAGCGACCGCCCGGCCCGTTCCCTCAGTCGCCGCAGCTCCTCTCCCTCACCTCATCTACGCCTCCTCCTTCTATCTCCCTGCCGTGACTTCGCGAAGCGCTCGCCGGGGATAACTAGGCCGCGCCGAAGGCCGCCGCCGAGGCGCTTCTCTCGCGCCCCTCTCCCCCTCACACGGCGCCACCTGTGCCAGCCCTTCCTCGACCTCGCTCCACGCCGCCGCCTCGCCGGGCCTACATGGAGGGCTTGGCCGCCTCACAGCCTGACCAGGTCGACCGCGCCGTTGCTAGAGGAAAGGAGGGCCAGCCGCCGCCGGTAGAGGAGAGGAGGAGGGCCGGCCACCGACAACAGAGGGTACGAGGAGGGTGACGTTTCCACTGCCAGATCGGGAGAAAGTTCATCGCTGCCGCCATCCCGCGAGGTAATTTTGCATCTTCATGCTGGCCATGTCCGCGTGCGTACATGTTCAGTTTGGCATATATATGTAGATCATTAGTTTCAGTATGGCGGGTCGTACAGGTTCAGTACATGTACAAGATTAAAAATTTACAGCTTTCTTGGTTCATTGTATCTGGCTGTAAATTGGATGGATGGATTGGACTGCGAGTTCTGGTGATGTAAAACTATACACATCCCATTTGTATCTTCAAAATTTCATGCCAATGCAGGTATAGATTGTGCGGGAGTCCATGAACCGGATGATTGAGGTGAGGGGGAGTTTCCTAGACATTGAGGAGGACACATCCTCCTTCGACGCTAATTTCGTAAGCGTTTATTGCTATTTTTTGTTTAGCTCACTGTACCGAACTTGATTTTTCATACTTGCACCTTGGATCAGTGTACTGTGCATATGAGATCATATGACCTGACGTTGCGTTCATTACTCCCCGATCTGTCCATACATACATGCTCTCTTTGAAAGTGCATGTTGCCCCCATGCGTGGTTTTGGTAATTAATGACAATCCTTATGGACTAATGTTTACATTGAGATATTTTTATAGATCTTGTCCATAGGAAAAGATAGGAGTTCATGTGTTGGACTCTTGAAGATGACATGATGACCAATGCTCTTTTCAAGGGTTTATATGAAGAATGGTCATGTGTAGAGTTGAGCTTATTGGAAGTATGACTTGGAAAATAAGATTGAGTGGACAATCATGTTTACCTCCAAGCCATCATACATATCAAGAGAAGAAGAAGATGAAGTGCAAGTTCAATATGATGCATCTCGAAAGATATCATTTGATTGAAGCTTGTAAATTAAGTAGACATGAAGACGGGCTTAGCGAGTCCCTCCCATAATGGAGTATGGGGGAACATTTGGAGAAGTCTTCATCAAGCATGTGCTAGCATATGAGCAGCGCCTTGCATGCTGAAGCACAAGCCTGTCTGGCAGCTATCGAAGGGACCAACAACATTGGAGCTTCTCGGGTCATTATCGAGTCAGATTCCCTCAACCTGGTGAATGCTCTGAAATCAGGAGACAATGACAGGGCGGACATTGGAGTCCTTTACCGTGAAGCAAGAAGCCTTTGCTACGAGGCGTTCGATGTTTTTGAGTTTAATTTCTGTCCCCGTTTATGTAATAGGGCTGCCCACGCCATTGCTCAGTATGGCAAGGGAGCTGATGCGTTGAACTCTCTCTGGCTTGAGAACGCATCGTTTTTTGTATCTGGTTTGGTGGCTAGCGATCTTGCTAAGCACCAGGTTTAGTGTAATAGAAGTGAAAAATAAAAAAAAACAATCATAAATCAGAAGAACCAGAGTTATAATCACACAAACGAACATAAAAACATGTTGGGTCCACACTCTCTCCACTGGCTCTAGGCACACCACCGGGGCGAGGATAGGACGTAAAGGATCTTATTTTGATTTCAATAAACACCTGTCGACGCACCATTTAAAAAAAACATATTGAAAAAACCTAAACAAAGGACATGAACTGTTTATGTAGCTTGTATTTTGGTGGACCTACTCGCACCACACAGGGACGAAGCTAACCATGGTCTCCAATGGACCCACTTCATTTACAACATCGGTTAAACACTTTCTTTTGCTAATCAGTGATTTACTATAGACTTGATCTAATAGCTTTGTGTTGTCTCCGTCCATGCTACATCAGACAACTTTGTGAATCTGAATGCTCTCGGCTCACATGTTGAAGGACGTTAGAGCAACTGATTCTCGTTTTACAAGAAGCAAAATTACATCGTGAAGTAATTAAAGGCTATAAATAATCCAATGGATAAGGCGCTGGTCTACGAAACCAGAGATTCTGGGTTCCATCCCCAGCGGAGTCGATTCTCGTTTTTATGTTTTGTACTCCCTCCATTCCTGAATGTAAGGTGTATAGTTTTCTGCACGAATATTAAGATATGGGTATTTGGCATACGGTGGACTCATCTTCTTCCCGAAAAAATCGGGAAATATAAGTTCCTAATAGACACAAACTGAAAACAATACACCCAATAAATTAGGATTCATTATTGGATGGGTAAAATTGTCCATAACTCGCATTATACCTTATATTTTGGAATTTTTCTGAAAAAACTATACACCTTAAATCAAGGAACGGAGGGAGTACTATTTTTCTGGTAAAATTCATCTCTCCATTTTCTGCCAAGTTTTTGCTCTGATGAATAATACATTGAGTGACATTATCATTAGCATATGCAATTCTCACAGTTCAAGATTGTGTCGTTAAATTTAAAATATGGTATTGTTCCTGAGAGTAAGATTAAAAATATAAATCACATTAAAAACACCTATTTTTGCAATGTTCTTTTGAGAGGTGTCAAGGTAACATTGTCATTAGGACATCCTAACGAGTGAAGCGTCTGTGCTCCTGAGCACCGGTGCTTCTGTTGCAAACAGACATTTTCTTAAGAAATTCTTAACACAAAAATTCTCAAAAAAAGCATACGTGTAGATTTGAATGTTCATTATCATAGGAAAATGTTTCAAAAAAATTGTTGATAGGCTGTACAAAATAACAAGCATCAGGAGTCAACAAAGCAAATTCAAAAACTAGAAGATAGTCAATAAAAAAAACTAGACACGTGCTTAGACTTCTTATTTTCAACAGGTCACTTTCTTTCAAAAACATTGTGCAAATTTATCAGTTAAACACACATGTAGATCACTTCCTGTTTGATTTTTTTTGTATTTTTTTGACAAAAAAGAGCACAGGTGCCTGCCCGAGATTCAAAATGATTTTTCGTAACCCAGTGCACTATATAGTAAGTCTTGTCGGTTGCATCTTTTACTTTGGAATGTTGTATTGTTCCGCGAGAAAGAGTGCATTTTTAGAGAGAAATAAAAACTTGAATATAAATCATAACTTTCAAAAAACACATATTAGTGAACCAACATTATATAGTAGTTCCAAGACGCAAGCGGGAACCTCATCAACCACACACTCGTATTTCTCACACCCTTGCAAAACAAAACAAAAAAAAACAAAAAAAGGAATCATGGAGCAACTGAGACCTGTACCGTTTCCTGGCGCACAAAAATATGTTTACACAATTTTGCAGTAACACAAAGAAACTCTAAAAAAATTGAATATTCATTAGCATAAGAAAAAAGTTACAAATATATTGTTGATACCTGCATGGTGTACACAATTTACACTTCATGCCGTGCAACCTTGTATACAAGTAGAACAACCACTTTTCTTCCCTTTAGTTCAGAAATAGCACATGCATCTAGAAAAATCAACCTTACATACAAGTGTAAGTTGTGTTTTTTTTTTCATTTTATATCACTTGTGTAATTGATAAAACTTCAACTCTTTGTAACCCATTATGGTTTATTTGCTCGTTTAATACCAAAATTTCCCATCCACCCCATTTCAATAACAATGTTTGTGTAGTAGCTCCGGTAGTTTAAATACAACATATAATTATTAATATACAAATGTTCCCATTTATTAATGTTTTGTATGTACATGGGCCTTCCACGTTACTCTTGTAGGGCTACTCCAGAGGCGACAACGGAACCGTAGTTAGGAGGCGTCACGATCGAGCTTTCCATACCCTACGTTGTATCCCTCCCTCGTTGAGGGGATGGGTGGTTGTGTGGCGAGGATCAGATCCTTGTATTGGATGATGACACCGTTGTGCATCCTTTCCCTCCTCAGAGGGCTTGTCTTAGAGCCCCCCTCCAAGTTGGCGGTTTAGCTTCCGCGAGTTTTGGTTGGTTGTAGACGTGTGATAGCAACTCCGCCTATGTTGTCTCAACATAGCCGGTCCCAAGCCCGGATAAAGGAGGAGGGTTGTGATAGGCTTGGCAAGCCAACGGAAAAAACCCAGCCACTCTTATGGAGATGAAACCCAAAAGAACCTCGTTGGGGCGTAACCCTCTTAGCGACGCGCCATATCGGAACCCGGGTGTGGTGTCAAATGGGCAAGGGCCGGGCCGCCACCCCCTTGGTGGCGCCCGTATCTTGATCTGGATACGGTGATAAGTGAGCAAGGATCGGGTCGTCGCATCCTTAGTGGCGCGCTGCATCGACGCCCGGGTGTAGTGAAAAATGAGCAAGGGTCTTCGCATTTGACTCGACGAGTGCGGAGGGTAAGGAAGTTAGCCGAGCCTAGGAGGATCCGCTTAGGTAGCTGGAACGTAGGGTCCCTGACGGGCAAGTTACGGGAGTTAGTTGATACGGCGATAAGGAGGCGTGTTGATGTCCTATGCGTCCAAGAGACCAAATGGAAGGGACAGAAGGCGAAGGAGGTGGAGGATACCGGCTTTAAGCTGTGGTACACGGGGACAACCTCAAACAAAAATGGGGTAGGCATCTTGATCAACAAGAGCCTCAAGGATGGAGTAGTGGACGTCAAGAGGCAAGGAGACCGGATTATCCTAGTCAAGCTGGTTGTTGGGGACTTAGTTCTCAATGTTATCAGCGCGTATGCCCCGCAAGTAGGCCACAACGAGAGCACCAAGAGAGAGTTCTGGGAAGGTCTCGAGGACTTGGTTAGGAGAGTACCTACTGGTGAGAAGCTCTTCATAGGAGGAGACCTCAATGGCCATGTGGGTACATCTAACACAGGTTTTGAAGGGGTGCATGGGGGCTTTGGCTATGGCATCAGGAACCAAGAAGGGGGGGATGTCTTAAGCTTCGCCCTAGCCTACGACATGGTCGTAGCTAACACCCTCTTTAGAAAGAGAGAATCCCACCTAGTGACTTTCAGTAGTGGCCAACACTCTAGCCAGATTGATTTTGTCCTCTCTCGAAGAGAAGATAGACGCGCTTGCCTTGATTGTAAGGCGATACCTGGAGAGAGTGTTGTCCATCAACATAAGCTGGTGGTGGCTGACTTCCGTTTTTGGATTCGTGTCCAGCGGGATAAGCGCCCAAAAGTTGCTAGAACAAAGTGGTGGAAGTTAAAGGGAGAGGCAGCTCAAGCTTTTAAGGAGAGGGTTTTTAAGGAGGGCCCTTGGGAGGAAGGAGGCGATGCAAACAGTATGTGGATGAGGATGGCGACTTGCATTCGGAAGATTGCATCAGAGGAGTTTGGGGTGACCAGGGGAAGTAGAAGGGATGCTAAGGATACCTGGTGGTGGAACGTTGAGGTCCAGAAGGCTATTAAGGAGAAGAAGGACTGTTTCAGACGCCTATACCTGGACAGGAGCGCAACCAACATGGAGATATACAAGGGGGCAAAGAAGGCCGCAAAGCGAGCGGTGAGCGAGGCAAGGGGTCGGGCGTATGAGGACCTCTACCAGCGTCTAAACACGAAGGAAGGCGAAAGAGACATCTATAAGATGGCGAAGACGAGAGAAAGGAAGACGAGGGATGTCAACCAAGTCAAATGCATAAAGGACGGAGCGGATCAACTCCTCGTGAAGGACGAAGAGATCAAGCGTAGATGGCGAGAGTACTTCGACGACCTGTTCAATGGAGAGAATGAGAGCTCTACCATTGAGCTAGACGATTCCTCCGATGATACCAGCCGACGCTTTGTGCGGCGTATCCAGGAGGCTGAGGTTAGGGAGACTTTGAAGAGGATGAAAGGAGGCAAGGCAATGGGCCCTGATGGTATCCCCATCGAGGTGTGGAGAGGCCTTGGAGACATAGCGATAGTATGGCTAACTAAACTTTTCAACCTCATTTTTCGGTCAAACAAGATGCCCGAAGAATGGAGGCGGAGTACATTAGTGCCAATCTTCAAGAACAAGGGGGATGTTCAAAGTTGCACTAATTACCGTGGAATCAAGTTGATGAGCCATACAATGAAGCTATGGGAGAGAGTCATTGAGCACCGTTTAAGAAGATTGACAAGCGTGACCAAAAATCAATTTGGTTTCATGCCTGGGAGGTCTACCATGGAAGCCATCTTCTTGGTACGACAACTTATGGAGAGATACAGGGAGAAGAAGAAGGATCTTCATATGGTGTTCATTGACTTGGAGAAGGCGTATGATAAGATACCACGGAATGTCATGTGGTGGGCCTTGGAGAAACACAAAGTCCCAACAAAGTACATTACCCTCATTAAGGATATGTATGATAATGTTGTGACAAGTGTTCGAACAAGTGATGGCGACACCGATGACTTTCCAATTAAAATAGGACTGCACCAGGGGTCAGCTTTGAGCCCTTATCTCTTTACTTTGGTGATGGATGAGGTCACAGGGGATATACAAGGAGATATCCCATGGTGTATGCTCTTTGCGGATGATGTGGTGCTAATTGACGATAGTCGGGGGGGGTTAATAGAAAGTTAGAGCTGTGGAGGCGGACTCTAGAATCGAAAGGTTTTAGGCTTAGTAGAACCAAAACTGAGTACATGAGGTGCAGTTTCAGTACTACTAGGCACGAGGAGGAAGAGGTTAGGCTTGATGGACAGGTGGTACCTGAGAAAGACACCTTCCGATATTTGGGGTCTATGCTCCAGAAGGATGGTGATATCGATGAAGATGTGAGTCATCGAATCAAAGCTGGTTGGATGAAGTGGCGCCAAGCTTCTGGCGTCCTCTGTGATAGGAAAGTGCCACAAAAGCTAAAAGGCAAGTTCTATAGGACGGCGATTCGACCTGCGATGTTGTATGGCGCAGAATGTTGGCCGACCAAGAGACGACATATCCAACAGTTAGGTGTAGCGGAGATGCGCATGTTGAGATGGATATGTGGCCACACAAGAAAGGACCGGGTTAGGAATGATGATATACGTGAGAGAGTTGGGGTAGCACCAATTGAAGAGAAGGTTGTCCAACACCGTCTAAGATGGTTTGGTCATATAGAACGTAGGCCTCCGGAAGCGCCATTGCATACCGGACGGATAAAGCGGGATGAGAATGTTAAGAGGGGTCGTGGTAGGCCAAACTTGACATGGGAGGAGTCTGTTAAGAGAGATCTGAAGGATTGGAATATCACCAAAGAACTAGCCATGGATAGGGCTGCGTGGAAGTTAGCTATCCATGTGCCAGAACCATGACCTGGTTTCGAGATCTTATGGGTTTCAACTCTAGCCTACCCCAACTTGTTTGGGAAAAAAGGCTTTGTTGTTGTTGTTGTTGTTGTTGTTGTTGTAGACGTGTGATAGCGATGGTGGTTGTTAAGTGATGCTTCATAGCCAGAGCCAAAGTCGTTGCATTTTCATCTTCATCGTGGTGCTCTATGATGCCTGGTGTGGCTTGGTACACCTTTTGGGCGTTCGGTGCACGAATGGCCAAAATTGCGGCGTTATGACGATGTTACTGTGACCGGTGCCATTGCGTGAGGCTTCTTGTTGTGTTTTGAGTTGTGTTTTCTTGTATTATCAAAGTTGAATGGCCTTTACTCCAGCGTGTTCCACGAACATTGCCAATCCAAACATCAAAGCCATTATCAGCAAGGATATATCCAAGCGATTGTTCAGCAGAATTTATGAACCATGTGTCTCCTCCCTGCCAAAGATTTGGGTACAGAAAAGCAATTGAAAGTGGAGACTGATGTCATAGTTTAAAATGATCCCGTGAAGGTAACTAAAGCTAAACACTCCATTATCTAAAGAAACATCCAGATATGGAACAAACTATAAAGCACCCGTGGTTGTAATGAGAAGAACCTGAAAAAGGCCATGCTGAAGAAAAACTGGAGGTCCAGTATTGTCAGCAAGTCCGTTTTTGCCATGTGGAATGTGCTGAACAGACAAAAGAAAGCCATCGTTTGTTTCCACCTGCAAGAAAACCAAACTAAGATCCATATACAAAAGAGTGGCAACTACTCCACATGTCAGTAACAGGACAATGTTCTGTTCGGTTCATACTTGATGAACTTTAATAGCCGGAAGGGCAGTCCTACATTATCGTGCTACCTAATAGGGGAGTAAATTAAAATTACATGGATATAAGTTGCCTTATCCAATCTAAATGGGGTGATTCCCACCCCCTCCTAAGTCCTAACACACACAAAAGAAGAGGTAATGTTTTTGTCTCTTATCCCTTACAAGTCACTTTTAGTTCGTCTCAAACCCTCATAAAGTCATAATCTACCCTGTCCCACTTTCTATCTAATTACTCGAAACCTAAGTGGAAACAGTATCTCACCATTTGACCTGGCAAGAAGACATAGACTAACACTTCCGTGTAACTGCACGCAAACCTAAGTATATCCCCGATCGATCTTACTCCTGCTAGCAGTTCGACTACGGCACACAGCTGTGGCTCCAAATCCAAAAGGGATGATAACGGGATCAGTCTAGTGTTCACAAGTAAGTAATCCTTGAATGGTGGAAATTGGTAGTGGAGGAGATGAAAGGGGGAGGGGGAGAAGAGGATGCACGTATAACATCAGGCAGGGGATCGAACGTACGTACGGTGTGCTCGGTGCACGGGTAGCCCAGCGGCAGGAGCAGCTGCTCGCAGAGCCCCCCGGCGGTGGCGCGCGGCACGGCGCGGCGGAGGGCGGAGGAGCCGTGGGCCGCGCCGGAGACGCGGGAGAGGAGGGCGAGGAGGAGGAGGGTCGAGGAGAGCGCGGCGGCGGCGGCGGCGCCTCCTCCCGAGACCGCCATCACGGTCGGGCTGTCGGGGGACGGCCGGCAGCGGCGGGTCGGGAGGGAGGGGCAGTTGGAAGTTACTCCAAGCAACGCGAGAGAGATAATACCTACAGTGTTCAACAGTGTTTCCGTCTGTTTGGTTCGCTGCATGCACGCGTACTGGATGGTTCCGTCCCGCGCACCGCTTTGACTGCCTCGGGCCACTTCTCCTCTCCCGACCTCATCCACTTCCTCTACTTCTTCGCTTGCGCCGCGTGACGGAATGCCGGCAGCCAGGACCGAGCGACCGCCCGGCCCGTTCCCTCAGTCGCCGCTGCTCCTCTCCCTCACCTCATCTACGCCTCCTCCTTCTATCTCCCTGCCGTGACTTCGCGAAGCGCTCGCCGGGGATAACTAGGCCGCGACGAAGGCCGCCGCCGAGGCGCTTCTCTCGCGCCCCTCTCCCCCTCACACGGCGCCACCTGTGCCAGCCCTTCCTCGACCTCGCTCCACGCCGCCGCCTCGCCGGGCCTACATGGAGGGCTTGGCCGCCTCACAGCCTGACCAGGTCGACCGCGCCGTTGCTAGAGGAAAGGAGGGCCAGCCGCCGCCGGTAGAGGAGAGGAGGAGGGCCGGCCACCGACAACAGAGGGTACGAGGAGGGTGACGTTTCCACTGCCAGATCGGGAGAAAGTTCATCGCTGCCGCCATCCCGCGAGGTAATTTTGCATCTTCATGCTGGCCATGTCCGCGTGCGTACATGTTCAGTTTGGCATATATATGTAGATCATTAGTTTCAGTATGGCGGGTCGTACAGGTTCAGTACATGTACAAGATTAAAAATTTACAGCTTTCTTGGTTCATTGTATCTGGCTGTAAATTGGATGGATGGATTGGACTGCGAGTTCTGGTGATGTAAAACTATACACATCCCATTTGTATCTTCAAAATTTCATGCCAATGCAGGTATAGATTGTGCGGGAGTCCATGAACCGGATGATTGAGGTGAGGGGGAGTTTCCTAGACATTGAGGAGGACACATCCTCCTTCGACGCTAATTTCGTAAGCGTTTATTGCTATTTTTTGTTTAGCTCACTGTACCGAACTTGATTTTTCATACTTGCACCTGGATCAGTGTACTGTGCATATGAGATCATATGACCTGACGTTGCGTTCATTACTCCCCGATCTGTCCATACATACATGCTCTCTTTGAAAGTGCATGTTGCCCCCATGCGTGGTTTTGGTAATTAATGACAATCCTTATGGACTAATGTTTACATTGAGATATTTTTATAGATCTTGTCCATAGGAAAAGATAGGAGTTCATGTGTTGGACTCTTGAAGATGACATGATGACCAATGCTCTTTTCAAGGGTTTATATGAAGAATGGTCATGTGTAGAGTTGAGCTTATTGGAAGTATGACTTGGAAAATAAGATTGAGTGGACAATCATGTTTACCTCCAAGCCATCATACATATCAAGAGAAGAAGAAGATGAAGTGCAAGTTCAATATGATGCATCTCGAAAGATATCATTTGATTGAAGCTTGTAAATTAAGTAGACATGAAGACGGGCTTAGCGAGTCCCTCCCATAATGGAGTATGGGGGAACATTTGGAGAAGTCTTCATCAAGCATGTGCTAGCATATGAGCAGCGCCTTGCATGCTGAAGCACAAGCCTGTCTGGCAGCTATCGAAGGGACCAACAACATTGGAGCTTCTCGGGTCATTATCGAGTCAGATTCCCTCAACCTGGTGAATGCTCTGAAATCAGGAGACAATGACAGGGCGGACATTGGAGTCCTTTACCGTGAAGCAAGAAGCCTTTGCTACGAGGCGTTCGATGTTTTTGAGTTTAATTTCTGTCCCCGTTTATGTAATAGGGCTGCCCACGCCATTGCTCAGTATGGCAAGGGAGCTGATGCGTTGAACTCTCTCTGGCTTGAGAACGCATCGTTTTTTGTATCTGGTTTGGTGGCTAGCGATCTTGCTAAGCACCAGGTTTAGTGTAATAGAAGTGAAAAATAAAAAAAAACAATCATAAATCAGAAGAACCAGAGTTATAATCACACAAACGAACATAAAAACATGTTGGGTCCACACTCTCTCCACTGGCTCTAGGCACACCACCGGGGCGAGGATAGGACGTAAAGGATCTTATTTTGATTTCAATAAACACCTGTCGACGCACCATTTAAAAAAAACATATTGAAAAAACCTAAACAAAGGACATGAACTGTTTATGTAGCTTGTATTTTGGTGGACCTACTCGCACCACACAGGGACGAAGCTAACCATGGTCTCCAATGGACCCACTTCATTTACAACATCGGTTAAACACTTTCTTTTGCTAATCAGTGATTTACTATAGACTTGATCTAATAGCTTTGTGTTGTCTCCGTCCATGCTACATCAGACAACTTTGTGAATCTGAATGCTCTCGGCTCACATGTTGAAGGACGTTAGAGCAACTGATTCTCGTTTTACAAGAAGCAAAATTACATCGTGAAGTAATTAAAGGCTATAAATAATCCAATGGATAAGGCGCTGGTCTACGAAACCAGAGTTTCTGGGTTCCATCCCCAGCGGAGTCGATTCTCGTTTTTATGTTTTGTACTCCCTCCATTCCTGAATGTAAGGTGTATAGTTTTCTGCACGAATATTAAGATATGGGTATTTGGCATACGGTGGACTCATCTTCTTCCCGAAAAAATCGGGAAATATAAGTTCCTAATAGACACAAACTGAAAACAATACACCCAATAAATTAGGATTCATTTTTGGATGGGTAAAATTGTCCATAACTCGCATTATACCTTATATTTTGGAATTTTTCTGAAAAAACTATACACCTTAAATCAAGGAACGGAGGGAATACTATTTTTCTGGTAAAATTCATCTCTCCATTTTCTGCCAAGTTTTTGCTCTGATGAATAATACATTGAGTGACATTATCATTAGCATATGCAATTCTCACAGTTCAAGATTGTGTCGTTAAATTTAAAATATGGTATTGTTCCTAAGAGTAAGATTAAAAATATAAATCACATTAAAAACACCTATTTTTGCAATGTTCTTTTGAGAGGTGTCAAGGTAACATTGTCATTAGGACATCCTAACGAGTGAAGCGTCTGTGCTCCTGAGCACCGGTGCTTCTGTTGCAAACAGACATTTTCTTAAGAAATTCTTAACACAAAAATTCTCAAAAAAATCATACGTGTAGATTTGAATGTTCATTATCATAGGAAAATGTTTCAAAAAAATTGTTGATAGGCTGTACAAAATAACAAGCATGAGGAGTCAACAAAGCAAATTCAAAAACTAGAAGATAGTCAATAAAAAAAACTAGACACGTGCTTAGACTTCTTATTTTCAACAGGTCACTTTCTTTCAAAAACATTGTGCAAATTTATCAGTTAAACACACATGTAGATCACTTCCTGTTTGATTTTTTTTGTATTTTTTTGACAAAAAAGAGCACAGGTGCCTGCCCGAGATTCAAAATGATTTTTCGTAACCCAGTGCACTATATAGTAAGTCTTGTCGGTTGCATCTTTTACTTTGGAATGTTGTATTGTTCCGCGAGAAAGAGTGCATTTTTAGAGAGAAATAAAAACTTGAATATAAATCATAACTTTCAAAAAACACATATTAGTGAACCAACATTATATAGTAGTTCCAAGACGCAAGCGGGAACCTCATCAACCACACACTCGTATTTCTCACACCCTTGCAAAACAAAACAAAAAAAAAACAAAAAAAGGAATCATGGAGCAACTGAGACCTGTACCGTTTCCTGGCGCACAAAAATATGTTTACACAATTTTGCAGTAACACAAAGAAACTCTAAAAAAATTGAATATTCATTAGCATAAGAAAAAAGTTACAAATATATTGTTGATACCTGCATGGTGTACACAATTTACACTTCATGCCGTGCAACCTTGTATACAAGTAGAACAACCACTTTTCTTCCCTTTAGTTCAGAAATAGCACATGCATCTAGAAAAATCAACCTTACATACAAGTGTAAGTTGTGTTTTTTTTTTCATTTTATATCACTTGTGTAATTGATAAAACTTCAACTCTTTGTAACCCATTATGGTTTATTTGCTCGTTTAATACCAAAATTTCCCATCCACCCCATTTCAATAACAATGTTTGTGTAGTAGCTCCGGTAGTTTAAATACAACATATAATTATTAATATACAAATGTTCCCATTTATTAATGTTTTGTATGTACATGGGCCTTCCACGTTACTCTTGTAGGGCTACTCCAGAGGCGACAACGGAACCGTAGTTAGGAGGCGTCACGATCGAGCTTTCCATACCCTACGTTGTATCCCCTCCCTCGTTGAGGGGATGGGTGGTTGTGTGGCGAGGATCAGATCCTTGTATTGGATGATGACACCGTTGTGCATCCTTTCCCTCCTCAGAGGGCTTGTCTTAGAGCCCCCCTCCAAGTTGGCGGTTTAGCTTCCGCGAGTTTTGGTTGGTTGTAGACGTGTGATAGCAACTCCGCCTATGTTGTCTCAACATAGCCGGTCCCAAGCCCGGATAAAGGAGGAGGGTTGTGATAGGCTTGGCAAGCCAACGAAAAAAACCCAGCCACTCTTATGGAGATGAAACCCAAAATAACCTCGTTGGGGCGTAACCCTCTTAGCGACGCGCCATATCGGAACCCGGGTGTGGTGTCAAATGGGCAAGGGCCGGGCCGCCACCCCCTTGGTGGCGCCCGTATCTTGATCTGGATACGGTGATAAGTGAGCAAGGATCGGGTCGTCGCATCCTTAGTGGCGCGCTGCATCGACGCCCGGGTGTAGTGAAAAATGAGCAAGGGTCTTCGCATTTGACTCGACGAGTGCGGAGGGTAAGGAAGTTAGCCGAGCCTAGGAGGATCTGCTTAGGTAGCTGGAACGTAAGGTCCCTGACGGGCAAGTTACGGGAGTTAGTTGATACGGCGATAAGGAGGCGTGTTGATGTCCTATGCGTCCAAGAGACCAAATGGAAGGGACAAAAGGCGAAGGAGGTGGAGGATACCGGCTTTAAGCTGTGGTACACGGGGACAACCTCAAACAAAAATGGGGTAGGCATCTTGATCAACAAGAGCCTCAAGGATGGAGTAGTGGACGTCAAGAGGCAAGGAGACCGGGTTATCCTAGTCAAGCTGGTTGTTGGGGACTTAGTTCTCAATGTTATCAGCGCGTATGCCCCGCAAGTAGGCCACAACGAGAGCACCAAGAGAGAGTTCTGGGAAGGTCTCGAGGACTTGGTTAGGAGAGTACCTACTGGTGAGAAGCTCTTCATAGGAGGAGACCTCAATGGCCATGTGGGTACATCTAACACAGGTTTTGAAGGGGTGCATGGGGGCTTTGGCTATGGCATCATGAACCAAGAAGGGGGGGGGGATGTCTTAAGCTTCGCCCTAGCCTACGACATGGTCGTAGCTAACACCCTCTTTAGAAAGAGAGAATCCCACCTAGTGACTTTCAGTAGTGGCCAACACTCTAGCCAGATTGATTTTGTCCTCTCTCGAAGAGAAGATAGACGCGCTTTCCTTGATTGTAAGGCGATACCTGGAGAGAGTGTTGTCCAGCAACATAAGCTGGTGGTGGCTGACTTCCGTTTTTGGATTCGTGTCCAGCGGGATAAGCGCCCAAAAGTTGCTAGAACAAAGTGGTGGAAGTTAAAGGGAGAGGCAGCTCAATCTTTTAAGGAGAGGGTTTTAAAGGAGGTCCTTGGGAGGAAGGAGGCGATGCAAACAGTATGTGGATGAGGATGGCGACTTGCATTCGGAAGATTGCATCAGAGGAGTTTAGGGTGACCAGGGGAAGTAGAAGGGATGCTAAGGATACTTGGTGGTGGAACGTTGATGTTCAGAAGGCTATTAAGGAGAAGAAGGACTGTTTCAGATGCCTATACCTGGACAGGAGCGCAACCAACATGGAGATATACAAGGGGGCAAAGAAGGCCGCAAAGCGAGCGGTGAGCGAGGCAAGGGGTCGGGCGTATGAGGACCTCTACCAGCGTCTAAACATGAAGGAAGGCGAAAGAGACATCTATAAGATGGCGAAGACGAGAGAAAGGAAGACGAGGGATGTCAACCAAGTCAAATGCATAAAGGACGGAGCGGATCAACTCCTCGTGAAGGACGAAGAGATCAAGCGTAGATGGCGAGAGTACTTCGACGACCTGTTCAATGGAGAGAATGAGAGCTCTACCATTGAGCTAGATGATTCCTTCGATGATACCAGCCGACGCTTTGTGCGGCGTATCCAGGAGGCTGAGGTTAGGGAGACTTTGAAGAGGATGAAAGGAGGCAAGGCAATGGGCCCTGATGGTATCCCCATCGAAGTGTGGAGAGGCCTTGGAGACATAGCGATAGTATGGCTCACTAAACTTTTCAACCTCATTTTTCGGTCAAACAAGATGCCCGAAGAATGGAGGCGGAGTACATTAGTGCCAATCTTCAAGAACAAGGGGGATATTCAAAGTTGCACTAATTATCGTGGAATCAAGTTGATGAGCCATACAATGAAGCTATGGGAGAGAGTCATTGAGCACCGTTTAAGAAGATTGACAAGCGTGACCAAAAATCAATTTGGTTTCATGCCTGGGAGGTCTACCATGGAAGCCATCTTCTTGGTACGACAACTTATGTAGAGATACAGGGAGAAGAAGAAGGATCTTCATATGGTGTTCATTGACTTGGAGAAGGCGTATGATAAGATACCACGGAATGTCATGTGGTGGGCCTTGGAGAAACACAAAGTCCCAACAAAGTACATTACCCTCATTAAGGATATGTATGATAATGTTGTGACAAGTGTTCGAACAAGTGATGGCGACACCGATGACTTTCCAATTAAAATAGGACTGCACCAGGGGTCAGCTTTGAGCCCTATCTCTTTACTTTGGTGATGGATGAGGTCACAGGGGATATACAAGGAGATATCCCATGGTGTATGCTCTTTGCGGATGATGTGGTGCTAATTGACGATAGTCGGGTGGGGGTTAATAGAAAGTTAGAGCTGTGGAGGCGGACTCTAGAATCGAAAGGTTTTAGGCTTAGTAGAACCAAAACTGAGTACATGAGGTGCAGTTTCAGTACTACTAGGCACGAGGAGGAAGATGTTAGGCTTGATGGACATGTGGTACCTGAGAAAGACACCTTCCGATATTTGGGGTCTATGCTCCAGAAGGATGGTGATATCGATGAAGATGTGAATCATCGAATCAAAGCTGGTTGGATGAAGTGGCGCCAAGCTTCTGACGTCCTCTGCGATAGGAAAGTGCCACAAAAGCTAAAAGGCAAGTTCTATAGGACGGCGATTCGACCTGCGATATTGTATGGCGCAGAATGTTGGCCGACCAAGAGACGACATATCCAACAGTTAGGTGTAGCGGAGATGCGCATGTTGAGATGGATATGTGGCCACACAAGAAAGGACCGGGTTAGGTATGATGATATACGTGAGAGAGTTGGGGTAGCACCAATTGAAGAGAAGGTTGTCCAACACCGTCTAAGATGGTTTGGTCATATAGAACGTAGGCCTCCGGAAGTGCCATTGCATACCGGACGGATAAAGCGAGATGAGAATGTTAAGAGGAGTCGTGGTAGGCCAAACTTGACATGGGAAGAGTCTGTTAAGAGAGATCTGAAGGATTGGAATATCACCAAAGAACTAGCCATGGATAGGGCTGCGTGGAAGTTAGCTATCCATGTGCCAGAACCATGACCTGGTTTCGAGATCTTATGGGTTTCAACTCTAGCCTACCACAACTTGTTTGGGAAAAAAGCTTTGTTGTTGTTGTTGTTGTTGTTGTAGACGTGTGATAGCGATGGTGGTTGTTAAGTGATGCTTCATAGCCAGAGCCAAAGTCGTTGCATTTTCATCTTCATCGTGGTGCTCTATGATGCCTGGTGTGGCTTGGTACACCTTTTGGGCGTTCGGTGCACGAATGGCCAAAATTGCGGCGTTATGACGATGTTACTGTGACCGGTGCCATTGCGTGAGGCTTCTTGTTGTGTTTTGAGTTGTGTTTTCTTGTATTATCAAAGTTGAATGGCCTTTACTCCAGCGTGTTCCACGAACATTGCCAATCCAAACATCAAAGCCATTATCAGCAAGGATATATCCAAGCGATTGTTCAGCAGAATTTATGAACCATGTGTCTCCTCCCTGCCAAAGATTTGGGTACAGAAAAGCAATTGAAAGTGGAGACTGATGTCATAGTTTAAAATGATCCCGTGAAGGTAACTAAAGCTAAACACTCCATTATCTAAAGAAACATCCAGATATGGAACAAACTATAAAGCACCCGTGGTTGTAATGAGAAGAACCTGAAAAAGGCCATGCTGAAGAAAAACTGGAGGTCCAGTATTGTCAGCAAGTCCGTTTTTGCCATGTGGAATGTGCTGAACAGACAAAAGAAAGCCATCGTTTGTTTCCACCTGCAAGAAAACCAAACTAAGATCCATATACAAAAGAGTGGCAACTACTCCACATGTCAGTAACAGGACAATGTTCTGTTCGGTTCATACTTGATGAACTTTAATAGCCGGAAGGGCAGTCCTACATTATCGTGCTACCTAATAGGGGAGTAAATTAAAATTACATGGATATAAGTTGCCTTATCCAATCTAAATGGGGTGATTCCCACCCCCTCCTAAGTCCTAACACACACAAAAGAAGAGGTAATGTTTTTGTCTCTTATCCCTTACAAGTCACTTTTAGTTCGTCTCAAAACCTCATAAAGTCATAATCTACCCTGTCCCACTTTCTATCTAATTACTCGAAACCTAAGTGGAAACAGTATCTCACCATTTGACCTGGCAAGAAGACATAGACTAACACTTCCGTGTAACTGCACGCAAACCTAAGTATATCCCCGATCGATCTTACTCCTGCTAGCAGTTCGACTACGGCACACAGCTGTGGCTCCAAATCCAAAAGGGATGATAACGGGATCAGTCTAGTGTTCACAAGTAAGTAATCCTTGAATGGTGGAAATTGGTAGTGGAGGAGATGAAAGGGGGAGGGGGAGAAGAGGATGCACGTATAACATCAGGCAGGGGATCGAACGTACGTACGGTGTGCTCGGTGCACGGGTAGCCCAGCGGCAGGAGCAGCTGCTCGCAGAGCCCCCCGGCGGTGGCGCGTGGCACGACGCGGCGGAGGGCGGAGGGGCCGTGGGCCGCGCCGGAGACGCGGGAGAGGAGGGCGAGGAGGAGGAGGGTCGAGGAGAGCGCGGCGGCGGCGGCGGCGGCGCCTCCTCCCGAGACCGCCATCACGGTCGGGCTGTCGGGGGACGGCCGGCAGCGGCGGGTCGGGAGGGAGGGGCAGTTGGAAGTTACTCCAAGCAACGCGAGAGAGATAATACCTACAGTGTTCAACTGTGTTTCCGTCTGTTTGGTTTGCTGCATGCACGCGTACTGGATGGTTCCGTCCCGCGCACCGCTTTGACTGCCTCGGGCCACTTCTCCTCTCCCGACCTCATCCACTTCCTCTACTTCTTCGCTTGCGCCGCGTGACGGAACGCCGGCAGCCAGGACCGAGCGACCGCCCGGCCCGTTCCCTCAGTCACCGCTGCTCCTCTCCCTCACCTCATCTACGCCTCCTCCTTCTATCTCCCTGCCGTGCCTTCGCGAAGCGCTCGCCGGGGATAACTAGGCCGCAACGAAGGCCGCCGCCGAGGCGCTTCTCTCGCGCCCCTCTCCCCCTCACACGGCGCCACCTGTGCCAGCCCTTCCTCGACCTCGCTCCACGCCGCCGCCTCGCCGGGCCTACATGGAGGGCTTGGCCGCCTCACAGCCTGACCAGGTCGACCGCATCGTTGCTAGAGGAAAGGAGGGCCAGCCGCCGCCGGTAGAGGAGAGGAGGAGGGCCGGCCACCGACAACAGAGGGTACGAGGAGGGTGACGTTTCCACTGCCAGATCGGGAGAAAGTTCATCGCTGCCGCCATCCCGCGAGGTAATTTTGCATCTTCATGCTGGCCATGTCCGCGTGCGTACATGTTCAGTTTGGCATATATATGTAGATCATTAGTTTCAGTATGGCGGGTCGTACAGGTTCAGTACATGTACAAGATTAAAAATTTACAGCTTTCTTGGTTCATTGTATCTGGCTGTAAATTGGATGGATGGATTGGACTGCGAGTTCTGGTGATGTAAAACTATACACGTCCCATTTGTATCTTCAAAATTTCATGCCAATGCAGGTATAGATTGTGCGGGAGTCCATGAACCGGATGATTATGGTGAGGGGGAGTTTCCTAGACATTGAGGAGGACACATCCTCCTTCGACGCTAATTTCGTAAGCGTTTATTGCTATTTTTTGTTTAGCTCACTGTACCGAACTTGATTTTTCATACTTGCACCTCGGATCAGTGTACTGTGCATATGAGATCATATGACCTGACGTTGCGTTCATTACTCCCCGATCTGTCCATACATACATGCTCTCTTTGAAAGTGCATGTTGCCCCCCCCATGCGTGGTTTTGGTAATTAATGACAATCCTTATGGACTAATGTTTACATTGAGATATTTTTATAGATCTTGTCCATAGGAAAAGATAGGAGTTCATGTGTTGGACTCTTGAAGATGACATGATGACCAATGCTCTTTTCAAGAGTTTATATGAAGAATGGTCATGTGTAGAGTTGAGCTTATTGGAAGTATGACTTGGAAAATAAGATTGAGTGGACAATCATGTTTACCTCCAAGCCATCATACATATCAAGAGAAGAAGAAGATGAAGTGCAAGTTCAATATGATGCATCTCGAAAGATATCATTTGATTGAAGCTTGTAAATTAAGTAGACATGAAGACGGAGCTTAGCGAGTCCCTCCCATAATGGCGTATGGGGGAGCATTTGGAGAAGTCTTCATCAAGCATGTGCTAGCATATGAGCAGCGCCTTGCATGCTGAAGCACAAGCCTGTCTGGCAGCTATCGAAGGGACCAACAACATTGGAGCTTCTCGGGTCATTATCGAGTCAGATTCCCTCAACCTGGTGAATGCTCTGAAATCAGGAGACAATGACAGGGCGGACATTGGAGTCCTTTACCGTGAAGCAAGAAGCCTTGATCGCATCTTTGTGGAGATCTCAAACCTTTGCATACTTGGCATTTCATCTTTCTTGGTTCTTACTTGGCTTTTCTCCTTGTTGGGTTTTGGTGCTTGTTGTGATCTTCACGACAAGCCCAAGTTCACCGAAAACGAATTTCGTATGGAAAACTTGTTGCATTTTCGGTTTTGGAGGTTTGCCGATTATTCCTTTTTAGAGAGGTTTTACCTTTCTCTATTTGGTTTTATCTTCCATTGTTGGACTATGATGTTTATCAGCATGATCTTGTAAAGCTCTTCGTTGTGATTCCAACGAGCCCGAGAACATCGAAAACGGAGTCCGGATGATCAAGATATTTTCGTTTTCGTGCTCGGTTTTGCTGCAGTTTTTTCCTAGGCCGGAGTCTCCGGTCCTCGCATTCCCTTTTTTGTTCCAGCGGACGTCACTCTCTGCATAGGGGTCCGGAGTAGGTCCGGAGTGACCCCGGAGTCTCTGGGGGGGGGGGGGGCGGAGTCTCTGGTCTCTAGGTCCGGAGTCTCCGGTGTTATTTTTCCTGCAACGGCTCTTTTTTTGTGGGACCTATAAAAGGCCCCCTTCTTCCCCAAAGAGACCTGCTCTTCCAAGCATGAAATTTTCCCCTCTCCCACCTCAATGTTGACCTTGGAAAGCTTGCCCCTCTCCCAATTCCTCCCATGATTCTTGCATATCTTTGAGGGATTTGAGAGAGGAGATCTAAATCTACATTTCCACCAATCAATCTCTCCTCTAAGTGAGGGGAACCTAGTGGATCTAGATCTTGGAGTTCTTGTGTGGTTCTTGTCGTGGGTTTGTGACGTCAGGTGTCATAGATGACTTCGTAGGTGTGGGATTACGCGAGTCAAGCAACTCCGAGCTTGGGATCGCAGGAACAAAGATCAACACAGATTTACCCAGGTTCGGCCCCCTCAATGTGAGGTAAAAGACCTACTTCCTGCCTACCCTAGATTGGTATTGATATGATAATCGAGGTGTTACAATGGAGGCGATCCGATCTGGTACTCGCCGTATGAACTAGGGTTTAGGGCTTGATAGCTCGACCCGTTCTAAGTCCTGCGAGTCCTCTTATATACACAGAGGCTCGCTAGGTTACAAAGGAAACTTTCCCCACTAGGAATATGTCCACAGAGGCCTACTCGGAGACTACTTGGTCTTCACGTCCTCCGGGATATGTCTTCTAGAACTTTCCCCTTATGGCGGTTCAATATTGGGCTTGCTCCCAAGTGGGCCTTTGTCCGTGCGAGTAAAGTAAGCTGCACTGGGCCGCGGGTTAATCCAGAAAGTATTCCCCCGACATTAGCCCCCAAGATTGGTTAGGACTTCACGGTGAGTGTCCCCTGGTCACTTGAGGTAGTTGTTGAGCCGCATTGTGAGCGTTCTGACCAATCTCTGACTGATGCGATTCAGAGCCGCGACTTATCTGTGCGACTCATCCCCGCTTCTGGAGATATTCTGTTCCCTTTACTTGCGGACCGTTGCTTGTTTTGCGGGCGCAAATTGTGCCGTTGGTTGCGAGCGCAGATTGTGCCGTTAGTTACGGGCCCCTTCAGTTATAAGCTGCGGCCACCTAGGTCATTATCCATTTGCCCTTGCAATCTCCTCATCCCCAGCCGCGCCGTCTTCTTCCTCGACCCGAGCCTAGTTCCCCAATCCCATCTTCCCTTCGCAATGGCGCCCAAGGCGAAGTCATCTGACGATAAGCGCAAGATCTCCTGCAACTGGGAAGGATCCTGGGTAACGGAGGAAACTCTTGTAGATCTGGCCGAAGCTGGCTTCTTGCCGCCGAAGGAGGATGACGTCTGGCGGGCGCCAGGCGATGAAATAGAGCCGCGCCCCAAGCCCAACGAGCTGGTGATGTTCGTGGAGCACGTGGAGCGTGGATTCACGCCGCCAGGTTCTCCCTTCTTCCGGAATTTGCTGCAACGCCTACGCCTCCGTCTTCACGACATCGGGCCCAACTCAATGCTCCAGGTGAGCAACTTTCATGTGTTGTGCGAGGACTATCTTGGCATAGCCCCCAACATCGATCTGTGGCTGGCCTCTTTCACCTGCAACAGCCAACTTGTCTCCAAGGGTGGCGCCTATGTTTAGGTCGGCGCCATCTCTCTGCAACGTCACCGAAACTCTGTTCTTCCCAAACTGGCTCTGGCGAATCGACCCACGGCTTGGCAAAAATCTTTCTTCTATTGCCAAGATACTTCATCGGAGGACGAAACTCGCCTTCCCTCCTGGTCCAACACCCTCTTCGTGCCTACCGAGGCACTGAAATCAAAACCCCGCGACTCGGCCATGCCCTTCATCAATGAGTCGCTGATCAAGGTCCGTGCCTTAATAGGTCATGGTCTTACTGGCCTTGATCTTCTCTCTTGCTGGACCAAATGGCGCATTCAGCCCGTGAGTCCACGACAACGATCCTTTCTTGAGTGCACAGGCACTTCTGCTGACGTTGATCGTATCAAGGCTTCGGACTGGAGGCCTGAGGATTGGGTAGAATTTGTCGCCCGCGTGACTGAGGAGAAGGACATTTCCTTTGACAAGGTGGGGCTTGCCCCTTTTAGTGTTAACAACAAGCCTTTTGAGGTAACTCCTCTTCTCTGTCTTTTTGTCTTCGTAGTTGAGTCGCATTCCTTTTCTTGATACTGCAACTTATATCTTCCTGATCCAGGATGATGAGAATTACTGGTCGCTACCTGCGACCGTCTCCGGCACTGCTGCTCCTAAGCGTGCCGCACGAAAGAAGTTGCTGCCCACTCTAGAGGGCAGCGAAACTACTTATATCCCTTCTGTCGCCTCTGCGGCCTCAGAGGATGAAGAGACTGAACTGGACGAGGATGACAGTCCAGTACCAGCCGCGAGCTCTGCGGCCGCGGCCGGACCAACTCCCCGCAGAGCCTCCAAGAGGCTATCTCGTGAGGAGCCAGAGGTTGACTGGTATGTGTTGCGACTCATATCTGCATCTGTTTTCTCTACTATCTTTGCCTATATGTTGTAGAGCTGACGGAGACATGCCTCGATGTAGGTGAAGATGCCAAGGAGCAGCGCGGCCGTACTTAAGAACAGCTAGAGTATATCCGCGATTTTTTGGGAAGAACTTGTGATGCCATGAAATCATTGTCTAAGTGCCTGCTGCCGACCAAGCCAGTCCCCGGTGATTCTGAAGGGCTGCTAAAAAGACTGCTTAGGGCACCTCAGTTCTTTTTGGACTGGAAGGAGTCCTCAGCTCGCACCGGCGTGGCTCATGCTCTTTCTTTGGCCAAGACATACTATCCTTCTTTTGATGCTGCCAAGGTTGCAAAAGGTAGGCCCTCGAAGAAGGTGGATGGCACCGAACTGACGGCCTCAGAATATGCGGCGACTTGGAAGGATATGCGCGGCCACAAGACTGAGCTGGTGGAGGGGATAGATCTTGCGACCTATATGGGCAAGTATAATGCAGATGGAAGCAGTGGGAGAAGTTACCCGCTCCGTCATCCAGTGCGGTGATTCCGCAGGAAAAGAACCCCTCTCCAGGCGTATCCAGCACTGCAGCCCCCAAGCCCGCGACTGAAGAGCCCTCCAGCGAGCCTGCGATTACTCCTTCTGGCAAGCTTGGTAAGCTGCCTGTTCCTCCTTCCCACCGGCCAAAAGCTGCGCACAAGTGAAGAAGAGAAAACAATGGTTTGGTGATCTTGGCCCTTAGCGGCTTGTAATAATTGTTAGAATTTATGTGTCATAAGACAATATTATGGTTTGCTTAAGTACTCTTAGCAGTACATGTTTCGACCAATAGGCTGGTCCTTATGATTTGTCTCGGTTTTTCCTCACTTAGGCCCTTGCGCGGCTCAGTATTTCCCAGGTAAAAAGTGCGTGTTCAGGTCGTGAGCGGCCATGATAGGCAATCAAACTCGATTGACGCCGCACCCCCAGTACTTTGGCCGCATAGTGCAAGTCGCATCCAAGAGAGGTTGAGTATAATCACGATAAATGCCACTTGTTTGGCGATCCCAAGGAATAGGCCGCGCTAAAAAGCTGCCGCACCCCCAAGGGACCAATGATTAAAAAATTAAAGACTCATAGCTCAATTGGTAGTTTGAGATGCTTTATTTCAGAATCATTATATGATACATAGGGTCGGTCGCGCCTAGGTGGCGACCAGAAGTGATGCTTGGGTCGGTTGCGCCTAGGTGGCAACCAGAGATGTTACATGGGTCGGTCGCGCCTGAGTGGCGACCAGAATTGATGGGTCGGTTGCGCCTAGGTGGCAACCAGAATTGTTACATTGGGTCGGTCGCGCCTGAGTGGCGACCAGAATGGGTCGATCGCGCCTAGGTGGCGATCAAATTGTTGCATTGGGTCGGTCGCGCCTGAGTGGCGACCAGAATGGGTCGATCGCGCCTAGGTGGCGATCAGAAGTGAAGTTTTTTAGCCCTGAGTGGCTTACTTGATGATGTAAACTCTTAATAATTGCTGATGGCAACTCGCAATGCCTGGGATGTGTCTTTTATTGGCAATGGCTTGTAGCCTTTGACTTCCTTGCCTCCCTTGCGGCCGTAATCTGAAGTCGCAAGTCAGGCAGTGCCTTTTAGCCTTCATGATGTCATCAAAATTCTCCTGCGACTCGCGCATGGGCGCGCTCTCTGCGATGCAAGCTGCTCTGGCTATGGCCTTGTCCCTCTTCGCATTCTTGAGCTATTCTTTTGTCGCCATTGATGGTGATGACTCCCCTAGGGCCTGGTATTTTAATTTTTAGGTACACTAGCACGGCCTAGCCATAAACTTTGCGAATGCTTCTCTGCCAAACAGCGCATGATACGGGCTCTGGAAATCTACAACCTCGAACCAAATGTACTCGCTCCTGAAGTTGCTTTTGTCCCAAAGGCGACCTCCAAGTTGATTCGCCCCAATGGCTGAGCTGATATGCCTGGCACAACACCGTGAAACGTTGTTCTTGATGGGTATAGCTGCTTTTCTTGGAGGTTCATTCTTTTGAAGGTTTCATAGTATAATATATTGATGCTGCTGCCTCCATCCATCAGTACTTTGCTCAACTTGTATCCTGCGACTTGAGGAGCAACCACCAGCGCGAGTTTTCCTCTTCATTTATTTCTCCTGGGTGATCCTCGCGGCTCCAAACACTGGCTGCTCGGACCACTTTAGCCACTGTGGGACGGCTGGTACTACGGCATTAACAGCCTGATTGCGTCGTCGCAGCTTTTGTTCCCTCCTTGAAGTATTCACCACAATGGTATGATACTGACCCAACTGTTTTGGGAATTGTGGCTGATCTGTGATTTGGGACGGCGTTGTTGCTGTTGTTGCCTCCGCCGTGTTTACCTTCCTGTTGTTTTGATGATTGAAGTTTGTGTTGAGTGGCTGTCCATCCTTCCACTTTTTGTAATGATAACACTGTGCCTTCGTGTGGTTGGGTGGTTTCCCATCTTTTCCTATATGGATGTCGCAGGGGCGGTTGAAAACCTCTTCCAAATTAACTGGGTGAAAATTCCTTCCTCTGCTGCTGTTTGTTTGTAACGAGTATTCGTATTTGCGACTAACCCTGAGTTTCCTTCCTCGCTTTTGCGCTTGTTATAACTCGCATTGGCATTGCTAGCTTGCTGTTGTTGAGGCTTGCTACTGGCCTTCTTTCCCTTGCCAGTGTTTTCCTCTTCCTCCCCATCAGATGCGTCCCTGGTTTTATCCGAGCTAGCATATTTGTTGGCCGCCGCCATTACCTCGCTTAGGCTCTTGACTTTATCCTTCATGCGACCTAGTTTGTGGACTAGCGGCTCAAATTTGCAATTCTTCTCCATGACAAGGACTGCTGAACTGGGTGGTATGTTATCGAGGAATGTATGATCTCGGCGACCCTTCTCATCCAGTGGCGACTCGACTCGCCTTCCTTCTGTACACAACGCTCAAGGTCCTCTATGCTGCAGAGTCGCTTGCATGTTCCTTGGAAATTCTTGATAAAAGCTTCCTTCATCTCATCCCAAGAGTTTATTGAGTTTGGTGGCAAATTCTGCAGCCATATGTGAGCTGCGCCTTCTAACATCATGTTTAGGTAACGTGCGCAGATCTCTTCGGATGCGTTTAGGATGCTCATGCCCATCTCGTAATTGTTGAGCCAAGTGACAGGGTCCATGCTTGCGTTGTAGTTGGCGACCTTGCGAGGTCCTTTAAAATCGCAGGAAACGGTTCAGACCTGATTTTTTCGCTGAAGCAGACCGGGCCTTTGAGTCGCGACGATAGATTGGATGAAGCTGGTCTTCCTACTTGATTAGTCGTTGCGCGCGGCTGCATAATTCTACGGGTTGAACTTGCTGAGGTTGATTTGAGCCGCAGGTTGATCTTCCCTTTGTCGCCTAGCCGAACTTGAAGTCGCAACGTGCGGCGACTCCGCGTGGATGCTTCTTTCTGCCGTCGCTCTGCTATTGTAGGAAGTGGAGTGCAGCCGCCCTGCGTGTTCGGACATGTTTGCTGCTGTATTACTGCTGTGCTCAGCATCTCAATGGCGCGTCTCGCCTCTCTGTCTATTGGTGCGTTTCCTGCTGGTGCTAACCTGGCCAGGATGTTGTAGCCGCAAAGAGGTTCTCTACGGGCTAACATAATGTCCTTGCGGTGTGTGGAACCTTTGAGGCTGCTGTGGCGACTGCTGACAAAGGTTGGCTGTGCAGAGGCGGGGGCATCATGGCCCTGTTGTTAGCCTGCACTATGGCCCTCGATCCAGGTATCTCTGCTTCTCTTGGTGCTGCGAAGGATGGAACCGCTGGTACGATTGATGGTACAGCGATTGCTTGAACCGCTGGCGCGGCTAACGGGGCCACGGACCGCATAACCATGGCAGATGGTGCCACGTGTGTGGGTACCGCGACTGAAGGTTGTGCGACCCCTGACCATGCGAGCGGGTGCGCTGTATTGGTGGCGACTGATGGGATCGCAATTGCTGGTTCAGGCGATTGGAACAACTCCGTAGGGTTTACTGTTCCTGGCTGCAGGCGACTTGCGTGGCGTCTGTGTGGCAAGGTAGCCTGTATTCCTTGCAGAGTATTGGTTTCCTCGATGAGTCGCAGTTGCTCTTGTTGGAGGCGCTGTTCCTCTCGCGCCAGCCTGGCTCTCTCATCCGCGATTCTCTGGACTTCATCATATAGCCCGATCCTGGTAGCCTCCAGTTCTGTTACCCTAGCAGCCGCATTAACCGCAGATATCGGCTATGTAGCACGCTTCCTTGTGGCGGTGTGACCGATGCATTGGGGGCTACCCTTGACCCTGATTCCGCAGGAGCGACTCCAGGTGGAGTTTCTCTGTTTGCGACTCCTGAGGCCGCGACTCCTGGCGTCATCGCGGCGGATACCGCGACTCCATATGCGTCTAGCGCGGCTTGTTCTGTTGCTTCCGCGGTGTTGGGGCTAAGCTGCCTGGTGGCATGCCCACCCTTCGTCCGCTTCTGTGGTCCTGTAGACCCCTTCAACATGCCGATCTTCTACAGAGGGCGAGCCACTATCCACAGGGCCTTCGCATAGCCTTTCCTCAAGGACATACTCAATGGATTGGCCTTCTTCGTCTTCAAGAGGCAGCGACTCGTAGTTGATAGATTCTTCTTCTTGGTCCACTGTTACCGCGACTCCTTCTCTGAGTCGCCATGTTGCGATGGATCCTCTGACTCGCCGCCAATGAAGCCGACAAAGACGTTGATGGACCCAAAGGGGATGACGTGGCCGGTCTCCAAGTAATCTGCTTCCGGTCCCCAGCTTGAATCGTCGATGAGGGGTGTGCCATCGACCGTGATGATACGGCCAACAACAAGATCTTCCGCTCCCTTCATGGATCCTGCGCGGAACGTGACGCTCTTGACCGCAGGCCCCACGGTGGCGCCAACTGTCGTGGGTTTGTCACGTCAGGTGTCATAGATGACTTCGTAGGTGTGGATTACGCGAGTCAAGCATCTCCGAGCTTGGGATCGCAGGAACAAAGATCAACACAGATTTACCCAGGTTCGGCCCCCTCAATGTGAGGTAAAAGACCTACTTCCTGCCTACCCTAGATTGGTATTGATATGATAATCGAGGTGTTACAATGGAGGCGATCCGATCTGGTACTCGCCGTATGAACTAGGATTTAGGGCTTGATAGCTCGACCCGTTCTAAGTCCTGCGAGTCCTCTTTATATACACAGAGGCTCGCTAGGTTACAAAGGAAACTTTCCCCACCAGGAATATGTCCACAGAGGCCTACTCGGAGACTACTTGGTCTTCACGTCCTCCGGGATATGTCTTCTAGAACTTTCCCCTTATGGCGGTTCAATATTGGGCTTGCTCCCAAGTGGGCCTTTGTCCGTGCGAGTAAAGTAAGCCGCACTGGGCCGCGGGTTAATCCAGAAAGTATTCCCCCGACAGTTCTCCTCTTTGTTCTTCCTCTCCTATTTCCCCATAAGCATTTGTTGCCTTGTTGGAATTTGAGAGTGAAGGATTTGAGCACTTGTGCTCTTGCCTTTTGCATTTGGTGCATCGGTGTGCTCTCCACAAGGATTCGTGGAAGTTGAAAGTTTGTGAGCTTGTTACTCTTGGGTCCTTGGACCCTAGATGCCCGTGTGGTGGTTGGACCTTTGTGGTCACTTGTAAAGCTGTTCGAGAGCCCCCGATCCCATTGTGGGTTGTGCCCCGGATTGTTGTTGAAAGGCTCCGGATTCCGCCTCGAAGGATTCCGATAGTGGAAGGTGAACCAAGCCTTTGTGGTGCGGTTCATCGGAGAAGAAGGTGAAACCTTTGTGGTTGTTGAACCGTTGTGTCGGTTCACACCTCTCCAACGAGACGTACTCCCTTAACAAGGAGGAACTCGGGAATACATCCTCGTCTCCGCGTGCCTCGGTTATTTCTATACCCGAGCCTTTTACTTATGCATTTACATTGTGATAGCCTTCGTGCTTGAAGTATTCTATATTGCTATCACCTTGTTGCTTGTCTTGCTTAGCATAAGTTGTTGGTGCACATAGGTGAGCCTAGTTTATTTAGGTTGTTGGCTTGTTAATTTAAACACCTAGTTTTATTCCGCAATTATCAAGCCTAAACCGGAAAAGTTTTAAACCGCCTATTCACCCCCCTCTAGGCGACATCATTGTCCTTTCAATTGGTATCAGAGCCTGGCTCTCTTTTTGGGCTTTACCGCCTAGAGAGTAAAAGATGTCGTTTAGAGAATTAGTGCACGATCCCACTTTATATTCGATGGCACAAATTATGATGTTTGGAAAATTCGCATGCTTAATCTTTTTAGGGCCATGGGTCCAAATTATATTAAGAGGATTGTAGATGTGAGTTTATCTCCTCCAAAGGATTCCAAGAATTATCTTTAGAGGATGAGATAAACTCTCATCTCGAGACTCAAGTTACTAATGGTCTTATATGTGCTTTGACCGATGTAGTTCTTGCTTCAATCATGCCTTTTCGAAATGCACATGAGCTTTGGACCAAGCTTCAAGATATATATGAAGTGTCCAAAATTATTGAGGATGATTGTTCTCCCTCCACCTCCGGCCGTGATGAGTTCACAACTTCTTCCACTTCACCAACATGTGATTTGTCACAAGGTAATGATATGGTGAGTGGTGATAGAAATTGCATTGTGATGGTGAACTTACTATTGATTATACTTCTTCTCTATCACATTGCAATGTTCTATCTTTGGACTTAAACTCTTCTAGCACTCCAAATGTCATACATGCTAGAGTTGATGGTCCTTGCATATCATGTAATAGTTGCTTAACTAAATCTAATGATGATATGCTCTCTATGTCTTGTTGTCATGAAAATAATGCTTCCATATCCTCTAGTACTTGCATGACTAACAATGTAGAGGAATCCCAACATTTGTTGGAACAAGACATGGACCTCAATGGTGCTTCAAGTAATTCTTCATCCTCTCACCCATTAATCATGTTTGCCTCATGGCTAAGGATTCCAAGGTAACTTCTACCTCGAATCCCGAGATATGTGATGATGTGGTTGAGGATCCTCATGGAGAAGATTTTGACATTGAAACCTTAACCAAGAAGGGTGAGATTGTTCTTGGTGCTCTTCCCAAAGGTAGTGAAGCTATCTCTTCTCTATGTGAAATCGTTGCTCATGGTATTAAATGTATAGAAATCATTGAGGATTTGGATACTCAATTTGAGGAAAAATGTAAAATTGAGAGAGAAGATGCTATGAAAAAGCATCCTTAGAGAATGCCCTTGAGGAAGAGCAAGAGCTTCGAGTGTCTCTTGAGGAGAAACTTGAATCTCTTGATGAATCAAATGATCTTATCATTGCTAAAATCATTAAGGAAAGAGATCATGCTATTGCTAAATATAAAGTGCTTAAAAAGGAAAAAGTTGAATTTGGTGTTGGCAATGCTAGACTAAGTGAGGACATAGAGAAACTTGACAAAGCTCACAAGGCTTTAGAAAGTGAACACTCTCTCCTTATCAAGTCTCATGATCAACTCCAAACTCAACTATCTAAGAATGATAAGCTTGCCAAATTGTCTTCTTCCATTTCTAATATTAATGATGCTTGTGCTACTAACTCCACTTCTTGTGAAGCATCTATTGAAGGAGAATGTTGAGCTAAGGGCCAACTTGAGTTGCTAACTAGCAAGTATGGGAAATTGGAAGAAAGTCATGAAAAGCTCTCTAGCTCTAATGAGATCTTCTAGCATCCCATGCTAAGCTAAAGTTAGCTCATGAGGCTATTATGTCAAAGGTAACATCTTGTGAGCCTCATGTGGACAATGGCACAACTTCTTCTCTTAATGCTATATGTCTTGTGCTAGTCCTTGTGATTCATCCACTCACAATGTTGCTACATCTTGTGATGAATTACTTTCCATACCTTGTTGCTCTAACAATGAAGCTTCTACTTCCTCTAGTATTTGTGTTGATACTAACCATGTAGAGGAATTAAAAGAGCTCAAGGCCCAAGTCACTTCTTTGAAGAAAGACTTGGAAAAGCGTCATGTTGGGAAGTCCACACTTGACAATATGTTGAGTGTTCAAAGACGCCCCAATGACAAGAGTGGACTTGGATTCAACTCCAATAACAAGAACAAGTCCAAGATCAACAAGAAGAAAAAGGGCCAAGAACAAGTCAAAGATTCGGCCAAGATTGTTTGCTTCAAGTGCAAAGTTGAAGGGCACCATGTTAGATCTTGCCCTTTGAAGAAGAAGCGTCTTAGTGAGAAGCAACAAGGGAAGAAGCCTCAAGTTCAAACTCAAGTTCCTCAAGTTGAAGAACGGCCTCTTCCCAAGAAGAATCAAGCTACTCCTCCTCAAGTCGAGATTCCAACAAGAAGAGAGGAGGAAGTCGATGTTGCTACCTATGCCGTGAGAAGGGTCACCTTGCTTCTTCATGCACAAATGGTACCTTATCCAACCCCATTATAGTTGATGATGTTTATTCTCTTCAAAGGATAAGGTTGGCAATGTGTTTGCCAAATATGTTGGTACTCAAAGTGGTGTCAAGAAAAGAACCATTTGGGTTACCAAACCTATTGTGACTAACCTCTTAGGACCCAACTTGGTTGGGGACCAACAAGCTAAAACTTGATCAATAGGTGTTGTTGGAGGACATTGGAGACTTGGCTACATCATGAAGAATTAAGGGATCTTCATCAATTATATTCTCTCAAGCCAAGTCATTTGGGTTACATTGTTCTATCTCTTATCCAATGTTCCTCCTTGCGGTAACTTGTGCTTATACCATATATTCATTGAAAGTTGCTTGCACCCTTGCATGTGTTAGGTTTTGTACCTTGCTAGTGTTTGTATGTGTTGTGCTCTCTACTTACTTATCTTGAGAAATCAAGTATGTGTATTTTGGTTTGCACACCATTTACTTGTTTTGAGCCTTATTGCTTTATTGCTATCTTATCTTGTTGGCTCTCTTTGAGAGATTAATGGACTATCCATTTTTGGAGAGTGATATGCTTTGTGCACTTCACAATCCTAAATATGTGTGTACATGAGAATACCACTTAGTGTTGATATATCAATATTATCTATTCTCTATGTGGTATGTCATGCTCATGAGAAATTCAAATTCTATAATGTCCATTAATTTCTTGAGTTGGTTTTGTTTGCCTCTTGTTTTCAAATAAATGGATTATCACATTATGGGGGAGTAATAAGCTATGTGCATATTACAAGCCTAGAAAATGTGAAGATGTGAGGTTTGCCACCTAGAATTGATATTGTCAATTATCTTCTTCCTAGTGGCATGTTTCTCAAACAAGTTCCATATTTGCTTAAATGCCTTTTATCTCTCATCTTTTGGATCTTGTGTGTGAGAGAGTTTCTTGGTGCTTTGCATGATCGTTGATCAAATTGAAGCCGTCAAGAATCTCTATCTAAGCATATGTTCAATTCCTATCTTTGACATATGCTTATTTGTTGTGAAGTTGGCCTTGAATATCATTCCTACCACCGAGAAATATCTCCATACTACTTGTCCATGACAAGTGATACTCATTTTGTGGTGAAATTTGTAGACCATCTTCACTTTGGCATTGCTTTGAATTGCCTTATTTTGTTGCCAAAACGTGTTTTATCAAACTCTTTTTGTCTTCTTGTATCCTATGGATCTTATTGTTCTTCTTGAATTTGACTAGTGTTTGTATAATATATATGGTGTGTGATGATCCCATTGGTGTGCATTTGTATTCAAATGCAAAATCATAAATAATGCACACATATTGGGGGAGCTATCCTATATGTTTTTGAACACTATTTGTCTTTAATTGGTTTTAGATCCCGATGATATGTCTCTTTGAAGACAAGCATTTTTCGTCTTGGTACTTTGTGCCATCATGAAAAATGTAGAGGGTTTGGTTATTCCTTGACCATATTTTCATTTGGTATCTTTTCTTTTGGTATCTTCAATCATGTGTTGATTTGGGTATTTGATATAATTTGGACAATTTCTTTTCGTGTCACACTAATGTGTGCTCTCTTGTTTTAATTGGTGTTTTATCCAAATTGTATCTCTTTTGGTTCTTGAAAGTCTTGTGCATGCATATTTACTATATGTATTTCTTTGGCATGCTTACTTTCGTTGATCCAATATATAGGATAAACTCCATCAAATCCTATATGGCTAAGATGTGCATGAAATTCAATTTCACATTAATATGCACATATTTATGTGGAGTTTGTCCTATGTATTGTAGTTGCTCTAACTACTTTGGACCCAATGAGTTTGGGTACCATGTTGTACTTGAATTTGTTTTAGGTACATTGGAGATGCATTGGAAGCTTGTCTCATTTACAAGGAAGGTGGTGTCACCATGTGTTCATTGGAGCCAAGTTTGGATGATCGTTAACTCTTATCTTCTACATCACCAATGCTATCTCGGTAACAAGTATCTACCTCATGCATACATTTCTAGCTTTCAACCTTGTGTAGGTTGTATCTTGGCATGAATCTTTTTGTTGCAATTAATTTGGTTCTTGCAAAACGTCTTTATTGCAAATGTGAGTAAGCCGGGATGATTACATATAAGGGGACTATATATTCATTTCTATGATTCATCGATCCCAATTATGTCAATCTAGCACTTTCTACTTAAAGTCTCTCATGTGCAACATTGATGAATTTTCAAAATCATTTGCCTTTTGTGATACTTGTTATCTTACTCGGAGCATCCATTTGTTAACCTTTATCCCTTGTGGATAGTTTTTGATGCTATGATGAGTATGTGTTGGAAGTTCATTTATATTCCGTTAAGATATAATTGGCTTTGTGCTATGTTTTTAAGCAAAGATCTTATTGGTGTATTTATGACTTCCTCTTGGATATCATGATCTTTACCCTTGTACCTATCTTGTGTGTACATGTTTATTTGTAGACCCATATCTTAGTGATTCGTGTCTACTTAGAAACTTATACACATGAGAATAGTACATCTTTAATTGATATTCCAATTCTTTAGTGACCACCTCTTATTGCTTTTGATTCTTTGGTGGTTTCTAAAAGGCACAAGCTTTATTTTTCATGTGTTATGCTTTTCGCATTTACTAAGCTTGTGGAGCTATTTGCTTTATCTCTTTTGGTGTGTGGGTATGGGAAAGACATGATATGCACTATGTGCAACTCCTTTTGAAAGACTATGTTGATGCTTCTCATCCTTGTATTAGTCTCCTAAAATGTTTTTTATCTCACACCCATCCTTATATTTGCCGCTCCTTGCTCATGTTGCAAAACATTTTATTTGTTGCAAGTTGTTTTGCCTCATTTCTCATTTATATTCTCTTGCATGTGCTTGTGTTCGAATTTATCTAGGAGGGAGTGAGGATTCCATGTTGTGCACACTATATTGAAATACAAATCCTATTTGTGCACGTACCTTGGGGAGTTCCCTCTTGATTTTAGAACATTTTTGGATCCTTGATTGCTTACTTCTTTTGTTGAAGTATCTTTCTATTTATTTTTTGCAATCTTTGGATCCTCAATATAGTTTGATCTCCCTCCAACTATTCGTCATTGGATATGTGCATTTGATTTCACTCATATTATGAGAAATGCACACATTATGGGGGAGCTCTTACTATATTGGCCTTCTTACTTTTCACCCATTTCGGCAATCGATGCCAATGGGGGAGAAATTTAGAGGGTTTAAGGGAATATGGGTTTGTTCTCTTGCGGTTCTCTTGCATCCTTGCTCTTTGTGTTGCATGGTTGCTTAAATTCATTATATAAACCCTCGTAAAAGGGATTGTCATCAATTACCAAAATGGGGGAGATTGAAAGTGCATGTTGCCCCATGCGTGGTTTTGGTAATTAATGACAATCCTTATGGACTAATGTTTACATTGAGATATTCTTATAGATCTTGTCCATGGAAAAGATAGGAGTTCATGTGTTGGACTCTTGAAGATGACATGATGACCAATGCTCTTTCAAGGGTTTATATGAAGAATGGTCATGTGTAGAGTTGAGCTTATTGCAAGTATGGCTTGGAAAAAAGATTGAGTGAACAATCATGTTTACCTCCAAGCCATCATACATATCAAGAGAAGAAGATGAAGTGCAAGTTCAATATGATGCATCTCGAAGATATCATTTGATTGAAGCTTGAATTAAGGAGACATGAAGACGGAGCTTAGCGAGTCCCTCCCATAATGGAGTATGGGGGAGCATTTGGAGAAGTCTTCATCAAGCATGTGCTAGCAAGCACAATCAAGAAAGGTGTTTCAACTTGAGAGAGTCAAGATCGTCATCATCGAGCTCAAGTGGAATGCGCAAGGCAAAGGTATGATCTTGATAGGTTTTCTATTTTACCGGTCTCATGGTGTTAGTGGGAGACCGGGTTATAGGATAGACGGCGTACTATCAAGAGGGGCTCTCAAGTGAGTAACTTGATCGCATCTTTGTGGAGAGCTCAAACCTTTGCATACTTGGCATTTCATCTTTCTTGGTTCTTACTTGGCTTTTCTCCTTGTTGGGTTTTGGTGCTTGTTGTGATCTTCACGACAAGCCCAAGTTCACCGAAAACGAATTTCGTATGGAAAACTTGTTGCATTTTCGGTTTTGGAGGTTTGCCGATTATTCCTTTTTAGAGAGGTTTTACCTTTCTCCATTTGGTTTTATCTTCCATTGTTGGACTATGATGTTTATCTGCATGATCTTGTAAAGCTCTTCGTTGTGATTCCAACGAGCCCGAGAACATCGAAAACGGAGTCCGGATGATCAAGATATCTTCGTTTTCGTGCTCGGTTTTGCTGCAGTTTTTTCCTAGGCCGGAGTCTCCGGTCCTCGCGTTCTGTTTTTTGTTCCAACGGATGTCACTCTCTGCATAGGGGTCCGGAGTAGGTCCGGAGTGACCCCGGAGTCTCTAGGGGGGGGTGCGGAGTCTCTGGTCTCTAGGTCCGGAGTCTCCGGTGTTATTTTTCCTGCAACGGCTATTTTTTGTGGGACCTATAAAAGGCCCCCTTCTTCCCCAAAGAGACCAGCTCTTCCAAGCACGAAATTTTCCCCTCTCCCACCTCCATTGTTGACCTTGGAAAGCTTGCCCCTCTCCCAATTCCTCCCATGATTCTTGCATATCTTTGAGGGATTTGAGAGAGGAGATCTAGATCTACTTTTCCACCAATCAATCTCTCCTCTAAGTGAGGGGAACCTAGTGGATCTAGATCTTGGAGTTCTTGTGTGGTTCTCCTCTTTGTTCTTACTCTCTTATTTCCCCATAAACATTTGTTGCTTTGTTGGAATTTGAGAGTGAAGGATTTGAGCACTTGTGCTCTTGCCTTTTGCATTTGGTGCATCGGTGTGCTCTCCACGAGGATTCGTGGAAGTTGAAAGTTTGTGAGCTTGTTACTCTTGGGTCCTTGGACCCTAGACGCCCGTGTGGTGGTTGGACCTTTGTGGTCACTTGTAAAGCCGTTCGGGAGCCCCCGATCCCATTGTGGGTTGTGCCCCGGATTGTTGTTGAAAGGCTCCGGATTCCGCCTCGAAGGATTCCGATAGTGGAAGGTGAACCAAGCCTTTGTGGTGCGGTTCATCGGAGAAGAAGGTGAAACCTTTGTGGTTGTTGAACCGTTGTGTCGGTTCACACCTCTCCAACGAGACGTACTCCCTTAACAAGGAGGAACTCGGGAATACTTCCTCGTCTCCGCGTGCCTCGGTTATTTCTATACCCGAGCCTTTTACTTATGCACTTTACATTGTGATAGCCTTCATGCTTGAAGTATTCTATATTGCTATCACCTTGTTGCTTGTCTTGCTTATCATAAGTTGTTGGTGCACATAGGTGAGCCTAGTTTATTTAGGTTGTCAGTTTGTTAATTTAAACACCTAGTTTTATTCCGCAATTATCAAGACTAAACCGGAAAAGTTTTTAAACCGCCTATTCACCCCCCTCTAGGCGACATCATTGTCCTTTCACTCTTCCCTCTTGATTTATGTATCATATATCCAGATTCCGATTATTTGCAAGTTATTATACTATATATGTGTTTTGTTTAGTAAGCATTACGTGTTAATGATTACAGCATGGAGGTCTGCTGTATGCTATTGGTGTGGCAAATGGCAGCATCCCCTGGTGGCGGGCAGTAACAATCAAGTTCTGTTAATAAGCCGCGTACGTAGTCGTTGATATTGGACTGAAAATCATAAAAAAAATATGCTTCAACTTCTCCCAAGTTCACTAATGTTTCATGTCCATTGTTGTGTGCAGCTTTCAGATTATTTATATCTTAGGAGTGCACTCTGAATCTAGAAGGCCGCTATGATATCCCTGTTTGCAACAAAAACAAGATTCGTATTTCAAGAAGTATTATTGATGCAGACATGCAGTGTTTTATATTGGAGGCTTTGATCTCAGCTTTGTTCTTGGCAGGGATTTTCCTTACCCTCTGAAACTGTCTAGGTACTTCTTGATTTTTCTCTTCTCTTGGCCTAATTAGATTTCTTAACAATTCCTCTATTACACTGATTTGCTTTGAGATAGCTGAAGTTCATGGTTTAATGGGGAAGTGTATTGTGTGAGTGCCTTAAAAGCAGATGGCATGTTATGTGTCTTATTGTATTCAATATTGGCTCCACAGTCATTTTTACCTCCACCGGAAATAACTGCTTTGTTCTATTTTTCTATAGGCAACAATGTTTGACTGGAATCTCAGCTTACTAAAATGGATTTGATAAAATGTGTATCATAGAAACTGGTTCAGCTTTAACTGTCTATCCGGCTTCCACAGTTGGCTAATGTGACCTCGATTTATACTTAAAGTGGATTTGATAAAATGTGTATTATGTTTGGCATGATAACAAAGATTGTGGCGTGAACAGAGCTATTTATCCTCAACAGAGGTTCTATATATTATCCTCTTTCCAGTTGACTCTTATGAATATGTGGTGTGGTACATAATACATATATTTAGTAAGAAATTTTCGGTTCCCATCTCCTTACGGTACAGGCAAGTAATTATGCCAATATCTAATCGTCTTTTCTTAACCTTTGAATCTGGTCGCAGTGTTGAAGTAAAGATGGGATTGTTATTGGAAGTTCCACTTATCGCTATATTTTGCTTCATCACTACCATTAGTGCCCGACTTCACAAGGTAAAAAATCAGTTGTCCCTAGCATTTCAACGAAAAGATAGTTTCATATAGTTTAGAAAATTGGATCACAAAATTACATTACATATATTCATGAATATATATATACGACATATTATGTTAGTTTAATCCATAGGTATTCATGATTATGTGTGATGAATAATACACAAAATATCTGATGTTTTGATTTTGTGTTGTTGTTCTCTTTATTTTTGTAGCCGCAAGTATTCCTTTCTTGCATGTTGCAATAGCTGTTCTCTACTGTCACAAGCGAAAGCTCATTCAAAAATAGTGTGCTTCTCTGGAAACAGGTCTGCTCCCCATCTCTTATACGTTCTTATTCATAATTTGGGTGGCAGTTTCATTTCTCTCTAACAATTCTTATTTTTTATACCTTTTTTCAGGATCTCATGGGGATCCAATTGAATTGTCCAGATTTGTCGACATCAATTATTCATTATAGAGGTTAGTTATGACGACTATCCAAGAATAGTATAACAAACTAATACGGTGCAGATATAGCTTGCTCATGAAGCGCAATGCTAAAGGTTAAGAACTGATGTAGAAACTGTTAGCAGTAATAAAACCAGGGAAGATTCCTTGATTAATAAATTGCTATTCTCCTAATAATCAAACTGCAAAGTGTCAAAAAAGAACTGCAAAGACTCAACGATATTGGACAATACTTTCTTCTGATTCCGGTTTTGCCTCAAATTCTATTGCTAATTGCTAAGAAGCAGTACCAAAGGTTGCTTCAAGACAAAAGAAATTACCCGTTCAAAACACACTGTCATATATATATTTGTTGCATTATCTTTCAATGGTCTAGAACATTTGGCTGCTGTACTAGAATGATTATAAGTTTAGTTGTCAGCCCGTATGTTTGCTACGGTTGCTAACGCCACTGCTTCCAGAGCTTTTTGTATGGCTGCAAAAATTGTGATATTTGGGGAAATGATGTAGTCATCCTGTTATTTATTATATGATTACATGCTAGCTTCACAGACTTGACATCATCAGTAGAGTAGCTAGATCCATACAGTACAAGCTAATACAGGCAACAAACCGGGCTAACAAAGCAGCTATACAATTACAGGGGCTCCTCTCGCGAGACAAGAGGCTTTACAAAGAAAACCGGAGACCAGGCATTTTGTCTTCTGACATACTTGCATCGTACATCAAAGATTGTTACTGTAAAAATACATTGATAAACACTCTAATTATATTTTCAGGATAGCTTAATCCGCAGACACAAAGCTGCTCATATACATGCCAATATTATGCCTGATGAGTCTTCTGTTGCCATAGTCTATGATGAGTTTTTGCATATTTTAAATGCATGGTGCTTTTTCCCCTTCTATATAAAAGCTTGATGAACTGAAATTTCAGTACATACATAGTGTGTTTTCTATTAGGTTTGATTAATACTGCAAAATATATTGATGATCATTGCAACTAAATTTTCAGGGCCAGGATAACATAATATTCCAACTCGACCTGCAAACACAATGTTGTTCATGTGCACCAGTATTCAGCTGCATTGCTACCTAACCTGATACTTCTCAAATACATTTGTGGTAGTTGGTTCTTACATCAGAAGGCGTGTACTCTACCATACATATAGTGTGATGTCACAATCTCGCCCAGAAGGTCTTGATATTTACATGTGATATTCTAATTTAGAGAAATGTTATATTCGTATGATTATACATGGTAGTTAGGCCATATGTTCCAATGAAGTCCACAAGAATGCCGGTGATTTCTCACCCTGGGCGCGGCGTGACGCCGCGCGAATTCCACTAATATTTTTCTGAAACTTGTGGACATCAAGCAAACTCATCCTAATCTCAGCTATCGGTGTCATTTATGGTTGATCCAAATACTACAGAAGACGTTTTTTTTCTGAACACCAGGTAGGTCCGTCCATCTCTAAAATGTGCAGCAAGTTTTGATAAACTGCGAACGACAAATCTCGACCTTAAAACTCTGCACTCTGATGCCATGTCATGTTTAACGCACTAGTCGATGAAACTAAAATCCAAACTAATGAAGAGGCTTAGATAATTCACATATACACTTTAACAACTCATACATTTGATGTTTTGTATATATATACTAGGAGAATGCCCGTGCGTTGCTACGGATGCTATTTTTTGTAATATTTATCAATAAAATGTAACGGACCGATTTTTGGAGTTTTCAAAAACTTTTATCCAAAAATGAGGACGAGAAAAATTCGTTTAATAAAATAAAACTTAACTCAACTTTTATTAAACATGAAGCTTTAAAATGAATTTAGCATCAACTTGTACAAATATTTTTCTTATTTGTCCTTCAAGTTGGATCGTATTTGTTCTTGGTTTTAGCATACTAAAATATCCTCTTTTGAAGTTGATTGTGTTTTCATAAATTCGTTTTGTATTTCTTGGAGCTTTATATCATTTGCTGGATTTTCCTAAAAAGGGAAATCTACTCCTTTTATCTCTTAATTCATTCCCTCTAAAATTCTAATTGGATTTGGTCCTTCAGATGATCACACGTATGAACATGCATGCTTTAGCCATGCACATACACGCCAGTATTTGACTAGTACAGTATCAGTTGATTTCTTTCCTCCCTTGCTATTTTCCCAATGTCCTTCTCTCTCTAAAATCCCATTGCACACGTGCATGTACACCAAGCTTTGGCTGATTTGCACCTGTACGTATTCGGATATCTATTATTTCGGTCTTTCCCTCGTTTCTTTCTTTTCTTTTTCCTGTCAATCACCGAAGCAAGCAGACTAGTTATTTACTTTCTTTCTATAAAGTCATATCGATCCAATCTCATCCGAGCCTAGGCTCACAGATCGATTCTTCGTCTTTTCTTTTCTTGTTCATCGAGTTGTGCTGCCCCAGCCGAGCCAGCCCAGCCTAGCGCTCCCTTGCTCTCACGTCACACGGACGGGACAGAGCCCAGCCGAGCCGAGCGAAGCTTCGCTGCTCCCTCTACTCGCAGGCATTTACAGCACCAGACAGAAACGGAAGCTCCCTGAAAGGCTGAAACTGCCGCATCAAATTCTCTTTACTTCCCATTCGTTTTCTTCCTCTTCGTGCACGCATCCGTGTGAAACGCCCAGTAAACAAAGCCTCGCTCTGCCTCCTCGCCCCTGCCACCCACATCACCTCTCCTTGCTCTTCTTTTCCATCTCGAGCCGCCAGCACAAACCCTAGTTCGCCCCCTACGACCCAAGCTCGTGAAGCTCCGGTCAGTTCCTCTACCAAGACGACGCTCACGTTTCCAGCGATCAGCTACCACAAGCCGGACTCCGGCGACATCAGGACTAGCGGCTGCACCATAAGAACTGCGCGGAGGAGGAGGATTGATTCAGGCGGCCACAAGCTGGATATGTTTATCGCACCGGACGAATTTGGCGATCACATCTACTCTATCCATCGACTTCGTCGGACGAATTCGTCGCGTATGGTGAGAATCATATCAATTACTTTGCCACGTAGTCTCATATCATGTAACCCTACCTCCTAGACATCCTTTTGAAACATATCCATGCCACTGTCCACGCCAACTCTTAACCATGCCATCCAATGTCGGCATGTTTATGCCATATTTACTTTCAGCACAAATCTATGAGATACGTTCGCGTCAGTTTGTGTCAATCATCTTTAGGAGTCTAAAGGAGAAGGCGGATCTCCAACCCGATCACCATAGGAGAAACACCTTTGATGCCAATTCGTCGAATACCGACATTGTCATACAAATTGTTCTGTCATTGTGTAGACTTCGATCTAAACATGTGAAAGTATCTAGATGACCCTAGAAACCATTTGGTGGACTTGGATTGTAAATCCATTGGGTAGATTTTAAGTTAAGATTTTATATATTTCAATTTAGGTCAAATTCAAATGTTATTTGATTTGTGTGCTTGATTTTATGTGATTTATTCTGCCTAGATGTATCACATGTATAGTTGTTCTCTGTAATTTGCATGTATTTACTTGGTGTTATGTTGAGATGGTCATTTGTATTTAAATAGTAGCTTATGGTTTATTATTGTAAATAGAATTGCTTGTGTTACTTTTTAATTATCACTAGCATGTTTAGGGTGATATCTGGTGTGATGTTGATCCATGTTTAATTAGTATGTTATTATGATTTGTTACTGCTAGTTTGTCTTGTTAATGCATGTTTAGCTATGAGCTTGCTTATTAGTCTATTACTTATTTCGTACTTTTGTGAAGTGAATTAATCCTTTATATGAAGATGTCATTCTTTGATTCCTGTTATTGTTTAGTAGCTCATGCATAGACTTAGTTTTTATATTCAGGCTACAATTAGCTCATCGTGTTATTGCACGAGTGTTGTTCGTCTAGTTATCATCCATGCTTCGCTATCTTTGTTTCTTATGTACCATTTGTTATATGAAGCTTAGTTATATCAGTTCTAGTAGCATATCTTTGTGCTAGCATTGTGTTTATGCCCTCTATGTGTGTTTAATTATGTATAATCACATTACATGTCTTTTCCCATATATTGGTTACTCCTTTGTGTTTTGTACATAGATGTTTGGATCATTCTTATGTTGTGTTACATGTTATGGTACTTTGTCTTCGTGTAAGCTAGCATAGACTTGCTTGTTGACTAGATAATAATATGGTTTAGTGGTTGTTTGGTTCTAGATGAATATAGTGTGTCTCATACATGTATGTTACCTTGCTAGTTGTGTGTTACTTGTTGTAGTATATCATCTCGTGCTTATGGTAGGTTGTTGCATAATAATATATCATTGTGTATATGCTTGTGAGCATGTGTTTTCTTGTGAGTATAGTGTTGATTGGAATGTGTGTGATCTTGTAGTATGTACTGCTTGTATGCTTTGTTATATCATGCTGGTAATGTCAAGCTTGATCGTTATGTAGTACCATAAGCTATAGTATCTCTCAAATGTGTAGTCTTGTATATCCTTCGTGATTACTTATAGTTATATATTATACTTTGTTGCTATATGTTTTGTAATGATATTCTTGTATATAATGTGCTTAGTACTTTACACGTGTAATGTTATGATTCTTATGAAAGGTATTTGAGTTGTTCATGTATAAAGCATGTCCTAGTTTGATATTGCTATGGCACGATTCATATGTTTTAGATGTTGTTACACCTTGTTTAGTTCCTAGCTTATTATCGTTGAAGTTTAGCTATGGTAGTATTTATTTATTGTTTATGTCAACCTTATATATTGTGATTGTTAGTGTAATGCATGTGTTCATAGTATTAACTTTAGCTTGCACTGGATGTTGTTTTCTGACAATGTTTAGCTTAGTTTTTGTATTGCTTATATGGTGATGTTAGCATGCTAGATAATCCTGGCTATTGTTTATTCACTAGCATGATAGGTATTGTTTGATGATTGCAAACTAGTATGTTATGGTTCGTTGATATGTCTTGTTTGGTGTTGATAGTTATCTAGTTATGCTATAAGTTGTTATATGAGTTTATTGTGTTACACGTGTATGACCAACTGTGTTAAAATCCTATTGTCGAGTTTGGAGTCAGATAGATTTAGTAAGACCGGTCCATATATATTATCATAACATTCTAGTCTGATAATCTGTCCACATATCTAATCCTAGCTCTTTATCGTGATAATCTATCCTAGCATCCTATCCATGCCATTTGATTCATACATGAGTTATCACAACTCACTTTCACAATTCTATCAAGTTGTTCTATCCTATTCTTCGACGACTACTCCTTTCATTCTCATTTGTATTTCATTTGAATTTGGTACTTATTGCTTTGGTATTTGTTTGGTCACCATTTGCTATCGTTACGACGAGTAGAGAGTGACGTGGTTGGACGTGGATATAATCAGCTTATTGAAGAACATCGATATAATCAACTTATTGAATAACATGGATATGATCCGCTTACTGAAGAAGAAGATGATTCGTCAACGAAGGCATGCCCCCCTCTCATGGTTTATCCTATGTTTTAAAAGGGGCATTATTTTATTGTTTTATAAATATGCATGCTATTTTATTACTGGCGTGTCGATTAACACACCAGCCTGATCCGCTTGTCGCCTTATATAATGATACTCTGAGTAGAAATTATATAGTAATCCTATAGAGTAGAAATGTTTAGCCATGCTCAATATTTAGTAGGATATCTCTATCTTGCCTCTTTTGAGGAATTGGTTGACCCTTGGGTCACAAACATCTTTATGAACTTGATGAGCTCGTTGAGCTTGGCTGATAAGCCGTTGTTGCTTCCTCTACTCTACCTTCTACTCTGGGTGAAACTTACCATCTAACACTGTCGCGGGCGACTGCTGGATCAACTGATGAAGGAGCGATTGGCTGCCCTTCACAAGCTGAAGGGGGCAATCCGTCGTCCGTGCCGCATAAGGGCCCTAATAAGTCTTGGATTTGAAGATTGTGACCACCGTACAACCACATGCTATATGGGCTCTGGCTGGGTCAAGTAGGTTAGTCAGCATTTGATGTCGATGTCGCCGTACCGCAGATGGGGTGTCTGCCTATGGGAGAACCTTCGGCACAGATGGGGGGACCGGTTTGGGGACGTACTCTCAGTTCCGGCGCCATACCCGGTGGGCATGTCACATCTTTGGGGGATCTAGCTAAAAGACCTTGTCACGAATTCTCTATTGCTATGCTAGCGACGGCTGGTTGCAATTAGCCGAGTTTGTGACGTGTGGTGAAAGAATACCACCTCTGCAGAGTGTAAAACTATTCGAATAGCCGTGTACACGGTCATGGGCGACACATGAATCTTTCTTGACATACAGGAACCCTGTTTTGATACTTCCCTCTACCCCTATTCTGGAATTCTATGGAGAACGTGAGGTGTCAAGGACACTCACAATGATGAGAAACATTACACTGAATACAATACCTGTTTTGATCTAAAATCGTTTTTATCAAAACTACTACATAGGGTATTGCAAACAAAATTAGCTTTTATGCAAAAGAACCATATAGCCTTTCTTTGAAGCCACATGTAGCTATTATAGCTTTTGCATGAGGGGGCACGCTGAGTACATTATTATGTACTCATCGCATTGCTTTTGTTGATTATTCAGATCACTACGAAGAAGAAGACTACGACTACTATGACGATGCTTAAGAGTGAGGGCTCGTGGACTACATCGACTGCCTGTGGCTAGATGGAGTCACTTCGCATTTATATTTCCGCTGAGCTTTCTGATTGTAACAAATGTCACAAGACATTTCGCTATTGCTATTCAAACTATGTAACTATACTTTTTGTACGTTCTGCAATGGTATCATTTCGCTGTGTTGTCAACATTGATCTTGGGATTGACATGATTACACAGGAGGTCTGGAAGTGTAATTCTGGTCCTCACATAAAATACATGCAACATTCATGTAAGAATAAGACATTCACAAGATATTTTAAAAACTGAATAAGATTCACTTCGTTTGAAATGTGTGTCGACAAAATATACAATTTGACATGGTTCAAACATTGAACTCGCTTGTATAAGTGAGACTCGTTGGGTTTTGAATCTCTTCCACCAACACCTTGTCAGGATCTATGTCGGTTAATTCTTTAGTCGTGTCACCATCATTAATTTTGATATGGTCCATGATCAACCGAACATACATGGTACATATAATATGGAAATATACACCACCTACAAATTAAAATAAATAATTTAATTCTCACCACTTTTGATCGTGTGGAACTTGTTGAGTTTTTAGTCTCCGCCGCCTTCATAGAATCAGGTCTATGCCGGTAGATTTTTTGGGATTGCCGACAATATGTATTTTGTCACACCCACGATCTACAAAAGCGAATAAAAAAAACTTAAATATGGCAATATATGATTTCTATAGAAAGAACACATATGTATAGCTCTGTAGAACCCCCACCTTTTAATAAAGGTTGAGATTCCTGTGTTAATGTGCTAGTCCCTGGATCGACTTGCTAGTACCACAGTTCAAGATGAAATATCATGCAAATGCGTCAAATACTCATTAACTCGCATGATCCAGAATTACAATATACCTTACAACTTGCATAGCACCATGCTAGCATTATACAAAGTTCAGCAGCGGAAAACATTGGATACAGTGAGCCTCATCATCTTCATGTGCCACAGGCATACATGTTGGTTGTAGACTCGAAACCCTGTCAAAACCTCACTCAATCGTCTGACGAACCTGCAACGGTGAGTTACATCCCAACTATATGGGTCAACACAATTGAATTGTGGTGGCAAGTTGACACTTATGTGGATATAAAAGGCAACCTATATTCTATATGAATATTTGGCTAAGTGGAGTTTTGAGGCTGATTTGCATAAAGCCAGTTTTATCCTATCATTTGTAAAACAATTTTCATCATAGACAGGGAGTACCACTGATAGACATCAGTGAACACCTTTGACAAAAATTCATGGCAAGCACCACTGATAGAAAACAGTGAGCTCCCATCCCTTGTTCACCCTCAAGTTTTAATTTAGAAATTGGGATGAGGAGATCTTCAACAGCTTCCCGGTCTAGTTGCTCAGAATTGTCCATAACCGGGGACACGACTAAGTATACTTAGTTTTTAAACTCTCGAGAGGGTGTGCACTTTCACCACAAGACCCAATCATTCCCTCCTCCATTGCAACCAATTATGCAATGGAAAAGAGAAGACCAGGACGAGACTTTTCAGAAGCAATTGCCCTTACCTCGGACCCACTCCAACCTGCACCCACTACATCTGCTGGTCACGAGGAATTCGGGTTCTCACAACCTAATCCGTCAAGACAGAGCCCATATGACATGTGGCTGCACTAGAAGCTACTGAACAAGGAGAGTCTACAATCTCTTTAAGCCTGGGTGACTTTCCACAAGTGTGCACTTCCACCAAGGGCAAATTACCATAGACATGAACCATAGACATGGACCCCCTGAGTAGTCACCCACCATGGTCCACCAACCAGCACCCAGGTAGTTCATTGATTAGTTATTAATTTTCATCACTATTGAACTAATCAAAACATTTTTCATAGCATGACTAAGCATCTTAAATACTAAGTTTCATACTACAAAGCTCTGGGTGGGGGATGGCTACACACTAATAGGAGCATGGCATAATATAGTATTCAGCAACAAGTCTATCATGCATACTACTGAAAACACTAAGTGCATAGTAGTTAAAGTAGTAGGACTTTTATGGTGTCACTTGCCTTGGCCAACTGGAGAGTTGAAGTTACACTCTTCACAACACGTAAAGCACTCCGTACAATCTAAACATATGGATAACACAATAATAAACAAACAATTCAACAACATCATTGCAAAACAAAGCAAACATACACATCAACGTATTCACAAAACGGTGGTCAAGAATTATCACATAATTCAATATGCAAAAAGAATTAATGTGATTAGGTTTAGGATTTCCCATTATGGTTAAAGGTTTGTCAAGCAATTAAGTATGAACATTATGATTGTCATACATAAGTTGCTGTGGTGTTCCATAGGTTCTAAAAGGTTGGTCTTAAACAAAAGATCACATAAGGAATTTTGGAAAAGGTTTAACACATTTTTAAAACAAGGATTTTCAGCATACCACTTTTTAGTAAGGTCTTAAACACAAACTTTAATAACTTGAGTTGATAAATAATTCTAAATTATGGGTTTCAGTCTTTCTGGTCAGAGGCAATATTTGGGTCACTTTTTCAAAAAGAAACTATACTAAAATAATTTATATGATTTAAATTATATCCAAAATACTCTAATTGAGTCTCTGGTTTTTAAATTGTTTTAAAAGTATTCAAAATTATTTTTAAAGGTGACCAAGTTATTCTACATAACCTAAGGTTTCCAAAAATGTTTTATTTGCAGATTTTGGACTTATAGAAATAAAGTTATGCCCAATATACTCAAATCTATCATTTGAAAATTTAAATAATTTAAACTTGGTAAAACAGAGAACTAACAGTGCTAAAATATTCTACAAGTCCAGAGCTTTTCAAAAATATAAAGTTTGTTAAATTTGGCCAAACCAATAAAAAGTTGTGAAGGTTCTAAGTTAATGGGGCCTTTCTGCAAAACTGCCAATTAAACGAAATACGGAAAATTCGCAGAAATTCGCTAGGCGACGTGGTGTGTTCTGATTGGATGGTACCGTTTCGGTTAAGTGATCTAATCTCGGCCGTTAATTTCGGATCGGACGGCAGAGGGAGAAGGTGCTCACCGGGCGGCGCAAATGGTCGCCAGAGATGGTGTTGCGGCTGCGCTGGCGCTCGGTCGTGGACGGCGGCGGCGCTCCGGTGGCTCCCCGTGCGAGGTGAGGCGACGACGGGGTGCGCGGCGTCACGGCGAAGGGGATGGCGGGGTCAGTGCGCTCGATCCCGTCCTGGAACGGCGTGGAGGCGTGGCCGGAGTGCGTCGGGGCGTCGGCGAGGTTCAGACGTGCTCGGGTTCGATGATGCAGCTGAGGAAAAATACGAACACGGGCATAAGGAGGTGCGCCTGGACAAGGGGGAGAGAAAGGGACCAAAAGGGGGCGGATAGGACCTTCGGTGTCGCCGGAATTGACGAATTGCGGCGGCAGCAGTGGCGGACTCCGGCGAGAGGATTTGGCGGCCTGGGGGCATGAACCGGAGGGGCGCGAGGGGGAAAATGAAGCCGCGGGCGTGGGGGATTTAACAGCGTGGTCGAGGGGCCGTCGCGGGGCGTGGGCTAGTGGGGATCGTGCGGGACGTGGGAGGAGGTCGTGGGCGCGGGGTGGTTCCGGCGCGGGGACGGTTGGGGAAGAAGGGGTAGGTGGTCTGGGCTGGGCCGCGCGCGGTAGATAGGGGCTCAGCCCAATTTACTTTTTTTTCTGTTCTTTTTCTTTTTCTGTTTTTCTTATTTCTTTTATAACTTTTGTTTTATAAATTCAAATCAATTCAAACCTGTTTCTAAAATTTTGTAAAATTCAAACCTTTATTTTAAAACTTACAACATACTTTTCTAAACCTTTGTAAATTTGAATTTTCAAAATAATGTATAAAGGTTTTATATACACCTTTATGTCATTTTCAAAATAGATTTTATAACTTCCTTTTGAACACAAAATCAAACCAAGGACATATATTAAGAGTAATATCATTCAACATGATAGACTCAACAAAATAATTTGATTCAAAGTATTTTTATTTACAAGGAGTTTGATAAAACATATTAAATACAAATAATCATTTGAAGTATCAAAATAAATGTTTTACTTCAAAATCCTTAAATCTTAAAAATAGAAGGTAAAGAATTATTTAAAATACATTTCAAATCATATTTCAAAGATATTGTATAATTGTTTGATAAATTTTGAAAATGGGTTTTTAATAAAACCATTTGTGGTTTTAATGGAAATCTAGGAAATTTACCACAAATACATATTTTGAAAAAGAGTTACTAAGAATCATTTCAAAATCATATGAAAGAGTTAAAACCAATTTTTGAAAAATAGAGTACGTTTAAATAACCCAAAACAATTCATAAATGGGGTTTATTAGGTAATTGAAAGTAATATATTAGTTTCAACTTCAAATTTCGAGTGATTTATCTTATTCAAAATAAAAGTTTTAAATTTTAGTGATTTTTAAAACATTCCAAAAATCTAGGATGTTACAAGCTCTATCATGGACGCGGCTTGCCTGCTCCCTCCTAATGCTCCCATCCGTGTTCCCTTAGCGTCAACGGCTCTGATTGATTGTTTGATGGCCCACAATTTACACCTTCCCTATCCTACGACGTCTTCCTTCTCTCTCGCGAAAAATAATGGCGATAGATCAACATGAACACCACGAGGAGCCTCCGACGGAACGGCACTGGTATTTCTGAGAACAGATGGCGGCTTAGACCGTCGGACGATGTCGCACTGCTTTACCACCAGTCCCCGCCATAGCCGTGGCGCTCAGGGATATCCGACGCAGGCGGCAGAGGAGTGCGCCGACGTCGAGGCCGTCACGGATACCCCAAGCATGACACCTCAATTCACTCTGCCGACCGTAGTCTTCATGTGCATCCTCGATGGTCTCATGAACTTGCTCATTAGTACATCCTGCAAGGTTGCTCCATGTGCCATACAGATCAATACGGCCATGTCCATGAAGCGGACCTCAGAGTTCAGAGCTCTTGATCGATGCCGCTCGCCATTAGGCCATGTGTAGGGCTTCCCCGCATCGACGCGTTCCATGGGCCGGCTTCCGCATGATTGGAAGGTCTGCAGGCGCTGCCCCCCTGCCCCGTCGCGCATAAAAGGTCCGCCCCATCCGCCTGCACCCCTAAATCCTAAAGATATTGTATGTATCACTCAAACATCTTAATTAGTTGTCCCGTTGGTTTTTACCTTATATCATTTGAATATGATATGTTTCACTCCAGACTTAGTTCCCATGTTCCAGTATAGAACAATCATCTCAAAACATTTTTTTAGATAAAGAGTATATATTAATATCGCGATGATACCAATTACATCCAGCCTCTGCAACAACGCGTTGCCCTAGCGGCACCACGGATGCACACAGCACAGAATAAAAAAGAAAAAATACAAAAAAGAAAGTCCCGCTACAGTGATCCAAACCTTCTGATAGCAAATCTAACCCCACCAAAACAGTACCAGAAGTCCAACTACTCCAAAAACGACACCTTCAAGAAGGGAACAGTGCTCAAGCGCCGTCGTCGTCCTGATCATAGATCATAAGATTTCACCCTGGAGAAAGTCTACACTCGCCAAAACAATGCCTTCACCAAGGCAATTGCCAGGCACAACCAGTTAAGGCCAGACCTTGGGGTTTCACCCTGAAAGTTTAGACTCTGAACTTCTCTTGTACTGTCGCCCCCTCTTGCCGTTTCTGCTGCTTCAAGTTACGAATCACCTAGCCAATCCCACATCCACACCAGGACTTGAACCACCATTGCTAATCCTCAAATCTCGGGTTCCATGCCATTCTCTGCACTCTGACTTCATCATGGAACAAAAGACAAGTCATGATGGTAACAGACTGCAGAGCTTCGCAACGCTACCTCTGAAACCAAACGGTTAGAAAAAATATGGCTGCGCGCGACCGAATACCACCCGATCCGTCAATCTCCAGGCTTGATTTGCCCAATGGAGTTCGTTGGCGGAGCCTTCTGGAACTCGACAATCCGGCCATATCAATGAAGAGCAACATCAAGTAAATTTTCGTCTTGGTGTGAGAAGGATCCAGAACAGCCACCTTTATTCAATCCGAGCAGACGAGACTGACCGGTGTGAAACCAGCCCGCCGCCGCCTGACCGGCCGCCGACACCGCCATGGTGCCATGCAGCCAGCGTCACCAGGCGCCCCAGCGCCACCTGCCGCCACAGAACCCAGCCTCAGTCCCACACGAGCCCAGATGGGCCGCGTCAGCCCAGATCCCTCGTCTGCGGCAGCAGTGGCGACTCCACCACGCAGCGACCACACGTCACCACCGTCATCGCCTGGTTGTGCTCGCCGTCAGGGAACTGCGGCACCTCGCCGCCGATCCACGCCAAATCCCACGCGCTGCCACCACACGGGCGACGCCCGGACGCTCGGCCATCGTGTGGACGACGACCACCCGCGCGAGAGGCGGGATCCACGGCCAAGCCAGGTTAGGCGGCGGCCCGATCTTGGCGTCGAAGGATGCTCGACCATCGTGTGGACGACGGCCACCAGCGCGACAGGCGAGATCAGCGGCCAAGCCAGGTTAGGCGGCGGCCCGATCTTGGCGTCGAAGGCCAGATCGCGGCGGTTGGCGGCGGCCCGATCTTGGACAGCAACCGCGTGGGGAGAAGAACTCGAAAAAAAGAAAATGAAAACGGGCACCCCACCGCCGCCGTCCGCCAGGGCCTCCTCCGGCGGCGGTAGGGTGAACGCGAGCCGTGGGAGGGCTTGTTCGACGGGTATTTGGGGACCTCCGGAGTCGCCTGGCGGCGACCCGGGAGGTTAGGGACGATGCGTGATGTCCGGCAGTGTTTGATCATCTCAAAACATGCATGTACCTTTCTAATATTCTTTGTTTGCATCATTGTTATGCAAAACCAAGTGGCTTTACAATGAAAGCATTTTAAGTGCTTTGTCCCAATGCGTGCACAAATTCTCCCATCAATTTTTTAGCCAAGTGCTCGCACAACCTCTTGAACAGGTTGTCATCCTCAGTTTAAATAAAAAAGGTGATGGCAAAACACATACAATAATAGAGAAAAACTTGAAAACTGCTTTGATCCTAAACTGGGCGAGTTGATTGAAAAATAGAAGACATGAACACATTCGCTTCTTGATTGGAATATATATCATTGATCGTAGGGGTATTTTCCTATGTGAGGATAATGTTCAGTGGAAGCGTTTTCGTGGATACAAAGGCTCTGAACTCGCCGTATGCACGATGCGTTGTACATTTATATCGAAATTCAACATCTAATATACATGGAAAGAAAATGCAGCTGCTGAATGGTGAAGCAAGTTAGAGATGTAAATACCATATGTTTCAACTCCTCTTAAAACTACTTCTACCGAAAACAAAAAGGATTTACAAATATATTTTATAAACTGAGGAATTGTGACAGGCACTTTACCAAGGTTTTAAATAGCCGGCTATAGCCCAGCTATAGCCCGGCTATAGCCTTTCGAGAGGCTTCGCGCTACGGCTATGGCCTTCATAGGCTATAGTGATAATAGCCGCTAATAGCCCGGCTAAATTGATTTAGCCCCGATTTAGCCCCATAGCCGCTAAATTTTCAGCTTAGACGCCCAAAAAGTTTGGACCAAAATTGTCCGCTCAATCATATTTGGAGCAAAACTCAAACTCGATATTGTTTTTGACATGTAATATGGCATAGAACTCTATCTTGAACTATGTTTATAACTCTAGTTATTCGTATCTCTTATGTGAATATGTTATGTATCAGTAAATTAGTGATATATATACGAATACACGCTCTTAAAAGTTATTTTCTATCATTATATGTCAAAACGGCTATAAGGTCATAGCCACGCTATAGCCCGGCTATAGCCTTTCATAGCTTTCAAAATCACCGGGCTAAATGCAATAGCCGGCTATTTAAAACCTTGCACTTTACTTATGACAAGGCATTTACATCGGTACTCCTGGTGCAGCTTTCGATCACAGATAAGCATTGTCATAGAAACATATCTTTTAGTTTCGACCGTAGCTTTCACAATGTTCGGTATGTGTCAAGTGCTCACATATGTGAAAAAACAAAACCAGATCCTACGACAGATCAATGCAACAGCCATGCAAATTTCTGCCATGCTCTGAAACTATGTCAGGTAGTTTGCCATGCTGCGAAAGTTCAAAGGTGATCAAACAATTTAGTACATGTATAATTTCATGGCCTAGGCAACAGTCATTGGCCCAGATTAATAAGGTTGCTAATATATGTACGGATGACTGAAAGACCTTTACAACAATCTTAAGGAAAGTTACACATGGTTACGGCTAAGATGTCATATACTGGTGCAAACATGTAATTTTACATCAAACGACGATAGAGAAACTAAAGTAATAATGATTGTGCTTCAAGACCAACTCGAAGAGAAACTAAAGTAGATCACCACTGAGCAGAAAAGTCATATCTTAGTTAGCTTGGACCTCTTATTCCTCTTCCGGGAACATTCATGTTGTCATATATGTGTAACCTTGCACTGTGTAATCATCTCGTAGTGCCCAAACTACTAAAATTAGCATATGAGTGTTTGCTTACAGATATGTTAGCGAGGATGGCATGGTAGACAACATGTCTGCTTCTTGTCTCTTTGGTTCGACCAGAGATAATCTTCACCGTGGTATCGCACGAGCTGTAGATCTGCAGGTGTTCAACATCGTTGATTATTAGATCCCTGTTTTCATCAAGTAGAAATATGAGCACATGAGAATATTTGGATCTGGTGCAGGAAAGACATTGTGTTGCCTGTTGCGTTGCGTGTTGATCAGAGGCAAGATGATGGGGGCTGGGATCGGTGGAGGTGCCATCACCCTCATCGAGCCGGGGCGACAAGAGGATGTTTCAATTATGCATTGTTGTAGCTTCGATCCCTGTTTTCATCAAGTAGAAATATGAGCACAAGAGAATATTTGGATCTGGTGCAGGAAAGACATTGTGTTGCCTGTTGCGTTGCGTGTTGATCGGAGGCAAGATGATGGGGGCTGGGATCGGTGGAGGTGCCATCACCCTTATCGAGCCGGGGCGACAAGAGGATGTTTCACTTATGCATTGTTGTAGCTTCAATCCCGGTTTGTTTGCCGATTGATGGAGCAGGCGCGGGATGATACGAGACGGCAGGCGGTACATTTATCGAGCAGCGAAATTTTCTCTGGTCGTCAAATGGAGTGTTTTTAATGCTGATTACAGCGTGTATAATTCGTGAAATTTTCTCTGGTCATTAAATGGATGTGTTTTTAATGCTGATTGCAGCGTGTATGATTCGTTTATGATGGCGTTAATCTCTCTTGATTGTTCACTGCTAAAGGTTAACTGATGGCGACATATGGAAAGTAATAACAGCTGTATGGGAGAAAAACGTGCGTGCAATCAATACGTGCGGAAAAGGAAAAAATAGCTGAGAGGAGTCGGACGAATGGGTGGGCAGAACGTGGAACCAATAGTTTTTTTAGATAGGAGAGATTTTCTCTGGTCATTAAATGGACGTGTTTTTAATGCTGATTGCAGCGTGTATGATTCGTTTATGATGGCGTTAATCTCTCTTGATTGTTCGCTGCTAAAGGTTAACTGATGGCGACATATGGAAAGTAATAACAGCTGTATGGGAGAAAAACGTGGGTGCAATCAATGCGTGCGGAAAAGGAAAAAATAGCTGAGAGGAGTCAGACGAAGGGGTGGGCAGAATGTGGAACCAATAGTTTTTTTAGATAGGAGAGATACTGGCAATGGTAATACACCGTTGGTACATCAAAGGTTTTTCATTAAAAAAAATGGTTTTTGAACTTTCTAAAATGGAGGGAGCTTGGGAGTCAAGACACTTTCCGCTTACGTTCTTGCTTCAAAGTTGATAAGGTATATTACCATGACATTTTTGCAACACCGCGGTCTTACTCATCTCGGGATGAAAAGACGTGTCACACCACCACATAAGAAGTGATTAGACAACTCCACTTCACAAAATAGCTTCATACATTTTATCTCTAAAGAATGTTCTTGCAATTAATTAATGTTTTGTAACACTACATAAGCCGATTTGACACACGTATTTGCTTGTGATATCTTTTGGTCACATTACGGTTTTAAAATTCATGAGAAAATTTATCGGCATATAGTAGGCATATAATCATATCAATACACCCAATAAATTAAAAGTCATGCACATCGGTGTCTTTCAGCAAGAAGTAGTATATCACCACGTCACACATAAATGGTAAACCGGTTTGTGACATTGTTCATGTTGAAATTGAAGTGTATATGTGGATTGCCTAGCTATTTTCAACAGTTTAGATTTTTTATTGTGTTGACTAGTGCATGAAACATGACATTTTTTCCCAACCGGGCTTCCATGCCCCTTTCCATTTTATTAAACGAAAAGATCACACAAGGTTCATACAAACCAGTAGGAGTTAAAAGGAAAAGGAAGCAAGGGGCAAGGGGAAGCGGGTTGGGGCAGTACCAGGAAATCCACTGTGAATGATCGGCGTCGATCACTCACCATGAAACGTGACATAGTATCATAGCACACTTTCTCGAGTTCGACTCATGCTTTTCGTAATTTATCCAAAAATTGTTGTTTCGTCCTTATTTGTCCAGGAATAGGCCTCTTCTGTCATTGATGCTAAAAGTCAACGTTAGCTAATTCACATATACACTTCAATACAATAATACACACACTTTGGAGTTTCATACATTGGCAATCGTCATACACATTGTTGAGTTCTTGCGGAGGGACGCGCAGTTTTTATGTTCTCTTGTTGAATAAAGTAAGCAATTGATTCTTCCGTTCTTGCTACAAAGTTGATAAAGAATATTACCGTGACACTTGTGCAACTTCGCGGTCCTACACGTCTGGGGATGAAAGGACGTGTGACACCGCCACGCAAGAAGTGACCAGAGTCTGCACAAATTAGCTTCCTGACCTCACCAGCTTTTCACAACAGAGAACCGATGGCTGCTTATAGACAAGTGGCAACTCAAACGAACACTTACATGTCTGGCTTGCTTTGACATGCCAAATGTTTATGTTTATGCAGCTTGTATTTTGGTCAGTGGACCTACTCGGAACCACGGGGACGAAGCTAACCAAGGTCTCCAATGGACCCACTTCATTTACGCCATCGGTTAAAGACTTTCGTTTGCTATAGAATTAACCTGATAGCTTATTGTTGTCTTCGTCCATGCTACATCAGACAACTTTGTGAATCTGAATGCTCTCGGCTCACAAGTCGAAGGATGTCAGGACAACTGATTCTCGTTTTACAAGAAGCAAAATTACATTATAGAATAAGTATAATATGTAATTAATTCAAGGCATAGCAGACTCCGTGGCCCAATCGATAAGGCGCTGGTCTACGAAACCAGAGATTCTGGGTTCGATCCCCAGCGGAGTCAGATTCTCGTTTTAAGTTTTTGCTATGATGAAACATACACTGAGTGACATTATCATTAGCATATGCCAGGTGTTCCATACAATAATTCTTACAGTACAAGTTTGTGTATTTAAATTAAAAATGTTGTATTTTTCCTAAGAGTAAGATTAAAAATATAAATCACATTAAAAACACCTTTTTTTTGCAATGTTCTTTTGAGAGGTGTACAGGGTAACATTGTCATTAGGACATCCCAGCGAGTGAAGCGTGTGTGCTCCTGAGCACCGGTGCTTCTGTTGCAAAGAGACATTTTCTTAAGAAATTGTTGTAACACAAAATTCTCAAAAAAATCATACATGTAGGTTTGAATGTTCATTACCGTAGGGAAATGTTTCAAAAGCTATTGTTGATATTTGCAGGTCGTAGACACATGCTCAGACTTCCTATTTTTTGGACAGGTCACTTTCTTTCAAATTATTTTGTCCAAATTTATCAGTTAAACACAAATGTAGATCACTTCGTGTTTGATTTTTTTTTTGTATTTTTTTTACGAAATAGAGCATAGGTGCCCGCCCGAGATCCAACATGGTTTTTTGTAACCTAGTGCTCTATATAGTAAGTCTTCCAGTTGCATTTGTGTCTTTTACTTCGGAATGTTGTATTTTTCCATGAGAAAGATTAGATTTTTAGAGAGAAATAAAAACTTGAATGTAAATCGTAACCTTCAAAAAACACACACAATAGTGAACCAACATTATATAGTGGTAAGACGCAAGCAGGAACCTCATCAACCACACAATCGTACTTCTCACACCCTTGCAAAACAAAAATCAAAGGAATCATGGAGCAACTGAGACCTGTATCGTTTCCTCGTGCACAAAAATATGTTTTTAAATTTTTGCAGTAACACAAAGAAACTCTCAAAATTTTGAATATTCATTAGCATAAGAAAAAAGTTACAAATATATTGTTGATACTTGCATGGTGTACACAATTTCCACTTCATGCCGTGCAACCTTGTATACAAGTAGAACAACCACTTTTCTTCCCTTTAGATCAGAAATAGCACATGCATCTAGAAAAATCAAACTTACATACAAGTGTAAGTTGTGTTTTTTTTTTTCATTTTATATCACTTGTGTAATTGATAAAACTTCAACTCTTTGTAACCCATTATGGTTTCTTTGCTCGTTTAATACCAAAATTTCCCATCCACCCCATTTCAATAACAATGTTTGTGTAGTAGCTCCGGTAGTTCAAATACAACATATAATTATTAATATACAAATGTTCCCATTTATTAATGTTTTGTATGTACATGGGCCTTCCACGTTACTCTTGTAGGGCTACTCCAGAGGCGACAACGGAACCGTAGTTAGGAGGCATCACCATCGAGCTTTCCCTACCCTACGCTGTATCCCCTCCCTCGTTGAGGGGATGGGTGGTTGTGTGGCGAGGATCAGATCCTTGTATTGGATGATGACACCGTTGTGCATCCTTTCCCTCCTTAGAGGGCTTGTCTTAGAGCCCCCTTCCAAGTTGGCGGTTTAGCTTCCGCGAGGGGCACGCGTTTTGGTTGGTTGTAGACGTGTGATAGCGATGGTGGTTGTTAAGTGATGCTTCATAGCCAGAGCCAAAGTCGTTGCATTTTCATCTTCATCGTGGTGCTCTATGATGTTTTGCCTGGTGTGGCTTGGTACACCTTTTGGGCGTTCGGTGCACGAATGGCCAAAATTGCGGTGTTATGACAATGTTACTGTGACCGGTGCCATTGCGTGAGGCTTCTTGTTGTGTTTCGAGTTGTGTTTTCTTGTATTATCCTGGTTGGTTGTGATTTTCGCCCCCTTTTTCTTACTAACTTGGTAAAAAAATTGCCTATAAATGGATCTCGTAGAGCTCATGTTTGCTTTGGCAAAAAAAAAAATAGTGTTTTCTATACAGTTGATGTTTTTCTTATATATCTGACTAGTTATATCAGTAATTATATATGTGAATTAATTTGTTGGAATGCTGCTTTTTAGGTCCACTAGTAGATTAGCACGTGCACATGCACGTAATATATGTTGATGAGAGAATAGTTGTAACCGAAATTAAGTAAGTACTTGTATTATCCCATATTATGAGCTGGTGCGAAATCAACCTTCAACAACACTACACGCACAACAGCACAATACCTAAGAAAAACACCAAGGAAGATGTAATCTCCAAAACACTCACGAAGGCCGTGAAATGCAAGGGCATTATTAGTCACAGAAGAAATAGCATTCAAACTAACACTTTGATAATTGTGTAGCTGAGCATAGCACATGTGCAGCTCTTTGACGTTCTGGTGCATCATCCTTGCACTGTCAAAACCGAAGTGTATCGTTCAGTTCACGAAGGCCATGAAATGCAAGGGCATTATTAGTCACAGAAGAAACAACGTTCAAACATACACTTAATAATTGTGTAGCAGAGCATAGCACATGTGCAGCTCTTTGACGTTCTGGTACATCATCCTTGCACTGTCAAAACGGAAGTGCGTCTTTCAGCTCGGTAACCAGCTTGAAGTAGAAGGTGACCAACTCGTTCTGGCATATGTAGCAGATCCAACAGGAAGTTCCATGAAGCTCAGCGAGTTATAACAGAGTAGCACTGCCACCTGCATGAAGTTCATTGCCAAGCAGGAGAAGTTGACCTGAACTTTGGCGCCTGATTTGTATCCAGTTGCCATCACGAAATTCTTGCTTGCTGCTCATTGTTCATGCAAGACAAATAGATTAAAAATCATAATTATCAAGATAATTAGTTTCCACTGGTTAAATTTCTTATTTATTCTTCACAATATCTTGATGGTAAAAAACAAAATATGAAAATAAAAAAAATCTTGAAGCAGAGCCTCAGTTTTTTGAATGGAGGAAATATGACATGTACTACCAATTCATAAATGATGATGGACTAATGATGCGTGTAAAGCACACGTTCGTCAGGAGACCTCAAGTGTAAGGTTTGATGAGTATAGCAGCAAGTTTTCCCTCGGTTAAGAAACCAAGGTTATCAATCCAGTAGGAGATCGACGGTGTTCTGAAGGTGTCAACGGCGTCAGAAAACTTGGCGTCGAAGGGGATGTGGAGTTCCCTGACGGTTGACTTGGAACCTGCACACAAGACAATCAAACTATTTTGCCCCAACGAATCGGTGAGGGTGTCAATTTCACCGGTTTGTTGAAAACAAATGATTAGACGTATAGTGTGGAAAATGATGTTTGTTTGCAGCGAATGAAAAAGGGCAATGATTGCAGTAGGTTGTATTTCAGATGTAAAGGATGGACCGGGGTCCACAGTTCACTAGTGGTGTCTCTCCATAATAAAATACTAACGTGCTGGGTGAACGAATTACAGCTGGGCAATTGATAAAATAAAGAGGTGCATAACAATGCATATACAAGTCAAGATGATCACTATGAGATTTATTTGGGCATTACGACAAAGTACACAGACCGTCATCCAGCATGCATCTGTGCCTAAATAGTCCACCTTCAGGTTAGCATCCACACCCCTTCCAGTATTAAGTTGCAAACAACAGACAATTGCATTAAGTATGGTGCATAATGTAAACAATACAAATATGCTTAGAGAAAGCATTGCTGTTTTACCCCTAGTAGCAACAGCACATCCACAACCTTAGAACTTTCTGTCACTGTACCAGATTAAATGGAGGCATGAACCTACTATCTAGCTTAAATACTCCCTCTTGGGGTTACAAGCATAAACTTGGCCAGAGACTACACTAATAACGGAGAGCATGCAAGATCATAAACAACATATAAAATAGATCAATAATCAACTTGACATAGTATTCAATACTCATCGGATCCCAGCAAACACAACATGTAGCATTACAATAAGATGATCTTGATCATGATAGGCAGCTCACAAGATCTAAACATGATGGCACAAAAGGAGAAGACAACCATCTAGCTACTGCTATGGACCCATAGTCCAGAGATGAACTACTCACACATCACTCCGGAGGCGGGCATGGCGATGTAGAGCCCTCCGGTGATGATTCCCCTCTCCGACAGGGTGCCGGGAAGAGCTTCAGGAACCCCCCGAGTTAGGGTTGACGGCGGCGGCAGCGGATGTTTTCTGGAATAATGGCTCGGTTTTTTAGGGTTTTCGCGTATGGGGGAATAAATAGGCGAAGGGGCGAGTCGGTGGAGCCACGAGGCTCGCTCCCCACCTGGTGGCGCGGCAGGGGGCCCACCCGCGCCATGGGTGGGGACGGCGCCTTGCTGCCCCCCTTCGTCTCTCCTTCGGACTTCTGGAACGTGTCGGGAAAAATAGGAACTTTGCAATTTGTTTCGTCCGATTCCGAGGATATTTCCAGAACAGCTTTTCTAAAACCAAAAACAGCAGAAAACAGGAACTGGCACTGTGGCATCTTGTTAATAGGTTAGTCCCAGAAAATGCATAAAAATGCTATGAAGTGTGAATAAAACATGTAGCAATTGGTATAATACAAGCATGAAACACAAGAAATTATAGATACGTTGGAGACGTATCAAGCATCCCCAAGCTTAGTTCTACTCGTCCTCGAGTAGGTAAAACGATAACAACAAATAATTTCTGAAGTGACATGCTACCACATAATCTTGATCAAATAATATTGTAAAGCATGTGAGCTGAGATCAAATCATTCAAAGCAAAGTCTATAATTGATATTCAATAAGAGATGACAAAGCAAGATAGTTAAACAAGCTAAAACTTTTCATGAACTATTGCTTTAAAGACATGAAACCGTACAAGGTTCATTAATGATGTTTTAAGTATCCAATGTAGGAGTTCCATCCTTCAATTCCAAGCATCAAGTAATCTTTCACAACATAGAAGGATTCAGCCAAGTAAATATAAACATGAACGTCATGAATCAACTGTTTCGAAGTCTACTCAACCGGTGAGCGCAAGCATTTGGTATTGGCACCAGGATGTTATGGCTAAAAGAACATTAATGGAGGTTTGGAAGGCCAAAGGAAGAAAGTCTCACAAAGCTATAAGTGATCATTAGACAAGAGGAAGTCTTATAATCGAAGCTATGTAAGGAGTAGTGATTGCCATGCAACGGATGCACATAGAGCTATATGTGTATGAAAGCTCTCCAATGGAACTAGTGGGGGTGCATCCAACTTGGTTGCTCATGAAGACCTAGAGCATTTTTGAGGAAGCTCATCATTGGAATATACAACCCAAGTTCTATAGTGTAAATTCCCCACATAGTTATACTAGTAAAACATGAAAACTCTCTCATGGAGTATAGGTGCTAAACATGAGCACAAATGATGACTACGAATATGCAGGTGCTAAAACATGAGCACAAGTGTGGATAAAGGATAGTAATGTTGCCCCTTTTTCTTTATTCTTTTTTTCTTCTTTTTTCTATTTTTTTTCTTTTTCTGTTTCTCTTTTCGATGGCCTCCATGGCTCTTTTCACTTTTAGGGGCAACATCCTAATATGACAACACACTTTTTTGTACAAATAACTCATAATGACAAAAAACATGATGTATGAAACTGTATGCCTCTGCCAGTGTAGCAGGATATGCAATGATCTAGCGTAACATGGGTAAACCGCACATCAGCTGTATAGAATCATGCAAAGCAATGATAAATGACAACAAGTCATGTAATGTAAGATGGAAGTTGCATGGCAATATATCTCGGAACAGCTATGGAAATGCTGTGGTAGGTAGGTATGGTGGCTGTTTTGAGGAAGATGTATGGGCTTATGTGTAGGAGAACAAGAGAAGATGTATGGGCTTATGTGTAGGAGAACAAGAGAAAGTCCTCCCACGGGTTTGGATGTACTGGCGAAGTATGCACAACTCTCAATGTGAGCAGAAGGCAATGCACAGCACCGAAGAGGCTAGCAAATTTGGATGGTGGAAGTGCCAAAAACCGTAGCTTAACATTAGTCAAAAAGAACTCACAAGCTTATTGCAAACAACTAGCAGGTTCAACATTAAGAGCATGATTAAAATTCACTCCAAGAAGGGCCGTTCACGGCGGTACAAGTACCCCGCTAGATCCCTCGACCTTCAGCACAACTTAGTTATTACGAATCACTTTTAGACATGGAAAGCTATCAAGTCCAACTACACCTTCAACAATTTTAGTAGAGTTTGTAGTACGGTACAAGCTTAAAGACAACATCCACTAATGATTTTAACTTAACTAACCAGCAAGCTTTACCATCTAAATATCTCAAAACATTTGCAAAGAATCAAGTTATCAAAGTTCAATGATCTACAAGATTATGCAAGTTTATTCATTACACCACTACCACATGCAGCATTTTCTGAACCAACACATCAACCAAGCAACTCTCCAAGTAATTTACAAATGAAACAAGAGAGTACTTTTCTCAAGAATTAACAGCTCTAAAAGAGATGCATGAAAAACAGGAGCTAAAAGCATAGCAGTAGCTAGATAAGAATACTCAAAAGATATAAGTGAAGAATATGAGTATTCACATGAAAAAGCGGAGCGTGTCTCTCTCCCACACAAGAATGCTAGGATCCAACTTATTCAGAAAATAAAAACAACAAAGCAAAAATAAAAGCACACAGACGCTCCAAGTAAAATACATAAGATGTGGAAGAATAAAATATAGTTTCACTAGAGATGACCTGATAGGTTGTTGATGAAGAAGGGGATGCCTTGGGCATCCCCAAGCTTAGACGCTTGAGTCTTCTTGAATATTGCTGGGGTGACCCACGGGGGCATCCCCAAGCTTAGGCTTTTCACTCTTCTTGATCACATCATATCATCCTTCTCGCTTGCTCCTTGAAAACTTCCGCCACACCAAACTCAAAGTAATTCTCATTAGAGGGTTAGTGCATAATCAAAAATTCACATGTTCTACTGTGACACAATCATTACCAAAGCTTCTGGACATTACTACAGCCACTGATGTTTTATGGAGCAAAGAAATCCAATCAAACATAGTAAAAGAGGCAATGCAAAATAAAAGGCAGAATCTGTCAAAAACAGAACAGTCTGGAAAGACGAATTTTTTCGAGGCACTTAACTTGCTCAGATGCGAAAAATCAAAACTAATGAAAGTTGCGTACATATATAAGGATCATGCGTGATTTTTTTAGAATTTTTCGATTTTTCTGGAGTGCATACAGCTCAAAACGGTGGACAGCAAAAATCTGTCACTGCGCAGAAATCCAAATCTAGCATCAACTTTCAACTAGAGACTTTACTTGGCACAACAATGCAATAAAATAAAGATACAAAGGAGTTGTTACAGAAGTAAGCAACACCTTGACTCAAAATAAAATAAAATGACAGAAAATAAAAAGGTGGGTTGTCTCCCATAAGCGCTTTTCTTTAACGCCTTTCAGCTAGGCGCAGAAAGTGAAAATCAAGTGTTCTCAAGAGATAAATCATCCAAATCATCAAAGCTTCCTCCAAAACACAACTTGTCACAATAGGTACCTTAGGTATTCCTGAAGATGTTTCATTATTTGAATTACCCATAGTTGTACTAAGAGTTTTATCAATTTTAAGCTCATAATGGGTCTTTGGTTTTGGCATCTTAGGAACATACATGAACTTTTGCTCTTTTCCCACATAAGCCTCTCCTTAAACTTAAGAGAAGAAAAGGTTGAACTCAAGGTTCCCATAGCTTCTTCTAGTTCGCCAATCCTATGGTTTTGATTATCAAGAGCATGTCTAGCCTCTAAAGCAGTGATTCTTTCATTAATGCTTACTACTGATTCATTAATCTTGCTAGTATCAAGTAGTGTTGGAAAAAATTCTCCATAGAATCTAGTTTGTTTATAACATCCTCCAAAGTAATCTCAGTTTTAATATTGTTAGTAGGTGGTGTTCCTACTAAACTTTCAATTAAATTACAAGCTTCCAAAGCAGGAGTACCAAGGAAATTACCACCTGTAAGCGTATCCAGAACATACCTATACCAACTAGTGACACCAACATAGAAATTCCTAAGAAGGATCATGGTAGAATGTTTTTTAGTACATCTATGATGAGCATCACTAATTCTATACCAAGCATCTTTCAAACTTTCTCCCCCTTGTTGCCTAAAGGAACGAACCTCAACTTCAGGAGTACTCATTTTAGCAAAAACAAGAACTAGGCCGAAATATAAAAAGTAAAACAAGTAACTAATTTTTTTGTGTTTTTGATATAAAGAAAGCAAACAAGAAAAATAAAAATAAAGTAAGCAAGACAAAAACAAAGTAAAGATTGAAGTGAGAGACTCCCCTTGCAGGAACACTTCGATCTCCCGGCAACGGCGCCAGAAAACTTGCTTGATGCGTGTAAACACACGTTCGTCAGGAGACCTCAAGTGTAAGGTTTGATGAGTATACCAGCAAGTTTTCCCTCGGTTAAGAAACCAAGGTTATCAATCCAGTAGGAGATCGACGATGTTCTGAAGGTGTCACGGCGTCAGAAAACTTGGCGTCGAAGGGGAGGTGGAGTTCCTGACGGTTGACTTGGAACCTGCACACAAGACAATCAAACTACTTTGCCCCAACGAATCGGTGAGGGTGTCAATCTCACCGGCTTGCTGAAAACAAAGGATTAGACGTATAGTGTGGAAAATGATGTTTGTTTGCAGCGAATGAAAAGGACAATGATTGCAGTAGGTTGTATTTCAGATGTAAAGGATGGACCGGGGTCCACAGTTCACTAGTGGTGTCTCTCTATAATAAAATACTAACGTGCTGGGTGAACGAATTACAGCTGGGCAATTGATAAAATAAAGAGGTGCATAACAATGCATATACAAGTCATGATGATCACTATGAGATTTATTTGGGCATTACGACAAAGTACACAGACCGCCATCCAGCATGCATCTGTGACTAAATAGTCCACCTTCAGGTTAGCATCCGCACCCCTTCCAGTATTAAGTTGCAAGCAACAGACAATTGCATTAAGTATGGTGCATAATGTAAACAATACAAATATGCTTAGACAAAGCATTGCTGTTTACCCCTAGTAGCAACATCACATCCACAATCTTAGAACTTTCTGTCACTGTACCAGATTAAATGGAGGCATGAACCTACTATCTAGCATAAATACTCCCTCTTGGAGTTACAAGCATAAACTTGGCCAGAGCCTACACTAATAACGGAGAGCATGCAAGATCATAAACAACATATATAAAATAGATCAATAATCAACTTGACATAGTATTCAATACTCATCGGATCCCAGCAAACACAACATGTAGCATTACAATAAGATGATCTTGATCATGATAGGCAGCTCACAAGATCTAAACATGATGGCACAAAAGGAGAAGACAACCAGCTAGCTACTGCTATGGACCCATAGTCCAGAGATGAACTACTCACACATCACTCCAGAGGAGGGCATGTCGATGTAGAGCCCTCCGGTGATGATTCCCCTCTCCGGCAGGGTGCCGGGAAGAGCTTCAGGAACCCCCCGAGTTAGGGTTGATAGCGGCGGCGGCAACGGATGTTTTCTAGAATAATGGCTCGGTGTTCTAGGGTTTTCGCGTCTGGGGAATAAATAGGCGAAGGGGCGGCGTCGGTGGAGCCACGAGGCTCGCTCCCCACCTGGTGGCGCGGCAGGGGGCCCACCCGCGCCATGGGGTGGGGACGGCGCCTCGCTGCCCCCATTCGTCTCTCCTTCGGACTTCTGGAACTTGTCCGAAAAAATAGGAACTTTGCAATTTGTTTTGTCCGATTCCGAGGATATTTCCAGAATAAGTTTTCTGAAACAAAAAACAGCAGGAAACATGAACTGGCACTGTGGCATCTTGTTAATAGGTTAGTCCCAGAAAATTCATAAAAATGCTATGAAGTGTGAATAAAACATGTATCAATTGGTATAATACAAGCATGGAGCACAAGAAATTATAGATACGTTGGAGACGTATCAACTAACCATTATAAGCTAAAAGACAGACTATCAAATCCCCAGCTTATTGTCCTCATTTATCTTAGCTTTTGATCACGCACATTAAAGGGCATAATCTAAGAAACTCGACTGTTGTTTCTAATTTGGAGACATGTATTTTTCTCTTGCACCTTCCACCATAGTCAAACATCTGCACAGAGATGCAACATACTTGAGGCCGGGTTAAATACAAACACAATGGTTGTGGAGGTTCTGCTGAAACCGAGGCTAGCAAAAATCAATATATTGTTCAGCGTACTCTGATTCTTATGACATGTATTAAGACTCAGTCTATGAGTGCTTCAAGATATTTGTAGCAACAAAATTTAATCATTAGATAAGCACGCGCACACAAGGAACATTCTTTAGTGTTCTACAAAAAGTATGTCATATATCATGCAAAACCAATATGAAAAATTGATTTAAAAAAACTGAATCACTGCCAAAAATAGACATGGACTTCTAAGAGAGCAAGTGATAAGTAATATTTCCTGATTAGATGATACTGCAAGATTACAATGTAGGTGTTCTTACCAGGAGTAATACAATGGATAGAGGATTGAGGTACATCAACATTGAGAGCTTCAGATTGACGTTGCCTCGAATACCAACTTTGACCACTTATTTTTTTTGCTTGCAGCCATATCAGTTGCATCTGCATCACAACAACAAATCATTAACATAAATCAGGAATATATGGTCCATCAATATGGTAGGTCACGAAGGTTAAGATAATACCATTAATAGGTGTGCTCGTTACAGTGCTCAAAGGAGTACGTAGAACTGATGGTAATGAAGAAGAATTTGTTTGAGATACTTGTTGAGAGTCAACACTAATCACAGCCGCCTTTTTTTGCTGACGTGCCACACGTTGCTTCTCGAGGTACTCCTCTCTCTGCTTATCGGAGAGTCGTGAATACCAGTTCTGTTTTTTAGGAGATTACCGCTTGTGGGATTAGCATCCCTCTCTACTGTCGTGTTTGTTAGATCTTTAAACAGGGAATGCGCCCCTGATGCATCTGGTTGAAGTTTCTTCATGTGCAACAACTGTGATGAAAATGGTCAAATGTAAAATCATGAGGAAAGATTATAGCCATTCATTAAGTACACACGGTAGAAATAATCATGTGGAGATTCATGGTAACTGGTTTGTCCACACTGAAAATTGCGTCAGCCTTTTTGGGTAAATTGTGAGAGCATTAATTAATTAACTAAATAGGGTCCTTTTTATTCCAAACAACCTGTCATCTGTTCGCAGGTTCAGCACATCTAGTAAACTTAATATCTATTGTTTATGATGTGAAACTAAATTTGTACGAACAAAAAGGCGGTAGCATTTAAGCAAAACAAGAACAGAATTGTGAACGGATACGTCTAGCAGTATCAGTTTCGCCGGGAAGACCATTATACCATCAGACCTTTCCAATCATCACAGATTTTGTACAAGGTGAAAAACTTCTAGCATCGGTTGTACTGTACTCAATCTCCAACAAATTTAAACCCACCAGCTCGTCGCGAACCTGAAGAGAGCGAAGCTGTTGCAGGCAAACCTGAAGAATGTGCAGCTGCTGCAGAGGAAGTTCAGGGCGGCGGTGCCTACGGCCGGACGTGCAGTCCGTCGCAGTGGAGACCACCAGCGGCTCTCTTTGACGATAGGGCGTCCAGGGCGTCGGTGCGGCCGGTCTGCTGGACGGCGATGATTGCTGGACTCCGTCCTTAGGGCGTCGAGGGCGGGAAGTCAAGCGCAGGTTGCCGGAGACTGCAGGCCCCCGCCTCGCTAGTGACCGCCGTGCAGGGCTCCGCCTCTCTCTGGTGGCCGGCGTGCAGGCCGCCTCCTCTCACGTGGCCGGCGTTGAGTGCATGATATGGCAGCGGGGCGCGTCCACGGCCACCGCACGCCGCCGCCGCCCACACTCGCCCGAGCGCCTCGCGCCGTGTCGGGCCCTCCCCTCCCTCTGCTCTTCCTCGCGCACGATTGCACGAACGTGGCGCCGCCTCGACCTCCGCCCTGCTGGCAACTGCCTCCTCCACCGCGTCTCGACCTCTTCGCTCGCCCCTGTTTCGATTTGATGCCGTCCGGCGGCGATTGGAATTGGGGAAGGCAGTTTCTGACGGGGATTGTTTTTTTTTGAACTGTCAGTTTTGTTAAACGCGTTTGTCAATCACGGGTGGATTGTGAGGCGTTGGATCGATTGTGTCTACGGTTAAGATCGTCTGGATCTGACTGACTCGCTTTTTAATATTAGTGGAGATTTCCAAATTTGCAACTGCCTTAAAATTTCAGCCAAAAAACAATTGCCCTGCTATTTGGACCCAGCCGCCTTCCTCGGCCAAGCCCAACAGCGTAAACCCCAACAGCCACAACCCCTAGCCATGGCCCCCAAGCGCGCCGCCGCCGCCGCCGCCGCCGCCGATCCTTCCTCCAGTATGGAAGAAGACGGGGACTCGTCCTCCAGTGATTCTGCTACCTCCCACGAGCAAGAGGCGGCAGACGACGAAAGAGGGGAAACGGAATCGGAGGAGGGGGGAAAGGAATCGGAGGAGGAGGAATGGGCGACGGCGGCGGATGTGGAGGAGGATGAGGAGTCGACAGAGGAGGAGGATGTTGATTTCCAGCCAATCAGGCGCGTCGACCCTCCCGAGGAGGAGGAGGAGGATTTCCAGCCAATCAAGTGCATCGACCGCCCGGGGCCATTGCTTCCGGCAGGGGCAGAGGAGCCCGCGGCCAAGAACCCGCCTCAACCAAGCAAGACTCCTGCTCGCGGCAGGAAGAGGGCGTCCGACGAGATTGGTAAGTCGCTGTCGCCGGGGGGCCAGGCGAAAAGCTGAGAATACGGCGCAGCATAGCGAGTCGACAGAACCCAAGTCCAAGAGAATCAGGCGAGTATGGGCTCCAGATGACGAGGTCCTGATTCTCGTCTCGCTTGCCCAGCACCGCCGCCAGCATGGTGAGCTGCCGGCTTGGGGGAACTCTGGCTTCTTTGAGTCCATCCGCGAGTGCCTCGAGGACAACTGCTGCCATCGCACTGAAATTAAGGATAAAGCGCGTAGCCTGCATCGCCGCTACATGTCAGGCGTCGTATCTGCTACAGACCATGATAGGCGCCTTCATAAGCTCTCTGAGGATGTCTGGGGTGACCTGCCGTCGATCGTCGCTGCCACTGGCTCCATTAATGGCAAGAAAAAGTCTGACGGCGTGTTCGCCATGTCCGGGGCTGAGAATGCCATGTCCAGGGCTGAGAATGGTGGCCGACAGTCTGATACTACCAAAGATTTCAAGGAAATGTGTGAGATGTATGCGGAGCCGACAGTCTGATACAGCCTGGCCTCGAAAGCTCATTCACAAGACTAGATGCCAAGAGAGCGCTCGACATTGAGAAGAAGCTGGAGAGAGTCAAATATGCGGAACTGAAGATCGAGGCAAAGATGGTGCTAGAGGTACAAGCACCGAAGGCAAAGATTACTAAGAAGCTTGTCAGTCTTTTGGCCAAGGTTTCCAAGAATGCATGACGGTACGAGATATGGGTTTCCACTATTTTCCTTTGGCTGAATTGTTTGCTTTATATAATTTATGTGGAAACCAGCCTCTTTTCCTCAAACTTGAAATAAAATAGCTTTAAAAAGAAAAATAAATGGTGATCTCAAGTAATGCTTGACGTGAGATTGATAAGCAGAGAAGATGACAATACATTTTGGGACTCAGTACTTGTAGTTAAGAATGAATTGTAGCTACTTAATCTTTGTGCAACCTTCAGGTGTCCAGGGTTTTATTTGTTTTAATTTACTTCTGCGCATACTTTACGATAGCTTGCTACCATTTCTGTTTACTAACTTTATCAGTTATACTGTGGGATTGTTTCACTACAAAATTGTATTCCTTAGGTGTCTTTGACTAGAGGTATTTCATTTCCCTGTTTTCTCTAACAAGCTGAGGTTGTATTCTTAAGAGGATGGAAATCGCAATTTGTATCTGCTTACTAATTTACTCAGCACTTTGGTGCTGTGTTTCTTGTTGTAACCTGTGCTCAGCAATTTTCATTAAGACCTTAACTCCATTTATTTGATATAGCAGCAATACATCAAATGCAGAAACTAAGGGCACATGCTTTGTGCCGTTATAAATATATTTCCTAAATTAGTTCGGAATATGACACTTTGCAGAAGTAAGTTAATTGTATTTTTTTCAAAAAGGAAACTGGTAGAGCAGGTCCCTACACATTTTTATTAAGAATAAGAACCCAAATTTGTTAAATAAGTGAGCTTGGCTCGCTTCTTAAGTCAGTTCACTGAAGATTGCTAAACTTCCAGAGTTCTTTCACTGTCATTTGAGTTCCTAAACTTGTGAAATGCGTATATAAGCCTATTTACTTATTTAAGTGACTCAAGGCAGGAAAACCGACTTAGACTATCAATTAGTGCTGCTACTTGACCTAATTTTATTGCTATTGCGCTCATTCTAGAGATGTTAGAACTCCACTGAAATCCAGTGTTGTCTTTTTTATCGATCCAACATGAATATTGCATGGCCAAGAGACATTTTATCGAGTAAAGAAGTGTTGCGTCATTATTTGCCCTTACTCAAATAAACTAGAGTTTTTCATCTCCAGCCTACGAGGTTGAGAACCTAAATGTGTCATTAAGTGCAGCATACTATTTTTTTCTTCTATAACCCCGAGTGGGCAAGTTACACCCCGTACCTTCTTCCCTTTTTCTGTAATGAAAGCAGGGATAGGATTCAACACGAATTGTATTGATCTCGTCAGGGTTTAAATACCCAAAGTACAGACACGGTTAGTGCCAGGACGTGTACAACTCAACTACACACGATCTCTGAATCGTGGTTCAGCTAGTGGGGAGAGTGGGGAAGACTGAGTCGTGCTGCAGCTATACAGGCGCACTCCTAGTCAGTATGGTTAACACCCCCGCAGTCGTGACGTCGCCTTTGGAGACGCAAAGACTGGAGTGAAATTCCTGAAAAACATTCGTCGGCAGGCCTTTGGTCATCACATCAGCGAGCTGCTGTCGAGTTGGAACGTGCACAACCCGTATGTCGCCGAGGGCCACGCGTTCGCGGACGAAATGGATGTCCAGCTCCACGTGCTTGGTCCGTCGATGATGAACGGGGTTCGCCGACATGTAGACGGCGGAGATGTTGTCGCACAACACCAGCGTGGCGGCGGTGATCGGACACATGAGTTCGCCAAGAATTTGCCGCAGCCAGATGCACTCCGTGACGGCGTTGGCGACGGCGCGGTACTCGGCCTCCGCGCTAACGCCGGCGCGGTACTCGGCCTCCGCGCTGGAACGGGACACGATGGCCTGGCGCTTGGACGACCAGGACACCAGCGAGTCACCGATGTAGACGCAGAAGCCGGATGTAGAGCGACGGGTGTTGGGGCACCCTGCCCAGTCGGCGTCGGTGTAGGCGCGGAGGGAGAGCGACGATGACGAGGTGAGCCAGAGCCCAAGGTCGGTGGAGCCGCGGACGTAGCGTAGAACACGCTTGATCAACCCGTTGTGGCACTCACGGGATCATGCATGTGTAGGCATATCTGCTGGACGGCGTACGCCAGCTCCGGCCTCGTGATCGTCAGGTATTGAAGAGCACCCGCGAGGCTGCGGTAAGCAGATGGATCAGCAACTGGGGGGCCATCCAAGGACGGCAGCTTGCCCTTGGTATCGACCGGCGTTGGTGACGGGGCGTAGTTGGCCATGCCGGCGCGCTCCAAGATGTCCTCGGCGTACTGCTCTTGGGAGAGGAAGAAGCCAGTGGCGGTGCGCGTGACGCGGATGCCCAAGAAGAAGTGGAGACCGCCCAAGTCCTTCCATCGCGAACTCGCCGGTGAGCTTGGCAACAATGCGGTGGAGGAGCTCGGTGCTGGACGCCGTCAAGACGATGCCGTCGACGTACAACAGCAAGAACGCCGTGTCCGCACCCCGCGAGTAGGTGAAGAGCGAGCTGTCGGAGCGTGTTGCAGTGAAGCCGAGCGTGGCGAGGAAGCCGGCGAACCGCATGAACCAGGCGCGTGGCGCCTGCTTGAGCCCGTACAAGGACTTGGAGAGGCGGCACACATGTTCGGGCTTGGAGGTGTCGACGAACCCGGCAGGTTGAAGGCAGTAGACCTCCTCGGCGAGAGTGCCGTGGAGGAACGCGTTTTTGACGTCCAGTTGGTGAACTGGCCACCGGCGCGACGCCGCTAGCGTGAGCACTGTGCGGATGGTGGCCGACTTGACGACCGGCGAGAACGTCTCGCCGTAGTCCAGGCCAGCACGCTGATTGAATCCGCGCACCACCCAACGCGCCTTGTAGCGCTCGAGCGAGCCATCCGAGCGTGTCTTGTGGCGGAAAATCCATTTGCCGGTGATGAGGTTCGCGCGGGGAGGGCGAGGAACAAGCTCCCAGGTCCTGTTGCTGACGAGGGCGGCGAATTCTTCTTGCATGGCCGCGAGCCAATTTGGATCCTTGACGGCGGTGCGAACCGAGCGAGGAAGCGGCGAGATGTCGCTGGAGGCTGTCGTGGAGGCGACATGAGCATAGCGGGGGTTGGGCTTGAAGATCCCTCGCTGAGCGCGCGTGACCATCTGGCGGACCGGCGGCGACTGCGACTGGAGCGGTGAGCCAGGTGAGGATGGCGTCGAGGAAGATGTCGCAGAGCCGTCCGATGAGGATCTAGTGGGCGCGCTTGAACTTGGCGTGCGCGCGAACTTGGAGCCCGGTGCGGAGCCAGAGGATGTGGAGCTCGTGCGGCCCATGGTCGCAGAATTGGCCGGGCCAGCCTGCTGCGAGGAGGGCCCAGCATCATTTGAACTTGGCGCCATGATCGCCGCGTGACGAGCAACCTGTGGAGCAGCAGACACATGGTGGAATATGGGGTCACCGTCAGTGGTTGATGAAGGTGAGGGAGCCACCGCTGGTTCCACGCGCGCTGCAAAGGGGAACTGGTCCTCAATGAAATGCACATGGCGCGAGGTGAGCACACGTCTTGTCGCCGGGTCGTAGCACCTGTAGCTGCGGTGATCCGGCGGGTAGCCGAGGAAGACGCACGCGACGGAGCGGTGATCCAGCTTGTGTCGCGAGGTGGTCGCGGTGTTGGGGTAGCAGAGACACCCAAAAACGCGGAGGAGAGCGTAGTCCGGGGCGACGCCGAGGAGCAGATCATGAGGCGTCGACGGCGCGGTGGCGCGGCAAGGCCGCCTGTTGAGCAGGTAAGTGGCTGTGGACAGCGCCTCGACCCAGAACCTGCACGGCATGGAAGCATGGAACAACAAGGTGCGGACGCTGTCGTTAAGTGTACTCAGGATGCGCTCAGCCTTGCCGTTCTGCTGGCTAGTGTAAGGACAGGACAGGCGCATGACAGTGCCGTGGGCGGCGAGAAGAGATCGTACGGTGATGTTGTCGAATTCTCGCCTGTTATCAGTTTGCAGAGAGAATTGGGCGCTGAAATTGGGTCTGAACATAGGCGTAAAATTTTGTGAGGACAGAGGCAACTTCAGACTTGTACTTGAGGGGAACGTCCAGACATAGTGAGTGAAGTCGTCAAGAACAACGAGGTAATATTCAAAACCGGAAACACTGGCTACAGGGGATGTCCATACATCTAGATGCAGCTTTTGGAAGGGAAAGAAGCTATGACTAGTAGATTGTTCAAAAGGAAGACGAACGTTCTTGCCCACACGGCACGCATGACATGTGTGAGGGCTCGATTTGCTACATTGGAAAGAAAATGAGCTAGGTAGACTACGGAGTGCAGCTTCAGCAGGATGCCCGAGCCTCTGGTGCCAAAGTTCAACGGAGGCGACGCCGGCGAACGGACGACGCGATGCGCGTGGAGAAGCAGTGGACACCGGGTACAGATCACCATCAGAATCACATCGCAGAATCACCGTTCCCGTCCGGATGTCCTTAACAGAGAAACCGAGGGAGTCAAATTCAACAGAAACAGGGTTGTCACGGGTTAATTGACGAACGGAAAGGAGATTCTTAATCAGTGAAGGAGACAACAAAACATTGTTCAGATGCAGTGGTGAACTGGAGGTAGAGAGAGAGCCAGTGCCGGTGTGGGTGATCGGGAGGAGATTGCCGTTACCAACAACAATGTGAGAGGGTGTGGATGAAGGAAGGACGGAACGGAGATTACCGGGGTTCGAGAACATGTGAGCGGAGGCGCCGGTGTCGAGGTACATCTCTGATGGGGAGCTCGATGAGGATGCCGGCGCCGTGGAGGCCTTCAGAGCAGCCTGGAGCGCGCTCATATCCCACTGCTCCAGAGGAGCCACGGCCGGTGAACAGAGGCGCGCCGTAGCCCGTAGGTGCACCCACATAGCCGTGCGGAGCGGCGGCCATGTACGCTTGCTGATGCGGGACGCCGGGCGTGGCGCCGAGCAAGCCAGCGCCAGGAGCGCGCCACGCGACGGGCCAGGCCTGAACCAGGCCAGTCCACGAGTTGGCGCCAGGAGCCGGAGTGGGGTAGGCCGGTGGGCGAGCAGACGGCGGCGCCGGCGTCGGGTGGGAGGGTTGTTCCGGAGCCTTGCCCTTCCCCTTCTTCTTGCCTTTGCCCTGTTCTGGTTTGAGCCAGATGGGGCGCCGTAGTGTGCTTGCGGCAGGGGCGGGAGCAGGGACGGGTGCAGGCGCGGCCGGTGCGTGACCAGCGTAGAGCGCGAGAGCGGCTTGCTGGTGTGCAGCCTGCTCCGCACGGTGCTCCTCGAGCATGAGGAAGGAGCGCACCTGCAGAAACGAAGGAAGAGGGACACGGGAGGTGATGTGCGGGATGGTGCCGTGGTACTGGCGCCCGAGCCCGCGGAGCAGGTTGGAGACCTGCTGCGTCTCCGAGACGGGCTGGCCGAGGTCGCGCAGCTGATCGGCGAAGCTCTTCAGCCGCGAGCAGTACTGTATGATCGTCTTGGACGACGGCGTGGTACTCGGCGTCGATGTACACGGCGCGGGAGAGCTGGTTGTCGCGGAAGATGCCCGCGATGGCCGCCCAGACGACGACCGGCGTGTCCTCGGGCTACATGACGACGTCGAGCAGCTCAGGCGAGACGGTGATGTAGAGCCAGTGTACAACGGCGTGGTCGATCATGACCCACTCGGGGTCGTCGACGTGGCGCACGGCGTCAGGGTTGATGTGGTCGCTGAGGCCGAACTTGCCGATGACGGTGAGGAGAAAGCAACGCCACTGGGCATAGTTGTCGGCGGCGAGATCGAGAGTGATGGGGACATGGGAGCGGATGGCGACCGTCTGGATAACGGAGGCCGTGGGGACAGAGGAAGGGGGCGCGGTGTTGAGGGCGCGCACGATGGCAGGGCGATCCGGCGTGCCGGGCGGCGTGCCGTCGGGAGAGGTGGTCAGCGTCTCCATTGGGTTGTGAGTTGCGGAAGCAGAGGCGTGAGAGAGGGGCTGCGAGAAGGGGTTGAGCAGTTCCTCCTCTGATACCATGAAAGCAGGGATAGGATTCAACACGAATTGTATTGATCTCGTCAGGGTTTAAATACCCAAAGTACAGACACGGTTAGTGCCAGGACGTGTACAACTCAACTACACACGATCTCTGAATCGTGGTTCAGCTAGTGGGGAGAGTGGGGAAGACTGAGTCGTGCTGCAGCTATACAGGCGCACTCCTAGTCAGTATGGTTAACATGTAACAACAACGAAGAAAAAATGTACCACGTAAATGAGGACGTTCAGTATACTATCAGCCTGCCAACATCATTGCTTGTTTGTGTCAACTATACTTTAAACCGAATCAACCCTGTTCACTGGGTACTTCTTGTTAGATCTTGAAATTGCATAAACAACCCGTTGTTGTAACCAAGTTGGCTGAAATATCGCCACATGCATCGTTACAAAATTGTGCTTACAAACTTAAGTGAAGAATGAGTGTAATAAATATGTAATATTTTCTGGATGTTTTAGAAACCTTGATAGTCCAAAGGGCTGCCGTGTTTCGTTAATGGCATTCCAAACCTTGTTGTAGCGCCTACCAGACTTGAATGGTTCAAGTGTCGAGAACTCTGCGGAGCAACGGCTCTCGCGACCATGGCGTCCAGGGACGTGCTGCCGTCGCCGCCGGCCTGATCTCCTCCCTCCAGCATCCTCTCCTGCCGCCGCGACCAGATCCGCACGCCCAATGGCTCCCTCTCTCCAGCCCTGTGCTCGGCATGTAGGGGCTTGGACTGTTGACGCCGGGGCGCTCCCGGAGTTTCCTACCTCGACCTCATGCTCGCGCCGGCGATCTCACTGGCCTCTTCGTCGCCCAACGCCTCTGCTCGCGCTCGCCGCGGCCGTCCTCGCCGCCCGCAAGTCCGATCCGCCGTTCGTGGACGCATGTTGGTCAAGCGCTCGTCCAAGGTCTCGAAGACGGGCATTCCGGCTCCGCAGCTCGCCGGCCCAGCTCCTCGCGCAGGTTCGAGTTCCCAGCCCCGCCCCGCGGCAGTAGCTCCGGTCTCGTCTGTCGCCGCCCTGCGCCCCTCACCGGCACGTCCTCCGACCTGCTGCGCCCCAAAGCTGTGGGAACGGCCGTGCTGCCCGCCGCCTGCTGCCACGGCTCCCCTCGGCTGCGTCGGCGCCGCTTGCTAGCACCCCGTGTCCTCCGCAAGCTCTGGACAAGTCTCCGCGCCCGAGCTCTCCCAACAAGCCGACGGCAGATGTGCTCGACCCGGTCCCTGGTCCCGACTCTGACTCCCTGCGGCTTCCCCAACCTCCATCGACGGTCCCTGCAGACCAGCTGCGCTGTTGCCCCTCGGCTCCCCTGTCGGTGCAGGTTGTCGCCGAGCCCCCCGGGTCGAAGTTGGCGCCGTGTCCGTTAGCGTGCATGATGAGATCCAGCTCAAAGCCGACTGCCTCGGTTGCTGTTTCCAGCCATGTCGTTGACCTCGCCACGTCTCCGCTGCTTGAAGATCTTCTGCTGCCTGCTGCCCCTGCCGGCGTCTCCTCCGGCCTGCTGTCGGGTTCATGCTCCCAACCCCAATCTGCAGTGTCGTGGGGCACCCTTGCCTTATTGGCCTTGCTGGTTGAAGATCCTTCGTTGCCTCCTGCTTTGGTTCCTTCGACGAGTGCATCCCCGACACACTCTCCAGAGAGGAGCTGCTGCCTAGGCTTGGGTCTGATCCTGCCGTGGTGATGGAGGGCCTCGGTTCATTGTCGCTGCCTTCGGCTGCCTCGGGCAGCCTGGACATTGCGGAGGTGAGTTTAGTCAAGGACGCCGATGACGGCGATGAAGAGTTGGCTCCACAGGTGCCGATGGCCTCCACCAAAGGCGTTGTTTCTGGCTCGGCTCGTGGCAGTGCTGATGTACACCATGTTGAGGAGGCGATTGGTGACGAGGAAGGCTGGGTGCAGGTGGGTCGGGGCGGCCGTCCCGCCCGCGCACCATTGTCTCCTCTTCGGGAAGAAGGTCTCGACCATAGCCTCGCATTCAAGCGTTGGGCTCGCGGGAGGTGTTTTCGGTGCCTCGAGCGTGGCCACCAGGTCAGCACATGCCGTGGGCCATTCAGATGCATCCGATGTCATCGTCCTGGTCACCGGGAGCGTTTCTGTCGTGCACACTCTCCTGCTGCTCGTTCTCGCTCTCCGGATGCTCGGGCTCGTTCTCCGGACGCTCGTGCTCCTTGCCAGCGAAGCCGTTTGCCGTCCGCTCAGCCTCGTCGTCCCTCATCGCCTCTGGCTGAGGTTGTGTGCCACTCTTCGTTGTGTCCTGCGGTGCAGCCAAGACCCTCTCCTAGGTGTTGCGAGGAGTTCAGTGACTCTGCCTTTCCAGTCCCGCTTTGCCTTGCTGCGTTTGGAGCTCTGTCAGCTGGTCGCTGATCGCATCGAGGAGGCGTCTCGCCCTCTTCGTGAAGAGGTGGCAACTCTCAAGTTGTTGTTGGCAGGCGTTGATAGTCCTTCGCACCCGGCGAAGGCATGTGATTCTGATGGTCTGGGGCTCACCCAGGAGGAAGCTTTGTTTCCGCTTGACTCCGCTGAGCAGCAGTCGTCTGTGGTCGAGGAGGCGCTGCACTATGGTTGTTTCTCTCATCGTGGCAGTCCTTACCCGTCGACGCCGTTTGTTGCGACGTCCGCTCCTGTGAGCAAGGACAGAGGTGCGGTGGACTTCGAGGAGAGTGGTGTTGTGGACGGCGTAGACTCTCTCTCGCCCGAGTCCTTGGTGACAAGGTTGATAACACAGGTGTGTTGACGTCTAACTCCGAGACTCTCTTTGGAAAAGAGATTTGTGACTTACTCGTCGATTTGGAGACGGCTTTGCCTGGATATGGCAAGGAGATTGCTTCCGTGTTGGCGGGGACGGCTCCGGAGTGTTTAGTCAAGAAGGTGGAGAAATCTCTCGAGAAGACAAGGAGGATAGGCATCATTAGAGTTTCCGGAGTTGCTTGATAGATGGAGATAGATGGAGGTTGTCGTGTCCGAGTTGTGGGGTCTCGTTGCAGCGTGTTGTTCACGGCTGTAGTAGGTGGGCATGTTTGTGGCAATGGCTTTATCCTTGTTGTTGTATGGTTTTCGCCCGGTTTCTTCCATTAATAAACCGGTCACCATCTTCTTAATTAATATATAAGGCAAAGCTTTTGCCTTCGTTTAAAAAAAAAACCTTGTTGTATTTTGATACTTGGTGTTAGCATTCATCTCACAGTTTTCTACTCTATTTTTGATGCAACAGGAGATTGTGAAGTAATACTTTTGCAAGTAAGTGGATTTCTTCTTCTTTTTGTCATAGTTACTGGTAAAGGGTCAGGAAGGACATTCCCAGCCCAGCTGGGGGCTGACTGATTACATGCCACTAGTCTAGGTTACAACAAAAATATCTTGCGGCCTTGTAGCAGTTTTTTTGGTAGTTCGTTGGTTTATGGAAGATGGAGGGCTATGTAGCATTGGTAGTCAATGCGTCGTTCTGGAATCTGGAAGGTATACTACTAGTAATCTTGTCTGCAATGATCTGACATATCCTCTGTTGTATAAGAAATGGAGTAATATTTGATGTCGAAAGGTAGTGGGAAGATGGAGTGCTCATAGTCATAAGCTTAGTGGGTAGAGTTGTGTTCTCTCTTAATACGAGCATTGACCATTTTTGGATCAACGAATTATTTTAGCCCTCTTCTTTTCAATTTGCCTCCTGCTGCATGTTCCCCTTTTTAATTGCTTCCCTGTGAGCATTGTTACTATGTAGTAGAAAAAAATACGCTTCATGTTTTTTTTTTAGGTATGATTCCCACACTCAGCAGCCACACTTATTTTGTTTTTTCCGGTTCCGAGTGAATAGACGTTGGTCTGGGATCTTGGGTTGGGCTGGAATCTTGGGTTATGTGTGATAGAAGGGCCTTCCGCTCTTGTTCTGAATTCTAAATGTCCACGTTTGGAGGAATTGCGGAGGGATTGCATCGAATTGTGACATTTTCTGTATATAAGCAGTTCGAACTATATGTCTGTCAATAAAAAATGGAACTGTCAGGACTAGGCTCGCTGGATCTGTGTAATGCACTGGAGGCGTCCCAACACGTTGGTAGACTTAGCCGATTTCTCTATGAATCGAGAGATATATTTCTTAAATTCTGTAGATTTATTTCAGGTTTCACACACTTTGCGTTGTAATTTAGCGCCAGTTAAACTACACTTTCTATAGCTTTAACTAGAACAACACAATGTAACCCTCGATGATAACACCAAGGGTTGCGGTTGTTGTGTGTTTGAAGAGTTTATCGGGCTATCGTTGTGGCCGTGTGTTCTTGCTTTGTGAGTACTTCATTTTGGTCGTTGTGTATCGGTTTTCGCCCTGTTTTTCATAAATTAGCTGGGCAATTCTCTTCTTCTTATTTATTAGTTTGGGGCAAAACTTTTGCTCCCGATTAAAAAACTTCAATTAACAAAATATGTACTACTCTCTCTGATTGGAAATGTTTGACACACATTTGTCTAAATACGGATGTATCTAGACATATTTTAGTCTGTAGATAAATCAATATTTAGACAACTTTGTGCCAACCATTTCTGATCAGACAGAGGGACTAGTACATTATTAGAAATCTCAAAAACAACATGCCATACTTGACGTGTGAGGATCATATGGCAACGAGTACTACTACTAACTAGTTTTAGTACATAAAGGTATTGTTTTTATTTGAGGTTTTCATGTGGAGCCAGCCTTTAAAATGCATGACTGACTGATGTGGACTACTAGATCGGGAGAATTAATTAACAAGGAATTTGATCATTGCCATCGCCGCACCATCAGTTTGTCTATTGCACGCTTGGTTCTGACTTAATTAATTTGATACAGTGTCCCAGTCTGCTTAAATATTCACATGAGACTAGGAGTATAGCACTCTGACCTGTTTTTGTCAGTTGCTAGTAATGTCTCCTGCCGACACCAATAATGCCGTGCAGGGAAAATGGCACTCCAACGACCTCTCCTCATCACACAACGACTATAGTACTACTCCCTTCCGAATGAATGTTTCTGAATGAAATTTAAGCTAGTATATTTTTTCTCGCTTTGACATCTTTATCCGTTCCAGCGTCCAAGTGCTGCCTGACCAATGCAAAATCCGGTAGCCGATCACTAACACTGTTGACATAGGAACCGACATGCGTCCGTTATCTCCTCCATATGGTTCCATTTCGAATGTCACGTCAACGGCGGTTGGAAGGTTTATCTCTATCAGGATGTGCATGTTTGACCAATCACCTCATATGTTGACGTCCATTAATCATTGCATGAATATTTACGTTATGCGCCAACATAATAATTAAATGGAAGTACATACTACATCATCTATATCATATAAAACGATTTATTGCACCATTTAGCCTACCAAAATGTGTTATACTCACTCCATTTCAAATTATAAGACGTTTTAGATAGATAGTTTAATATGGACTACATGGCTGAAATGGGTAAAGAATATACACGGCAACATATCTATTTACAAACGACTTAAGAAACAGAATACTTATTATTTACAAAAGAGTATTTTTTCACATAGGTAATATATAGGATAGCTAGGCGCCCACTAAAGGGTGGGGGTCAAGGTTCCCTCGCTTGCAAAGACACAATAGTGAATTATCAATCTTGATGTTCAGCGACTCCAATCTGCGGGAGACACTGCATCATTATGTGTGTGGTGGTTGTTTACACTTTTTTAAAGAGAGATAAATCCCTGGTATTTGTATCGGTTGATGCACACATCCATCGGTGGTGTACACGTGTGTCTAAATGCCGTACTCATTGATTGTCAAAATAAATTTGCATCAACATTCTACGGTATCTCGTTCCGAAAATATAAAACTGTCTCATCCACGAGGATTATTAAAGTACTCACATTGTTTGTCATCTTTATTATGAAGAATTTTAAGTCACGAGAAGCACGAGAGTGCGCGTGGGAGGAATAATGGAAAGGGGCAGAGTAGGTTTTTCTTGAACCTTGTTAAAAAGTAGCAAATCACATTTTTATGGTTCTATCACGTGAATATGCATGCGGTACATATGTCAAGACACTACAGGAATCAGACAATACGCCTACGGCCGAAAGCCGTCGGCGTATACACTAAAGCCGTCGGTGTAGGGCGTATACACTAAAGCCGTCAGCGTAGAAAAGCCGTCGGCGTAAACTTGGCTACGCCGACGGCATTGCCTTCGGCGTATGAATTGGCAGAATTTTGTTTAAAAATATTTCAAAACAACCTATTACGATGAGAAAGTGCCTTAATCCAACGCCATCTCATTTGTATCCCTAGTGATGCTGCTGCTTCTGCGTGACCACATTTTTACGGTTCTATCACGTGAAACAGTCACAATCTGCTGTCCATCTCCACTAATATCCAAGCTAGTAACCTGGGACTCATGGTCTGCCAAGCGTCCTATTGACCTGTAATCCCGAGCTGACCATAATGCTGCGTTACCGTCATAGGAGGACGTCGCCAAATAACCACCCTGATCACGGGGTTCAAATTTCACCTGCGAGACAAGGCTCGTATGCGCCGGTATAGAGTAGATCATCCTTCCAACCATCCTCAGATCCCATATTCTGCAGAAGCCGTCTTCACCGGCAGTGGCAACGATATAGCCATCGGGGGAGAAGCCGACTCCAAGAACAGCTCTCAGATGTCCTGTTAGGGTACAGTATACCCTTCCAGACCTGAGATCCCAGACTCGGGCATGACTATCTAGCCCACAGGACGCAGCTAGAGAACCGTCCGGGTGAAAGCCGACTCCATAGACGCCTCTGCTGTGCCCCTCTTGGAGCAGAAGCTGTGTCCCCGTGTTGACGTCCCACAATCTCCAGCTCTTGTCGAAGCTGGCCGTCCCGAGGTACTTCCCGGATGGATGGAAGGCTAGGCGAGCAAGACGATCCTGGTGACCGTGGAAGGACATTACATGTGAGCCCCCATTATCGCTGATGTTCCATAGTTTGGCGGTTTTATCGGCGGAGGCTGTGGCTAAGAGGTTGTCATCGACCGGAGAGAAGGCGACGTCGGTGGCGCGTTCTGAATGGCCTTTTAGGGTTGCGATTTCAGTTATTTGTGGCATGCTCCATACTTTGACGATCCCGGTCCAGGAGCTCGTGGCGAGCATGGACGCGTCCCGGGACAAGGAGCAGCCGGTGAGCGGGCGGTCGTCTCCGATCTCGCTGCGCTCCAGCACGAACTCCCCCGCCGCCTGCTGCGTCGCGACATGGTGGTGGTCGTCGGGGTCACCGAGGGCGAGGCCATGCATGGCCCTCTCGACCCTGGCCTTGGCACGGGGCACCGAGTAGCGCGCGATGTCGACGCGCGCCTGGAGCAGTTGCTCGGTGCCCTCAGTGAAGAACGGGTACTGGATCTTCTCCTCGTCCATGGGTTTCTTCGGGCAGGAGCCTGGAGGTCGCGCTCGCCGAAGAGCGTGATGGGCCGGCTAATCTGATCTACCGTAAGATGTCAATCTGATCTAACTCTGTCCGGCGGTAGATGGTGTGTATGTATGCGTAAACCAAAAGAGCTATACGACTCGGACACGACTAGCAAAATCTCCTCCCCTTCGTACACAAGCTAAACTCGTAAGGCATGTTTAATCTTGGCTTGCCGTGCGTGGAACTAATATGAATAGGAGACGGACACCAACTGAACTGCGGGAAGTAGGGTATCCCGGCTTTTTTTCCACCGTGAAGGATTTGTTTAAGCCGGCTGTCCCAAGAAGCGGCTTAATTAAAATCAAGTTCTGTTGGGATTAAACTTATTTTCACCTAGAAACCGTTGATAAGCTCCAAGAAAACTGGGCCTAAGAGCATCTTCAACCGGAATAGCTGAATTTTGCCTCCAAACTGTACACCATCACGTCGAGCAAAGTCCGGACATCACTCTAATCTTGGGTCCTCCAACGGAAAGCCTTAGATTTTCGGACAAATATATGCCAACACATGCAACCGTCGATCTTCAACAATTTAGCAGGAATAATTTAACATGCCATCAAATTAAATAAACTCATACTTCAACCCATACAAGAATAGATCAAATTCCGCCAATGTCATGGTGGATGATCTTCATGCGACGGATCCACTTTACGCTTTCACCATGAAGGCATCATTCATCATTTTTTTCCCACTCCATTTTGATCCAAGCGCCCTTCTCCACAAATGCCAACCTCGTCCTCTCCTTGATCCTCTCTCGATCAAACTCTGGTATTTCCCTTTGCAAGGTCAAGAAAGCATTGTACCACTCATCCTTGTTCTCCTCCCTCTCCTTTTCCAATCGCTTAAAGATCTCATATTTGCTTGAGAAGATATCTGTCGATGTGGGGCACATCTTGCTTGCTGCACTGTCACGCGCCGCCCGATTATTCTCCCACCTCCTCCCATCATTCTCTTACTAAATGCTTGGGTCCCTTGTCCATCGGTCGTCGCCTCTTCTTCAACTCCAATAGTTAAGAGGAGCTTGTTCCTCATTGTTCTTCTTCTTCTTTGCCCGATTCTTGAGACATCATATTGGGATGTCCACTTTAGTTTCCCATTCAAATTAAGACAACAATAAGCCATAGTGAAGGGCTTACCCTCCACTTGATGATACAAGTGGCGGCCAACCCTGATACAGTACCGGTTGTGCGCCTCTCCTTCCGGGCAAAGGTCTCCGGCTTTAGCACCAACGATGGGCTCTGGTGAACCAATTTGGACGAGGCGTCCTTCTCCACAAGATTGACGGTCGCCTCCAGGTCCACGCTCTCCTTCACCGGGGAAACGGTGGCTACAGACAGAGCCGGGCACATGAGATTAGTCGGGTGTGGCGGGAGAAATGACATGAAACCGAGGCGGGAGCGGCCGATGGATCAAGAAATATTTGGATGCAATTTGGGTGGGTTCGTCCTTTCGGAAACGACGGGGCGGACGCGCCTGTCGTGGGGTTACCACGACAGATGTTACCATAGGGTAACTTGAATGTTGGGGCAAGGTGCTCTGGTCCTTCAGGAGATTGTCACGCTCGCTGGGGAAAAAGGGTTTACCCAGGTTCAGCCTCTCCATTGGAGATAAAGACCTACTTCCTGCTTTGCTTGTTATTGATCTCGAGGTCTCGATAACTCGGCTATGACAATAGGGCCGGGTTACGAGACAGGTTACAAGTGTTTCGCTTGATAGCAGTGATATCGATCTAGGATTGCTTGTCTATCTAAGTTCTGGGAATCTGCTTATATAGATGCCGGGTCTCCCGAACGTACAGGTAAAGACCGAGTTACATACGAGCTTGGAGTCCTACTCTAGGTTCTTCTTGACCTTCCATAGCTTCCAAGTCTCTAGGTTCCTTCATTCATTCGGACTCCAGTTCTTCTAGGTCCTTCCTTCTATGGTCGAGTCATGTTAGGCATATCAGCCCAACTATAACCCGGCCCATGTCTTGCAAGTATAACCCGGACCAGGCCTTGGGTCGGCCGAGTGATCCTTCCTTGGTCATAAGTATACCTGGTTATAATCCCCCCAACAGTAGTCCCCAAGTTTGACTTGGATAAGCTCATTGGTTGCTTCACTTGTTGATCTTGATCTTGATCTGATTACATGAGTGTAGCTGCTGATGGGATTATCCGGGTTAAACTCCTGAAAACAGAATAAACATCATAAATGATAAATAGCCGGGTTATGTTGTCAGACCAGCTCCTCTTGGCAGTTCATTTATAACTCGGCTTTTCTTTTGTCTCATAGCTCTTAAATAACTCGACTTTACTTAGCACTTAATTTCTTCCAGTCAACGACCGAGGAATATTCTCTGACACATTCCCTCGTGTCCTTGACCCATGGTCAAAATGGAATCTTATCGCCTCGTTTTTAACGCTCCTAGGGTTTCACCCCGGGCTATGAATACTAGGCCACGGTGAAAAGGGTTTTCACTTTCCCCCATTCACTGCCACTTCGTCTTCAACCTCGAGCCTTCTCTCTCCTGTTCTAGGGTTAGGGTTTCACCGAGCTCGCCGCGCCGTCGCCAGAAACCAGAACCACCGCATTGCAACAGCTCACCGCCGGGAGATCTGCGCCGCATCAACTCATCGCCAAAGCTCGGTAAGCTTCTCATCTCTGTTCTTACTTTCTGTTCGCATCTTGCAAGTTCTTCCCGTGTTGTTCTTGACTTTTTATTTTCAATCCCTTTTTCTGTTATTTTCTAGATCTTTGTGACTCATGGCTCCAAAGGATCCTAAAAAGCTGAAGCTCCAGAGCAAAGCTGGCGATGGCTCCGCCACGCCGGTGCCGAAGAAGATGAAGAAGAAAACCAAACCAAGATCCGGAATTTCGGCTAACTGGGCCAAATCTATCGCCACTCACTCGAAGCTTGAGGAACTGGCCGAGTCAGGTGTCCTCCCACTTCAATCGGAGATCGAGTGGAGATGAGCTGAAGAAGAAACCCGGCCTTCCGTCCAAGAAGGTGAAGTTATTTGCTTCTTAGAGCATGTCACCAAGGGGTTTCGTCCTCCGGGTCATCCGTTCTTTAGGGAACTTCTCACCACTATAAACTCCGGGTCTTCGATCTCGGACCCAATTCTATTCTGGACATCAGTAACTATATCGTCCTTTGTGAATCTTATCTATGCATTCCTCCTAGCTTAGCTTTATTTCTAGAACTCTTCTTGCGCAAACCTCAACATGAACACAAGAACGACCCCCTTCTGATCTGTGGTGGCGTTTCTATTCAACGTCGTAAAGGCTCTGCCATGCCATCACTTGATCTTCACACGCATGTGAAGCACTGGCAGAAGTCCTTCTTTTACTGCAAAGCCAAAACTCCAGCCGGTGAACGTCCTCTCCCTGGTTATTCGTTGAACCTCTTATTCTGAACAGTAACATGAACTCACATGCCTCTGAAACCGAGAGAGAAGCTATCCAACCTCTCCTCAAGAAGATATCTGTCTTCGTCACTCACGGGCTTCGTGGGACCGATTTAATCAAGACTTGGATGGGTTGGCGAATCCAGCCCAACAGTATTCGTAAGAAACTCCTCTGCGATTACCCGGGCCATATGACCGATTCTCTCCGTTACTCGGAGAAATCTTATCCCACCACCACGTTGAACAAGGCCATCAAGGCCTTTCTGGCAGAAAAAGTTGAAGTTATCAAGGATAATGGCCTCTTGCCATTTTCCAAGAGTAACTCGGCTCCACCAGTAAGTTCCGACTGATAAGTACTTTTCCTTTGTATTTTTCTTAACTGCTTTCTAACCATATAACTTTTACTCTTTTTCAGGACTCTGATGCCTAGTGGCAAGTTGAGACTCCCCCTGCCACTCCTGAGGTAGAAGATAATGATGATGAAGAGGTTGAGGCCTCGAGTGAAGAAGAAGAAGAAGAAGAAGAAGAAGAAGAAGAAGAAGAAGAAGAAGAAGAAGAAGAAGAAGAAGAAGAAGAAGAAGGAGAAGGTGATCTCGACTCCCTCGGCCACTTCTTCATAAGCTTGATAGAAAACGATACTCCATCAACAATACTAACTGATGTAACTTTTATGATACCAGAACCGACTGAAAAGGTCGCCACTCCATCACCCGCCGCAACTCCGAAGCCACTGAATCTGCTGCTTCCGGGAAAAGAAAAGCACGAAACATCTGTGCTAAGGTGCATTATTCTCGCATGACCACAGAGCCATATTCTTTTCTTGCTATGAAAAAACTCAACCAAACTCTTCTTGAAAAATCTCCACAGAAATCTGCTGAACCCTCTGCCAAGAGAAGGGCCACCCGAACCTCTCCTAGAGATGATCCTATTATATTGTTCAATACATTCGCGGAGAATTTTATGAATTTCGTCGACTCGAAGGGTTGCCATTAGTGTTTGTTGACTCTTTTTTCGGAAGCAAGGGGAAAAATAATGCCTAAATTCTAAACGAAAGTAGAAGATCAAAGCCTAATTAATTTATTAATTTAATTATCTCTTCCATTCCATGGACCCAAGAATGCCAATATTAGCACGAATCGTACGGAAATGTAACTCGGTATTCAAACAACTATTCAAAGTTCCTAGAGCTCCTTGTACAGCCTGTTGGAAAACCCGTTGTCGGACCTGATTCATTGCCCTTTGTTTTTCAAAATAAAGGGTTTCGTTTTTAGACTTTTCTAATTGTTCCAAACTAATAGAAGTAGCATTAATCAAATTTGCTTTTTCTCGTTCTATCTCAGAGTATCCATTCATTCGATACTCATCCGCTTCTAGTTCGACTTTCTGTAATCGAATCCGATCTTTTTCGAGTTGCTCAATGGTCCCTCTACGCAATTCTTCCGAATTTCGAATAGTACTCAAGATCCTCTGTTTTCGATTATCTAATAAATCTTTTAATGAAAGTAGATTATTTTCCTATTAAGTTTACAACTTTTATGATCTCTTCCCGAACTTGTTGCCTAGAAAAACCCTTTGGTTTTGGATGCTCATTGCCACTGGAAAATGATTTTGATTTTGCTAAAGAATAAGCGTGTACTATGGAAAAATAAGTCTTTTTCTTCCAAATATTTTTACGAATACGAAGAATGCCCATGTTGTGGCAATTTCACCAAGAAGGTAATGGGTTACTCCTACATCACGTCCTTGTATAATGCTCAAGGCTCTAGGCTGAGTAGCAGGAGCAACTTTTAATTTGTTATGAGCCCAAACGATAGATGCTTGAATCATAACGACTTACTTCAATTTTTACCCTATCCCCCATCAGTATTCGTATAGAACTAGAACGGATCTTTCCTGAAATATAGCCCAGGATGATGGTATCATTCTCTAGCCGAACGCGGAACTTTCCGTTGGGTAGGGCTTCCGTAACTAAACCTTCGAAAGTGACTTTTGCTTCTCTCGGGTTTTTTTTTCTCTCCTATTTTTTTTCTGTCATTTTTTTTCTCCTATTTTTCCATTTTTATTTTCAAAATAGGAAGGTCGAGATAGAATTCATAAACTTTGAAGGTCTGCAATCTGAGTATAACACTGTGAAGCTTACTGAGAGCAAACTCGTGAATTCTCTTGTCCGTGAGCATCAGGTACACATCTTTTCTCCTTTATATCTTATATACCAAACCTAGTCCCCAAGTATCGAGTAAACTGTCAACAGTTACTTGCAAATATATGTCTTCTTTTATATCTCGAAAACTTCAGAATATCCCAGTCCCCAAGTTCTGGGTTATCAGTCCACGATAACATGGAACTTGCTTATGTTCTGATGTCAATATCTCAATATCTCGAACTTTTCAGCCTTGTAATGATTTCAAATCCTCATACCCCCAAGTTCCGGGTAATATGTCTACAATTAACTGGAACTATGAAAAACAACTGCTGGAACTAAAAGCTTGAGAACTTTAAAATCATACCAGTCCCCAAGTGTCGGGTGATCTGCTCTTCAGTCATCCGGAACTTGCATAAATATTCTTTCTTTATATTATTTACTATCAACTGGACTTACTTGCCATTGCCGACTGAAATATATTTTAGTCCCCATGTTTCTGACCTGCTATTCTTTTTTCAGAGATATGTGTCTCATAATGACCAAGTACTCTCCAAGACCAATCAGCTCCTTGAAGTTGAAACCAAGTTGCGCAAAGAGACTGAAACTCACGCTTCAGACTTGGAGAAAACGATTGATTCTCTCACTGAGGAGAACTCAAAGCTGAAGCAAGAGTTGGAGGCAGCTGGAGATAAATACAAGACATGCTTTGACAAGCTTGTTAGTGTTGAAAAGTACCTGGACACCTTGAAGAACCATATCAAGGATATCCTCAATCCACTCATAGGTAAATACTGCTTTTTGATACTTTTTTTCACTCGTCTTTCACATTCTAACCCACTTCTTACTCTTCAGGTGAGAAAGATGCTGCTGTCAAGAGATCTTACCAAGAAAAGCTGAACTGCCTGAATACGATCATTCTGCAATTTCAGTTCGACACTGCTGAGATTATCAAGCACGTCAAGAGCAACTGCGCCCCTCCCCGAGTGATATATGACTCCCTGCATCAGCTCTCCACCATACCTGACTGGCTAGACCTCTGGAAGCGCTCTGCATGCCGGGTTGGCGCAATGCGTGGCCTGGCTCTTGCCAAGGCCTACAACCCTCGCTTTAACCCGGCTGCCTTCATCAAAGGATTCCCTCAGTATAACGCCAATGGCACAAAATTCGGAGGCAAGGACTTCAAGGAAATCACTGCCCAGACTCGGCCTATGGCCTGCCAAATCGCAGAAAGTCTTGATCTGTCGGTGTTCCAGGATGCGGTGGATGAAAATGATACTCCTATCCCTACTCCTGAACCCAAACATCTTGATCTGCTGGCCAAACTGAGAGACTCCATTGCCAAGAAGAAGAAAGCTACATTGCCAAGTACTTCAACTCCAGTTGTCCCTGCACCCGCCCGTGCTCCTACCACTCCAATCGCGGAGAAGCCGGCTGATGTTGCAAAGGACACTCCAGAAGATCAAGCTTCTGCACAGGCTGAGTCCAGGCCAAAGCTCCAGAAGATGACCCGGCCTCTGCCAAGGCTCAAGCTGCCAAGGGGACCTCAACCGATAACCCGGCTATCTGAGCCAGTTCATATGTTACTCCTTTATCAGCAAAACAATCATTCAGCCAATGGGCATTGTAATATGCTCTAAAATACTTGTCTCAAACTTTAAGCTTTTGATTTGATAGTGTGCCTGTGCACTTTATGAAATACTCAATCTTATGTAATAACTATATTTTTATGGTTTAGATGACCCTTTTGGTTTATCTTTAGCTTCTTATCAGTCGGCTTTCACATGACTTTCTCAGTTGCTAATTTTTCTGCGAATCAGGGTCAACTAAGTCCCAGTATGGGCATCATAGTTGATTGAGTTAACAGGTAAGCAATCTGGTCATACAATTGTGAGTGGCATCAAACTGATAGGCAAGTTTAACCAAGAATAAAAATGAAGGCTTAAAAGCCGGGTCTTGAGATTGTAACTTATAAATTTATAATTTATAAGTCCCCAAGTCCTGGATCAATGTTTGTAAGTAAAGGCTTAAACTATGCATCATTACCCCATTGATCTCAAATATCTATGTGTGCTCTCTTGGGCAACAGCTATAGGATTTTTCTGCTAAGCACTCCTTTTGGGCAAAGCTAGATAATCATGATATATAAAGCATAAACAATGTAAAACATGGATGAAAAGTAAAAACATCAAAAAGATTTCTTCTCAATACTCTTTTTATTAAAGATACACCAGCAAGCCGCCTCATTAAAAACCTTCCAGTCCCCTTAGGTACCCTGGTAAGGAAAAGAGCGCGTCTGAAACCTGCTAGGTGTTACATCGTGTGTTACATAACTCGGCCTAGGCTCATGTTCACTAGGTATAATATGGGCGAAGATGAGCAATGTTCCACGGCCGCTTCGTCTCTTCCATAGGAAGGATAGCATGATCCGTGGTGTTCTCTTCACCTTTCTCTCTCACATCAATCAGATAATACGATCCATTGTGCAGATTCCGACTGATAAGGAACGGTCCTTCCCATGGAGGAGTTAACTTGTGCATTCCTGCCTCTTCTGTCTCAGGCGTAAACTAGATCTCCTTCCTGGAAAGTTCTTGATCTGACTCGGCGACTGTGATAGCACAGCAAATCCTGCTGATAAACTGCAGACCGCTCCAATGCTAACTCACGCTCCTCTTCCAGAGCATCAATCGAATCCTCTCTTGCAATTGCATTGCTTGACTCCACATATGCTGCCACTCTTGGCGAGTCATGGACTATATCACTCGGTAGCACTGCATCCGCTCCATATACCAGAAAGAACGGTGTGCGCTTGGTTGACCTATTCGGGGTTGTATTGATTCCCCAAACCACTGCAGGTAACTCCTTCACCCAAGCTCCATATGCTTTCTCAATCGGAACTCGAAGTCTTGGCTTAATTCCCTTCAGGATTTCTTGATTACTTCTTTCTACCTGACCATTGCATTGTGGATGTGCCACTGAAGCAAGGTCTAATCTGATTCCTTTCTCTTTGCAGAATATCTCTGTTTCACCGAGTGACATGTTGGTTCCATTATCTGTAATGATACTATGAGGATAACCAAACCGACTGATAATCTTCTTCAGAAACTTAACAACTTTGGAGGCATCACAACTTGTAACTGGCTCCACCTCAACCCACTTAGTGAACTTATCAACAGCCACCAATAGATGAGTTTTCTTGCAGGATGACATCTGAAAGGGCCCCATCATATCAAGACCCCAAACTGCAAACGGCCAGGTGATTGGTATTGTCCTCAATTCCTGAGCCGGCACATGCTCCTGTCTTGCATATCTTTGACATCCATCACATGCTCTAACAATCTGTTCTGCATCTCTGAAAGCTGTGAGCCAAAAGAATCCATGCCTGAATGCTTTGGCCACCAAGGACCTGGATGAAGAGTGATGACCACAGTCCCCAGCGTGTATCTCTTGCAAAATTTGTCGCCTTCGACTGATGAAACACATCGCTGATAAACTCCAGAAACACTTCGCTTGTATAACTCACCATCAATCACCGCATATCCGAGTGATCTTCTAACAATCTGCCGCGACATAACCTCATTACTCGGCAATATCCCTCTTATCATGTAATCCAGATATGGTTCTGTCCACTCTGGTATCTCATGTAAAGCTGCAACTAACTCAGAATCTTGATCTGGCTCATCATCATCCTCTTCAGTCGGTAACTTGACTGAGGGCTTCCATAACTCATCTAGGAACACATCTGGTGGAACTGGCTTTCTCCCTAAACCAAGTCTTGAAAGAGCATCAGTTGCTTCGTTTTTTCTCCTATCAATGTGGTCCACCTGGAACCCAGAAAAGAATCCAGCCACCTGATCAACTTCTCTTCGATAAGCTGCCATCTTTTCATCTTGCTATCCCAAGTCCCAGATACTTGTTGAGCCACAAGATCCGAGTCTCCAAAACACATGATCCTCTTGATATTCATCTCCTTTGCAATACGTAAACCATGTAACAAGGCTTCATACTCGGCAATGTTATTGGTGCAATCGAAGTGAATTTGCAGAACATAACTCATCTTATCTCCTTTAGGTGAAGTGAGAACCACTCCTGCTCCTGATCCCTCAAAAAGTTTGGACCCATCGAAATGCATAACCCAGGATTTGTATGTTGGCGACTTTGGAGGCGCCGTACTCAACTTTGTCCAATCATTAACGAAATCTACCAAAGCTTGTGACTTTATTGCAGTTCTCGGCTGATAAGTAATGTGATAATCACCCATCTCACTCGCCCACTTGGCGATTCTTCCTGTAGCTTCTGTATTGCATATGATCTCTGACAACGGTGCCCCACAAACAACTGTGATTGGGTGTTCTTGAAAATAATGCTTCAATTTCCGACTGGCCATGAATACTCCAAAAACTAACTTCTGCCAATGTGGATATCTCTGCTTGGCTGGGTCAAAACTTCACTAACATAATAAACCGGCCTCTGGACCGGGTATTCTTTTCCATCATCTTTTCTCTCGACCACAACCACAACACTTACTGCTCGTGAACTTGCAGCTATGTATAACAACATGGGCTCCTTAGGTGTGGGAGCCGCTAAAACTGGTCTTGCTGTTAATGTTGCTTTCAATGACTCCAAAGCTTGATCGGCTTCTTCATTCCAAACAAAGTTATCTGTTTTCTTCAAGAGCTTGTACAAAGGAATTGCTTTCTCACCCAATCTGGATATGAACCGGCTCAACGCCGCCACACAGCCTGTAAGTTTTTGGACTTCCTTCAGGTCAGTCGGTTTTCCCAACTTCATGATTGCATTGATCTTCTCTGGGTTTGCTTCTATCCCTCGCTCGGACACGATAAAACCGAGTAAATTTCCTGCTGGGACTCCAAACACGCACTTGGTCGGGTTAAGTTTCATGTCATACCTCCTTAAGTTTGCAAACGTTTCCCTCAAGTCATTGATGAATGACTCGGCTTTCTCAGTCTTGATCACAACATCATCAACATATGCGTGGACATTTGACCAATCTGTTTCTCAAAGCAATTCTGGATGCACCTCTGATAAGTTGCACCTGTGTTCTTTAGTCCAAATGTCATTGTCTTGTAACAATATGCTCCAAAAGGTGTGATAAACACTGTTTTCTCCCAATCTTCCTCAGCTAACTTGATCTGATGATACCCAGAATATGCATCCAGGAAACACAAAAGGTCACTACCTGCTACTGCATCAATTATCTGATCAATCCTTGGTAAACCAAACGGATCTTTCGGACAATGCTTGTTCAAACTGGTGAAATCAATTCACATCCTCCACTCATTATTATTTTTCAACAGTAGAACCGGGTTAGCCAACCACTTGGGATGCATAACCTCCATGATAAATCCTGCAGCCAGTAAACGTGCTATTTCTTCTCCTACAACTTTTCTTCTCTCCTCATTCAATCTTCGCAGCCCCTGTTTAACCGGTTTTGCGAATTGAGTCGGTATGCCTGGCATGTCACTAGGTTTCCATGCAAAGACATCCCGATTCTCACGGATGAATTCGATGAGCGCGCTTTCCTATTTATCATTCAGATTCGACCCAATAGAGAACTGCTTGGACGAATCACCCGGCACAAAGTCAATCATCTTGGTATCTTGGGCGGCCTTGAACTTGGCCCTTTCTTCGGTCGTTGGTCTCTTTAATGTAGTTCTATTATTTGGGTTAACAGTGGCTTTGTAATAATTCAACTCTTCTTCCGCACACGCTTGTTCTGCCATGACGGCGCCCCTTCTTCACATTGCAACAAAGCCATCTCTTTGCTCCCACAAACAGTGATAATCCCCTTGGGCCCTGGCATCTTCATCTTCAAATACACATAACACGGCCTCGCCATAAATTGAGCAAACACATTGCGACCAAAGAGAGCATGATACGGGCTTTTCAACTTCACCACCTCAAACGAAATCATCTCTGAACGAAAGTTCTCCCGTGACTCGCCAAACGCTACTTCCAATGTGATCATACCCTCTGGTTTTGCTGACTTTCCTGGAACGATACCATGAAAAATTGTCTTTGTTGGTTGAAGTTGCTTGGCCGTGAGACCCATCCGAATGAAAGTATCCCAATACAAGATGTTGATGCTACTGCCTCCATCAGTAAGAACCTTGTGCAAAACATAACCCGACACTTGAGGTGCAACAACCAAAGCCAATGACCCGGGCGCATCCACTCGTGGCGGGTGATCCTCTCTGGACCAGGTGATCGTCTGCTCTGACCACTTCAAATACCTTGGAACCGATGGCATAACAGCATTGACATCTCTTTTCTTCAACTTATGCTCCCTCCTGGAGCCGTTTGTGGTGTAAACATGATACACACCTCTATTCAACTCCTTAGGATTTGGCTGAAACCCGACTGATCCATTACTTGGCCCAGGTTGTCCGCCTCCTGTATTTCCTCCAGCTGGTGGTCCGTTGGCCGGGTTATTTCCATTACCCGACCTCGGACGATTTCCTCCCATGCTCATCCTGGCAAACTCCTCGTTCTTCCATCTCTGAAGATCAACACACTGTGCCAAAGAGTGATTTGCCGGTTTACCGTTCCTGCTGTGACGCGGACAAGGCATATTGAAAGCTTCTTGGGGATTAGCCGGTCCTCGGAAATTTCCTCTATTACTGCCTCGATAGTTATCATCTCGCCGCTGAAACTTATTATATCCAGTGCTTGTGTTTGCCACCAAATCTGATCCATTATCATGATGCCTCTCGGCTCCATTGTTGTTGTTGTTGTAGTTGTTGTGAAGGTTGCCATTGTTGTTGCCTTTCCCTCCATTGTTGCCATTTCCTTTTCCCTTATCTTCCTCAACATCATCCCGGGTCTTGTCTGTGGATGCGTGCTTATTATCCGCTTCCATCAGCTGTCCCATGGTGATCGTTTCTGCTTCTCCAGTTGCCTTGAGCCGACCCATCTTCTGAATAACCGGGTCATATCTGCAAGTCTTTTCCATTGATGAAACCGCTGCTGCTGGTGTGATCCCCTTTGATGAGTGAATAATAGCTGTAATCCGGCGCATCCAGTGACGCGCTGACTCACCTTTCCTCTGAACACAACGCTCCAAATCCTCTATGGTGAATAACCTTTCACATGTGCCCTTGAAGTTCTTCACAAACAACACTTTCAACTCATCCCAAGAATTGATAGATTTCTCGGGTAATCCATTAAACCATAACTTTGCTGCTCCTTCACTCATCATCAAGTACATGTACCTCGTGCACAAGTTTGCCGTGGCATTACGAATGCTCATCGTCATCTCGTAACTGCTGAGCCATGTTTCTGGATCCATGCTTGGGTCATAATTGGTGACTTTGCTAGGCTCTTTGAACTTTTCAGGGAAAGGTTCACTCTTGATAGCATCTGAAAGACATTTAGTTCCAACCGGGTTAAGTAATGAAGAAACTCGGCGAACCTGACCGGGTAATTGGTGCGTTGCCCATCAATCCTGCCTCAGGCTGTCCTCCAGCTCCTCCGGCGACACCTAAGGCCGGGTTTGCGCTTGACGCACGCCGTGCTCTTGAGTTGTTGACGATCGCTTGAGCCACAGATTGGGCCGGTGCCGGCTGATGTGGCCGCGGCGCCGGCTGATTCTGAGCTGATCGCTGCTGATGCTGACCCGAACGTTGAGGCTGCGGGGCCGGGTGATCTTGATTCCGCTGTGCGTTCCGGACGCCTGATCCGGCTGCTCTCGGTGTTTCTCCATGATGACTCCGGCTGTTATATGGTGTTGAATGTAACGCTCCACTCTTATCTGGCATATTGCCTTGCTGTGTGATTGCAGTTTTCAACATCTCAATTGCTCTTCTTGCTTCTCTGGCCGCGCGTGTGGTGTCATCCTCGCTTACTGAAGCTTCTGTTCCATCATTGTGATTCCTCAGAGTATACACCGCAGCACGTTTCATGATCCTAGATGCCGGCTCATAGTCCTCCTCATCAGCCTCATATACATATCTTTCATCGAACAATGGAAGGATTGACTCGGTATCCGTATCGAAATCTTTCTCCGACTGAAACTCCGGCTCGTAAGCCCGGATGTTCCCCTGACTCGGCGCATCATCGATTCCTCCGGTCCCGACTAATTCTTCTCCATCAGATTGGACGATGGTGGCGGCTCCTGAAACGGATTCGCACATAACCTCGTCATCAATTAGCTGAGTTGCATGAATCATACCTACGAAGACGTTGATTCGGCCGAACGGGATCATCCAGCCGGTCTCCAGTGAATCTCCTTCCTCTTTCCAGCCGGAATTGTCGATGACGCGCTCTCCATGCAGATTCCTCTTGATTTCGCCGATCGCGAGTTTCTCCATCCCTCGCAGAGCTTCTCCCGTGATGAGGACAGCTTTGGTCGCAGGCCCCACGGTGGGCGCCAACTGTCGTGGGGTTAGCACTGCAGATGTTACCATAGGGTAACTTGAATGTTGGGGCAAGGCGCTCTGGTCCTTCAGGAGATTGTCACGCTCGTTGGGGAAAAAGGTTTACCCAGGTTCAGCCTCTCCATTGGAGATAAAGACCTACTTCCTGCTTTGCTTGTTATTGATCTCGAGGTCTCGATAACTCGGCTACGATAACAGGGCCGGGTTACGAGACAGGTTACACAGGTTTCGCTTGATAGCGGTGATATCGATCTAGGATTGCTTATCTATCTAAGTTCTGGGAACCTGCTTATATAGATGCCGGGTCTACCGAACGTACAGGTAAAGACCGAGTTACATACGAGCTTGGAGTCCTACTCTAGGTTCTTCTCGACCTTCCATAGCTTCCAAGTCTCTAGGTTCCTTCCTTCATTCGGACTCCAGTTCTTCTAGGTCCTTCCTTCTATGGTCGAGTCATGTTAGGCATATCAGCCCAACTATAACCCGGCCCATGTCTTGCAAGTATAACCCGGACGAGGCCTTGGGTCGGCCGAGTGATCCTTCCTTGGTCATGAGTATACCGGGTTATAATCCCCCCAACAGCGCCCCGGCACGTCCGGGCGGCCCCAAACCTAGCTCACATATGGGCTGACTTTGAGAATCGTTGGACAACCCGTACGTTTGGGTTGAATTTGAGGTGGCCGGTTGGGTTCTTGTTTTGTGTCCGGGCGGTGTCCAGGTTGTCCGACCAGACGTTTAGGAAGGGTTTGTCCGGACGATTACTCTGTAGGCTCTAATCAGTTATGGGCATTACCGTTCTCAAAACGTGGATCCTCGCAAAAAATAAGCATCACCAATTCTTTTTAAAGATTTAATCCTTCCTAATTTCATACAATTTGCTTTTGAATCAAAGACACTATGAATTCTTTTTATCAATGTTAAATTTCTTAATTTTCCGTAACTTCGAATAAAGTAGTAAAGGTCTTATTCCTACGGAATGCACACAATTCTTCTGAAAAGTCCTACCAAAAATCAAACTAGAACTGCCATTTTTCTAAAGGTTTTAACCATTCCACATGTCCTACAAAAGCCTTTAAATCAAAACCAACGTAATTTCTCTATTCCACATAGATCATAGATTCCTTTTGCCTGTCTTCTGATACGTCTCCAACGTATCCATAATTTCTGATGTTCCATGCTTATATTATACCAATTGGTACATGTTTTATTTACACTTTATAGCATTTTTATGCATTTTCTGGGACTAACCTATTAACAAGATGCCACGGTGCCAGTTCTTGTTTTCTGGAGAGACACCACTAGTGAACTGTGGACCCTGGTCCATCCTTTTACATCTGATAATACAACCTACTGCAATCATTGTTCTCTTTCATTCTCTGCAAACAAACATCATTTTCCACACTATACGTTTAATCCATTGTTTTCAGCAAACCGGTGAGTTGGGGCAAACTAGTTTGATTGTGTTGTGCAGGTTCCACGTTGGCACCGGAATCCCTGGTGTTGCGCCGCACTACACTCCTTCGCGAACAACCTTCAGAAGTGACTTTGATCTCCTACTGGTCCGATTAAACCTTGGTTTCTCCCAACGAACGTGTGTCTTGCACGTATCACCTTCCTAGTAGGATCTAGCTAGTCAATAACATCTGTTTTGCCCCCATTCTTTTTATAGAATTTTAAAATCGGAGATATCATAAACCATTTTTTGTGCCGGAAATTTTGTATACCATTTCTAAAGCCATCGGATTGGATTCCCATTCTAAAAGAAAAAGGAGGTGTTGGCATACACCACTCCTTGAGCCCACTTTGCAAAAGCCAAATTAATTTTTTTAAGGATACGTCCGAGCGGACGCATCGGTTTCAAGAAGAAGAGGCTAAGAGGCCGTTTACAACGCGTTTAGGCACGCACGACTGAAACGCCATCCACCAAAAAGAGAAGGGATCACTCGCCAACCCTCCACCTATCTACGGGCCCTAGGCTACCCCTAAACAACCTAGCCAATCGCCACAAGTCGGCCTCGGCCTGCACCATCCTGGTGGCAGACTCCACCGATGGTCTATGCCCCTCAAAGACTACATTGTTCCTGTGTCTCCACAGACTCCAGCAAATCAGAGTGATCGCGGTCCACATATCCTTCACCTCATTGCCACCAAGCGTCCTCAGAGGCAGCCACTCCTCTAAACGGGCATCGTGGTCAGGGATCCAGTCTGCTCTCCCCCATCTAGACAGGAAGGAGGACCACACGTCTCTGGCTAGGACACAACCAAGCAGCAGGTGGTCAATATCTTCTTCCACCTGGTCACAGAAGGGGCAAGCAGCCGGTCTAGGAAGCCCCCGACGCCCTAGGCGGTCAGCTGTCCAGCATCTTTTCCTCAGTGCTAGCCAAAGGAAGAACTTGCACTTGTTGGGGGCTCGCGAGCACCAGATTTGCTGGGCCCCAGCCATCCCAACCTGGCCTTCAAAGAAAGCCGTGTAGGCCGACCGAGCTGAGTATTTGTGGTTGGCCTCCAGACTCCACCTAAACTCGTATGCGGTCCCTACGGACAGGGCAAAGCCCTCCACGCTGTCAGCCAAGGACAGCAACTCGCGTATCTCACGCACATCTAGGTCAGGGGGGACATCCTCGAGCCAACCGCCAGCGAGTCCTTCTCTTACTCGTCGGGAGCACCGGGCACTCTTGGGCACTTTAAGGAAGAGGCATGGAGCCACATCCTTTACCCGACCAAGCCCTCCAGGTAACCACCTATCCGTCCAGAAGAAGGTGGATGCCCCATCGCCTACCACAGAAACAGAGGCCGTCTCGAACAGCTCCCGTACCAAACGGGGAACCTGGATGTTGAACTCGAACCAGGGTTTTGACCTATCTGTCCTGCTAAGCCAGAGCCACCTTGCTCTCAGCGCCAGGTTCATGAGCCTCAGGTTAGGAATACCGAGGCCCCCCAAGCGCTTGGGCATGCAAGCTCTCTTCCACGCAACCAAACAGTGTCCTCCACACGCGTCTTTGCGCCCCGCCCACAAGAATCCGCGAATGATCTTCTCAATCGCCACGAGGGTTTCAACCGACAAGTTCAGCGACATCATAGTGAAGATCGATACCGCTGAGAGAGTGGTCCTCACAAGCTCAAGCTGCCCTACGCGGTTCAGAAGCCCTGCCCGCCACCTGGGGAGGTGGCTGGCCACACTATCCACAATATACTGGAGCTGAGCCACCGTCAACTTCCTAAGGGAGAGAGGAAGACCCAAGTACCACAGAGGAAACGGCAGCAGTGGACATTGTAGCTCCTGGGCCACCAGCTGAGCCTCATGCTCTCCACAGCGTATCAGGTGCGCCGAACATTTCTCCAGATTCGCCCTCAGTCCTGAGACCATACCAAAATCTTCAAGTAGCTGCGGGAAAACTCTGAGGTCTCCCGGTAGCGGCCGGAGGAATGTCACCACGTCGTCGGCATAGATCGATGTGCGGTGCCTAAGCCCCGTCTCTGCGAGCGGCGCCAACAATCCACAGGCTGTAGCCCTCTCAATCAACAGGTGCAAAACCTCCATGATAAGGATGAAGAGTTGCGGCGAGAGCGGATCCCCTTGCCTCAGTCCACGCCTGTTGAAGATCTTACCGCCGGGATGTCCATTAAGGAGCACCCTTGTGGAGGCGGATGACAAAAGGGCGCAGATGGTTGCAATCAGAAGCTCACCAAACCCCATCTTTCGCAACACCTCCACCAGGAAGGCCCAACTGACTGTGTCAAAAGCCTTGGTGATGTCGAGCTTCAAGAGAACTGCCGGGGTTTCTAATCTATGAAGTTTCCGCACTGTGCATTGGACCATCATAAAGTTGTCATGCAAGCATCTTCCTCGAACAAACACGCTCTGATGCGCACCCACCAACTGGGGTAGAGAGGGGGCCACCCTGCAGGCCACCACCTTGGCGACGAGCTTGGCGAATCCGTGAATCAAGCTAATAGGGCGGAAGTCCCGCACCTCTTCAGCCCCCACCTTCTTAGGCAGGAGGGTGATGAGAGCTTGGTTGACAGAGCTGAATACACGGGCGTCCCAGCGAGAGAGTGAGTCAAAAGCCTCCATGACGTCCTTCTTGATGATTCCCCAACATGCCACATAAAATCTGATGGAGAAACCGTCAGGACCCGGACACTTGTCCAACGGCATGCCTCTAATAGCATTCCACACCTCCTTCTCTAAGAAGGCCATCTCCAAGTGGGACAGATCCACAGTGGGCATCTGTAGGATGTCCAGGTCGAAGGAGAAGGGGCGATCGATCTCAGTGCCAAGCAGATCGTCAAAGAAGGAGTCCACGGCCTCAGCCTTGTCTACATGCTCGGTCTTCCTCGTCCCATCGACCATAAGGTGGCCAATGAAGTTCTGCCGCCGCCGGTGGCTGGCGTGCGTGTGGAAAAACCTAGTGCAAGCGTCACCCTCTCGCAACCACAGCACTCTCGCACATTGCCTCGCCATTGTGCGCTCGAGGGATGCCAGACCAAGCAACTTCCCTTTGAGGATTTTACGAAGTCCTCTCTCCTCTACCGAGAGAGTCCGGGATTCCATGGCCACATCGAGGCGAAAGATCAGCTCATTGGCCATCAGAATTTGAAGCTTGATGTTGCCAATGAACTTACTACTCCACCGAGCTAGACTCTTGGCTGTGGCCCGAAGCTTGAGGTCCAACCTTTTGAACGGGTTGACCTCCGATTCCACCGACGACCAAGCTTCCTCTACAACCTCGAGGAAGCCCTCAGGCTTCGTCCAGAAGGACTGGAACTGGAATCTACGCCCCACATGCAAGTCTGAGGCTAAGCTGAGTACCAAGGGACAGTGATCAGACGGCCCTGACGAGTTCGCCGAGAGAAAAGCGTCTGGAAAAAACTCCTCCCAATCCACGGTCGTGAAGACCCTATCCAGCTTCTCCATGGTTAGTTGTTGGCGCTCGTTAGACCACGTGAACCTGCGACCATTGAGGTAAACCTCCTTGAGCTCCAACCTAGATAGCCTGTGCCGGAAGCACCGCATCATTGCGTGGTGGAGGACACCCTGATTTTTGTCCTCCGGATCAACAATGAGGTTGAAATCACCTGCCACCATCCACAGCCCTGCATGCAGGTCCCTAATATCCTGGAGCTCGAGAAGGAAGGCCCTCTTAGCGTCCACGCCCTGAGGGCCGTAAACCCCCGTGAACCACCATGCCTGCTCACCCCCAATTGAGATGCTAGTGGTGAGCGCATTAGTCGTCAGGTGAGGGTTGGTGACTGAGACAAAAGCAGACTGCCAGGTGAGAAGTATGCCACCACGAGTCCCCACGGCCGGCAGGTAGAGGAACCCGTCAAAGGCCACACCGAGACAGTCTCGGACAATCTGATCCGTGATGATCTCCATCTTGGTCTCCTGGAGGCAGACTATCTTGGCCCCAGTGGCGACATCGCCTGAAAGATCACCGCTCTACGCGCCCCCGAATTCAATCCATGCGCATTCCAGATGGCAAACACAAGATCGAGCTCCAACATAACTAAAGGCACGAAACTCAGAGAGTACAAGGATCAAATACAAGACTACAGATACACATGCCTAAGTAAGGCACTCCACCGGTAAATCCTCGGATGTCGGCAATACGTCAGGGAGCCACCCAAATAGACCTAAGATCACATCAATGTGTCTCTGCGGCAACGGCTGACGAAAGAGGTCCAGGTACGCATTCAGCGCCTCATCCCTGATGGTCTCGCCTTCCCTCGCGATCTGCAGACGCGTGATCAGCTCACGCTGTTGACGCTTCACTGGCGTCCCCGCAGCAAACTTTCCACGGTTTCTAGCACTGCGTCTCACTGGTCCACTGTAGATCCTATTAGCCCTGCTACGCCTGGCCGGCCTGTCCAGAATTGCCACCACCGGCTTGGTGCAACTCTTTCTGAACTGGTCCAAGTCCTGGGCTACGACCTCAGCCGGCCCATCCACGGCCGCCGCAACTTGCTGGCCCGGCCCATCCTGCGTGTTGCCCTCGGAGAGCAAGACAGAGAAGCACTCAAGCACCGAGACAGGTGAGCTCTCGCGCCCAAACTTTGACTCGGGTGTGACAGGCGAGAGGGACCCAAAACTGACAGGGGACAACAGCCCCGCTGAAGTGAGCATCAGCTCGTCTCCTCCACGTGGCGACCTAGCAGCAAAATCCACGCACCCGCCACCGAGCGCACCAAGCTGAGACTGGAGTTTCGAAATTTGAAAATCGTCCACGGCTTGGCCTCCACGCATCAGCCCTGACGGCTGTCTGATCCCTTGACTGCTTTTTGCGCTACAACCAAGCGCAGGATCAGATTGGTCCAGGGTCCTTGCAGAGCCTAGCAGTATCTTTGCAGCCTCCTCCACTACTTTTGCTTCACGTGGCAGTTCCCCAACGGCCAGGTCCAAAGCAGGAGCAGCAGGTCCACGTGCCAGGGCCGGAGTGGCCAGCGCTGCTTCCAGCCGCATTGGATCCCAGCTCCGCATCGCATCCTCTGCACATGCTCGGGTCCCACCATCAGCCAGGAGAGGGTCGGGCGACCGGTCAACCTCCTCCACGTCACCATCTGTTTCGGCTACCCACGCACAGCAGCCGCTCGGAACCTCCTGCTAGCCTGCCGGCGAACGCCGCCGGCCGTCACGCCCCAGCTGCGGCTGCGATCCGCGTGGGGGGCAGGCCGGCCATCTCTGCCTTGGTCACGCTCGTCACGCAAACCTCGGCCCCTTTCGTGATCCTCGCCATGGCCATCGCTGGAACCACCTGCGCCACCGCCCGACCCCGGTGAGCTTGGCCACGACGAGAGCCCTCTCTCCGCCTCTGAGATGATACGCAGGTAGATGATGTAGCGCAGCATGCTCTTCTCCAGCGGCATCGGCTTCTCCCCCGGCAGGACTAGCACGTCATCCTCGTCAAGCGCGTCGCCGGGTTCCTCTATCCAGAGCTCCTTCTCCGCGGGAACGCGCTCGATATCGTCGACCCACGCCGTGGAGCTGAAGGTTTGAAGATTCACGCCGCTTGCCGACGCCGCGCCGAGCCCTTCAATCCATGCCGTTGAGCCAAGCAAGGCTCCCACCGTTGTGCGACTCCATGCGTGCGCCGGGATGCCGGTGATCTCCAGCTGCACCCTGTGGCGCATGGTGCAGTGCGCCGCCTGGAGCTGGCGATTCCACGGGGAGAAGCGGAGCGTGAAACCTCTGTCGTCCACGACGCCGGCGGTGGCCGCATCGTCCCTCATCCTCCTGCTCGATAACCGGAACAGAAAGTTGGCCGGCCAGTGGAGGTGCACAGAGAAGTTCTCTGCCACCTTGGGAACCTGTTCCGCAACTGCACGCCCCGCTTCCTCCGGCGAGATGCTCCGTCGATTACCGGAGATGAAGGCGACCAACGCCCAATGCAGAGCAGCCTCGTCCCGATCGAGTTCCGCTGAGCGAGGTAGAATGACCACCTCACGCTGCGGCTTTGCCTCCATGGGCTATTTCCCGCGCGACCTCTCCACGTCCGGCGACCGCTGCGGCGAGCGGGAGCGGCGTTCCCTACCTCTCCCGGCCGGAGAGGCGGAAAATCCTCCTCTGACGGCGCCCACCGGCCACCTAAGTCCACGCCACGGCCGTGGCCAGAACCAGCGCCGCGCTGGCCTCCACGGTCACCACGTCCGTCCCGGTTGCCTGCGGCCATGCCACGCTCGGGCGGAGCGGCGCGAGAGGCCGCGGACTCCACAAGACCCAGGGGCGTCGAAGGCGGGACCCTGGCGCCTATGTGCGCGTGCACCGGAGTGCGGCGCTGCTCCACGTGCTCCGGCGGCGAGGGGGGAGTTCTCACGCCGATGCGTTCGTGCACCGGAGCGCGGTGATGCTCCCCGAACCTCTGCTGCGGTGGCTCCAACTCGCGCCTCGACGGGAGCCCTCCAACGCTCTCCCTCCACGGCCCGATGCCCAGCTCTCGCATCCATGCCCCGCTGCGCCGCCGGCATGGCACCTGCGCGCGCCTCCACAGGAGCCCTCCAACGCTCCCCATCCACGGCCCGCTGGCCAGCTCGCACGTTCCCGCCCAGCTGCGCCGCCGGCCAGAGACGCCGCGTCGCCTGCGGGCAATCCCTGGCGTGGTGGCCGTCTTCCTTGCACTTGAGACATTTGGTGTCATTGGGGCACTCGCTCGAGATGTGCCCCGGCTACGCGCAGTTGAAGCAGTTGCCGGCGAGGTCCGGTGGCAGGTCGTCGCGGATGACCAGGGCCGGGAGCTGCGGTCCACGCCGGCACTTCGGCCAGCCACCTCCTCCACCATGGAGCCAGGGCCGGGGGGCGCCCTGCTGCGGAGCAGGGGCCGGCGGCGAACGAGCGCGACGCAGAGGCGCCACCCGTGGCGGAGAGGCAGGCTTGGAGCTGACCGCTACAGGAGAAGGCGCAGGGGAGCGAGCCGCTGCGGAGCACTTCACAGTAGGAGCGCGGCGAAAAATCCTCTTCGTCGTCGGAGTAGTCCGCCCATCGGCGAGATTGCGAGGACTCGGGAGGCGAATCCATGGCTGGGCACGGCCACGGCGAGGGGCGAGACGGCGGAGGCGAGGGGCGAGGCGGCCGAGATGGCCGCCGGGTCCTGCAGCGGCGCGGCGCGCGGCGGCGGCGCTCTAGCTCCTAGCTCTCCGTGGGGAAGGGAGTTCTCGTATCTGACGTTCAGAATTTCGGCAGACCCAACGAACGACATACCAAAATTAATTATGTTCATCTAGTTTCCGTTGGAAGTGATGGTCACCTAACGAACGACATACCAAAATGGAGGGATTCTGCTAGTGCGGTGGTGGCTGGTGCCTCGCATATAAAATGGTAACTAAAGTGCATAGCGACAAAATAGACGACAACGAGCGAACAACTGCAATATAGAAATGTGGCACTATCACGAGCCAATTCCGGAATGAACTTGTCGACAATGATTCGTGACTTTGCCCGACTGAATTTGTTTTCTGTGTAGCGATTACTGCACTTGAATATTAGAGCTTGTACTCACTCCGTTTTAAAATATAAGATTTTTAACTGTTTCTCACATTAATATGTACACATATGTATGCAGACATGTTTTAGTATAGTTCACTCTTTTTATATGAATCTAAACAATAAGTGTAACACATAAAACATCTTATATTGCGTAATGGAGGGAGTACTTTTCTCGTTTTTACAGAGGAATCTCATATAAAATTCTGGATAATTTCACACAATTACACTGAAAGAGGTCTTAGTTTGTACGTTTAGATCTTGGTTAATAAGCATATGACTCTTAACGCCAAGCACAAAAGAAAATGTCATGTATTGGTTATTTTATTTATTCAGAACTTTTGACTTGTGTTGGTTTAATATGTTCAATCTCATATTACACAAACCAGCACTATTGTTGGCCTTGTTGTCAAAACTACTCATTTACCCCTTTTTATACAAACCACGAACTATATATGTACCATATTTTATAAAGGTCCAAATTTCAAATTAAAGATGTTAAATAACGGATCTGATGACTAAGGCCCACGAGCGGTGATGATGTGGCATTACATGTCCATGTGTCATCAGCCGGCGAGTCTCGAATCTTTTTGAAAAGTATAAAAATGTCATAATTTTTTGCGGATTTCACAAAAAGTGATGAAACTTTCAGACAGTTAATCCAAATTGTTTCAAATGTTTCCATATTAGTTCGTTCATATTGTTTCGGTTACTAGGATTTTTCTGAAAAGGTTGAATTTTCACAAAATATTAACCGGATCCCAGAGGAAGTGACAAAACTTTTAAACGACTGGTCTAAATTATTCAAAATTTATCCAAATTAGTTAGTGTAGATTGTCACACGATGACATGTTGGCCCGGCCGTTGTATCTGATTTTAATCCGCGTAATCTGAGATTTGAATCTGTATGTAACTTATTATACGAATTGTTGATGATTTTTGCAGTATGTAAAGTGAGTAGCGCTTGCGCGACAAAACTGACGGGTGCTTTCTGCAATTTTCTCAGAACAATTCGCATAAAGATGATCGAACAGTAGCTAGCTAGTAGTAGTAGCGAGCATGTGTAGTCAAACTAAACTCGCTGGCAACGAACTCCGTATAAAACAAAAGTGACAACGAACAGCTGCGTACGTACGTTCCTGGAAACCAGGTACATATACTAGCTTGTTGGTTTTGTGGATAGGGTATGAGTACGTGAGTGCGCTACACCAGCGAAGGTTGTTGGCTAGAGGAATGACATCTGCCCATCGCCCCATCTTGCATGGACTCAGCACTCAGGATGCAGCTGCAGATTAAATCGCGTCTTCTTCTTTGTCCACGCATCTTAAGAGCATCTCCAGTCGGAGCGTCTAAATGGCCGCTCAAAGGCCTTCCGGACAGGGCCTTTGGGCGTTGTCCGGAATGCCTGGCGCATTTGGGCGCCGTCGCTCCACACTCGCGCCGTCCAAAACGGCCACCCAAATTTTTTTCCCATTTCTACTGCCGAAGTTTTACGAATTGGTATGAGAAATGGCTAGATATCCATAGTTTAAGCCACATTCGGCCACAAATTTAAGTTTTTTGCCGCCAAATTACAGATCCAAAATATGCCGCCAAAAATTGCCGCCAAAATACGCCGGGAGATTTCGTTACCCGACGTCCGATTGCCGCCGCGCCGCCACCGGCAGGTCTAGATGTCCCCGGGCTGGCGCACGTAGCCGTCGCCGGGCTGGGTCATGTCGGGGTCCTCATCGTCGACGACGCCGGTCCCGGGCGTGACATTCTCGTCGTTCTGGGGCGGCTGAACGAGCCCGAGCTCCTGTAGGATCGCGGCGCGATACATGTCGTGCGCCGCCCTGGCCAGTGGATCCATGTTGGAGACGTCGGCCGTCAAGATCATGAAGTCCTGGCTCTGCTTCTTTTTGGCGGGAGGGATGGCGGGAGAACTGGCGCGAGATTGGGGATTTTGGTGAAAAAATTGGGGGGGAGCCGGCATTTATTGCGAGCGCCGTCTCCCTGCCAGGCGTGGCCCGCGCGTCGGAGGCGGCCGTTTCGTAGTGTCCGGGGCCGCCCCAAGTTGAGGGCGTGGGTTGGGCGTGCCGGACACAAAACTGGGCCGCGCCGGACCGAAATCAGATTTGGGCGGCGCGAGTGGGGAGAAAAACGTGTCCGGCACGCCCCAAAGGCCTTTGGACGGCCATTTGGGCGCCCCGACTAGAGATGCTCTAACTAATGTTCACCGGCTTTTGCTACCTCCAGTGAACTCAAAATGGTTAAAAAAAATTGTTGCACGGAAAAAAAAACAGGGAAACCCAATCCAGGATTTACTCACGTGAACTTAGAGGATAAAAAAATGAGAATATGGGAGCGACTAGGTCTCTGTTTAAGTCAACTCTCACTCCGATGATTCCATCCAGTTACATATGCAAATGAAAATTTTAGTTGCAACTCACGAATCGTGATACAAATATGATGGAATTAAAGTTGAGTGTGTTCTAACTACTAACTTACTTCTCTCGAGTGAGAAATAGCAAAACCAAAAGAATATAAGTAGGTCCTTCACAAAGAAAAAAATAGTGATTTTGATGATTTGCCGCAACAATTTCTACCATATATTTACCATGTCACATTTATGCTTATTTTATACAACCAATTCTTCAGAGTGTGTCCAAGTGAACCCATGAATCAGGTTCATTTTCCCAGCTGGAAAACACTGGCTGCGCTAGTTTTTCGTTGTTCAAAATTGTTAAAGTAACATCAGCATACATGGGTTTAACCGTAAAAAGATCAAAAGTTGTGAGTGTATATAGAACTCCTGATAAGTATGACTCGAGACGGTTCTAAGCTAGGCTTTCAGGCCGAGTGATAAAGCAGTTACTTTAATTAATTCGGCAGAGCAACTTGCAAATACGTACCATCACGATGTGTTTAGATGATATTACTAGATGGAACATTGGCCTACCGCTCCACTATGCACGGCTGAAGGCGACAAATTTCCAACCTCTCGTTGACAAGATCGGAGCCCGCCTCGCGGGTTGGAGAGGCAAGCATTTCACAAGAGCAGGGAGGGTAATTCTGGCACGCTCGGTGCTCTCATCTATGGTCACATACTACTTGAAGATTTTCGTTCTCCCAAAGTAGGTGCTCAAACGAATTGATAAAATTCGAAGAGGCTTCATTTGGATGAAGGGGAGCGCTGACCCGGGAACTACCAGTCATCCTCTTGTCAACTGGAGTACAGTTTGTAGGCCGGCTGAGCTGGGAGGTCTCAGGGTTGCTGATCTTGAGAAGTTTGGACGTGCACTGCGGCTGCGTTGGGCTTGGCTTGCTTGGCTTGGCTTGGCTTGCTTGGACTGATGACACTAGACCTTGGATTGGAGCCCGCCTCCCATTCACGGCGGTCAACATGGACTTCTTTTGCGCATCAACGAGGATCACGTTGGGTGATGGTAAACAGAGCCTATTCTGGTATGACTCGTGGTGTCAAGGTGGCCCTCTAAAGCAGCGCTTCCCGAGCCTCTACAAGATCGCCACTAGGAAGCACATGACCGTTGCAATGGAGCTACAGGATGCAAAGTGGATTCGGATGCTACAAAACATTACCACCGCATCGCAGCTCAAGTGTTTTGTCATGATGAGGAGTGCGGTCCAGGAGGTGCAGCTGCTACCTCAGCCGGACATGATCACGTGGGTGTGGACAACATCCAGGATCTACACGGCTGCCTCGGCATATAGATGCCAGTTTCTTGGCGCGCACGCCCCTTTTGACACAGAGAAGATATGGAGGGCTCTGATGTCTACGCACGCTTCTATTCTTGTAAACAGTGTTGGGCCTCCAAGAGCAGAGGTTTGTAGGACAGCAGCAAGTTTCCCTTAAGTGAATCACCCAAGGTTTATCGAACTCAGGGAGGTAGAGGTCAAAGATATCCCTCTCAAGCAACCCTGCAATTAAGATACAAGAAGTCTCTTGTGTCCCCAACACACCTAATATACTTGTCAGATGTATAGGTGCACTAGTTCGGCGAAGAGATAGTGAAATACAAGTAATATGGATGATTATAAGTAGTAATTGCAATCTGAAATAAAAATGGCAGCAAGTAAACATGTAGCAGAACTTGTTGTAAATGGTGTTTCAATGCTTAGAAACAAGATCTAGGGATCATACTTTCACTAGTGGACACTCTCAACAATGACAACATAATTGAATAAATAAATGCTACTCTCAAACACTCTCTTGTTGGATAACGAACACCATTCATTGTGTAGGGCTGCAAAAGCACACCTCAAGTCAGAGTAAACAAGCTCCACAACGTCATAAAGGAGTCACACACGATGCGCACACTGTCACCGTCACACCGTGGAGAGTGAATCCGGAGTTCATATTAAAGTAACCTCTAGAGTGGCATAATAGATAAAGAGTAACATCTACTTATTTAACTAGATTACAAAGCTCATGATCACATAAAGATCACACCATGGGAGAGAGAGATAAACCACATAGCTACCGGTAGAGCCCTCAGCCTCGGGGGAGAACTACTCCTTCCTCATCATGGGAGTCAGCAACGGCGATGAAGATAGCGGTGGAGTCGATGGAGATGGCTCCGGGGGCAATTCCCTGTCCTGGCAGGGTGCCGAAACAGAGACTTCTGTCCCCCGAAACTTGTCGTCGATGGCGGCGGCGCTGCGGAACCCCTTTCTGGAATATGACTGATTATTTTAGAGTTTCGCGTCTGGGGGAATAAATAGGCGAAGGGGCGACGTCGGTGGAGGCGCGGGGCCCGCTCCCCATAGGGTGGCGCGACAGGGGCCCCACCAGCGCTGCCATGTGGGGAGGGCGCCCTGCTGCCCCCTTCGTCTCTCCATCGGACTTCTGGAACATGTCAGGAAAAATAGGCATCTGGGATTTTGTTTCGTCCAATTCCGAGAATATTTCCATAACAGCTTTTCTGAAACCAAAAACAGCAGAAAACAGGAACTGGCACTGTGGCATCTTGTTAATAGGTTAGTTCCAAAATGCATAAAAATGCTATGAAGTGTGAATAAACATGTAGCTATTGGTATAAAACTAGCATGGAACATAAGAAATTAGAGATACGTTGGAGACGTATCAAGCATCCCCAAGCTTAGTTCTACTCGTCCTAGTAGGTAAACGATAACAACAATAATTTCTGAAGTGACATGCTACCAACATAATCTTGATCAATAATATTGCAAGGCTCATGTCATGAATGAAGTGACCAAAGCAATGGTCTATAGTTTGCTAACAGATAGATAATGAGTAAACACTGAATCAATAAGCAAAAGCTTTTCATAAATAGTACTTTCAAGACAAGCATCAAAAAGTTTTGCATAAGAGTTAACTCATAAAGCAATAGATTCTAAGTAAAAGGCATTGAAGCAACACAAAGAAGATTAAGTTTCAGCAATTGCTTTCAACTTGTAACTTGTATATCTCATGGATAATTGTCAACACAAAGCAATAAATAAGTGCAATAAGTAAACATATAAGAATTGTTCACACAAAGTTGACACAAGTGTTTGCTTCAGGGATAGAAAGGAGTAGGTAAACTGACTCAACAATAAAGTAAAAGATAGGCCCTTCGCAGAGGGAAGCAGGGATTAAATCATGTGCTAGAGCTTTTTAAGTTTTTGAAAACATATAGAGAGCATAAAGTAAGTGTTTGAGAGGTGTTTGTTGTTGTCAACGAATGGCAGTGGGCACTCTATCCCCCTTGTCACCCAGACTTTCAAGAGCGGCTCCCATGAAGGACGTTATTTCTACCCAAGGGTAGATCATCCCTCTTCTCTTTTGTTTACACATGCATATTTATAAATTGGTATGACACTCCTCCCAACCTTTGCTTACACAAGCCATGGCTAACCGAATCCTCGGGTGCCTTCCAACAATCACATACCATGGAGGAGTGCCTATTTGATAGTTTAACATTTTAATTGCTTCTGATAAATCATTGGCAAACATGTGAAGAGAATCAAATGGTTAAAGTTATAATTAATTGGGACTGGGCACCCCATTTGCCAGCTCTTTTTGCAAGTTATTGGATAAGCGGATGTATATGCCACTAGTCCATTGGTGAAAGTCTGTCATGAATAAATGACAAGGTGATAGAGTAAACGCCACATACTTCCTCATGAGCTATAAAACATTGACACAAATAAGGAGTAATAAATTTTTAAATAGTTTAAAGGTAGCACATGAAGTATTTACTTGGAATGGCAGAAAATACCACATAATAGGTAGATATGGTGGACACAAATGGCATGGGTTTTGGCTCAAGGTTTTGGATGCACGAGAAGTATTCCCTCTCAGTACAGAGTTTAGGCTAGCAATTTGTTTGAAGCAAACACAAGTATAAACCGGTACAGCAAGACTCACATGAAAACATATTGCAAGCATTATAAGACTCTACACTGTTTCCTTGTTGCTCAAACACTTTTACCAGAAAATATCTAGACCTTAGAGATACCAATCATGCAAACCAAATTTCAACAAGCTCTACGGTAGTTCTTTACTAATAGGCTTTTAACTACATGATGCAAGAGCTTAAACATGAAATACTTGAGAGCTCAAAACAATTGCCAAGTGTCAAATAAACAAGACAATGATCTATAGATGTGTCTTTTCGATATACCATCTACCACATGTTGCATTTTTGTTTCCAACCAAACACCAATCAACTTATTTCAACAAAAACTCTCCAAGTAATATACAAATGAAACAAGAGAGTACTACTCCACAAGAATTAACAGCTCTAAAAGAGATGCATGAAAAACAGGAGCTAAAAGCATAGCAGTAGCTAGATAAGAATACTCAAAAGATATAAGTGAAGAATATGAGTATTCACATGAAAAAGCGGAGCGTGTCTCTCTCCCACACAAGAATGCTAGGATCCAACTTTATTCAGAAAATAAAAACAACAAACAAAAATAAAAGCACACAGACGCTCCAAGTAAAATACATAAATGTGGAAGAATTAAAATATAGTTTCACTAGAGATGACCTGATAATTGTTGATGAAGAAGGGGATGCCTTGGGCATCCCCAAGCTTAGACGCTTGAGTCTTCTTGAATATTGCAGGGATGACCCACGGGGGCATCCCCAAGCTTAGGCTTTTCACTCTTCTTGATCACATCATATCATCCTTCTCTCTTCTCCTTGAAAACTTCCGCCACACCAAACTCAGTAACTCATTAGAGGGTTAGTGCATAATCAAAAATTCTCATATTCTACTATGACACAATCATTACCAAAGCTTCTGGACATTACTACAGCCACTGATGTTTATGGAGCAAAAAATCCAATCAAACATAGTAAAAGAGGCAATGCAAAATAAAAGGCAGAATCTGTCAAAAACAGAACAGTCTGGAAAGACGAATTTTTTCGAGGCACTTAACTTGCTCAGATGCGAAAATCAAACTAATGAAAGTTGCGTACATATATAGGATCATGCGTGATTTTTTCAGAATTTTTCGATTTTTCTGGAGTGCGTACAGCTCAAAACGTGGACAGCAAAAATCTGTCTCTGCGCAGAAATCCAAATCTAGCATCAACTTTCTATTAGAGACTTTACTTGGCACAACAATGCAATAAAATAAAGATACAAAGGAGTTGTTACAGAAGTAAGCAAGCTCCTTGACTCAAATAAAAGAAAATGCAGAAGATAAAATAACATGGGTTGTCTCCCACAAGCGCTTTTCTTTAAAGCCTTTTAGCTAGGCATGTGATTTTTATGATGCTCACATAAAGATGAGAGTTGAAACATAAAAGAGAGCATCAAGAAGCATATATAAAACATGTTTAAATCTAACACTCTTTCTATGCATAGGAGCCTTGTAAGAAAACAAGTCAATGAAGAACAAAGTGACTAGCATAGGAAGGCAAAACAAGTGTAACTTCAAAAATTTCAACATAAAGAGGGAGACTTAATATTATTGTGATATATGAAATCGGTCTCCCTCTCTCATAAGGACCAGTAGGTCTTAAAGTACCCAGCAAATAAAAGCAAATCAAGAGAAAGATCAAAACATTCATCATAAAGAGAAGAAATTTAGCAACATGAAATTTTATAACCATACTTTCTCTCTCAAAATAATTTTCAGCGGCATCATGAATAAACTCAACAATATAGCTATCACATAGAGCATTCTTATCATGATCCACATGCATAAAAGTATCATTACTCTCCACATAAGCATAAACATATCATTAGTAATAGTGAGAGTAAAAGTATCACATCCATCATTGTAATCATCATAAATAGGAGGCATAGAATAATCATAATGAATTTTATCTCAATAGTAGATGGACTGAAATATCATATTCATCATTGTAAACATCATATATAGGAGGCATATCATAATCAACATAAACTATATCCTCAATAGTAGGTGGACTGAAAATATCACAATGATTATAATCATCATATATTGGAGGCAAAGTACTATCAAAGCAAATTTCCTCCTTAAAGCTTGGGGGACTAAAAATATCATATTCATCACAACCAGCTTCCCCAAGCTTAGACTTTTCCATAGCATTAGCAATAATGGTGTTAAAGAATTCATACTAATAACATTGCTATCACTATTATGCAAACAAGCCTCCATAGGTTTTTTAATTTTCTCTTCAAAAGCATCATGTCCTAATTCAATATAAAGTTCATAAAGATCTCTAATTTTTTTGTTGTTTTCCATTAAGCCTAACTAGTGAAAATAAAAACAAAAACAAAAAGAATAATTGCAGAATCTAAAGGAGATACCTTCCAACACTTACCTCCCCGGCAACGGCGCCAGAAAATAGCTTGATGTCTACGCACGCTTCTATTCTTGTAGACAGTGTTGGGCCTCCAAGAGCAGAGGTTTGTAGACAGCAGCAAGTTTCCCTTAAGTGAATCACCCAAGGTTTATCGAACTCAGGAGGTAGAGGTCAAAGATATCCCTCTCAAGCAACCCTGCAATTAAGATACAAGAAGTCTCTTGTGTCCCCAACACACCTAATACACTTGTCAGATGTATAGGTGCACTAGTTCGGCGAAGAGATAGTGAAATACAAGTAATATGGATGATTATAAGTAGTAATTGCAATCTGAAATAAAAATGGCAGCAAGCAAACATGTAGCAGAACTTGTTGTAAACGGTGTTTCAATGCTTAGAAACAAGGCCTAGGGATCATACTTTCACTAGTGGACACTCTCAACAATGACAACATAATTGAATAAATAAATGCTACTCTCAAACACTCTCTTGTTGGATAACGAACACCATTCATTGCGTAGGGCTGCAAAAGCACACCTCAAGCCGGAGTAAACAAGCTCCACAACGTCATAAAGAGTCACACACGATGCGCACACTGTCACTTCACACCGTGGAGAGTAAATCCGGAGTTCATATTAAAGTAACCTCTAGAGTGGCATAATAGATAAAGAGTAACATCTACTTATTCAACTAGATTACAAAGCTCATGATCACATAAAGATCACACCATGGGAGAGAGAGATAAACCACATAGCTACCGGTTGAGCCCTCAGCCTCGGGGGAGAACTACTCCCTCCTCATCATGGGAGTTAGCAACGGCGATGAAGATGGCGGTGGAGTCGATGGAGATGGCTCCGGGGGCAATTCCCCATCCCGGCAGGGTGCCGAAACAGAGACTTCTGTCCCTCGAAACTTGTCGTCGATGGCGGCGGCGCTGCGGAACCCTTTCTGGAATATGTGGGGAGGGCGCCCTGCTGCCCCCCTTCGTCTCACCTTCGGACTTCTGGAACGTGTCGGGAAAAATAGGCATCTGGGATTTTGTTTCGTCCAATTCCGAGAATATTTCTAGAACAGCTTTTCTGAAACCAAAAACAGCAGAAAACAGGAACTGACACTGTGGTATCTTGTTAATAGGTTAGTTCCAGAAAATGTATAAAAATGCTATGAAGTGTGAATAAAACATTTAGCTATTGGTATAAAACTAGCATGGAACTTAAGAAATTATAGATACGTTGGAGACGTATCAGGCTCATGCTGAGCCAAAGTGCAAGTTCTTTGCGTGGCTTGTTGCGCACCGGAAAATACGCACGACGGATAATTTGGCGCTGCGAGGATGGCCTCATGATCCAATCTGCAAACTTTGCCGCATCCATCCCGAGATGGTGCAACACCTTTGCCACGAATGCACCTACACGAAAGCGGTGAGGGATGTTGTTTTGGAGGCAAAAGGCCTACCGATCCCTACTGATGCTTCCATGAGGGAATGGGACTTTGACGGATGGTGGCTGCAGTACATTGCGGGCTACCCGAAGGAAAAGAGCAGAACAGCGAGCGGGATTATCACATACATCATATGGGGGGTTTGGAAGGAACGCAACAGGAGGGTGTTTTCAAACACGGTCCTAAATGTTGGGGATGTGGTGCGTCTTGTGAAAGACGAGTTAGAGATGAGGGCTTACGCCTTCACGGATGACCCGAGAGACCGCGGTATCTAGTTTTTTTTTCTCTTCCGGGGTTTTTTCCCCTTTTGTGGCCTCCCCTAGGCCTCCCTCTTCGGAGGTTAATTTGTAAGACCTTGCTTTCCTTCTAATCGAATGGCAGTGTGCGTGTCTTAAAGCTTAAAAAAAAGTTCTCCGAATCTGAAGATGGTAGATGGTTATGCGAGTGGTCGTAGCTTAGCTCATCAGAGTTTAATCACAGGTTTAGCAATGATTTTTCTTATTAGAACGGAATATTCTTTAGTGAGAGGTGATGTTTCCGTCGACAGCGAGGCGTATTTGTTGACTTTGTCAATATATACCAAGACACACCCTGCTATCTCAGTCTTTCGGAGGTGATCTACCAGTATGATGTGCGTGCGTTCGTACTTTCTTAAGAGTGAGTGTGTGCGTGTGTTTTTAAGTGTCTGCGTTTATTATAGTGTGTTTTGGAGAAGAAAAAATGAACACGGAAGGTTCCATACGATACGATGGTTATGGATAGTATTGGAGAAGGTCTGCCTCCACTTATATCAGAGACAGATGGAATAAGAAATTGGAGGAAGTAATCAAAAAAGGAAAACAAAGATGACACGTAACAAGTGAGTGGCGATAACGATCGACTAGAGGTGTGGCCGGCGTGGACGACCGTTTAGCCAGCTGGCATGCAATAACCAACGTTAACGGCCCAAAACAATGCGAAGAACTGGAACAAGCAAACAAACAACAAACAGCGTGATCCATGGAAAAGAAAAACGGGCAGAGCAAGAAGTCAAAAAGAAGCTAGCTCCATTGTTTTGCATGGACGACGAAGCGGAGCCATGCACGTCCGCCTCAAAGTCGTACCGGACAAATCATTATCGTCTCGTCTTGCATCCACCGATCATCAGTATACATGCATGTATACGGCCAACAACCACCACGTAATTTTTGTACGTATGAGGTATGAGCGCGGCTAATTAAATGGACTAAGCGAATAGGGCTAAAATGATGATGGTTTTGAGCAATTCGTTCTGTAAACATCTCCCCAATGCATTTCACAAAAATTCTCCCCAAAGGCAAAACATGAACGTTCGGAGTTAGTTAAGCCTTATTATTTCTAAATATAAAACGTTTTGGTAGCTCAAATTTGAAACAGAGCTGGTATTACCTTTTCCAGGAGGAAGTGATCTGATCACGCTAATTATACCATCTAAGCTAGTACACACTTCATTTTTAATAATACTCTTTTGGGCGGTCACTGCATTATTCTTAATCAAGATGAGAAAGCAAAGGACGAGCATCCCTGACTCACACGTCACTCTATGTTCGTTCGGTCGTTGCAGCGGGTAACTCGTCGTGGTCGGCATTTTGCCTCCGGCCGTCGACGCCCCAACACCACATATACAATCGACAACTCTGCAGCCGGATTTTTCCCTGACTGCTGACCAATTAATGAGCATCGACACCTTAACAGAAAACGGCTTTCTTTTCTTTCTCCCTTTCCAAACGCCAAAGCTTTCTTCTGCCTCAGTTTCCTTTAGTTGCTGCCAACTAAACTAAACCACCGACTGACTGCTTCTTGTAGCTATCCTATGCAGGAAATTAGCACGGCCAGCAATACTACTATTTTTTGGCTTGTGCTAGGTGGTCAGGTCAGGTTCGATATATGGAACGGATGGATGACCAGAAACCGTGATGAACTGCCTCCGAAAACAACATCTAACCAAAAATATCGGATGCCAGGCAAACCGCACACACACATCATTCAATCAATCAACTTGCATGCACACACGCGTGTACTAAATTCCAGCACTCCGGCAGACTGACTGGTAACCAACCAACCAGCAAACAAACAAGCCAACAGATTAACAAACAGTCTCGCCTCAGCGTGACGTCGCCAACGGAACCTACGGACACACGATCGTAGTACATATATACAAAGGTTTATTTCTTTATTTTACCTTTCATCGAGATTGGATGTGTCCATAAAGAAGAGTTTTTTCTCATACTTCACTAGTCTTGCATTTTCTTACATGGTCACCTTCTCCTCCAATGTCACCTTCCTCTTCGCGACCACGACCATCCTCTCCTTGCTCGAAACAGGTTTTCGCCCCGCTTTATAAATAAAGTAACATGCCAAGCAAGTCCATACAAACACACACACCCGAGAAAAGCTAGAAAAGTATGCTAGGGCAGCAGCACAAGTAAGTCCAACCACAAGAGATAACAAGAGCTAGAACGAAAGAAGGGGGTAGGGCAAGGTGGGAAGAACAAAAAAGAGGAGGCGGCCCTCCGGCGCTAGCTGCTAGATGAAGAGGAGAGGCGACGTGCGGTCTCCAAAATTCTATCAAGCATGTCATCTAGCCGCCCACTGTCTCGCTGCCTAGAAAGCGGGTGCCACTCCTGAAAGAAAGCCAGAAATTTAAACATGGAGTCAGAAGCATGTCGAAGAAAGACCGGCTCTATCACCATCCTATTACGAATCGTCCAAAGGGTCCAAGCCATCGCTGCGAAAACCAACCAGAAGAGGCGTCGCCTCCCCCCGGTACGGTTCGCCTGGGTTTCCAAGAACTCACCGAGGTCTGAGGCCTGCCAAGCAGGACCAAGCGTCTCGTGGACAAGGTTCCATAGAAACCTGGCAGCAGGACAAGTGAACAGTATGTGGGTTCCCGTCTCAGGGATCCCACACAAGGGGCACATGCCATCCCCCGGTCCACGCCTCTTACGGACCTCCACCCCAGAAGGAGGGCTTTCCAAAGAGGCGAAGCCCAAGCTCTAACCGGACCACTGAAAAGACATCGATAGGCCGTCTTTACGGAGAAGGTCCCAGAGGCGCCAAGTGCCAGGACATAAGGTCTTTCCCCCTGGCAGTGCCTCAGGGAGCGAACCCCGCAGCTCCGACCAAGCTGTAGCCTCGGCAAGACCAAAGGTACGTCGAAACGAGATGTTCCAAACCCCATTAAGTCCTGCCGATGCCACCAACAACATCGGGTCCGAACAAATAGCAAAGAGGGTTGGGAACTGATACGTCTGCAACGTATCCATAATTTCTGATGTTCAATGCTTATATTATGCCAATTGCTACATATTTTATTTACACTTTATAGCATTTTTATTCATTTTCTGGGACTAACTGATTAACAAGATGCCAAACAGTGTCAGTTCCTATTTTCTGATGTTTTTGTATTCCAGAAAAGTTGTTCTGGAAATATTCTCGGAATTGGACGAAACAAAAGGCCAAGTCCCTATTTTTCTGTCACATACACGAAGCCCGAAGGAGAGACGAAGTGGGGGCACCGAAGCGCCCACACCATACGGCGGCGCGCCCCCCTCTGCCGAGCCGCCACGTGGTGAGGGGCCCACGGGTGCCCACCGACATCGCCCCTTCGCCTATAAATTCATCTGTTCGGGAAAACCCTAAATACCCGAGTCATATTTCACGAAAAGTTCCAGAGCCGCCGCCGCCGTCAACCCTAACTCGGGAGGGTTCTGAAGCTCTTCCCGGCACCCTGCCGGAGAGGGGAATCATCACCGGAGGGCTCTACATCACCATGCCTGCCTCCGGAGTGATGTGTGAGTAGTTTATCCTTGGACTATGGGTCCATAGCAGTAGCTAGATGGTTGTCTTCTCCTCTTGTGCCATCATGTTTAGATCTTGTGAGCTGCCTATCATGATCAAGATCATCTTATTGTAATACTACATGTTGTGTTTGCTGGGATCCAATGAATATTGATACTATGTCAAGTTGATTGCTGAATTATCATATACATGTTATTTATGATCTTACATGCTCTCCGTTGCTAGTTGATACTCTGGCAAAGTTGATGCTTGTGACTCCAAGAGGGAGTATTTATGCTAGATAGTGGGTTCAGTCTCCATTTAATCTGGGGAGTGACAACAACCTCTATGGTTGTCGGTGTATTGTTGCCACTAGGGGGAAAACGGCGATGCTTTGTCTAAGGATAATTGTGTTGCTTACATTATGCACTTTACTTAATGCAATAATCTGTTGCTTGCAACTTAATACTGAAAGGGGTGTGGATGCTAACCTAAAGGTGGATTATTTAGACACAGATGCATGCTGGATAGCGGTCTGTGTACCTTGTTGTAATGCCCAAGTAAATCTCATTGTAACCGGCATAACTTGTTCATGCATTGTTATGCACTTCTCTATTTGTCAATTGCTCAGCTGTAATTTGTTTACCCAACATGTTAATTATTTATTATGGAGAGACACCACTAGTGAACTGTGGACCCTGGTCCATTCTTTTACACTAATAATACAACCTACTGCAAACACTGTTTCCTTTCATTCTCTGCAAACAAACATCATTTTCCACACTATACGTCTAATCCTTTGTTTTCAGCAAGCCGGTGAGATTGACAACCTCACTGTTAAGTTGGGCAAAGTATTTTGGTTGTGTTGTGTGCAGGTTCCAAGTCAACCGTCAGAACTCCCTGCAACAGCACTTTTTCTGGCGCCGTTGACACCTTCAGAAGTGTCTTCATCTTCTACTGGTTCGATAACCTCGGTTTCGTATTGAGGGAAAACTTGCTGCTGCACTAATCATACCTTCCTCTTGGGGTTCCCAACGAACGTGTGTCTTTCACGTCATAAACACTTTTTCTGGCCCCGTTGCCGGGGAGAGGAGGTACTTCTGGAAGCTCTTGCACTCCCGACAAGACGCCACTTTTTCTGCCGCCGTTGCCGGGGAGATCAAGCCTTCTGCAAGGGGAGTCTCTCACTTCCAATCTCTTTACTTTGTTATTGTCTTGCTTAGTTTATTTTTGTTTTGTCTTGTTTGCTTCTTTTTATCAAAAACACAAAAAAATAGTTACTTGCATTTATTTTTATATTTCGGCCTAGTTTTATTTTTGCTAAAATGAGTACTCCTGAGAACACCAAGTTGTGTGACTTCACTAGCACAAATAATAATGATTTCATATGCACTCCTATTGCTCCACCTGCTTCTAAATCAGATTTTATGAAATTAAACCTGCTCTATTAAATCTTGTTATGAAAGAGTAATTTTCTGGTGTTAGTACTGATGATGCTGCTACTCACCTTAATAATTTTGTTGAACTTTGTGAGATGCAAAAGTATAAGTATATAGATGGAGATATTATTAAACTGAAATTGTTTCATTTCTCTTTGTGAGGAAGAGCTAAAGAATGGTTGCTATCTTTGCCTAGAAATAGTATTGATTCATGGACTAAATGCAAAGATGCTTTCATTGGAAAATATTATCCTGCTGCTAAGATTATATCTTTGAGAAGTAGCATTATGAATTTCAAACAATTTTATAATGAGCATGTTGCCCAAACATTGGAAAGAATGAAATCATTGGTAAAAAATTGTCCTACCCATGGACTGACTGCTTGGATGATCATCCAAACTTTTTATGCAGGACATAATTTTTCTTCAAGAAACCTCCTGGATTCGGCTGCTGCAGGTACCTTCATGTCCATCACTTTGGGTGATGCAACAAAGCTTCTTGATGATATGATGATTAATTATTCTGAATGGCACACCGAGAGGACTCCCCAAGGTAAGAAGGTAAATTCTGTTGAAAAAACTTCTTCCTTGAGTGATAAGATTGATGTTATTATGTCTATGCTTGTGAATGGTAAATCTCATGTTGATCCAAATAATGTTCCCTTAGCTTCATTGGTTGCCCAAGAAGAGCATGTTGATGTGAACTTCATTAAAAACAATAATTTCAACAACAATGCTTATAGGAATAATTTTGGTAATAACAACTATAAACCTTATCCTTCTAATAGTGGTAATGGTTATGTCAATTCCTATGGTAATTTCTACAGCAATAATAGAAGTGTACCCTCTGATCTTGAAGCCATGCTTAAGGATTTTATTAGTACACAAACTGCTTTTAATAAATCTGTTGAGGAAAAGCTTGGTAAAATTGATATTCTTGCTTCCAAAGTTGATAGCCTTGCTCTTGACGTTGATCTTTTGAAAATAAAAGTTATGCCTTATGATGTTAAAGAGAACAAGAATTTTGCTACTGACAATGCTATCCAAGTTAAAAGTGACACCAATATTAGGATGTTGGCTGAATTGCATGCTAGGTGGGAAAGAGAAGATAAAATTGATAAAGAGAATAGTATAGCTAGAGTTTGTACTATTACCACCACTAGTAATGCTGAAGTTCCACATGCTGGTAAACCTCCTACTATCAATGGTAACATAATTGGTGTTGGCAATGTTTCTACTACCTCTGCAAAATGTTTAAAATTGCCTAAAAACCACTGAAACTGTTCCTGATAAAAGTGCTGAAATTTTTTAAAATATGGGGGACAATGGTTCCACTACCATTGATCATAATGATTTTGATTTTGATGATTGTAATATTTCTGAAGTAATTATGTTCTTACAAAAGCTAGCTAGAAGTCCTAATGCTAGTGCGATAAATATGGCTTTTACAAAACATATTACAAATGCTCTCATGCAAGTTAGAGAAGAGAAATTGAAACATGAAGCTTCTATCCCTATGAAGTTAGAAGATGGTTGGGAGCCCATTATTAAGATGAAGGTGAATGATTTTGATTGTAATGCTTTATGTGATCTTGGTGCTAGCATCTCTGTTATGCCTAAGAAACTCTATGATATGCTTGATTTTCCACCTTTGGAACACTGTTATTTGGATGTTCATCTTGCAGATAATGCTATGAAGAAACCTTTGGGGAGAATTGATAATGTTTACATTATGGTTAACAATAACCTTGTCCCCATTGATTTTATTGTTTTGGACATTGAATGCAATGCATATTGTCCTATTGTTTTGGGAAGACCTTTTCTTAGAACTGTTGGTGCCATTATTGATATGAAGGAACTAAATATTCGGTACCAATTCCCACTTAAGAAAGGTATGGAACACTTCCCTAGAAAGAGAATGAAGCTACCTTTTGATTCTATTATTAGAACACATTATTCTGTTGATGCTTCTTCACTTTGAAACACTTGATTTTCACTTTCTGCGCCTAGCTGAAACGCGTTAAAGAAAAGCGCTTATGGGAGACAACCCATTGTTTTATTTCTGTAATTTTTCTTTTATTTGAGTCAAGGAGCTTGCTTACTTCTGTAACAACTCATTTGTATATTTATTTTATCGCATCTTTGTGCTAAGTAAAGTCTCTAGTAGAAAGTTGATGCTAGATTTGGATTTCTGCGCAGGGACAGATTTTTCTGTCCACGGTTTTGAGCTTTAACAATTCCATAAAAATTGAAAAATTCTGAAAAAAATCACGCATGATTCTCAGATATGTACGCAACTTTATTTAGTTTTGAGTTTTCTGATCTGAGCAACTTAAGTGCCTCGAAAAAATTCGTCTTTACGGACTGTTCTGTTTTTGACAGATTCTGCCTTTTATTTTGCATTCTCTCTTTTACCGTGTTTGAGTGGATTTCTTTGCTCCACAAAACATCAGTGGCTGTAGCTAATGTCCAGAAGTATTGTTGATGATTGTGTCCATACAGAACATGTGAAGTTTTGATTATGCAGTAACCTTCTAAAAATAATTACTCTGAGTTTGGTGTGAAGGAAGTTTTAAAAGATCAAGAGAGGAGAATTATATTATATGATCAAGAAGAGTGAAAAGCTTAAGCTTGGGGATGCCCCCATGGCTCACCCAAGCATATTTCAAGAAGACTCAAGCGTCTAAGCTTGGGGATGCCCAAGGCATCCCCTTTTTCATCAACAACTTATCAGGTCATCTCTAGTGATTCTTTCACATCTTATGTGCTTTAATTGGAGCGTCTGTGTGATTTTATTTTTGCTTTGTTATTCTTATTTTCTGAATAAATTGGATCCTATCATTTTTGTGGGAGAGAGACACGCTCCGCTTTTTCATATGAATACTTGTATTCTTCACTTATATTTGTTGAGTATTCTTGTCTAGCTACTGCAATGCTTTTAGCTCCTGTTTTTCATGGAACCTACTGCAAACACTGTTTCCTTTCATTCTCTGCAAACAAATATCATTTTCCACACTATACGTCTAATACTTTGTTTTTAGCAAGCCGGTGAGATTGACAACCTCACTGTTAAGTTGGGGCAAAATATTTTGGTTGTGTTGTGTGCAGGTTCCAAGTCAACCGTAAGAACTCCCTGCAGCAACACTTTTTCTGGCGCCGTTGACACCTTCAGAAGTGTCTTCATCTCCTACTGGTTCGATAACCTCAGTTTCGTACTGAGTGAAAACTTGCTGCTGCACTCATCATACCTTCCTCTTGGGGTTTCCAACGAACGTGTGTCTTTCACGTCATCAGGAACCTATGCTGTAACGAGCTTTCACCAAGCCACGAGTCTAGCCAAACTAAGGTGCCCTCTCGGGTCCGACCATCCTCTCCTTGGCCGCCGATTCTTTGCTCCTAGACAACCTCCTATCCGAGACTCCTAGTTTGCTTGTTTTCTTGCACTCACAGTAGCCTACATAGATTCCTTTATGTCATCAACTTCGTACTTCTTCCCTTTTCTTTTGCTTGTCTCCTTTGAACGGGTATTTTTGTTTTCACAACCGAGTTAGGAGTAGGGCTTCTCTTCACAACGTCACTTGATGCCTCATCGTCATCTATGAGTGTTGCCTCCATAGTTGCCTTAGGGGCATTCCTTGGCACTTCAAAGAGGCATCACGATTCTTTCATCTCTCGGCATTCTCTAGCCAGGGACGGAGCTGATACAACATACATACTGGTGTCAGCTGACACCAATGGTAGTGAGCAAAACCTTCATTAAATCACTATTAATTATATTAATCTATATAAGTTGACCCCATCGCAACAAAGACTGGCACTCGTGAATCGTTATTCTAGCTTCGTCCCTGTCTATAGCTCCTTGTAGCAATGAGCCAACACAGATGACTTCTCTTGCACCATCTTGCCCTTTTTTTTGTTCCGGTTCCCAATTCCTTTGGTTAAATTCTAGACATTGGTGAGCTACATTAACAAAACTAGAGAACAAAAAAGTGATGGAGAACAAATAAGCACGCACATGCAGTGGCGGAGCTAGGGCATGTAGCACCAGAGTGCCTACCAGTGCATCAAGCGTGAAAAATCATCTTTTAAGGGGTGCATATATGGTGAAAATTTGCTATTTATGAAGAAATTTCGTTTTATCCGGTGACCTGTGCACCTGTTGGCCCCAAGTAGATCCGCCGGTGCGCACATGGAACTTAAAAGAATATCATTTACCATATATCTATCATTTTTGTCACTTGTATTCATTTTGTCAACCGTCGCCAACACCATTGCCCATTTTTGACAATCCGATGCTATAGCCGAGCAATGGAATAATACACACAATTCCACTCTTATTGTTTTTTCAAAAGAAGTCCGACGATGAGCAGCGCATTTGGCCGTGGCGCCACGAAGAGGCCGCGAGTCCTATTTTTGAGCCTATGTTGGAGCCCCTATTCCTGCATCCAGCGCCCAGAAGATTTTCAGCTCACAGCTCAGTTTTAGGGTGCGGTTGGAGATGCTTAACGGCGAGAGTACTTGACACGACTTGTGGGCCCCGCGTTGAATGGCGTCCAGGCTGTGGAGTCAAAACGGCAACTCAACGGCGCCGCATGCACGTAAGACTACTAGCCATAGTGGGAGTATCATGCATATGATACTATTCTATGTTACTAGTTACATAGTGGGTAGTAACATACTTGTGATATCATATACTAGTATATTTATTATCATGCATACTAATATTGCATTGGAATCCGTTATGTTACGGTATCTACCTATTATAGCACTGACATCTTTCTGCTCATTAAATGCAGTGACACGTCATTTTTTTATCAACGTGGCATGCATGATACTACCTACTCCCACTATGGCTAGTCCAATACGTGCTGGTCCCGTCCCCACATCACTGTCTATTTCTGACATCATTCCTATCTTAACTTAATTAACTCTGCTTTTAAATTATTTTGATGTTCAGTACAGTAAAAAAACTGGATTGATGTTTGTCGGTGGAGTCGTCTCGAGAGGAACAGTGGGTCAGTCACACACATGGATTAAGCAGGCGATGCAGGTCGCTGATCAGGCCCAGGAATTATACGCTGCTACCGCTAAAGCGGATAACAACATTGCCACACGTGTGGTCGACGAGCAACGGACGGCCCGGATCTCGGATCCGTCGCCTACCGCGCCACCATCATCAATCATGCATTCATGCTGCCCCTGCGCCAGCGGGGTGCGTCCGCCGGGCAGCAACAACACGTGAAGAATATGCGGCAAAGCAACCATGCAAATCATCCTATCTGATGCTAATGCTATCCGTACGTGTTGGCATGGGCCTGCCGGGGATGATCACACGCAAGTGCATGGACTCGAGTAGTAGTAGGGGAAAATATTTAGTGATCCCACTACTTAGATGATACCATGATAACAGTCATGAATATTCATATTTTCAAGTGGCAAAAAATCTCGAAAAAATGTCTGGGTTCACAAGACGTGTGTTCATATCCCCCAAGATGCTCATAACCAAATTCTAAATGCACATAAAAAAACAAAAAAAAAACAATTTTATGTGTGAAAAGTGTCACTTTGTGTTTGTCTTCTTATGACTATTCATGTTGGATTTCTCTTTCTTGTTTATATGCGTATATATCAAATTTTGTTCTACAAGTTTTTTTACATGAACAAATGTAGTATACATAAACACATATCTTATGATCACCCACATATTTTTTGAAATTTGCAAATTCGGTTTATAAAAGGTACCATGAAACACTTGAGATGTGGTATCACTAGATGTGCTCCCAAATTTGCATAGTGCAAACAACCATTTGCAGTAATGTAAAATGGAGTAAGGATCGATTTTATCTACTAACACAGTGTTTCGAGATGATGAGAGTAACATATTAATGGCCTGTGAAGGGCATCTTCTGCTACATTAAATGGCCTTTAGTCACCATTATTAATGGATTTCCGATCTAGTCTCAACGTTCGTTCTCCTCTCGTTCACATGTATATTCTGAATCCACTAAATCATCTAAAATGTCTATGAAGTTTGTCGAGTGAAAGAGACTCTTTCCATTTTCCGTTCGGTGGAATGAAAATTGTGTCACGCTAGCATTGCCTCCGTGCAACGTTGACGTGACCGGTAATGAGTGCAGCTAAGTACCCAGGGTCCATCAGGAACAAACGAGCAGAGACAAAACAGTGGAGCACGTACTTATTTATCGATGAAGATTTGATTGCTGATCGATTCTGTTAGAAGAGAAAAACGGGAGCGATCGAGAGAGAATCGAGAGAGGGACAGAATGAATCGAACTCATTTCCATTGATGATGAATAGTGCTATATATAGCACCCGAACATGCGGTTACAAGGATAGGTCGGTTTGTACAAACCGACATATAGTTTGCACAAACATAACCGTCATGGTTAATTACAAGCAGGGATTACATTTAATTAAAGTAATTAATTAAATCCTAACACTCTCCCTAATCTATGTTTGTCCTTGCACGTCTTCATCATCTTGAAATATCTCCTCCAAAAACCCTGTGGGAAAAATATGAGGAGAGTAGTGTGTATGATATGTTGCTAAAACTCCTCTAACCCGGTGGGGAAATAAGGAGAAAATGATGCAACATATGATGGTTATTGTCTCTTTGATAACTCATATGAGAAAACCTTAGAAAGGGAAAACCCATAAGTGAGTTTAGAGAACAATAAATATGCCTTGTATACTTCCTTTAAAAACCCCGGTGGGGAAAACAGGAAGTATGACATATGATGTTTGAAGTTCTCCCCCAAAACCCTTTGGGAAAAATGTGAGGAGAATTGTATTGATATGTTGTTAAAACTCCTTTAAAACCCAGTGGGAAAAGTAAGGAGAAAATGATACAACATATAATGATTATTGTCTCAGCTAACTCAATATGAATGAAATCCATAGAGTTTTAGAGGACAATAAATATGTCGTGTATACTTTCCTAAAAACCCGGTGGGGAAAACAGAAAGTATGACATATGATCTCATGTTGATACTACCTCATTAAAAACCTTGATGAGAACCTGAAAAGTAAACTCATAAAGGGAAAAAGAGTGTAATATGATGCTTTGAACAGGAATAGTTCAGGAAGATACTCCCCCTGACTCTTGCAAATCCCGAAGCCGTCGCATACCAATCCAATAAATCATTTCTGGAATGTTATAGTTGGTAGACACTTGGTGAATAGATCAGCGAGGATATCGCATGATTTTAATTGCAAGATGTTTATTCCCGACTCGTCATGAGTTTATGGGATAAAACAATTTAGCGCAATATGCTTAACGATATTGCTCTTTATGTAACCTGTTTTGCATCTATGCAACATAAGCAACATTATCTGTGTAGATAATGATAGGTGATTCGAGAGAACCAACACCACATGACTAATGTATGCGGTTTGTCATTCCGTGAAGCCACATGTGTTAACATGAAGCATTGCATCTTAGAATGATCGTGGTAGTATAACACCAGAGTCTATTTGAAGACATCAATGGAGTGACAGATCTACCATGTATGTACACATTGTAGGATCATGTAAGTAGCCAATACCAGTGTCTAAATTGGAGTTCAGATTTCTCCAAATTGATACAATATGTCAAGATATTTGGTGCCTTGGAGATATCGAAAGATATTCTTGATCCCCTAACCAATTATGTGGTAGGTCCAATGGCATTGAGATATGGAACATTATGTGCCAACATCTCTTCTCCATCTTCCCATGGATCTTTCTCTACGTCTAGAGATCGAACAATCCCTAGAGATGGACATGACTTGTCTATATCAAATTTCTCAATTTTCTGGATATAGGCATCTTAGTGTACCATAATACTTGAGTGAAGGTGCTCGAGTTGTAGTCCCAAGCACTATTTGGGTTTATCCATATTCTTCATCTCAAATCCGTCGTTAGATGATCATGTGTTTTTCATTTAGGAGTTATCCTTATCTATGACATACACACATGGGTAATCATCATGGTAGGAGTAATCCTTGTGTACAAGGAACTCACTACGTCGGTTGTACCAAAATATACCGACAACAACAAGACTTGGAGTGACTTATTGATTTTTACACAATACATGTTGCATTTGTGTTTCGATTTGGACAGAGATTCCATCGGGAACCATACATGTCGCAATCTAGTGATCCACATGGATATGTTGTCACTACACCTATCAACTGCACAGATAGATGATTTTGTACTGCCAATATATATGTATCGGAAAGAGATTTCACTCATGTCTGGAGAGTAGGTCTCGGATCTCTGCGGAAACCCGACCTTATGCTACAAGCCTTGCTTTCTCACCACCTTGTATTTCTCATTCCGTTTCTGGAAGAAAACACATTGAATAATCCCATAGGGAATTCATTTGGAAGAGCGAGGCTATATCTGCTTGGATTGCATCCTTTGATGAGTTCAGTCCTAGCAAGTGTGTTCACACTCTGCCATGGCCATGGTCTTTGGATCTGAATCATTGTGAAGGTTGTTTGCAATCATACAAGAGATGTTTGTCGACAGTTGTAGGCTTTGGTTATATGATTCTCCAGAATCGATATAGTTGGAGTAAAGATCATGCACCCTTGATGACTCTTCGTGATTTCCCAATACGCGTGAGTCTGGGTGTTCCGATGTCCCAGCCAGTGTGTGCAAGCTGGAGCTGGGGTTGTGGAGGTTTCCCTTCCACTGGGTGTATACTACCCATCAGGTGTTCATCAACGCAAGGTCGACTTGCATTTACTGATTTAGAGGATTCCTCGATTTCCTTTGTTGCTTTGCAAAAAGCTAGATCCTGGTCAGAGGCCGTACTACTCCCCCTCTTTTTATGAAACAGGGAGTTGAGTGGTTTTTATTGGTACCTCCACTCTTTCGGGCGCATTTCTAACCGGATTGAAGGATTTTGTAACACCTTTGAGATCAGTAAATGAATCTGGCAGGTTATTTGCATGTGTTGCAAATTTGTGAATCGAACGTAGAGTCCCGATTCTTGAGTACGTGGGTATGAGGAGGAACGTGAAGTCCCAATTGATTTCCTGGCATTCGATGTGGTACTTGAAATCTCCCCCTAATGCCTGGAAATAATCCTCCTTAAATATAAGCAATCAGCGTACTAGGCTATGAATACATCCCTTATGAGGGGTTTCAAGGTACTGGGTTATCGACGGATATTGTACCCCACATAGATCCCTCATATGTGGGCCCATGATGTACGCTGCGGTGGTGAGATCGGTACGCGTGAAGCGTTTCCGAACTTACGCAGATGGGAAATGCTCGGAGGATTTCCACGTATCAATTGCAGAGGGGAAGTACTGCTATATGCAGTTAGTCAGTAGCAGCGTGTAAAACTGCATGACTCCAATGTAAAGTTGGTAAATTGCAATTCATTAACATGGGTCGTGCAATGAGAAAATCCTTTTGATCAGAGACGAAACCAAAAACAATTGTGTATGGACACATAGGACATTGTGCTGAACTTCGATCCTCGGAGCCATGCACAAAATAGTGGAGGCATGTGAAGAGAATTCTGCAACAATATTTGTCCATTCGAATTGTTTTAATTCGATCTTTAGTCCAAACAATGGTTGGTTGGGACCACAAATATCACCTTGAATGTGTTCAAGGGACTGAAGTGATCCACTGGCACAATAGTGCAACTAAATCTCATGACTAGGAAAGTTTAGCTCATGCAAACATGACCGATGGAATTGCATTATATGCAACATGTGCTACGAGTTGGATGTACGTGCAGTACAATCCAGACAATAGAGCGGGTACATTTTCATATACTTGTTCCACATCCATCGGATTGGCACTCGTAGAAATCTATATATAGAATCGAAGAAGTTCCAATATGGAAATCTTTATCAGATATATAGAATGTGTACAATCTTATTTATATCAGAGTGCTGATACAATATATATGTTCTACTACAACAACACATATGGACATTAATAAAGTGACCACCAAGGAGATAGTGGGACTAGACGAAGTCTCCAAACATGTAGGTTGAGGCATACCCAACTATCATGTCCTCCGTTCTGTAGGGTCCTCTGACGGCTGGAGAGTTACGGTGGTGCGAGGTCCAGAAGGAACGTCTCGCGAACTACCAGCTCCATCGGCGCCATCTGGATGAAGGTTGAGGTTGGCTTCAAACCTTTTCCCTCGAGGTGCGTTGCGGCCATGGGATTGCTGCAGATAATGGCCAGATGCTGTGGGCTTGCACTTGTCAGTGGGGTGCGTGTAGCATCCACACTTGTCGCAAAACATAATTTTGTCAGACTTGGGCTTTGAGGTGCCTTTCCCACGGTCTGAGTTTCTGGGCTTCCTGTTCCTGTTGCGCTTTCGCTTACCGTTGATGTTCGAGGGCTTGCCTTTGAAGCCACCATCGAACTTTCGTCCTTTCGCGACATTCATATGAACTTCAGGTAGAGGTTGAGAACCAACCGGACACTGAGAGCCATTCTTAGCGAGTAGCTCATCATGCTTTTAGCCTGAAGTAAAATATGAATAAGATTGAAATAGACTTGGTAGTTGCGAGCACTATACTGCTGCTGGAGGATCCTGTCAGATGAGATCATAGTAGATAGAGTTTTCTCTATCTTCTTCACATCAGTAGGATCCTTCCCGCAAAAGCACAGTTTGGAATAGATCTTATGAACCTCATGATTGTACTCCCCCGACAGACTTGAAGTCCTAAAGTCAGAGATGTGTCCAATCATGGAAAGCATCAGGCATGATAACTGCCTTCTGTTGTTCATACCTCATTTTGAGGGCCTGATACAAGGTACGGTGGAATTCTTTCTCCAAGTACTCAGACTTGAGATCTGAAAACGTGTGCCTTATGATATATAAAGCAACATATTTTGCTCATCTGTCAGTGGCGTGACTACAGCAGGGAGTGGAACATCCGGAGCCTGGATTGCACGCACTAACCCACGGGACACAAGGGCGATCTTGATGTCCATGACTCATATAGGATAGTTGTGGCCGTTGAGAGCGAGTACATCAAACTCTCGAGCCATTGTTTATCTATATGGTAAACCAGAGAATATTAATTTCCATTTGGTAAATTAAAATCCATCATGGTTATGTCGTAATGAACGATGCAAAATAAATGAAGTTTCAAGAAGTGGACTTGAACTTATTAGTGTGAACCTCAAATTGTTAAGTATGACACGTTGTAGATAATCTCCAATTGAATTTCGGAGTAGATCTAACAGCATTAGCGGAGTATAATACTCACACTTCGAATGCCTTGTGTCATAACTTAATTAAAATATATGGGAGAGCACATTGGCAATCATAATGTCAAAAATAACAAAATGTAGGCTTAAACAGTAGTGGTAGATAAATCTACACACCACATCATGATCCCAAAACATCAATTTGAGGAAATCACTTTGATTTTGCATCTACATTTGCAAGAAATTGAAAATTTCAATTGCAAATAGATGTATTAATCTCAACATGTGTCAAACATGGAAATATATACATATCTTAAAATGATTCCGGAATACATCGTACTCGACAGAGAAACAGTACTATAGAGGTACTGAATTTATATTTGCAAGAAATTAAAAATCGCAATTGCAAATAGACGTAATTAATCTCGACACGTGAAAAACGTGGAAATATATTACATCAAATTGGGATCTGGAATACATCTGTACTCAAACTCAAAACAGTTATGAAATAGATGTACTGAATTAACAGGTCTAAAACAGGGATAAAATCACTGCTAGAGGCTACTGTTAACAGACTAATTTGCTAATAAGCTGAACTAGTACAGACGAAGCTATACCGTAAATTAAATAGACAGGAAAGTGTGCTTGGTGTTTCCTGCCACATGCGGCATGCACATGGCACGTATGCAGTCAGCCGGTCAGTCAAAGGGATAAGGAGAGAGAAAGGAATCAAGTCCCAGGCTCTCGATCCCCAAATCCTCCACCGAAAACAGCGGCGACCACCACGCGCCATCCTCCAGTATCACTGCAGCGGAGCTCACCAACGGCGAGCGGTGTTCCGGCCGCCCTCTTCCTCGTCGGAGGATCCTCCAGGGAGCAGGGTCCCCGGGGCGACGCCGTTGGAGGCGCCGTTCGCGAGCCCGAACGCAGCCATGCTCCAAGTGCCAGCGCGGTGGCCGCTGTTGCTCGTTGGCGAGTTCGCCGGCGGGCTGGCCAGCGGGAGGCCGAGGGCCAGCAGGCGGCGGCGAGCCCTTGCGCGCGGTGAAGGAGGTGGCGTGTCCGGAGTTGGGGACGGCAGGCGGAGCACATCGGCAGCGGCGTGCGGCAAAGACAGAGACGCGGCAGGGGCGCTCGTCATGCTCCTCACGCCGGAGCCGAAGGTGAACATGGAGGCCCCGGTCGGCGCGGATACGTAGGCGAGGGCGTCGCCCTCAATCTCGACAACCGCAGGGGTCAGAGACGGAAGGCGCGGCGCCATGGCATTGGCGTTGGCGGCCCTGGCGCTGGTCGAGCCAAAATCGAAGACGGATGTGGGCGACTGCCCAACGGCGTCCTCGCCGGCGGCGGATCCGTACTCGTGCAGGGGGCAGAAAACCCACCCATGCGCAGAGCACCAGAACGCCGGTGGCTGCTCTTCTGATCGTCGGCCCCGAGCAGTGACGGGGGCGGACCGGCACGGGGGCGGCGCCGGATGCCATGGCCGCGGAAACGGCCTGCACCGTGGCGGTGTGCACGGTAGCCTCCGGCGCTGTGGCGGCGGCCAATGAATCGGCCTAGCCCGTACCGCCGACCGTCGAAGCGACGGCGTTCACCGAAACCGTGCCGGCGATGGCGTGCTACGAAGCGGCGGCGACGGCCGTCGTCCCGCACCAGGCGGCGAGGGTACATCGGTAGGCGAGGCATCTCACCTTTTCTTCCTTCATGTCCTTCTTCTCCTCAGTTCATCTGTCGATCTCGGCAGAGACAGTGCTGATAACGTGTTAGAAGAGAAAAACGGGAGCGATCGAGAGAGAATCGAGAGAGGGACAGAATGAATCGAACTCATTTCCATTGATGATGAATAGTGCTATATATAGCACCCGAACATGCGGTTACAAGGATAGGTCGGTTTGTACAAACCGACATATAGTTTGCACAAACATAACCGTCATGGTTAATTACAAGCAGGGATTACATTTAATTAAAGTAATTAATTAAATCCTAACAGATTCGACGCGCTTTGGCCTTGGCCTTGGCCTTGGCTAGCCGCCAAAAGTGCATGCAGAGCTTCCGTGTCACCTTAATTAACACCATAGTTAGTTGTTAATAACTCATATTATGAGGAAGGAAGGAAGGAAGAAAGAATCGGAGATCGTTAGTATCGCACGGTTGGTGCAGGGTGGGCTTTCAGTTTCAGATGTGCGTGTGTGGAGTAGTAGGATGGAGACGGGTGAAGACAAGTTGGTTGACGCAGCTATCTATCCCTGCGTTTGTTTGTCTGTCCAGGGCACCCGAAACTGTGTGTGATGCAGAAGAGAGCACGCTCTAGCTGAGACGTCTGTTTATGAGTCGATTTCACTGGTGTTTACAATTTTGTTGTCAGTTGCGGCGTGCCGTCCCGGTAGTTAGCAGTCAGTTCAGTTACCCAGACATTCAGCTCACACTGACGGAGGAGCGACCGACGGATCATCATCTCGTAAGTAAACGGAAGAGGAGTCGAGAGAGGGGTGGTCGCGGGGAGGTCTCGATCCTTTTGACGTACGGGGACACCGCGCACGGTACCAAACGCATGCAGATCGCAGACGATGATCAAGACAAAACAGAGTACGTGATCTATGTTAGAGAAAAACGGGAGCGATCGAGAGAGAATCGAGAGAGGGACAGAATGAATCGAACTCATTTCCATTGATGATGAATAGTGCTATATATAGCACCCGAACATGCGGTTACAAGGATAGGTCGGTTTGTACAAACCGACATATAGTTTGCACAAACATAACCGTCATGGTTAATTACAAGCAGGGATTACATTTAATTAAAGTAATTAATTAAATCCTAACACTCCCCCTAATCTATGCTTGTCCTTGCACGTCTTCATCATCTTGAAATATCTCCTCCAAAAACCCTGTGGAAAAAATATGAGGAGAGTAGTGTGTATGATATGTTGCTAAAACTCCTCTAACCCGGTGGGGAAATAAGGAGAAAATGATGCAACATATGATAGTTATTGTCTCTTTGATAACTCATATGAGAAAATCTTAGAAAGGGAAAACCCATAAGTGAGTTTAGAGAACAATAAATATGCCTTGTATACTTCCTTTAAAAACCCCGGTGGGGAAAACAGGAAGTATGACATATGATGTTTGAATTCTCCCCCAAAACCCTTTGGGAAAAATGTGAGGAGAATTGTATTGGATATGTTGTTAAAACTCCTTTAAAACCCAGTGGGAAAAGTAAGAAGAAAATGATACAACATATAATGATTATTGTCTTAGCTAACTCAATATGAATGAAATCCATAGAGTTTTAGAGGACAATAAATATGTCGTGTATACTTTCCTAAAAACCCCGGTGGGGAAAACAGAAAGTATGACATATGATCTCATGTTGATACTACCTCATTAAAAACCTTGATGAGAACCTGAAAAGTAAACTCATAAAGGGAAAAAGAGTGTAATATGATGCTTTGAACAGGAATAGTTCAGGAAGATACTCCCCCTGACTCTTGCAAATCCCGAAGCCGTCGCATACCAATCCATAAATCATTTCTGGAATGTTATAGTTGGTAGACACTTGGTGAATAGATCAGCGAGGATATCGCATGATTTTAATTGCAAGATGTTTATTCCCGACTCGTCATGAGTTTATGGGATAAAACAATTTAGCGCAATATGCTTAACGATATTGCTCTACCTGTTTTGCATCTATGCAACATAAGCAACATTATCTGTGTAGATAATGATAGGTGATTCGAGAGAACCAACACCACATGACTAATGTATGCGGTTTGTCATTCCGTGAAGCCACATGTGTTAACATGAAGCATTGCATCTTAGAATGATCGTGGTAGTATAACCACCAGAGTCTATTTGAAGACATCAATGGAGTGACAGATCTACCATGTATGTACATATTGTAGGATCATGTAAGTAGCCAATACCAGTGTCTAAATTGGAGTTCAGATTTCTCCGAAATTGATACAATATGTCAAGATATTTGGTGCCTTGGAGATATCGAAAGATATTCTTGATCCCCTAACCAATTATGTGGTAGGTCCAATGGCATTGAGATATGGAACATTATGTGCCAACATCTCTTCTCTATCTTCCCATGGATCTTTCTCTACGTCTAGAGATCGAACAATCCCTAGGAGATGGACATGACTTGTCTATATCAATTTTTCAATTTTCTGGATATAGGCATCTTAGTGTACCATAATACTTGAGTGAAGGTGCTCGAGTTGTAGTCCCAAGCACTATTTGGGTTTATCCATATTCTTCATCTCAAATCCGTCCGTTAGATGATCATGTGTTTTGTCATTTAGGAGTTATCCTTATCTATGACATACACACATGGGTAATCATCATGGTAGGAGTAATCCTTGTGTACAAGGAACTCACTACGTCGGTTGTACCAAAATATACCGACAACAACAAGACTTGGAGTGACTTATTGATTTTTACACAATACATGTTGCATTTGTGTTTCGATTTGGACAGAGATTCCATCGGGAACCATACATGTCGAATCTAGTGATCCACATGGATATGTTATCACTACACCTATCAACTGCACAGATAGATGATTTTGTACTGCCAATGTTATATGTATCGGAAAGAGATTTCACTCATGTCTGGAGAGTAGGTCTCGGATCTCTGCGGAAACCCGACCTTATGCTACAAGCCTTGCTTTCTCACCACCTTGTATTTCTCATTCCGTTTTCTGGAAGAAAACACATTGAATAATCCCATAGGGAATTCATTTGGAAGAGCGAGGCTATATCTGCTTGGATTGCATCATTTGATGAGTTCAGTCCTAGCAAGTGTGTTCACACTCTGCCATGGCCATGGTCTTTGGATCTGAATCATGTGAAGGTTGTTTGCAATCATACAAGAGATGTTTGTCGACAGTTGTAGGCTTTGGTTATATGATTCTCCAGAATCGATATAGTTGGAGTAAAGATCATGCACCCTTGATGACTCTTCGTGATTTCCCAATACGCGTGAGTCTGGGTGTTCCGATGTCCCAGCCAGTGTGTGCAAGCTGGAGCTGGGGTTGTGGAGGTTTCCCTTCCACTGGGTGTATACTACCCATCAGGTGTTCATCAACGCAAGGTCGACTTGCATTTACTGATTTAGAGGATTCCTCGATTTCCTTTGTTGCTTTGCAAAAAGCTAGATCCTGGTCAGAGGCCGTACTACTCCCCCTCTTTTTATGAAACAGGGAGTTGAGTGGTTTTTATTGGTACCTCCACTCTTTCGGGCGCATTTCTAACCGGATTGAAGGATTTTGTAACACCTTTGAGATCAGTAAATGAATCTGGCAGGTTATTTGCATGTGTTGCAAATTTGTGAATCGAACGTAGAGTCCCGATTCTTGAGTACGTGGGTATGAGGAGGAACGTGAAGTCCCAATTGATTTCCTGGCATTCGATGTGGTACTTGAAATCTCCCCCTAATGCCTGGAAATAATCCTCCTTAAATATAAGCAATCAGCGTACTAGGCTATGAATACATCCCTTATGAGGGGTTTCAAGGTACTGGGTTATCGACGGATATTTGTACCCCACATAGATCCCTCATATGTGGGCCCATGATGTACGCTGCGGTGGTGAGATCGGTACGCGTGAAGCGTTTCCGAACTTACGCAGATGGGAAATGCTCGGAGGATTTCCACGTATCAATTGCAGAGGGGAAGTACTGCTATATACAGTTAGTCAGTAGCAGCGTGTAAAACTGCATGACTCCAATGTAAGTTGGTAAATTGCAATTCATTACATGGGTCGTGCAATGAGAAAATCCTTTTGATCAGAGACGAAACCAAAAACAATTGTGTATGGACACATAGGACATTGTGCTGAACTTCGATCCTCGGAGCCATGCACAAAATAGTGGAGGCATGTGAAGAGAATTCTGCAACAATATTTGTCCATTCGAATTGTTTTAATTCGATCTTTAGTCCAAACAATGGTTGGTTGGGACCACAAATATCACCTTGAATGTGTTCAAGGGACTGAAGTGATCCACTGGCACAATAGTGCAACTAAATCTCATGACTAGGAAAGTTTAGCTCATGCAAACATGACCGATGGAATTGCATTATATGCAACATGTGCTACGAGTTGGATGTACGTGCAGTACAATCCAGACAATAGAGCGGGTATATTTTCATATACTTGTTCCACATCCATCGGATTGGCACTCGTAGAAATCTATATATAGAATCGAAGAAGTTCCAATATGGAAATCTTTATCAGATATATAGAATATGTACTATCTTATTTATATCAGAGTGCTGATACAATATATATGTTCTACTACAACAACACATATGGACATTAATAAAGCGACCACCAAGGAGATAGTGGGACTAGACGAAGTCTCCAAACATGTAGGTTGAGGCATACCCAACTATCATGTCCTCCGTTCTGTAGGGTCCTCTGACGGCTGGAGAGTTACGGTGGTGCGAGGTCCAGAAGGAACGTCTCGCGAACTACCAGCTCCATCGGCGCCATCTGGATGAAGGTTGAGGTTGGCTTCAAACCTTTTCCCTCGAGGTGCGTTGCGGCCATGGGATTGCTGCAGATAATGGCCAGATTATGTGGGATTGCACTTGTCAGTGGGGTGCGTGTAGCATCCACACTTGTCGCAAAACATAATTTTGTCAGACTTGGGCTTTGCGGTGCCTTTCCCACGGTCTGAGTTTCTGGGCTTCCTGTTCCTGTTGCGCTTTCGCTTACCGTTGATGTTCGAGGGCTTGCCTTTGAAGCCACCATCGAACTTTCGTCCTTTCGCGACATTCATATGAACTTCAGGTAGAGGTTGAGAACCAACCGGACACTGAGAGCCATTCTTAGCGAGTAGCTCATCATGCTTTTCAGCCTGAAGTAAAATATGAATAAGATTGAAATAGACTTGGTAGTTGCGAGCACTGTACTGCTGCTGGAGGATCCTGTCAGATGAGATCATAGTAGATAGAGTTTTCTCTATCTTCTTCACATCAGTAGGATCCTTCCCACAAAAGCACAGTTTGGAATAGATCTTATGAACCTCATGATTGTACTCCCCCGACAGACTTGAAGTCCTGGAGTCAGAGATGTGTCCAATCATGGAAAGCATCAGGCATGATAACTGCCTTCTGTTGTTCATACCTCATTTTGAGGGCCTGATACAAGGTACGGTGGAATTCTTTCTCCAAGTACTCAGACTTGAGATCTGAATGAACGTGCTGCCTTATGATGTATAAAGCAACATATTTTGCTCATCTGTCAGTGGCGTGACTACAGCCGGGAGTGGAACATCCGGAGCCTGGATTGCACGCACTAACCCACGGGACACAAGGGCGATCTTGATGTCCATGACTCATATAGGATAGTTGTGGCCGTTGAGAGCGAGTACATCAAACTCTCGAGCCATTGTTTATCTATATGGTAAACCAGAGAATATTAATTTCCATTTGGTAAATTAAAATCCATCATGGTTATGTCGTAATGAACGATGCAAAATAAATGAAGTTTCAAGAAGTGGACTTGAACTTATTAGTGTGAACCTCAAATTGTTAAGTTTGACACGTTGTAGATAATCTCCAATTGAATTTCGGAGTAGATCTAGCAGCATTAGCGGAGTATAATACTCACACTTCGAATGCCTTGTGTCATAACTTAATTAAAATGTATGGGAGAGCACATTGGCAATCATAATGTCAAAAATAACAAAATGTAGGCTTAAACAGTAGTGGTAGATAAATCTACACACCACATCATGATCCCAAAACATCAATTTGAGGAAATCACTTTGATTTTGCATCTACATTTGCAAGAAATTTGAAAATTTCAATTGCAAATAGATGTATTAATCTCAACATGTGTCAAACATGGAAATATACTTAAAATGATTCCGGAATACATCGTACTCGACAGAGAAACAGTACTATAGAGGTACTGAATTTATATTTGCAAGAAATTAAAAATCTCAATTGCAAATAGACGTAATTAATCTCGACACGTGAAAAACGTGGAAATATATTACATCAAATTGGGATCTGGAATACATCTGTACTCAACAGAAAACAGTTCTGAAATAGATGTACTGAATTAACAGGTCTAAAACAGGGATAAAATCACTGCTAGAAGCTACTGTTAACAGAGTAATTTGCTAATAAGCTGAACTAGTACAGACGAAGCTATACAGTAAATTAAATAGACAGGAAAGTGTGCTTGGTGTTTCCTGCCACATGCGGCATGCACATGGCACGTATGCAGTCAGCCGGTCAGTCAAAGGGATAAGGAGAGAGAAAGGAATCGAGTCCCAGGCTCTCGATCCCCAAATCCTCCACCGAAAACAGCGGCGACCACCACGCGCCATCCTCCAGTATCACTGCAGCGGAGCTCACCAACGGCGAGCGGTGTTCCGGCCGCCCTCTTCCTCGTCGGAGGATCCTGCAGGGAGCAGGGTCCCCGGGGCGACGCCGTTGGAGGCGCCGTTCACGAGCCCGAACGTAGCCAGGCTCCAAGTGCCAGCGCGGTGGCCGCTGTTGCTCGTTGGCGAGTTCGCCGGCGGGCTGGCCAGCGGGAGGCCGAGGGCCAGAAGGCGGCGGCGAGCCCTTGCGCCCGGTGAAGGAGGTGACGTGTCCGGAGTTGGGGACGGCAGGCGGAGCCCATCGGCAGCGGCGTGCGGCAAAGACAGAGCCGCGGCAGGGGCGCTCGTCGTGCTCCTCACGCCGGAGCCGAAGGTGAACATGGAGGCCCCGGTCGGCGCGGATACGTAGGCGAGGGCCTCGCCCTCAATCTCGACAACCGCAGGGGTCAGAGACGGAAGGCGCGGCGCCATGGCGTTGGCGTCGGCGGCCCTGGCGCTGGTCGAGCCAAAATCGAAGACGGATGTGGGCGACTGCCCAACGGCGTCCTCGCCGGCGGCGGATCCGTACTCGTGCAGGGGCAGAAAACCCACCCATGCGCAGAGCACCAGAACGCCGGTGGCTGCTCTTGTCGGGCCGGCGATCTCGTCGGCCCCGAGCAGTGACGGGGGCGGACCGGCACGGGGGCGGCGCCGGATGCCATGGCCGCGGAAACGGCCTGCACCGTGGCGGTGTGCACGGTAGCCTCCGGCGCTGAGGCGGCGGCCAATGAATCGGCCTAGCCCGTACCGCCGACCGTCGAAGCGCCGGCGTTCGCCGAAACCGTGCCGGCGATGGCGTGCTACGAAGCGGCGGCGATGGCCGTCGTCCTGCACCAGGCGGCGAGGGTACATCGGTAGGCGAGGCATCTCACCTTTTCTTCCTTCGTGTCCTTCTTCTCCTCAGTTCATCTGTCGATCTCGGCAGAGACAGTGCTGATAACGTGTTAGAGAAAAACGGGAGCGATCGAGAGAGAATCGAGAGAGGGACAGAATGAATCGAACTCATTTCCATTGATGATGAATAGTGCTATATATAGCACCCGAATATGCGGTTACAAGGATAGGTCGGTTTGTACAAACCGACATATAGTTTGCACAAACATAACCGTCATGGTTAATTACAAGCAGGGATTACATTTAATTAAAGTAATTAATTAAATCCTAACAATCTAAACTGTTTCGGGGCCGATGCGTCCGTCACGGCGACACCCTACCAGCACCCGGCACACGGTTCTGTTCTGGAGCAGTTGGTTCGCGGACTGGGGTGGACCACCAATCGATCACACGCACGACCACGCCTCCTCAACTCCCAACGGCCACGACGACTCACCAGCCAGCATCTCCTGCACCGAACCAACACGAATCCTCGCCTTTTCCTTTTTTTTCTTCCAACGTTTGAAATGAGATAAAGAAGAAAAACAATTTACTCTACTACTGTATGATTCAAACAGAAAAAGAATTCCCATGAGATAAGTAAAAGAAAGTAGCTGGCTCTATGCCTCACACGTTACTGTACGAGATCCAGCACACTATCTTACTGCTGCCTCGTACTAGCATGGAATAAAATTCATCTAGCACGTACCGTAAAAGTAGTCAAAATCACATCAAAAAACAATTACCAGCTCCTCGGATATTATCACCTAGATACTGCATAAAAAATTCATACGTAAAAAGAAAGATTTGTTGGGGATGATGAAGAAAAACGCAATGTTTTTCTGGTTGAACGGGAAACGTGGTTCCCGGTTTCATTGTTTCGGTATCGGCTAGAGATGTTCTTAGCCGTTTGCTTTTGACATAGTGATTGTGTGAGTTGCGCATGGTTTGCAACCGTGTGCAACATTGGGATTCAGTTAATTTTTTAGTTGACTCTTTAACTATATGTTTTTCGACGTCATTCGTGTTAGACCGAGAGTTGCAAGTGAAATTGAAATTGTATGCGATGCGAGTGACTAAGATTTAGTTTAATCTATATAGAATTTGACAATCCCATCAAAGAAATTAGAATAACCCTACCACGGCGTAATAAGCAAGCAGGGCAGCTGAGCTGTGAGATATTATTTGACTCGCCGTCCTCATCCATGCTCCATGCCACACGTAGGAGGGGTGATAAACAGGTTAATTTCGGTTGGAGAGAGAGCGATATGAAGACGCGTGTTCCTTTGGCCAGCTGTAGGCACAATAGCAGGGATGCAGCATCAACCGCCCGGGGTCTCCTTGCTTCCGTTGCCTGGCTGGAACCCGTTACAACCGGCTCGCATTCTCCATTTCTCCTCCTATATATCCTGCCGCTGCCCCCTCCGCTCCCCTCCACCCTTCTCCTCTGTCTCCTTCCTCCCTCCCTCCGATCCATACATTCATTCATTCCGAAACCTCCGATCCTCACAGTATACTTCAGATTAGATTCATTCTTCTTCCAAGTAGCCACCCAGTCTCAGCACAGCTGCTACCTACTCGTAGATCGATCGATCGATAGGAAGCCAGGCCATGTCGGCGGCGTGTAGAGGAGGCGGCGGCGGCAAGGACGTGGACCGGATCAAGGGCCCCTGGAGCCCCGAGGAGGACGACGCGCTGCAGCGGCTCGTGGGCCGCCACGGCGCCCGCAACTGGTCCCTCATCAGCAAGTCCATCCCGGGCCGCTCCGGCAAGTCCTGCCGCCTCCGCTGGTGCAACCAGCTCTCCCCGCAGGTGGAGCACCGCCCCTTCACCCCCGACGAGGACGACACCATCCTCCGCGCCCACGCCAGGTTCGGCAACAAGTGGGCCACCATCGCCAGGCTCCTCTCGGGCCGCACCGACAACGCCATCAAGAACCACTGGAACTCAACGCTCAAGCGCAAGTACTCATCCGCTGATGGCTGCACTCATCATACCTTCCTCTTGGGGTTTCCAACGAACGTGTGTCTTTCACGTCATCAGGAACCTATGCTGTAACGAGCTTTCACCAAGCCACGAGTCCAGCCAAACTAAGGTGCCCTCTCGGGTCCGACCATCCTCTCCTTGGCCGCCGATTCTTTGCTCCTAGACAGCCTCCTATCCGAGACTCCTAGTTTGCTTGTTTTCTTGCACTCACAGTAGCCTACATAGATTCCTTTATGTCATCAACTTCGTACTTCTTCCCTTTTCTTTTGCTTGTCTCCTTTGAACGGGTATTTTTGTTTTCACAACCGAGTTAGGAGTAAGGCTTCTCTTCACAACGTCACTTGATGCCTCATCGTCATCTATGAGTGTTGCCTCCATAGTTGCCTTAGGGGCATTCCTTGGCACTTCAAAGAGGCATCACGATTCTTTCATCTCTCGTCATTCTCTAGCCAGGGACGGAGCTGATACAACATACATACTGGTGTCAGCTGACACCAATGGTAGTGAGCAAAACCTTCATTAAATCACTATTAATTATATTAATCTATATAAGTTGACCCCATCGCAACAAAGACTGGCACTCGTGAATCGTTATTCTAGCTTCGTCCCTGTCTATAGCTCCTTGTAGCAATGAGCCAACACAGATGACTTCTCTTGCACCATCTTGCCCTTTTTTTTGTTCCGGTTCCCAATTCCTTTGGTTAAATTCTAGACATTGGTGAGCTACATTAACAAAACTAGAGAACAAAAAAGTGATGGAGAACAAATAAGCACGCACATGCAGTGGCGGAGCTAGGGCATATAGCAGCAGAGTGCCTACCAGTGCATCAAGCGTGAAAAATCATCTTTTAAGGGGTGCATATATGGTGAAAATTTGCTATTTATGAAGAAATTTCGTTTTATCCGGTGACCTGTGCACCTGTTGGCCCCAAGTAGATCCGCCGGTGCGCACATGGAACTTAAAAGAATATCATTTACCATATATCTATCATTTTTGTCACTTGTATTCATTTTGTCAACCGTCGCCAACACCATTGCCCATTTTTGACAATCCGATGCTATAGCCGAGCAATGGAATAATACACACAATTCCACTCTTATTGTTTTTTCAAAAGAAGTCCGACGATGAGCAGCGCATTTGGCCGTGGCGCCACGAAGAGGCCGCGAGTCCTATTTTTGAGCCTATGTTGGAGCCCCTATTCCTGCATCCAGCGCCCAGAAGATTTTCAGCTCACAGCTCAGTTTTAGGGTGCGGTTGGAGATGCTTAACGGCGAGAGTACTTGACACGACTTGTGGGCCCCGCGTTGAATGGCGTCCAGGCTGTGGAGTCAAAACGGCAACTCAACGGCGCCGCATGCACGTAAGACTACTAGCCATAGTGGGAGTATCATGCATATGATACTATTCTATGTTACTAGTTACATAGTGGGTAGTAACATACTTGTGATATCATATACTAGTATATTTATTATCATGCATACTAATATTGCATTGGAATCCGTTATGTTACGGTATCTACCTATTATAGCACTGACATCTTTCTGCTCATTAAATGCAGTGACACGTCATTTTTTTATCAACGTGGCATGCATGATACTACCTACTCCCACTATGGCTAGTCCAATACGTGCTGGTCCCGTCCCCACATCACTGTCTATTTCTGACATCATTCCTATCTTAACTTAATTAACTCTGCTTTTAAATTATTTTGATGTTCAGTACAGTAAAAAAACTGGATTGATGTTTGTCGGTGGAGTCGTCTCGAGAGGAACAGTGGGTCAGTCACACACATGGATTAAGCAGGCGATGCAGGTCGCTGATCAGGCCCAGGAATTATACGCTGCTACCGCTAAAGCGGATAACAACATTGCCACACGTGTGGTCGACGAGCAACGGACGGCCCGGATCTCGGATCCGTCGCCTACCGCGCCACCATCATCAATCATGCATTCATGCTGCCCCTGCGCCAGCGGGGTGCGTCCGCCGGGCAGCAACAACACGTGAAGAATATGCGGCAAAGCAACCATGCAAATCATCCTATCTGATGCTAATGCTATCCGTACGTGTTGGCATGGGCCTGCCGGGGATGATCACACGCAAGTGCATGGACTCGAGTAGTAGTAGGGGAAAATATTTAGTGATCCCACTACTTAGATGATACCATGATAACAGTCATGAATATTCATATTTTCAAGTGGCAAAAAATCTCGAAAAAATGTCTGGGTTCACAAGACGTGTGTTCATATCCCCAAGATGCTCATAACCAAATTCTAAATGCACATAAAAAAACAAAAAAAAACAATTTTATGTGTGAAAAGTGTCACTTTGTGTTTGTCTTCTTATGACTATTCATGTTGGATTTCTCTTTCTTGTTTATATGCGTATATATCAAATTTTGTTCTACAAGTTTTTTTACATGAACAAATGTAGTATACATAAACACATATCTTATGATCACCCACATATTTTTTGAAATTTGCAAATTCGGTTTATAAAAGGTACCATGAAACACTTGAGATGTGGTATCACTAGATGTGCTCCCAAATTTGCATAGTGCAAACAACCATTTGCAGTAATGTAAAATGGAGTAAGGATCGATTTTATCTACTAACACAGTGTTTCGAGATGATGAGAGTAACATATTAATGGCCTGTGAAGGGCATCTTCTGCTACATCAAATGGCCTTTAGTCACCATTATTAATGGATTTCCGATCTAGTCTCAACGTTCGTTGTCCTCTCGTTCACATGTATATTCTGAATCCCCTAAATCATCTAAAATGTCTATGGAGTTTGTCGAGTGAAAGAGACTCTTTCCATTTTCCGTTCGGTGGAATGAAAATTGTGTCACGCTAGCATTGCCTCCGTGCAACGTTGACGTGACCGGTAATCAGTGCAGCTAAGTACCCAGGGTCCATCAGGAACAAACGAGCAGAGACAAAACAGTGGAGCACGTACTTATTTATCGATGAAGATTTGATTGCTGATCGATTTGACGCGCTTTGGCCTTGGCCTTGGCCTTGGCTAGCCGCCAAAAGTGCATGCAGAGCTTCCGTGTCACCTTAATTAACACTATAGTTAGTTGTTAATAACTCATCTTATGAGGAAGGAAGGAAGGAAGGAAGAATCGGAGATCGTTAGTATCGCACGCGGTTGGTGCAGGGTGGGCTTTCAGTTTCAGATGTGCGTGTGTGGAGTAGTAGGATGGAGACGGGTGAAGACAAGTTGGTTGACGCAGCTATCTATGCCTGCGTTTGTTTGTCTGTCCAGGGCACCGAAACTGTGTGTGATGCAGAAGAGAGCACGCTCTAGCTGAGACGTCTGTTATCACGAGCAGTTGGTTCGCGGACTGGGGTGGACCACCAATCGATCACACGCACGACCACGCCTTCTCAACTCCCAACGGCTCACCAGCCAGCATCGCCTACACCAAAACCAGCACGAATCTTTTTTTTTTCCAACGTTTGAAACGAGAAAACGAAGAAACTACTTACTCTAATATTGTTTACTAGTTGAAATTGAGAAATATTATGTATGATTTGTTTATTATTTTAGTGGCACAATGTATATTGTAAATAAGTTTTGGGGGGTGTGGTTTAGTGTATTGTACTTTTGGCAGCTGATAACAAAACTGACATAATACGGTTCAAGTGATGGCGGTGTTACCATAAGTAAAAATGTAGATAGATACTTATGAACAAAATAAGTACCAGCCATTAGAATGTGAGATGAAGAATTCCAAAGAATTTTGTTGTTGTTTTTTTCATTTTGTATCTATGGTTTGCATTATTGTAGTTAGTAAGAAAAAAATGTCTTGAATTTTTGAAATCTACGTGGAAATTCAGGAAGAAATTGAATATTTTGGAGAGAAAGAATTATATGGTGGAATACTTTTCTTGTGCTTTTTCCGCATACATGATTTGCATTATTGTGGTTCGTAAAAAACGGAGATTTTATTAATTATGTGAATTACTGAGTCCTATTTTCTAACTTGTAAGAAAATTATTGGGTTTTTTTTGTGTGCATGCTGTATGTATGGTTTGCATTATAGGCAAATGTCGCGCCCGTGTTTTTTGAGTTTGAATTTGAAAATGGCGACGTTCCAAAGTTGTCTAAGCTTGGAGATCATTGAAATTGGGGGAGGAATCGTTTTAAAAATGGTCGGGTTTTGGAGATCGCTCAAATTTGGAAATAATTTTAATTCGGGAAAATAATTATGTTTCACATACGTTTAGATTTTAAAAATCGATTGAAGTAGAACCGTATTAAGGTTTGAATTCTTTTGTCGGTCATGAAATGATCGTATCTGAAAGGAATTTAAAATATCTGGAGGTCTTAAATTTGAAATTTGGATCGAAACGGCATACGACGTGGCCGTTTGGTTAGGAGAAAAAATACCACGCAGTAAAATATTCAAGTTTGGAAATGTCCGCACCCGGAAGTTGTTTAGATCATAAAATTGTTGAAATTCAAAAATTGTCGACGTTGAGAAGTTGTTCAAATTTTTTAAATGGTCAAATTGGGGAGCAATTCATATTTGAATTGTTTTAACGTTTATTAAATGCTCAGATTCTATGGTCATGATCTATCTGTTATATTTGTGAAAACCGCGGTGTGAAGAATTCAAATTTGGAAATGTATACATTAAAATTTGTTAAAATTTGCATGTACCGAAATTCGGAAAAAGTTTACATTTAAAGAATATCCAACATTTACATTTGACGTATTTTTATTTTGATATTTTTTAAGCCTATGTTAAAATTGGGTAATTCTATTTAAATGATTTGGCAAACTTTATTTACGTATGATATTTTGAACCAAATAATGTTATTGGGTTTATCATATTGAATGATATTGCTGATTTTATTTTTTCTGGATTTTATTCGAGTTTCGTGAAACGATGTAAAGGTGTGGATTGAGCCTTTATGTATTATTTGAACTTTTCAAGTTTTCAAGTAATTTGGAGAAGGTTCCAAAGTATTTGCAACGGCTATTTTGATTTTTACAATTTTTTGGAAATTGGTCATAATTCATTTGGATGTATTTGAAAAGTTACGGAAAATTTGGAAAGTAATAAAACAGAAAAAGAAAAAAAGAAAAACATTTAGAAAAAGGGCCGAGTCACCCGCAGAGCAGGCAGCCCGACCAAACTACCTGCCCAGGCCCAAGATGATGTCATGTTGACGTCACCCGTCGCCGGAGTCGCCGCGGCGGCGTCGAGCTCCCCGGAGCCGCGCGACGGCGAGATGGGACGCGCGCGTACGCGCCCCGGACGCGCCTCGACGCGCTCTAGCGGAAGGTGGCGGCGCCGCCTGGTTTGGGTCGCCGGAGCGGCGTCGGTGACGCGCGGACGCGGCGGCGGCCGCCGAGCGCGGCGGCAACGATTGCGGTGTCCTCGCGGCGCCCCGGCAAGATGCGCTCGGCTAGGAGGGAGCGGCGGCGACGGCGCAGCTCCCCATGTCCGTCGATATGACCGGCAAGGCCCGTGGCGGCGTCCGCGGCGACCTCCGGCGCCGCGAGAGAGGAGAGAGGGAGGGGCTGCGAGGACGCTTTTGCAAAAAGGCCCTCAAGTTTGATACTATTCGCGGATAGGTCTTTCCCCTCGTAATCTCTGGGCTGCGGAGCTATTTCTGGCTTTGGGGAGGAGATTTTTGCAAAATTGCCATGGGTACTGTTCATAACTGTTCATCTCGCGAATTGGACGATCTGGACCGTCGGATCTCGAATTTTGGAGCAACCACAGGCTTGAAAATGTTGGCCCTTAATATATAGGGGTAATATAAAACCCGAAAAAAATCCTTAGAAGAAAAGAAAAAAATAGGGAAGTAGCGGCTGGCTCTGTGTCTCACACGTTGCTTGAGTAAAACTCAGCATAAATAATCTTTCGTAGAACAGTTGGCATAAACGCGCAATAAGAGATACGGGAAAACCGTTAGCAAAGGTTCGTATTCTCAAACAATGGTTTCACAAACTCTAACTCCACTAAATGATCTATGATTCATGCTAAACATAGAGCTGCACATGAGATGAAATTGTGACCAAATGACTGAAAATTAGTTTAATCTAAATCGGCTGAGAATTAGAAAATCCCATGAATGCAATTAGAATTACTCGCGTAATAAGCAAGCAGGGCAGCTGAGCTGTGAGATATTATTTGACTCGCCATCCTCATCCATGCTCCATGCCACACGTAGGAGGGGTGATAAACAGGTTAATTTCGGTTGGAGAGAGAGGCGATATCAAGACGCGTGTCCCTTTGGCCAGCTGTAGGCACAATAGCAGCATCATCAACCGCCCGGGGTCTCCTTCCTTCCGTTGGCTGGCTGGAACCCGTTACAACCGGCTCGCATTCTCCATTTCTCCTCCTATATATCCTGCCGCTGCCCCCTCCGCTCCCCTCCACTCCTCTCCTCTGTCTCCTTCCTCCCTCCGATTCATCCATCCATCCATTCTCTAAACCACCGAGTCCCAGCATAGCTGCTACCTACTCGTATACGGTATACCCGTACACTCGTAGATCGATCGGAAGCCAGGCCATGTCGGCGGCGTGTAGAGGAGGCGGCGGCGGCAAGGACGTGGACCGGATCAAGGGCCCCTGGAGCCCCGAGGAGGACGACGCGCTGCAGCGGCTCGTGGGCCGCCACGGCGCCCGCAACTGGTCCCTCATCAGCAAGTCCATCCCGGGCCGCTCCGGCAAGTCCTGCCGCCTCCGCTGGTGCAACCAGCTCTCCCCGCAGGTGGAGCACCGCCCCTTCACCCCCGACGAGGACGACACCATCCTCCGCGCCCACGCCAGGTTCGGCAACAAGTGGGCCACCATCGCCAGGCTCCTCTCGGGCCGCACCGACAACGCCATCAAGAACCACTGGAACTCAACGCTCAAGCGCAAGTACTCATCCGCTGATGATGCCTCGCCTGCTCGTGACGCGGCCGCCGAGGAGGACCGGCCGCTGAAGCGGACGAGCAGCGACGGGGGCGGCCACGCGGCGCTCTGCTTCAGCCCCGGGAGCCCGTCGGGGTCGGACCTCAGCGACTCCAGCCACCAGAGCCTGCCCTCCGTCATGCCCTCTGCCGCCGCCGCGTCGCAACCGACGACGCACGTGTACCGCCCCGTGGCGCGCGCCGGCGGGGTGACCGTCTTCCCGACGCCGACGCCGACTCCGACCATGCCGGAACCGTCGTCCCCGCCGCCGCCGCCTCCGCCGGCGACGTCCCTCTCGCTCTCCCTCTCCCTGCCGGGCTTGGACCTGTCCCCGGTGCCGCCGCCAATGCCCATGGCACCTCCTCATCCTCCTCTAGTACAGCCCGCCACACCGACTACTCAACATCAGATGCCGCCGCCGCCCATGCCGTTCCAGCTCCAGCCGCCGCCGACCCAACTACGGTCGGCACCGTTCAACGGCGAGTTCCTATCGATGATGCAGGAGATGATCCGGATCGAGGTCCGGAACTACATGTCCGGCTTCGACCCCCGGTCGTCTCCCGCCGACGGCGTGCACGCCGCCAAACGCATGATGAGCATGGCCAAGATCGAGTAGCAGACACAACACAAGCAGCTCGATCACGAGCAAAGATCAACCCCCCAAGAGAACCAACGGAGCAAGCGAGGCAGACGCGGCGACAAGTGAAGACTGAAGAGAAGACGAAGCAGTAGCTCGCTCGGCGCGGCGGCCCGTTTAACTAGATCTTCTTCCCCCAGCAGCAATAATTCCCTAGTTTTTGTCTCACTTAGTCTTTCTTTTTCCTCCCTTCCCAAATTTTCCTCCTCAAGCTCCATCCATCCAAGGATCGAATTTCCGTGGTAGTTCGTTCTTCTCCAGTGATGAGACGAGGCGAAGAAAACTTCGTCGTCTGACAGGAGCGGCTACCACCATGCCAAATAAGCAGAGCACAGCATAGCTGCATAGCTCGAGAGTTCTTCTTGTACAGAGAAAGAAAACAAAATGGAAGTAAAAGAGAGACCCCAAGTTCGCTCGTGGATCGCATCTTGCTTCTTCAGTTTCAGTTAGAGGTATATACACTTTTAGTCCCACAACTTGTCCGAGATGTACAGATTAGTCCCACAATTTGTAAAATGGACAACTGCAGTCCCACAACTTGCATTCAATGAACAAACAGGTCCCAAATCATCCAGAAGTTGACACGTGGCGTTGTAAGTTTTGCAGAAAGACCCCTATATTTTTTCTCTGCCATCTGTGGACAGGGAGCTATCTTACACGCAGGTCCCACATGTCAATACGTGAAGAAAGAAGAAAAAATAATACTAATGGACGTGGTAGAGGATTCGAACTCGAGACCTGATTAGAATATATATGGTGCTCACAATAAAATTGCTTTGCCAGCACACCACTCAAAGGTTGATGCAAAATAACAGCCCGTCAGGATATTATACTCCTACCGTTGCCACCACGTAACAGCGCTCGGAGGTGACGGCATGGTGGACGACGACGGTGGCCGGAGCACGGGCACGCAGGGAGGTAGCTCGGGGACGCAAGAATGCAGGCAAATGCTTAGGAAGATCCATAGCAAACCCGGGATAATGCAGAATCAGGTGGGGAAGACCAGGACAGGGAGGAGGAGGAGATCGATGTTGCGGCGCTCAACACCGGAGGCGAGGAAGACGATAGCGGCGACTGCGACAGACTACCTCCCAAATTGTTTCCTCCATGGTAAAATATCCCCATGTCGAGGCAAAGCTCCTAGACATGGTTTTGAGAGCTCAGGAAGTCTTAGCACAACGGTACATACGACTATGCCGACGGCGGCACACTAAGGACGCCGATCGCGTTCTGCGCGTACAGGGCACTGAAATGGGAGAGATTTGGTAGAAGCATGGGTCATCGCGAGGAGCTTGTAGCACACCATGGAACAGAGGATCCGGAGCATGGACGTGGCTAAAATCACTGTCGCAGCGGACAGCAGGATGAGCTTTGAGGATGATTTCGATTCATAGGCTACACGAATCGTACGTGTGTGAGGTGTGGTCGTCACAGAAGTGTCAGTGTCATCTGTTGATCTTTCGGTGGTCAAACACGCAAGCACGTAGATGTGCTCGCAGGCCGCCGCGCACTACGTACAGCCGAGAAAGTGAGCATCATTCTTTCGTTGTTTGCGAGCCTAACTTGCAGAACGGACTTTTAGTATATATAACAAAGCGAAGTCCTACTGTAACACGGAAATACACTTGGTCTCTTGGCAGTCACTCGTCCGCATCACCTAGAGGTTGCCAGATCGATTCCCTCTTTGAAACTATTAATTTTATTAATTTCTTTCAATATTGACATGTGGGACCCGCATGTAAGAGAACTCCAGACCACACATGGCAGAGAAAAAATATATTAAGGGGTCTTTCTGCAAAACTTAGAACGCCACGTGTCAAGTTCTGGATGATTTGGGACCTGTTTATTCGTTGAATGCAAGTTGTGGGACTGCAGTTGTCCATTTTGCAAGTTGTGGGACTAATCTGTACATCTCGGACAAGTTGTGGGACTAAAAGTGTATATACCTCTTTCAGTTACAAAGTCGATTCGTTCTGGTACCTCCGCATGTACTAGCAGAGTAGGTGGCCATTTCTGTTTTGTGTTGGTTGTTTTCTTGTTGGAGGAGTGTCTGGTTTGGGGAGCAGAGCCTGGAGAGGACGAAACGGAATTATGGCAGTGGTGGAGAATGGGCGAGCGACAGCTAACTGCCTACCTGTTGCGCACCTCCTCTGACACACACCCCCTCTTTCTGGTTACTGTTAGAGCAAGTACAATAATACAGCTAACAGCTGGCTATAAGAGATTGCCATGTCATCTTTAGCCAGTCATATAGCCAACATGTACAATAGTTAGATATAAAAATGTGTTACTTTATTAAGATGTGGTCCACCTCCCACTCTCACAAAGTGCCTAGGAGCACGTGATAGAGCTGGCTCTTGCATGAGAGCCCACTCCTCTTCTCTCACTTCTTCTCTCTCCTCCATGTCATCCAACAAATATTATTTTAATCCTTATAGCCTGCTTACATAAGCTTATTGTACTTGCTCTTATGAGGAGTAATAATGCTTTTTTGACATGTGGGCAATTGATGGGATGAGAGTTTTGAAACGGCAGCTAGCTTAACGCACGCCAAGTGAAGTTTTATCCAGTGAGGAGTTTACTTGCCCGGAAATGACTACTGCCTCCAGCTTCGACCACTTCCACTTGCATTATTGTCGCCGGAAAGACCGGGGAAGAAGAATGCTTTAAGCTCAGTACATCTAAACTGGTAAGTTTCGGTTGGTTTCTGATTTGAAACCGTGTCCACGCCGACGACTCTTCGAGCTCGCCTTTGCTTGAGGGCCCGTCCAAAATCTTAAACGGCACATTGTTACTTACTTTGGCCTCTGGAACAAGTAACGTGACTCCGGTTCCGCACGTGCAAAAGAAAAACGTCCGTGGGTTCATAACCTAGCACAACCAGTGAATTTGCTCTTGCTGCAATTACATCAAAACTAAAGGTGAAAACTGACAAGGTCTAGCCCTTAGCGGCGTTTGATATAGAAGAAATCCACCTGCGTGAAAATTCCTGAATTATGTCTTTTCGACGGGGTCGAACGCGGATCACTCGGTTCATCGTGGCGCCTGAAGCCCCTGGACTATTGCGCCCTTTCCAATTATATCATCTAAACTCAACGGGACAAATATTTGAAAAAGTATTCTTACGACAAATTACTAGTTTCAACTAACTATGTCAAATATCGCCAAATGGCTCGGATGAATCCAGTTGAAGCCTCCACCTGGCGTTAGAGCATATCTACATTTCCGGTTCAACCAAAAATCGGGTTTTCCGGTTCAACCAAAAATGTTTTTAATGTACCAGACAAAACAAATTATCTGATAACAAACTGTAGTGTTTCCTTATCTTATCTTCATCTTCCCCAACGAGTCTGTCTGTACGCATAAACTCTGAGGCACTGAGAGCGACGTCGGACGAAGCGCCTCGGCTCCCATCGGTTGCACCCGCCCCGCCCGGTCCTGGCCTCCCCCGTCTCGACCGGCCTCCTCCGTTGAAGGTGTTCCCATGGAGGTGCTTGAAGGGGCTACGAGCATGGTTACCCTTGCCCGACTCGGGCCCTCACCTTGCTCTCTTAATGATGGATTTCCCCACCTTGACCCGTCTCCTCCCGTGGAGGTTGTGCGGAGCTGGTACATAAGGGTAGATTTAGATCATTAGATGAACCCAACGAAGTTCCTCAACTTCTATCAATTCAGTCGTTGACGTGACTCCTTAGTGCAAGACTACGACTGAACTAGTGGATATGAACCCAATGAAATTTTCCTCCAGCTTCGCCCCTGCGTGGAGGTGCTTCCATAGCGAGCACATGCCATGATTTTGAATAAAATCGGCGAGAATCAAACCTCCTAGTCGGGAAACAAAATTGACGCTGGAATCGAGCTTAGAAGTTGTTGATACCAGCGCGGACGGGGCGTTGAGTTTAACCCCTATTCACTAAAAATTGACTCCAAAACCGGTTCTATGGGGCACCAAGGTGAGATTTCTTATGAGCAGGATAATATTTTCTGGGCACAGGCCATTTACCAGGATCTTTTCGGTACACGGTTTTCTATCCGAACTGTAAATATTCGGTTTTGACCACTTTTATGAGATAGAGATGCTCTTGTTCGTGTTGATTGTATCGATCAATATTTGTAGTCTCTATTCTGATTCAGTTGGCTTGTCCGTTTGTTGGTTGGTTGGTTGGTTACCAGTCAGTCTGCCGGAGTGCTAGCTCCCGGGCTGGAATTTAGTACACGCGTGTGTGTGCATGCAAGTTGATTGATTGATGGGTATGTGCGGTTTGCCTGGCATCCGATATTTTTTGGTTATATGTTGTTTTCAGACGCAGTTCCTTCATGCATCATTTCAGGTCATCCATCCATTCCATCGAACCTGACCTGACCACCGAACACAAGCCAAAAAATAGTATTTCTGGCCGTGCTAATTCCTGCTTAGGATAGCTACAACTGCAAGCAGTCGGTGATTTAGTTTAGTTGGCAGCAAATTTGAGGGAGAGAAAGCTTAATTTGGAGAGGGGGAAGAAAAGAAAGCTGTTTTCTGTTAAGGTGTCGATGCTCGTTTAGTCAGCAGTCAGTTCAGGGAAAACAACGGCTGCGACTGTATGTGTGTGTGGTTGCGGCGTCGCCTGAGGCAAAACGCCGACCGCGACGAGCTACCCGCTACAACGACCGAACGAACATACAGTGACGTGTGAGTGCGGCAGTGCTCGTCTTTTCATTTCTCATCTTAATTAAGCATGCAGTGACTCCGCAAAAAAGTAAGAATCGGATTGGCCCTCTGGGCGGCGAATCGCTCTGTTGACGACCGATTTTGGCTTATAAATAACATCAAGATTAACTCAGATGTGAATATAATGTGAACGAAAGTTGTGCGTATTATCGAGACAATCAACTTTGGTTCTTGGGTCAACTTAATCCGAAGTCATATACAACTTGCGGAGCCAAAACACTGTTCGCACCTTGGCATAGACGTGCTCTGTCCTTTTACGCATAGGAAGCAGGCAAGCCTACAAATTGCCCTATGCTAGACTGAAAAAACGAATCAAACTGCTTCCGATTGAATTTAAGGGGTCTAGATGGCGTCAAATGGAAAAACGCATAAAATGAAAGTTCTTCGTTTTTTCGAGACGAACAACTTTGTCTTCTACGAGAATTTAATCCGAGGACGATAACTGCCTTAAAAACGACCCGCAAGATACAGACCGAACAGTTTTGGAAAGTTCGGGTCAGTCCATCCGAACTGGACCCAGATTAGGGTTTTGGACGTGAATCCAAACCTTTCCTTTCACGGGAAGTCCAGCCGCCCCTATATACAAGGGTGCCGGCCGATTGAACAACACACAATCGTCAAACACAAAACCAATCTACAAACTTTTATCTCCTACCCTAGTTTTCTGCTTCTCCTTCGTCGGTGTTCTTCGTCAAGGAGGATTTCGATCTACGAGCCCAAGGTCGATGCGAAGTGGCCTAGGGCAGCCCATCGCCGCCGTGCGCCCAGACGGGTCCCTCCCGAGCTTGTGGGGGTGTCGGGTTCCAAAAGCGTCCGCCGTATTGTCTTGTGTATCGCGCTTCCGGCGAGCCTCCCGCAGAGTGAGTTGCGGAGCATCTCCCTCGACGCCGCGGGTACACGTGACGTGTTCGTGTGTCAACATGCTCAAAATCATCATCATCATCTTAGCAAAAAAAAATTGAGGTTAATCTTAGCAATTTTTGTTTAGTCCGTTTAAGTTGCCGCGCTCATACGTACGTGGTGGTTGTTGACCGTATATATGCAAGTATAGTGATCATGATGTACTACCGCGTGTCGCTTGGTGGATGCAAGGGAGGTGATTTTGTTTTTGTGAGTGTACAAGTGAGATGATTAACGTAACATGTTGGCCGTCGTCTTTGACGCACGACACGACGATGATTTGCCCGGTGCGATTTTGACGCGGGCGTGCATGGCTCCGCTTCATCGTCCATGCAAATGGTGGACCTCCTTTTTGACTTCGCTCTGCCCATTTTCCTTTTTATAATACGCGTGTTTCCATGGATCACGGTAGCTTGTTGTTTGCTTGTTCCAGCTAGTTCCCCGCATCGTTTTGGGCCGTTGGTCGTTGCATGCCAGCTGTCTAAACGGTCGTCCACGCCACACCGACCTCTAGTCGATCTCATCGTTATCGTCGCCACTCACTCGTGACTTGTTCTTTGTCATATTTGTTTTCCTTTCGGATTCCTTCCTCCAGTTTTTGTTCCATTTGTTGGTGATTTAAGTGGAGGACGACCTTCCAGGATACTATACATAACTATCGTATAGAAACTTGGCTCTATGTTCCATCTACTTACATTTTGAAACCAACGTAAAATATTTGTCCCATCCATTAACTAAGAAAAAGAGAGTTGCTCAATTAATTTATGAAAAATCGAATGAAAACCATTACATACTTGGCCACGAAAGGAAACCAAGCCACAACCCCGAGATTGCGGTCCTAAGTGAAAGTGTACCGCTATTTTTTCACATGTAACATTTCGTAGCTTCGATACTGGAACATGGTAGATTCTAGAGTGTGCACTGTATTCTAAAATGTGAGAAGTTTTAAAAATGATATAGGATGTCGAGGTGATCAAAGTTTCTTGTAAGTCAACGAATTAAGGCTGGTTCGTTGATTTGAGTGCTATCCATTTTGAAATGACCTTTGCTAAATTCTGAACTTTCAAGCACAAATTAAGTAATGCTCGTAATATAAGACAGCTAGTGCAGAACAATCTCTTTGCCACAATTACAATTGAGGATATATTTGAGATATTACTTCTAAATAATATTTGCTGATAATTCATGTATAACAAAATAGTAGAAAAATGTGGAAATATGGGAAATATAGAGTGCTTTTCATTGAAGATTTGATAATATACAACGTTAAAATTGATATTATATAAGCATATAACATTAACAAAAGCAAGATTACTAAAGGAAAATTTGTGGAGAGAAGTTGTTTTGTCATACGACAGTCTCCCCTCCGGCGACCGTAGTCCTTATCATTGTTCGGTACATTCCTTAGGGTTAGTGGTAGATTTTTGCACATATTATTGCGAGGTAGCCCACTTTTGATGACCTCAGCTTTCTATTTCTTTGTTATTATCGACATCTGATTTTACTTTGCATCAATAAATAATTAATATACATGATTGTGTGCCTCACGCACATGCCGGATCTTCCTCTTCTGCCAAAAATAAGTCCCATTGTGTCCAGAAAAGCAAAAATAGTTTATTTTTACTCAAAGCAGCGGGTTTTAGCTGCCTCCATTCACTGCAAATAGGAAAGTAGTAACTAAGAAGCATGTGACTGCAACCTGAACTACCTGATTCGCTGAAATACGAAGGAAGAATGCTCAGTACAGGTTTGAAGCTTCAAACAGAGCCAACGAATCCACGCATGGACAGATCGAGGTAGCAACACCACATTAGGATCACAAAAAAAAAAATTATGTGGACGTTTTTTTGTGCCATCGACTAAAAATGACGGTATTCTTTTATTTCCAAGAAAATATGGTATTCTTTTATTTTAGAGCAACATCTCAAGTTTCAAGTTATGTGGTGGGCCTCTGTAAAACGTCTCCTGCTTGTTCTTGATCATTTTGTTTTGCAGGGGGTTCGTGATATCTTTCTTAAACCTCAAATTTAATAAAGATAAATTGATACTTGACTGTTAGTAATTTTGAATAAACATGGAATCTCCTATGTGTGTATAAATTTAACAGGTTATGCCCAAATCAGATGCAGAAATGAGAAAACATAGCTTAATACACTAGTACGTCGTGTCTAATTATTTCAAAAATTCCGTTGCACTGCACTACCTATTGCTCCGGTTTCGCTCAATCCTCACCGTGTGTGATCCATTTCCATGAGAGCAGGTATACACTTGCTCGACTAAAAAAAAAGGTATACACTTGTTCAGTTGTTCTCTATCTATACCTAATAATAAAAGCATTAAGGCTTCTTCTCGTACGTCATTATAAGTGCCCTTAAAGTTTGATAAAATTACCCCCACTGCCACCTATAAGTACATACCGATTCGTTTTAATTTTCGTCGTTTTCCAAATCGACATCTTTGACTGTTTTCCATCCAACGACTTATTCATCGATCAGAGTAAGAGTTGGCACGTGAACATAATCCCCATCGGTTTCCACATCCTCGTGACGTGTATAAGTTGACGAGCTGATCGATGGATCCTCACGCCCGAAGAGAAAACAGAAGTTTTCGTTTCCCCAGTCTTAGTTTCCGTGATCCGATCGAGATGGTCTTCTCGTCGACACCGTCGGAGAGCGCGGTCCCGTCTCAATAGCCCGACGGCGACGGGCCGCAGTGCGTCGCGCAGTTCGCCAACTCTTCTGCGAGTACAACGTCTCGTCGCGGGACGCCAACCGCGTCGCCTTCTCTGTCGACGTCGCGCTGCTCCAGCGCGCTCGTCGTCCGTGCGAAGTCGACTGCTGGGGACGCATCCGCCGCGATCCAGGTGAAGCTCGTCAACAAGCAGACCGCCGGGTCCCGGTCTGCGTCCCCGTTCCTCACGTCTGAGACCAAGGGCGCTCGCTCCGCCGTAGGACGTGCCCATCTCGAAGCCATTGTCACGCTCCGATGTTGCGCGCTTGCAGGCTGCCCTTGACGCCGCCCAAGAGCTTCGTGAGGTGTGGGGTTTTCACATAGCACTTTGCAGTTTCTTGTGTTCATGAATTAAATTCCTACAGTAAGGACCGCGGCCTACTATTCCCCAAAACCAACGACGTCGATGGCAAAGCTGGTGCCACGATCGACAATCTGGATGTGCTAGCTGACTAGCGAACTAGGGAACACAGCCGTGGAAGCAGAGTTGAGCCGAGATTAACACGAGGAAACCCACACCATGATCTCGCATGGAAAAAGATCCGTCCAGAGGGCGATGAAGCCCTACCATCATCATGATCTCGCGTGGAGGCAGAGTCGTGCCGGCGCTGACGCCGACGCCGACGAAGAACACACCGTCACATCCTGTCCTACCCAGCCATGAGATCACCGTCTGGCCCACACCGAGGCCGGCGCATCACCTCCTCTCCTACATAGCCGTGAGATCTCAACCGCTCAAAGACGAGGCCGAGGGCAAGGAAGCACCAACGACATCGGGAATACCTTCCTACATTGAGCCTGCAGCCCCGCACCATGGCGTGGGTTGCCGCACGGCGAGGCTGAGCTCCGTGCCACCCTAAGAGGCCATAGCAGGCACCGTCGTCCCCGTGAAATCATTGTCTTCCCCAACCTGGTGGTGGTGTTGCAACCATGTGCAGCTGCTGCATAAAATTCATTCACAAATTTTGGCCTGGGTGCGCGTGCGATCCACCACGCCGACGGCGTGACGGACGAGTGGCTCGCGTTCGTGATTTCCAGCACCAACCGCGACGGCAGACTCTTGGTAGCAATATCTCTGCAGGCCGAGCACATAGAGAAGATGAATTCACAAGAGGTGCGCAGCTGCCTTGGAAGGCAGCGCAAAATGCCCAAGCACAGGAGTAAAAGGCAAAGGGAGATCTTGATTACAGCCTACTAGGATGCAGCAATCAGGCCACTTAATGCTATTGCCTAGAATTTATTTCATGAATCCGAGTGGTTTGTTGATGGGTACATCCGTCGGATTTCTGTTGAGTTGAGTTTGATTTTTCAAGTTTCAACTTCTTATCTGATGCTATATTTGTACACTCATCTGCACTTGACTTTTTTGATCTGAATGAGTAAGAGTAGTAGGAGTACACATTAGTCCTTCCAAAGGAGCTGCTATATACTTTTGCTTTCAGATCACACAAGCTACGGAGGCAGGCAATGAATTTAGAGGTACATATGATTTCACACCCTGCAGACATAGCAAAGGGAGTCATCTGGCCATGTAAATGATAATCAGTACAATAGACAGTTACCTGTATCACGTCCCCGTGTGTCAAAGGATAGTTTTGTTTTCACTAAATAAATGAACCAATTATTTTTCTCTTGTTAGCCTAGAAAAACTTGGAGTTGCCTCGGTCCCTGTTGCCAATTGCTAAAAATTGGCCTTTCTACTTTTATGAACTAAGGATCTTACTCCATTCTTTAAAGAAAGTGATTACTTCATTGCTTACTATCCATCATTCCTACATATTTGTATTTGCATGTCTTTAAAGAAAATGACTACTTCATTGCTTACTCTCCATAATCCCTACATATTTTGTATTTACATATGTATTTCAATAGTGAATACGCCAAAGTATCAAAGAAGTATAAATACGTCTGAGAGATAATGACATAATTACCCGCTGGGTTCATCTGCATTGCCTCCAGCAGCACTGAATGATCCAAGTTAACTTTCCATCAAATGCCACAAAATGCACCAGGTTTGTTGTTTATGCCCACTTAAATCTATCGCTTAAAATTTCCACGAAACACATTATAAAAACAGGAATGTTTCTATTTTGATTTCGTCCGTCTTCCTTCTCCTGTTGCAACGCACGGACACTTTTCCTATCTATACCTAATAATAAAAGTATTAAGGCTTCTTCTCGTACGTAGTTGAAAATACTCCTAAAGTTCGCACAAATTACCCACCACTGCCATGGCCGTTGTGTCTTCTGCATCGCCGTATCGTACTCAAACTGTGCTGGCGGATCTGATGTGTTGTGTCCGGATTCAGCTCGGCTCGTATCGATTCATCACCTATAAACATGCAGACCACGTGTTCCACACAGAACCAACGAACCATTGGATCGAGTTGTCGCCGGCGTAGTCGCCCTGTGATGCGGCCCCATGGCCGAGTCCTGCAGCTCATCAAGGGTCGCACGGCGAGCGCGCAAGGTGGACGATGCTCCTTCCGTCAAATCGCATCTAATCTCGCTCCCTGTGCTTGGATCATGACCATGTACTCGGATGATTGGAGTATTAAGTACTGAGGCATAGAGGTTAATCAAGCCATCAAGGTAAGATACTGTGCTGCAAGGGGATCGAGGCCCGGAACCACGGTCAGCTTTCAGCCATGCACGTGCCTCACAGGGATTAGCACCACGGTACTCCATCCAGAGCAAGATAGTCATCTTTTTCGGCATGCCCCATTACTCTGCCACGTTCCAATCATCCCTAGTAGTTCAATCTTTTGGACCTGATTGCCATATGTTTGAGCTAAATATTTAAAATAGTTAGCTGCCGTACAATTTTTTTTAGGTGATTAGTGAGATTTAGAGTTGAAAAGGGAGGCATACGCTGAAACTGAACAAATGGAAAGCAGCAGTTGCTTGCATTCGTTTTTCAGCAAGTATAAATAGAGCTCACGTTCATAAGTCATTGTCACATTTAGGTACTGAATATTCAGTATTTGTTATGTTTTTTTTATATTGATTATCTGCAAGGAGCTGAACAAAAAATATCTTATTTTCCATTGCTTAATTTCTCTATGAAAAAAAATCAACAAAATACAAACTGTAACAATTCCCTGTACATATTTGCTAGCAACGAAAGGGCGAACTGAGGCTAGGGTTTTCTGGTCGATCAATGTAAGGGCAAGATTTAGGTTGTACTGTCTTATTTGAAAATAAATTGATTTTTCCTTCCCCATGTCTTGGTCGATTTTGGGTTAAAATTTAGGTTGCGCCGACATTTTCCGACAATAGTTGATATTCCTCCGTGGCAACGCACGGGCATTTTTCCTAGTCTATACTAAAGTCCATGCATACATGCGCGTGCAGTAGGTTGAAGTCTACATCGTATAACCGCCTTGATCTGTTAGCGTCGAACGACAGTGACTTCCCATCCTGCCCTGTTGTTTTTTCGCGTCGTGCAGGATGGACTGCATATGTCGAGTGTATATATGGAAATCGATAACCGTGGAGCGAAAGGGCTTAAAGCAACATCCGGCCAAAACACTGAACTGAACGCCGCAACAAAAGACATGAAGCTCAATCAAGGAATAAAAAAAACAACAAGACCGAGGGGGGGGGGGGGGGGGGGACGCCACCCCGGCTTGTCATTAAGGTAGAGGTGAGGACTCGAACCCGGGACCTGGCCCTTATGCGCTTTGCACGGCTATCAAGGTGAGGAATAGATTGATTGATGGGCGTCGACGGACCTACCAAAATTCCTTCAGTCGTCATAAAGCTTGCTCTATGCATTGAAAGGTTGAAACAGAGAATAGGGTTGTTAAAACATCGCAAACAATGAAGTTCATCACAAAGTTTTTTTGTTTATTAAAATACATGTTTAATACTCTTCAGATACCAACAGAGTGTCGTGATGCGTACTGATATATATTAATTTGTGCATAATCAGCTCATTTCCTCCGATACCTTTACCCAATCTGAGAGTCATTTTTCCTTAGGAAACATAGATGATCTTGCTCGGAAAACTGTCTTTGATTGTCTGCGCTCCTTGGCCACGAAGCTACTATTTGTTGCCATCGCTCCATCTAAGTGTTGTAATGGGATGACCGGACATGACTCTTTCTTCCTTCCCCCGATCCCCGCCACACCCCATACGGCCGTCATGAAGCTTAGTGGGGACAAAAATCCCCTCCTCCCTGATATTAGCAGGTACCCACCCAACCGGGGACTCCATTGGGAGGTTAGCCCTATACCTTCTCGTCGTCTTCTTGTGGACTTGCGACTATATCTACTATGCAGCGACGGTCCCATGGGATACAACCATGGCCTAGCATGGTTTGGGTGGCGGTTTGGAGATGTGCGGGCATCAAGTTCGTCGATCGTGGCGGTTTGACTTTGGTCGATCTGGTTATGTTGAGACGGCGATGGTGTCCTCGTGTGGCGTTGGTTTTTGAGGTGTATAAATTGGTGTGGCGGCCACAGGGCCGGAGGTTTGTGTTTTCTTGTTGGTGGACCAACGTCATGTGGAGAACTGGTTCCGTCGCTTGTGCAGTTTTCCGGTCCAATGTTTCTCATAAACTTGGCCCCAACTCTGTTAATTTATCGAATAACATTGCCTTAATTAGTTTGACTAAAGCAACTTTATCGCTCACAGTGTTCTCGTTGCCTTTTCATTTCTAGTTCTACTAGCAAGAATATGTTGTTGCCACTCGGTGGACCCGAATATCCGGGTAGCATGTTTCTAGCAAAAACTTTCGTCCACCCCTGGAAACAAATTGACTTGCCCAACCGCCACCAATGTAACGTTTTTGGCGGCATGTCCATGCATCAACTTTAACTTTTCCAAGCAAAGCTTGCTTAATTTGGTCAAACTATGCTGCACAGCCGTGTCGTGATGGATGCATTTGCGTTCCTACAGTTGAGTGACTACTATGATTGGGCCTGCTCAATTCATAAATTGGTTTTCGTGTTTCCAGGGGCTCTCCTGTCAACTACTGACATGTCACTTTCCCGATGTTGTAGCTGGCCGCACTTCTCATTTTACCTTGTGGGAAATTTTGGCAAAATGCTACCAGAAGCACAGGCTACCAAGCACTCTGCAAACGTGTGTGGCTAGCCAGCTTATCACGCATTTGGATACGAGCAGCGGTCTGATGTGGATCTGTGGCTCACCTACCTGCCCCTGGTGCGAGATCATCCTGGAGTAGACTAGTGTGTGCGTTTTGACTTTTGAGGCTACCTCCCTGTATTAGGTGATGTCCCCTCCCCACCCACAAACCTTGTGTAACTTGCTGCTCGGGTTTCTTTCCCACCCATTCTTTCGGTTGGAAAAGGAATAAAAATGTGATTCGGGTGGGTGCTTTGCACTCCCCGGTGACCCCTAAAAAAAACTTAGTGGTTTGTAACTTCTTCGGATAAGGACATCACGTGATGGAGTCACTCTCGGGGCGCTACTGCAAACCATCTTCCATGAGTCAATCTTGTTGCCTTCTCTTTTGACTCAACTTGATATACTCTACCAATTCATGCCAAAAACGGAGATTTGGATACCATTTGTTCTAGAGTCTAGACAATTTGTTCAAAGGGTTTTCAAATTCTCATAAGGTCCTCTTGGATTTTTTTTCTTTCTACAGCTTTTTTGAATTATTTTGATGGATTTCCTCATTTTACCTATCCATAGTAAGTAGCGAGCTAACGAATCCCCATATTTTTGCCATTGGACTTTCCAATCAGGCTGGTTGCAATTAAGACTTATTTAGTTCAAAGAAATGGATCCTCCAAAAAAAATGAACTGGACCCTCTGAGAGGTTAAACCTCTGAGACGGACTCGACCCGCTCCTTGGTCACTCCCGCGCGACCAGGGGCGGAAACCCTAGCCGCCGGTGCACTCGTCCCTCGTCCCTCTCCCCTCCCCTGCTGCCACTGGCGCGCGCCGCCGGGCAAATCCTGTGTGGTGTAGGCGGCGGCAGGACCTCTTCTACCTGCTGCGAGGAGATCCGGGTGGGGCGACGTTCTTCTCGGCGGAGGTAGGCGAGGCCTGGGCTCACGACCTCCTGCTCGTGGAGGCGGCTTGGGGGCGGCGCTCATGGCCACTACGGCCCGTCGCGGTCGTGGTAGCCTAAGCCCGTCCGCCCTGGATCTTGGCCGACAGGGCAGTCTGGCATGGCGACGACGACTGGCCGGAGCTTGCGACGGCGAGGACTGGACTGGCACGGCTCTTGGACGGCTGCGGAGTGGAGCTGACCGGCGATGGCGGCGGGCCTAGCCTCGGACCAGATCTGGGCCCTTCGGGGCTGATTCGGGTTGGCTGGGCCTGCGGGTCGTACGTTTCAGGGGCTTCCGGTCTCGAGGCACATCCCCTTACCACTTTGTTTGGGGCGCTAGATCCGGGCCTGACGGCTGATACGTCTCAAACATATCTATAATTTCTGATGTTCCATGTTGATATTATACCAATTGTTACATGTTTTTATACACTTCATAGCATTTTTATGCATTTTCTGGGACTAACCTATTAACAAGATGCCACAGTGTCAGTTCCTGTTTTCTGATGTTTTTGTATTTCAGAAAAGTTGTTCTGGAAATATTCTCGGAATTGGACGAAACAAATTCTGAAGTTCCTATTTTACCGTCACGTACACGGAGTCCAAACGAGAGATGGAGGCAAGCCACGAGGCGGCCACGCCGGGGGCGGCGCGGCCCCACCTTTGGCCGCGCCGTGGGGTGGCATGGGCCCCACAGGTGCCTCCAGCCGCCGCCATTTCTCCTATATATTCACCTATTCGAGAAAACCCTAGATACCCGAGCCATATTCCACGAAAAGTTCTAGAGGCGGCGCCGTCGCCAACCCTAGCTCGGGAGGGTTCAGAAGCTCTTCTCGGCACCCTGCCGGAGAGTGGAATCAGCACCGGAGGGCTCTACATCATCATGCCCTCCTCCGGAGTGATGCGTGAGTAGTTCATCCTTGGACCACGGGTCCATGGCAGTAGCTAGATGGTAGTCTCTCCACTTTGTGCTATCATGTTTAGATCTTATGAGCTACATATCAAGATCAAGATCATATTATTGTAATGCTACATGTTGTGTTTGCTGGGATCCGATGAATATTGAATACTATGATCAAGTTGATTATCAATCTATCTTATTTATGATCTTGCATGCTCTCCGTTTCTAGTAGATGCTTTGGCCAAGTAGATGCTTGTAACTCCAAGAGGTAGTATTTATGCTAGATAGTTGGTTCATGCCTCCGTTTAATCTGGAAGAGTGACAGCAACTTTTAAGATTGTGGATGTGCTGTTGCCACTAGAGGTAACAATGCTTTGTCTAAGTATAATTATGTTATTTACATTATGCACTTTACTATGCAATAGTCTGTTGCTTCCAACTTAATACCAACGGGGAACTCGGATGACAACCTGAAGGTGGATTATTAGTTATAGATGTTGTTGGATAACGGTCTATGTAGTTTGTCGTAATGCCCACATGAATGTCATAGATATCATCATGTCATATATATGCATTGTCACGCACTCAATATTTTGTCAATTGCCCAACTATAATTTGTTTACCCAGCATGTTAGTTATCTTGGAGAGACACCACTAGTGAACTGTGGACGCAGCTCCATTCTTTTACATCTGATAAATACGACTTACTGATCATTGTTCCTTTTCATTCTCTGCAATTAAACATTATTTTCCACACCATACGTTTAATCCTTTGTTTTCAGCAAGCCGGTGAGGTTGACACCCTCACTGTTTCGTTGGGGGCAAAGTAGTTTGATTGTGTTGTGACAGGTTCCACGTCAGGTGTAGGTTTCCCTGGTGCTCCGCCGTGCCACATTACTCCACCGACAACCTTCAGAAGTGTTCTTTACTCCTACTGGATTGATAACCTTGGTATCTTACTGAGGGAAAACTTGCTGCTACACCACATCACACCTTCCTCTTGGGGTCTCCCAACGAACGTGTGCTTTACACGTATCAACAGCCTAGATCCGGCAGCCGCCTAGCGGCCCCGGTATGGGCTCTGCGGGTTCGACAGGCGGGTGCGTCCTGCTAGTTTGACCTGCACAGTCCGAGAGCCAGATGGTTTGCTCGTCCTCTCCCGTCCATTTCGCTGGATTGGTTGTGCTGATGCTCGGCCGCATCGTGGGCTGACGATCCCTGTTGCCGAGACGGCGGCCTCGGATGGTGGACTGGACGGGTGGCTCATCGGCGGGCGACGTGACAATGGTGATGACCTTGCTTCTTGGCCATGTGGTTGGCGAAAAGCAGGTAGCGGGAGACCATGGAGGTGGCGGCATTTCGACAAAGGCAGCTCCCATATTGCGTTCTGAAAGCCCAATGCTTCGACGTCAACGGCGGCGGTGCTCGCGGATGTCGTTACCCTCTTGGGGGCGTTATTGTGGTTATCTTCGCCACGTCAGAGCTCCGGGGTGAAAACCTTTGACTTAGTCTCGACAATGGCGGCGCAAGGCGTCGTTCCCCTCTTGAGGGCATTGTCGTGGAGCTCCGGTCTTGTCGGTTTCGAGTCTATGTCATCGGTGGCAAGTTTGGTTTTCTTGGTTTCTTTGTCTATCTTTGATCTGCTTTATAAGAGGGTTACCTCATCACCTTGTATTGATTCGGCCGTGTGGCTTTTTTTATAAAGCGGGGACGAAAGCCTATTTCTTCAAGAGGTTAAACCTCTAGATTTTTTTATGTGTTTATGACTAATTCGATTAATACCACTGTTCAAGATATCTTCCGATATGCCGATAAATCGGCCGATTTATCGCTTCTCGGTGTCTGACCGATAAGATAAATTGTCCGATAAGTCGGCCGATATGCTGATAAATCGACCGATATGCCGATAAACCGGCCGATTTATCTCTTATCTTGGGTCGAACGATAAGTTACCGATAAGCGATATCTCCAACATTGATTAATACTCAACTCTATAGAAAATTCGTGTGTTTTTCTGCAACCAAACAACTAGCGTGCCTGAATTAAACTTAATGGAGGGAGCATATCACAATAAGAGTACTCTAATGTATTGTATCTTAACCGTTGTGTTTATATGTTAGTTGTACTATTTAATTGGTCTAGTGTAATGCTTGGTAATCTTTTTGACTACAAACATGTCCAATAGCCGTATTTTAGCTAAAATACAAATCCGTCATTAACCACTCCCTTCCTTCCCTCTCCTCCCTCCTTCCTTGTTAATATTTGTACAACTTGCTGTGACTCGAGATGAGAAAATAGAAAATGATGTGGGGCGGTTGCCCTACAGTCGCGCTTCAAAATTAATAAATACGGCGCCACTTCAACAGTTTGCCTATATTCTTGCTCTAAGAGACAAATCATTGGGATTGATATAAGTACAACAAATTGGTAAATGCTACTAAATACTAAACTTAGTTTTAAGTATTGTTATTGTGTGTTTGGTATCAAAAATTTGGTTCGAAAGTTGTACTGGTATATATGTATTAATTTTTTTTATCTAAAAAACTTTCTAAGCATAATAGGTGATGGTTGGGTATAGGGGAGCAGCACCACTCTATTGATGGAATCTAGGCAGCAACTAGCCTTTCGTCTGTAATACATTGATCGCTCCCTCCACCTCTCTGTTTTCTTTTGCTCCACTGACTGGCTATGCACACATCGTTACTCTCACAGGCTATACATTCCTTTCAATAATTTTATTTTAATATTCTAGAAGTATACTAATACAACACTAAGCTTGCTTTTGGTTCCAACTTTAGTTAACATTCATATTCATAGTGTTAGTTATGATTTGCTTAGTCATGGAAGCTGTTGCGCTCGAAACACGTCACACGAACACGTCCTCGTGTACCCGCGGTGCCGGGGGAGATACTCCGCAACTCGCCCCGCGGGAGGCCTGCTTCCAGCGCGATACGCAAGACAGCAAGCAGGCGCTTTTTAGACCAGACGCCCCAGCCCCTCGGGAAGCCCCGTCTGAGGAAGCCGGCGACGATTGGCTGAACTAAGCCGGACTTGGCCGCTCTCAGCTCGGTTTTCGATACCCGGCGAAATCTAGATGAAGTCGCCGAACAACGGAAGCATAAACAAGGGTTTGAGGAGATAAAAGTAGGTTGTATTGATAGGTTGTCGATTGTTTGCTTAATTTCAATCGGCCGTCACCTCTCACATATATATGAGGCGGCTGGACTTCCCGTACAAGTAATGGACTTCTACAAGGCTTACAAATCATAGTCTAAGTCGAATCCATCTCTAAAATAGGCAACTTTTGGCCGGCAACGTTGGCTTCAAACTTGTTGGCTACTTCGGAAAGTTGCCTTTTGCCTTCCGTACTGGCTTCCAACTTGCTGGCTACTGGAAAGTTGCCTTTTTCCCTTCCGTATTGGCTTCAAACTTGCCTTCTTTCTTAGAGACGAGATATCTTGATCGGCTTCGTATTAGACCCGGATTTCTGTCCGGCTTCTTTTAGAAAGTTGCCTCCCATTTTCCAGCCTTGATCTTAGAAAGTTGTCTTCTCGTTTTCCGCCTTGATCTTGACCTTGAAAGTTGTCTTCTATTTTTCTGCCTTGATCGGTGGAAAGTTGACTTGCCGGCTTGTATTTGACAAAGTTGGCTTTATGCCGTCTTGTCTTGACAATGTTGACTTCTTTTCTGCCGCCTTGTCTTGACAACATTGACTTCCTTTTTGCCACCTTGTGTTGACAAAGTTGGCTTCTTTTCAGCCACCTTTATTGCTTCCTTTGACTTAGCTCGCTATGTCTTCAGGCAACTTCGCACTCCCGAATCCAGCTTCCGCCTTGTTCCGGTTGCCGGATTATTGGCAGCCTTCTTCCGGCCATCTTTTCCTGGAAAGCTTCCCAGATCACCATTTTAGCCTTCTTTGTTGCCTTCTTTAAGCCGCCAAATCCTCCTTGAACCTGAAACTGGCAATCTGCCAAAAACGGGTGCTAACACATGCCCCCCTGTTTTCTAGTAGAGCTTGCGTACTAGAAAATATTCAATGTAGAAGTTTTTGTCTAAGGGCGATGCTTAAGCTCATCGGCCATATGCTAAGGGCGATATATGTATATCGGCCATACGTGCAACTCATGCAGTTTGCCACACGCTCGGGTGGAATTTCTTCAAGTATTTCCCATTGATAGCTCGAGGCAACATGCTGCCTTCCAATGTCTCCACCAGATAAGAGTTGCCGGGTACTATTCTCGCGACTCGCAGCGGCCCTTCCCAGTTTGGGGACCATTTGCCAAATTTCCGGCTTCTAGAGCCAACTGGCAATATAACTTTCCAGACCAAGTCGCCAATTTGAAAGTCTTTTAGCCGGACCTTCTTATTGTAAGTTTTTGCCACCCGCAACTTTTCCTTCTCAATTTCTCGCAAGGCAATAACACGCTTGTCGGCTACTTCATCAACATTGTCCATCATCAAGCTGCAGTAGTCTTCAGCCGACAAGTCATCTTGCTTAGCAAGCCTCAAGGCAGCCAGATTCACTTCTACTGGCAAAACGGCTTCTTGTCCATACACCAACTCAAAAGGAGTTGCCTTGGTTGCTCCATGCCTTGAGATCCTGTGCGCCCACAATGCTTCGGACAGTACCTCGTGCCACCTCCTTGGATGATCCTGTACCTTCTTCTTGATCAATTTGACCAAGATTTTATTGCTTGACTCGGCTTGTCCGTTGGCTTGTGCATAGTAGGGAGATGAACTGAGCATCTTGATTCCAAGTGATTCGGCAAATTGCTTCACCTCCTTAGCCATGAAGGAAGTACCTTGATCTGTGGTAAGAGTCTGCGGAATGCCGAATCGATGGATGATATGTTCTGTAATAAACTGGATCACCTCCTTGTGGGTCATGTTTCTGAGAGGTACTGCTTCAGACCACTTGGTGAAATAATCAGTAGCCACCAATACGAACCGATGCCCCTTGGATGAAGGCGGATGGATCATGCCGACAAAGTCAAGCGCCCAACCCCGGAAAGGCCACGGTTTTATAATTGGATTAAGAGGTGAAGCTGGCACCAACTGAATATCTCCAAACTTCTGGCAGGTTTCACATCCCCTGTAATATCTGAAGCAGTCATTGATCATTGTCGGCCAATAAAAACCTGCTCGCCTGAGCATCCACTTCATCTTGTGGGCCGACTGATGTGTTCCACATAAACCATCATGTACCTCTCCCATGGCAACTCTAGCTTCGTCTTCATTCAAGCACTTTAGAAGAAGACCATCGGCAGTTCGGCGATATAAGGCGGCATCCACCAATGTATACTTGAGAGCTAGGCGCCGAACTGCTCTGTCTGTTTTTCGACTTGGATCTTGTAAATAGTCAATATAAGGTTGTCTCCAGTCGTCCGCCAAGTTGTCACTTGACTCCTCCTTAGCCGGCTCCAACAAGCCGGCTTCCTGTTTGGCTTTCTCCTTAGCCGGCTCCAACAAGCCGGCTTCCTGACTGGCTTCCTCCAAGTTGGCAACATGAGTTGTTGGCTGTTCCTTGATAAAGAATAAACCACGACTGACGTGATAGCCAGATGCCTGTTGTGCCAACTCATTCGCAAGCCAATTGTCTTGCCTAGGAACATGAGATATGTGGAAATAATCCAACGTTGAAATCATATCCAGGCATCTATCAAGATAAATGTTGAGAGACCCGCTGTTGCATTGACAAATCTTGGCCACTTGCTGGACAATAAGCAACGAATCTCCATATGCCTCGACATGAGTTACCCCTGCGTCCACCAATATTTCTAGCCCGAATAGAAGTGCTTCGTATTCGGCTTCATTGTTAGTGCATAAATAGTCAAGACGACAAGAGGCTTCAAAAACAGTACCGTGTGGTGAGATGTACACAATGCCAACTCCTTGTCCGCTGCTGCAGACTGAGCCGTCAAAATAAAGCTTCCACGGTACAGCCGACACAATATTTAAGCCGGCTTCTTCCTCCAGGTCAATCCGATGTTCAACAATAAAGTCAGCTACAATTTGGCCTTTCATAGATTTTAGTGGTTCATAAGCCAAATCATATTCAATCAACCCGTACGCCCACTTGCCGATTCGCCCACTAAGAATCGGCCTTTGTATCATGTGTTTGAGAACATCGGTCTGACCAAAGACTTTGCATTCACTGGATAGCAGATAATGTCGCAATTTGGTGCAGGCAAAGTAAAGAGACAAACACAACCTTTCTACAAAGCTGTACCTTGACTCGGCATCCAGCAAACGTCTACTCAGATAAGTGATGATGTACTCTTGTCCTTCGGCTTCCTGAGTTAAGGCAGCTCCGATCACTTTGTCCTCAGCAGCAATATAAAGCCGGAAAGGTTGACCATGAGCCGGCTTCCTGAGAACTGGAGGAGTAGACAGGCAAGTTTTTATCTTGTCAAACGCCTCTTGCTGCTTTGCCCCCCAGGTGAATTCATCATCATTCTTGAGCCGAAGGATCTGTGTAAATGCATCAACTTTTCCAGACAAGTTAGCAATGAATCTTCTCAAATAGTTTACCTTGCCCAGAAACTTCTGCATGTCATTTTTGCAACCCGGCGCCTGTATCTTCTGGATGGCTTCAATCTTTGCCGGATCAACTTCTATGCCATGTTCATGTATGATGAAACCAAGGAATCTCCCAGCCGACACGCCAAAGGCACACTTCAAAGGATTCATCTTGAGCCCGTACTTCCTCATTCTTTCAAACGCCAGCCGCAAGTCGGCCAAGTGATTTGACTCGCCGTCCGACTTAACCACCACGTCATCAATATATACCTCCAGTACGACTCCCAGAAGATCATGGAATATCAGGTTCATCGCTCTTTGATAGGTGGCTCCGGCATTCTTCAATCCAAAAGTCATCACGGTCCATTCGAACAAGCCAACAAAGCCTGGGCAGCGAAACGCCGTCTTAGCCGAATCTTCTTCGGCCATAAATATTTGGTTGTAACCTGCGTTGCCATCCAAGAAGCTGATAACTTTGTGACCTGAGGCTTCGTTGATAAGCATGTCGGCTATTGGCATAGGGTACTCATCCTTTGGCGTGGCTCGATTCAAATCCCTGAAATCAATACATGCCCTAATCTTGTCGGATCCTTTCTTTTCGACCGGCACAATGTTGGATAACCATTCGGCATACTTACAGGGCCGAATAAAGTTGGCTTTCAAAAGCCTGCCAATTTCCGCCTTTATCCGATCATAGATCAGTGGATTAAATTTGCGAGCCGGCTGCTTGTATGGTCTGAAGCCGGCTTTGATAGGCAACCGATGTTCGACCAACTCTCGGCTTAACCCAGGCATCTCGTGGTATTCCCATGCAAAGCAATCCACGTACTCTTTGACTAGCGCGATTAATTCAGACTTATAATCGGCCGCCAACTTTTGCTTTACAAATGTCGGTCTAGGGACAGTGCCATCCCCAATGTCAACTTCTTCCAGCAAGTCAGCCGATGTAAAGCCTTGTCCCAACTTATCCATGTCATCTGGTTCTTCAATTGCTTCATACATATCGTTCCTTTCGGTCCGATACTCGTCCAGACGCTTCTGCAGCCACTCATCATTTTGATCCATCTACTTGAGCGGCAGCCGATTGCTACCAATCGGCTTTAGAGATACTGGCACGAATCCGTCCCTGGTAGCACTTAGGAAGTCGAATCCGGATAAATCACGCCCAGAAAGGCATGTGACATTAGAATGTTGCCAGTCAACAATCGACTCGGCTAACGCAATGCATGCCGATTCGTCAGCATGGACAACTTCAACTTCGTCGTCAACCCATTGCACTAGTTGCTGGTGCATAGTAGACGGAACACACTGGTTAGCATGAAGCCAATCCCGTCCTAGCAGCACATTGTAGTTTCCCTGCACCTCAGCAACAAAGAAGGCGGTAGCCAAAGTCTTGCTTCCTACTGTGAGCTCCAAGCTGATAACGCCTTTGGCTTCTACTCCTTCTCCTCCTTCGAACCCATTTAACACCATGTTTGTCTTCATCAGGTCGCCATCATCTAGTTGTAGCTTCTTGAAGACAGAATATGGCATCAAGTTTACCACAGCGCCGCCATCCACCATCATCCTGGTGACCGGCTTGCCATCAATGTGTCCTCTGACATACAGAGGCCTGAGGTGTTTCACCGGCTTGTCAGGTTTTTCGAAGACAACATTTTTTGGTCCAAAGTTGATTTGCGCAACCTCGCCTTCTTTGACAGCACGGAACTCGGCCGGCAAGTAATACACCATGTTGATGTCCATTCCTGTCCGAGTCGGCGATTCTTCATAATCTAGCAGATCTTCATCTGTCAAATTGCCTGACTCATCCATTGTTGACTCTGACATTGCTGGTTCTTCTTCTGCCTTTTCTTCCATTGCGAGGTCTTCACTTGCCGGCTTCTCTGTGGCCGGATCTTGGATTGCCAGCTCCTTTGCCAAACTTGCCATCGCCAAGTCTGCTGCTTCGACTTCGTCAGCCCATGAAGAATAGGTGATAGCCGGCGTAGCTGCCGGCTCTATTTCACCATCGACAGCAGGACTCATGGTAGTTGGTGCGGAAGCCGCCATAAGGACTGGCCTAGGAATCCACTTTTGCGCCGGCAACATTGGTCGCTCAGCATTGAATTTGACGTCCCTGGATTGCTCAGCTCTTTCTTCTGCCTTCTCCCGGTTCCTTGCTCTTTGCAGTTTCCGCTTTTGTGTCTTTGTTATACCTGGCGGGCACCACTTTGGCTGAGTATATTTTGGATCCCGGGGTTGAGCTTTCATGGCTTGACTGGAGCTAGCTTCATGATCATTGGTTGCTGGCTTTGGCGCGATAGCAAGTATCGGCTCACTGTTTGCCGGCTCTGTAATCGGGTCCTTCAATTTTAGCACATGAGTTCCAACAACCAATAAGTTGTCTGAGACTAATCCGCCTTCTGGCTCCGCCTTTTTAGCACCTTGCGCCTTGATCCGCCAATATGACATGTCTCCGGGATACACAAGCCGGCTTTGCATAGATGGCCGGATTGCCCTGCGTTTGACCTCGTCAGCCGGCCTCTGGTGCCGGCTATTTTCCTCCGTGGATGGTGACCTTGGTCGTTTCCCATACTGCCACTGGTGCGACCTCGACCCGGCCTGGCGCACGTACTTGTTCAGCAGCATGTCAAAAGTTGGCTTTGTCTTCCTTGGTCTATATTCAACCTGGTTTGTCTTCCATCTGCCAACTTCTGGGCTCTTGGGCTTGATAAATCTAGGCGGCGACTTGTCTGGCCGTGGTACTTGCCCCCCGAGTGTAGGGTTGTTGATGGTAATCTTGATGACTTCGCCTCCATCGGGTTGCCGGCTCACTATAACTTGTCTTCCTGCCGCCTTGCTGCTGGCCACCTTCCTGGGTTCACCAACAACAACATTTGATTTATTAGCGGCTTCGGCTGCCTCTGGCCGAAGTAGAACTTTCTTTCCCTCCAGATCTAGCACGTTTACTGGAAACGGCTGTGTATCAATTGCCATGCCGGCAAAGCTCAATCGTCCGTCGTTGAGGGCCGATTGGATCTGTTTACGAAAGACATTGCAATCATTAGTAGCATGAGAGAAAGAATTGTGATACTTGCAATAAGCCCGCCGCCTTAATTCATCAGGCGATGGTATAACATGATTTATCCTTATCACTTTATCCTTCAACAAGGCATCAAATATTCTATCACACTTGCCTACGTCAAAGCTGCATTTTATTTCGTCATCCCGATTTTTACGAATCGGCTTTAGATCATCACACATGTATGGTTTGGCCTTGCTGGGCCAAACAAACTCAGCGGAATAAACATCGGCTTCATCACCGGAGTCGGCATCGTTGTCAACAATATTAAGCCGGCTCCTGCTCATCCGATGCGAGTCTTTTGACTCATTGACCCGGCTCTCTTGAGCCAACGCTCTCTCCTGGACTTGGCCAACAGACAAGAATTCATGTCCTTCTAACCTCTCTTTCAGGTAGGACCTTAAACCATTGAAAACCAAGTCAGCCATGTCTCTTTCAGTTATTGCCAAACTATAACATCGGTTTCTGGTATTTCTAAATCTCTTGACGTAATCAGATACCGATTCATCCTGCTTCTGCCTAACCGATGTAAGGTGAGACAATTTTAACTCTATTTCGCCGGCAAAGAAGTGTTCATGGAACTTTTGCTCTAGATGAAACCATGTATGTATAGAATTAGGAGCTAAAGCCGAAAACCAAGAAAACGCAATGCCGGTTAAAGACAATGAGAACAGGCGAACTTTAATGTGATCATGGTTAGCTTCGCCTAATTGAGCCAAATATTGACTGATATGTTCCCATGTTGACTTACTATCCACCCCATTAAATTTGGCAAATTCAGGGACTCTATAACCAGGTGGATAAGGTTGCAGATCAAAGTAATCGGGGTAAGGCTTAGTGTAAGTTCTATGTTTTGGCATCACCCCGAGCTTGTCAAAAGCTATCTGGTCCAATCTTCTCCTGAATTCGGCTAAGGAATCGTCCATAATGGCCGATTGAGCCGGCACGAGAGAAGAATTGGCGGCAGGGCCAGCTTGCACCCAAGTAGCCGAATTTTGATTCGGCATTGACTCATGACCCAGAATCCGCCTTGTCTGACTCGGCTGGCTTGCCGAGTTAGGCATACTCTGGACAGGAGTTGGACATGGCAGCGTAGGCACAAGTTGGTTTTCCCTACTTTGACCGATCGGTTGTTTGTCCGATGGTTGGTCATGGGACGTGTTTTTCTTAGCCTTTTCATGTTCTAGCATAAGGTCGTAAACATTGGCAGTGCCTTGCGAAACATGAAATTGAATTTCGGCTATCTGTTCAGAGGAAAAAAGGCTACTACTTACAGCGGGTTTGTCAATGTTGGCATCCAGCGGTACAAATTCCGGCTCCTTGATCGGCGAGATTATACCTTGCCGATCTACCTTGAAGCTGGATAAGTACAGGTCTTGATCTTCTTGATCCCGCTTGGCTCGCAGCGCCTCGAACTCCTCATCTCTCTTCTTCTTCCACGCCTCCAGACCTTGGCGTTGTTCTTCCGACAACTTCTCGAGAGTTGGCTTGATGATGTTGTCGGTATTGATACCGGCAGCGTCGGTCTTGGAATTGGTCATTGCTGTCCAATTTTCAGATCGAATCGTCCCCAGCGGAGTCGCCAAAAAGTGTGTTGCGCTCGAAACGCGTCACACGAACACGTCCTCGTGTACCCGCGGTGCCGGGGGAGATACTCCGCAACTCGCCCCGCGGGAGGCCTGCTTCCAGCGCGATACGCAAGACAGCAAGCAGGCGCTTTTTAGACCAGACGCCCCAGCCCCTCGGGAAGCCCCGTCTGAGGAAGCCGGCGACGATTGGCTGAACTAAGCCGGACTTGGCCGCTCTCAGCTCGGTTTTCGATACCCGGCGAAATCTAGATGAAGTCGCCGAACAACGGAAGCATAAACAAGGGTTTGAGGAGATAAAAGTAGGTTGTATTGATAGGTTGTCGATTGTTTGCTTAATTTCAATCGGCCGTCACCTCTCACATATATATGAGGCGGCTGGACTTCCCGTACAAGTAATGGACTTCTACAAGGCTTACAAATCATAGTCTAAGTCGAATCCATCTCTAAAATAGGCAACTTTTGGCCGGCAACGTTGGCTTCAAACTTGTTGGCTACTTCGGAAAGTTGCCTTTTGCCTTCCGTACTGGCTTCCAACTTGCTGGCTACTGGAAAGTTGCCTTTTTCCCTTCCGTATTGGCTTCAAACTTGCCTTCTTTCTTAGAGACGAGATATCTTGATCGGCTTCGTATTAGACCCGGATTTCTGTCCGGCTTCTTTTAGAAAGTTGCCTCCCATTTTCCAGCCTTGATCTTAGAAAGTTGTCTTCTCGTTTTCCGCCTTGATCTTGACCTTGAAAGTTGTCTTCTATTTTTCTGCCTTGATCGGTGGAAAGTTGACTTGCCGGCTTGTATTTGACAAAGTTGGCTTTATGCCGTCTTGTCTTGACAATGTTGACTTCTTTTCTGCCGCCTTGTCTTGACAACATTGACTTCCTTTTTGCCACCTTGTGTTGACAAAGTTGGCTTCTTTTCAGCCACCTTTATTGCTTCCTTTGACTTAGCTCGCTATGTCTTCAGGCAACTTCGCACTCCCGAATCCAGCTTCCGCCTTGTTCCGGTTGCCGGATTATTGGCAGCCTTCTTCCGGCCATCTTTTCCTGGAAAGCTTCCCAGATCACCATTTTAGCCTTCTTTGTTGCCTTCTTTAAGCCGCCAAATCCTCCTTGAACCTGAAACTGGCAATCTGCCAAAAAAGGGTGCTAACAGAAGGCATCATTTAAGGGATAAATGCATATGCTCATCTTTCCATTACGCCTAAATTTGTGGCGGGTGTGTCATCTTTCACTTTTGAAAATTTGGGAGGGAAATGAAGGAATATGCTTCATCATCATGCAGGGAAAAGCAACATCAGTTTGTTAGTTGGTTCCTCTCGGGGCCGCAGCAATCCACTAATGGAGGAGATATGGTGAGGAATTATGTTTGCTTTCGTTTAAGCACAAGTAGCTTGTGACTAGAATGTGCCTGTCATTATGCGGTGAATTACGACAATGTCTTTGATTCATTTGCTTTGGTATGTTTATAATTTGGTCATTTGCTTTTGGTGAAATGTGTTAAGATTGCTTCAATTTAAAGAACATAATATGTTTGGCAAACACAACCAGACTTGTGCCGAAGAACTTGTTACCACACTGCGGTTCAATCGATCGAGCACTTGAGCAAGGTTTATATATTTAGCCTTTTGACTTCGGTCTTAGTATGTCTAATTTAAATGTCCATGTTCATATGAATGTAAGTTTACATTTTGTAATCAAATAAAGCAACTAAGTTCGGCTTTCTAAGAGCACAACTCCGACTTGCTTCTTTTTAGGTAGCCACCTCGGGGTTGGTTGGGCAAGTGTGGTAGAGTATACACTTTTCACGGTTAGAGTGGATGGCGATGCACCATTTAAATAAACCATCAACGATTGATCATATGATGCACCCAATCTGTTATCAAAATAGCCACAAGGTCTAAAAGTTGGATAGACATTTTATATAAGTTTTTCACGAACAAACCATGTAATCTGAATTTTAGTACCGTGTAATTTGAGATGACTAATCTTGCCCAAATTTCAGTCAACTACAATTACCAAAGACATCAATAAGACGATTTCGTCCGACGCGACCCATTATTTCGTCCAAAGCGCCCAACCAGTCCCCCCGTTGGCAGCCGCTTGGACACGTCGGACGAAACTGCACGTGTCGCTTGACTGTTACTGATAGAGAGTGGTGGTCATCTTACTTAATTCGGTAGCACACGCTGGTTGGCCCATTCGAATCCGGCGACAATTTCCTAGGCGGGCGGAGAGAGGCATCTCGTCGCAAGCACACTCGGCGAGCTCGTGGGATTCACAGCGTTGGCGGTAATGCGGTCAGCGCTCCCCGACGCTGTTAAGGTCGTGCCTCGCCGCGTTACTCTCCCGCGCCACGCCTCCACTCTCTATCTCTTCTCTCCGGTCGTGAAACTCTAGCTAACTACACCACTTGTGATGTCAAGATGGAGACGAAAGAGCGGGGTCGAAGCTGAGCCCGTCTAGCAGGACTACAACACCTTTAGGTGGCGGTAGATATAGGTTTAGTTTTAGATTTACCCGCACTTTATTTTGTAAAATGTCCTACAAATTTGAATGAAATCTATATAATTTCATGTTCAAATAAAGTTTCAAATTTTCCTTTCGACAGAGCGCGAGTGTTAAGAGGCGCATCCCATGCGCCTCGCTTGTCCATCTTTTTAGATAAAGAGTATATATTAATATCAAGCTGATACCAACTACACCCAGTCTCTGCAACAACGCAATAACCCAAGGGTATTACGGATGCACACAGCCGAAAAACAATAAGAAGAAGAAACAACAAAGAATGTTATTTCCCGCCTCCAATAAGAAGAAGAAACAACAATAAGAAGAAGAAACAATAAGACGCAAAGCCTCCAATCACCATTTGCAAGTCCTTTAATCTCAGCTTTCATGACATTTTCCGCCTCTGACTATACCATGGATTTGCCCATGATGGCATAGAAACAGAGCTTCACGCCGCTCCCTCCAGCTCGCTTGTCCATCTGACGCAACCGTTGGATGTTATTTGGACGTCGTGAGTGGGGATGCTCTAAGCAGGACTGAATGATCTCCCGAGCGGCAATGTTGCACTTCTTCGGAATCCATGATGAATCGACCAATTCATCTCTCGTGCTAAAATGCAGCAGCAGTGGGCACGGATAATTTAGTGGTAAGCCATAGCCGTACCGTACGGAAGCTCAGTCGACCGTGTCCTGCCAGACAGGCAACAAGCACCATGTGCACCATCATTCAGCACCAGACGCCGCTGAAGGCGTCAACCAAACCGGTGGCCGCACGCGCCATTGATCTATGCATGTGCGTGCATCTATCAGTTTCTTGCTGCTGCACGGATCAAAGTACGGCATGTACGACCAAGTGACCAACTGATGGATGGATCACCTCCGATCCGATCCGATCGACGATATCTTGTAGTGCCTCATGGTCGGGCAAATCCGGGGAGCCCTTTGTGCCGCCCGCAGGCGTCCCGCGATTCCGCGGCGCCTGCAGGGTATGGTAAATGGGCCGGCCCAACTACTGACGCGCGCATCTGGTTTGAAAATTTTAACGTTGGGCGCGTTTTGAAGCTGAAGTCGTGGGTTCGACTACCCATTCTGCACACTTTTTCGATAGTTTTCAGGTTTTTGACTGTTTAACGTTTTTCTCTCTTTTTTCTGCTTCCAAAAACAAAAATTATTTCGGTGTGCGTAGGGATCCAACCTTGCACTAGCCATCTTCCGAGCAAATGCAGAAAACGGTAACCAGTTGACCTACGCTGCTTCACATGTATCCTTACACAGTTTTTTATTATATTGTAGTACTTATAAACACGCTAGCACAACGAAGTCTAGTAATAGTAACTAAAAGCATTGCTGCTTTTCTTTGGAACCATTTTAAAATTTGAAACAATTTTAAAACTTGGAACCATATTTAACATCGGAAGTATTTAACATTTCGAACAATTTTAAAAACTGAAACCGTTTTAAAAATGAACGATTTTAAAATTGGAACCATTTTTAAAATGTAATCGTTTTCAAATGGAACCATTTTAAAATTTTGAACCGTTTTCACAATGGAACCATTTTAAAATTTCGAACCGTTTTCACAATGGAACCATTTTCAGAAAAGGAAACCATTTAAAAAAACGAACAATTTCAAATTTGAAACAATTTTCAATTAGGAACCATTTTAAACTTGGAAACATTTTTTAAATTCGAAACCATTTTTAAATTTCGAACCATTTTCAAAAAATTGAACCATTCAAAAAATGAACAATTTTCAAATTTGGAACCACTTTTAGTTGGAACCATTTTAAATTAGGAACCATTTTCAAAATAGAACCATTTTAAATTTCGAACCATTTTAAATTTGGAACCATTTTTAATTTGGAACCGTTTTCAAAATGGAACCATTTTAAAACTTGGAACCGTTTAAAAATCACGGAACCATTTTCAAAATGGAACTATTTTAAAATTTGAACAATTTTAACTTTTGAAACCAATTTTCAAAAAGGAACCGTTCTAGAAAAACCAGAACAAATTTTAAAAATCGGAACAATTTCTTCACTTCAGAATTTTTTTTTGCTTCAGAACCATTTAAAAAAGGAACCATTTTCAAAAAGGAAACGTCTTTGAAAACCGGAACCAAAAAATCGGAACATTTCCTCTTCGGAACCATTTTTTAAAAGATCCATTTTCGGTTTGGAACCATTTTCGGTTCAGAACAATTTTAAAAAAGGAACCATTTTTAAAATTCGGAACCATTTTTTTCATCCGGAACCATTTTCAAAATTCGGAAAAAAAAAATTTGGTTCAAACCATTTTTAAAAAAGGAAGCATTTTTTCAGTTCAGAGCCATTTAAAAAAAAGAAACCATTTCAAAAATCAGAACAATTTTTTCGGTTCGGAACCATTTAAAAAAGAAACCAGTTTTTTTTTGGTTCAGAACCATTTTAAAAACTGGAACATTTTTTCGGTTCGGAACAATTTTAAAAACGGAACAATTTTCGAAAATCAGAACCATTTTTTTCATTCGGAACCATTTCAAAAAGTCGAAACCTTTTTTTATTAGGAACCATATTCTAAAAACGGAAATATTTTTCTGTTAGGAACCACTTTCAAAAAGAACTGTTTTCGAAAAAACTAGAACCATTTTCTAAATAATTATTTTCAAAATTTGAACCATTTCTAAATTTGAAACCATTTTCAAAATGGAACCATTTTAAAATTTGGAAACATTTTCAAAAAATGGTAAACCATTTTTAAATTTGGAATCATTTTCATAATGGAACCATTTAAAAATGAACCATTTAAATTCGGAACCATTTTTAAATTTGGATCCATTTTCAAAATGGAATCATTTTAAAATTCGTAACCTTTTTCAAAATAGAACCATTTTTAAATTTGAAACCATTTTAAATTTGGGACCATTTTAAACTAAAGTGAAGAGTGAATTAAATTAATGAACCAAATTTGACTGTCGGGTATGGTTAACCAAATTAGGGTGAAACAAAAACTACTGAGCCGAAATTATGGTGAACCGTAAGTAATTAATGGAACGTTGTAATACTGAACCAAGAACGACAAACCAGAAATTCAAAAAAAACGACAAACCAGAAAAATAATAAATCTAAAAAAAATGACGAAAACCCACAGATTCATGGAATCATTGCACGACGCTCCATGACAAAAGAGATATTCATTTCAGAGATGATTTCGTCTATCAAAATGAAAAAAAAATGATTGAAGTTTTGGTATCATCTAGTAGACGGACAGTATTAGCCTTTGGTTACGCCAGGCTACTACACACATCATTGGACCGAAAAAGAACATCTTCCGTTTCTTCCAGATGCATAGTCCAAATGCCAAAACAGGGAAACATCTCCCAGAGAGAACAGAAGCTTTGGGTTCACAAAATTTTAAGTGAGAGGGCACATAATTGTTGATATTAAAAAACATCATAACACCCTCATGAGACCATCCTCGCTGTTGTCGACCAACATTATAGACACCAGTTTATCCATGAGGATTTTACCATTAGTAGTATACTTGGCCCGAAGCACATTCATCTCACCTATTACCACTGTATCACTGCTAGCGAAAACAAACTGACACGGCACCATCATCAAATCCAAACACTGTGCTGATCATGTACTTACTGAACTTGAATCTTTTTCATTTCTGCCGAGAACCCCACCAAGATGAGAAAATTGCTTCTTGAATTGATCAACAACACTGACAAACATAACAACGAAGTACTGAGGGGAGTAAGAGTTGATGGTGTCACAGAATGAACATAAATGAAGCAATACAACCATAGAAAAAGTAAAGACCTTGGGTAGAGAAAGGTTGTCCTCTCTGTGCCGTTTGTAGTCTTTCGGCAATTGTGGATGATATTCTAGTATATCCCGGAATATCATCTCCCTTACATCATCCTTCAACATATTTCTATGCTCAAAGTCAAACTCCAATTTTTTCTGATTAGCTAACAGGACAGTTCTCTCTCAGGTTTGGAAAGGCCTCTAAAGTATGTATCAGTCAATGCCTGAAAAATATAAATAATGAAGAAAATACAATAATTTAGTCCAGACAAGTATAACCAACTGGTGATGCAAGACGGATCACATGCATGACCTGACAGAGAGAAAAAAGGAGCTCAGGATGATAAAATAGCACCAAAAAAACTACCTCTTCTGCATTGGACAGTCCTTCGGATCAAACGCCGATGGCTTTTCCAAGAGTTTTAGTCCCAAAGGATCTGTACTGGGAAAATTCTAAGAAGTTGGAGCTGGGTCTTTCTATCTCATACTGCTCAAACACTTTCATGCTTTCTCATTCCGAACCTGGAAAGGGGAAAAAGAAACATGAAAGTTGAATCTTGTGGTCACTGAAAACATTCACAAGGTTTAGCAGACATAGTCTTCCCCTGAATTTAGTACCATGCCAGAGAAATTGTATTGCTCGTGAATATTGTGCTCGTCAATACTGTCTAAGAATTAAATCAAGCAACATATAATTTGCAAATTAACATGCTCATAACTAGTGTGGTGTCTACCCCGCAGTATTAAACAAACTGGTATAAGAAACTGAAGTGGAATTACCATCATGTCCAAAAATAAAATAAGTCACCACAAAGCTATCGAGCTAATGCTACTAGTACCAGATTCCAAGCAATGGATTCGATTAAACACAAAACATAGCACATTTAGGTGAGCTCTGTAGCACATCGGGCGCCATCACTAGAAAATCCAACACAAACGGTAACACAATCATCTAAAATAACCAGATCCTGATCATTCTCCAAAGAAGTTAGATGGCGCAAAGCTAGGATACTAAAACGAGGGATTCAGCAGAAAACCACAGGGCCCAGCGACGCACCAATAAACATCTCCGTAGAAAATCGATACACGCGTGCGATGTGGAAGGCGAACTAGACAATTAGGCTTGAGCTCGTAGATCGTGGATGCAAATAACCATATAGAAGGACGGGAATACATGAATCTTGATCCACCATGGACGGGAGAGGAGAAGAACACGAAAGCCGCGATGGTTTAGTACATGGATGAATACAGCACGAACCTAGCGTGGCATCAAGGAAACCACCGGCCGAAGAAGAACTCGGGAAATCTCTCCGGGGTAAGGGGAAATCTGGAATCGCCTCGGTCTCTCCGGAACAGAACGGGCGAAGAGGAAAAGAAGAAGTAGTCGTGAAACATTTTTGGAGGAACCGCCTCGATCTGTGGAGAAACCGCCTCGATCTCTCCGACAACGAGCTTCGCTCGAAGCAGCCTCGCGAATCTCTCCGGCGGGAGAAGGAGACGTCGGGGCCAGCTCTGGGGAAGAAGCACGAAGAAGGAAGGCAACTCTGCTGGAGAAGAAACACAAAGAAGGAAAAGTGGGCCGGCCCAGAAAACTGTTCGCGAGTGAAATCCTGTAGGCGCCCCGAATTCCGGGGCGCCTACAGGCCGCATATAGGTTTCACCGGCAAATCCTATAATACGGGTACCGCGTAAGTTACAACGGTGCGCGTACCCCCGAACCCAGTTGGGCTGGCCCAGTCACTGCACTGCTTCTATTCTTCTTTCCCGACCGTGTTTTTTTTACTTTTACTTTTACTTTTTCGTGTTCTTTTCATTTTCTGTTTTTCTTTTTCTTTCTTTTTCTGCTTAGTTTTCGTTCCTTTTTATTTTCCAATTAATTTTTTGTTCTTTGTAAAATTGTTTTTTGGAAAGTTGTTTAACTTTTTGAAAATGGTTCCATTTTTGTAAATGATTCAAAATTAAAAATGGTTTTCAATTTGAAAATTTATCATTTTTTTAAATGGTTCCATTTTTAATGGTTTTGAATTTAAAATTGTTCTAAATTTAAAAGGGTTCAGAATTGAAAAATGGTTCTAAATTTAAAAATGGTTCATTTTATAAAATGGTTCTAATTTAAAAATGGTTCCAACTTTAAAAATGGTTTCATTTTGAGAATGGTTTAGATTTTCAAAATGTTTTTGGATATTTGAAAATTGGTTTTGATTTTTCAAAAATGGGGCACATTTTTTTAGTCGGAACCATTTTCAAAAATCGGAACTATTTCTTAGCCGGAACCATTTTATTAGTCGGAACCATTTTAATAAATCAGAACAATTTTTTAGTCAGAACCATTTTCAATAATTGGAACCATTTTTTTAGTTGGAACCATTTTGTAAGTAGGAACCATTTTTTAGTCTGAACCGTTTTAATAAATCAGAACCATTTTTAGCCGGAACAATTTTCAATAATTGGAACCATTTTTTTAGTTGGAACTTGTAAGGCGGAACCTTTTTTTTTTGTCAGGATCGTTTTCAAAAATGGCAACCATATTTTTAGTCGGAACCATTTCTTAGTCGGAACCATTTTTTTTAGTCCGAACCATTTTAATAAATCGGAAAAAAAATTAGTCGGAACCATTTTCAATAATTGGAACCATTTTTTTTAGTTGGAACCATTTTGTAGGTCAGAACCATTTGTTTTATCAGAACCATTTTCGAAAAATCACAACCATATTTTTACTCAGAACCATTTTCAAAAATCGAAACTATTTCTTAGTCGGAACCATTTTTTGTCGGAACTGTTTTCTTAGTCGGAACCATTTTGGCAAAAAAGTTTGATTTTTTATAAAAATGGTGTCAGTTTCAAAAATCATGCAAATGAGTGTTTAATACAGAGTACGTAACAAAGCGTCAATTTCTGATCGTGAAAAAAGATTTGTCAACCCAGGATTCGTCTAACCAAGGACCGATGAACCAGAAACAGGAAACAGGAAATCAAATAAGCACGCCAAGCCCATTTTCACGTCAGCAGGGTGATCGGTGGGGGCAGGGGTACGCGTGCCGAAAGAATCGTGCGCGTACTGCGCACTATTGGAGCTCCCACCATGGTCGGACATGCGCATGTGCTCTGCCAGCTAGCCCAACGTGGCGACACAGATCAAGTGTGGATGTATACATGCGCGATAGGCGATGGATGGTATTTATTTTTAATTAAATGGCCTTTTGCTAACCTTTAGATACTTCGAATAACTTCCAGTTAGATATGACTCTCTGTATATAACGTCATAGGATTGGACGTTTTGAAATCTCAGAGGTTCTAAGAATCTCAGAAAACGCCATATACTTTATCTTATTCTAGTCCCAAAAAGGGAAAAAACATTTGGGATAAGCCACTTAATATGGAGTTTTTTAGTTCTAAGGTCTCCGAGAATCGCAAGGTACGCCACATGAGATGACATATTCTGAAATTCTTAGAGGCTCCGAGTCTGAAACGCCATATCAAATGGCTTGCGTTAAATGACTTAGAAATTTTACGTTTCTCAGACTCGGAGTACGCGCGAGTGTAAGACGTTTTCTGAGACTCTCATTTCAGCACGCCTAAACCTATGACTTTATCAAAAGTCATAGTTAGCTTAAAGTTATTCGAAGGGGCACAACAAACTGAAGATTAGCAAAATGCCCATTTAGTAAAAACATATAATGGATGTGTCCGCCTTGAGGTTGTTGGATACATCTCCCAAACAATGAAGGGTGGTGCCACTAGCCTCGCCCAGAACGGCCGACCCTGCCAATTTTGTCTCATTTTTATCAATATGCTTATATTTATCTCTAAATTGCAAAAAAATACATAGTCCAAAAATGATTTAAACATAGGTAAATATAGTTGTTATAATATTTCAAATTAAAATTTTGCAAGTTCGGGTAAACAACATGAGAACTACTCGTGTGTCCGGAGCACCAACATGTGCATGACTAGATATTTTTGCAGTTGGTCGTGAGTTGTTTCATCGGCAATTTGTAAATGTCTAGCGAGAAAACCAGCAAACTCGGCCAACACACCCTGATGTGGCTCGGTAAGTGGACATGCATCACACAACGACAACAAAGGAAGGAAGCACGTCCGTTGTAAAGGCAACTGCACCGGCGCTCAGCCAACTATCTTCAGTGGCCGCTATTAAGAGTGCCAGCACACACTGTTGTATCAGAATTGCTCCCAATAAAAAATCGAAATTATTGAAATTTACCAACACAACGAAATTGGACAAATTTCACTTACACTTAAACATAATGTAAAACTAAGCATGAAAATCACAGGCGCATACTCAAATATTGTTCCTCTAGAGATTGAGCAGCTGAAATATTTGGTCTAGTCCAAACAATAATTTCCACACATGCGCTCCACTAATTTTGGCTAGCTTAAAAGCAGCTTTGAAGTCCGCTGCAAAGTGGGCATGCGAGATATAGCCATATAGGCAGATCTTAAATGTGTAGTAAAAACAAAAGAGGGAGAAGATTCAAGCTGCATAACGGTTGCCAGGGGCGGAGCCAGGATTTAGGTATAGGGGGGGGGGGGGGGGGGGGGGGGGGGGGCAGGGCGCAAACGAGTCAAAAAAATTGTTCGGTATTCAGGCAAGCTAATGGTTTTTTCCCTCATATAACCTTCCTATACTTTGTGAGTCCTCAATTGTGGACAATTCACAGATTCAGAGACTTAACTCTTAACCAGCATAACTATACAAATCATAGATGAAATTGTTGGATCTTCGGCTAGTACTTCTGCCGGCTTCAATGGGGAATTATTACTGATCGGTAGCAATTTTATTAGCTTGACAACTGTGTATACATGTGCTCAAAGACAATTGCTAAAATATGTTCATATAATTACCAGCGTACCTCTAGATTCAAGTGTTTGATCAGCTATAACTGAGAAGTCGACTCCTCTAGACTTCTATGTATGATGGTGAGATGCCACAGCGGCATGATCAACAGAGTACAGCGGGGGAGCTTCGCCTGGCTCTTTGCTTAATTTGCGAGCTGTCGCTAGCGGCAGGAGCCATGGCAGATCGATTTGAGCTTGTGAGATTCGGCTAAGGATGCGCCGCCGCATAGTAGACAGATTTGTTTTTTGAGAGGTTGCATATTAGACAGAAGTTACGGTAAGGCCTAAACTGGGCTGGGCTGTGCTGGCCGCTCGGTACACAGGCACATGTAGCGTGGGAATTGAATACTTTGCACTAATTACTCGTCAATTAACACGTATCATAGATTAGTCAAATTATTAATACGATACACCAGATCATTAGGGGGGGCCGCAGCATAGGGGGGGTCAGACCCCTGCTAGCACCCCCTGTCTCCGCCCCTGACGGTTGCAACAGCTAGCTCATCTCTTTATCGCGAGAAACGTACTTGTAATACGGCCTGTTTCGTATGGTTTAGTTAGTGCAAAAGTCATGCTGATATCTTTCCATACAAAAGAAGTAACAATAAAATTATTGATGCAGCTCCCACTAAACCTGCAACAATTCGTATGCTGATTAGGAAGCAATAATGCACTATCTTTTTACCTCCCTTTCTGCTCAATAATTGTCCATGCATCTCACTCTGCTTAATTGTTTATGTTGCTACTGCCGAACTCCTGTGTCCTAAACCAATACCGTCGCACGGTGACGGTTGAGTAGAGGGGAGCAGCGCCCTGTGTTGATGGAATCCAGGCAACAACTGCAACTGCATGCCCCCGTGTAATCCACTCGCCACTCTCAACAAATATGTCTAATATTTTCCATTCTTTTTGCTCCATTGACCGGCTATGCACAAATCACATCTTCCACTAGCTAGTAGATCTCATGTTCCTTCTAACAAATTTCTGTTTAGATCTGTGCTTAAAGAGTACCAATACAACACTACTAAGCTTTGTTTCGGCTTTAGTTAACACCCTTGTATACTAGTAGTAATATTAAAATTAGAATGTGATATGGTTTGTTTGGCCATGGTGCCGGGTATCCTCTAACGGCCAACCGCATATCCTCCTCTGTCCTTGGTGCTTAAATCTTGTGGAGGATGTGTCATCTTGCATGTGATAGGGTAAGGAATTCTGTTAATTAGCAAAAGGGCTTGTGTGACTAAGGTTTAGTTAGTCGTTGCTTGTTGGTTTCTAACGTCAGATGACACTGATCAATTGACTGGTGGGTATATAACGGCCAACACAAATTGGTCATGCCCGCCTTTTCCAGAGCAACACTCAAAGTTGCCCTCCAGCGGTAGCTGCCACTGTGCTGTACCTAATGGTTCAAGGAGCTTTTCATGGTCAGAGTGCATTGTGACGTGTGTTCAGTAACCGCCCACCATCGACTCGGCCTCATGCTACGATCATATTTTAATTATAGTTAAGTAGAAGTTGAAGAAATAAACATAAACATGTTTTACTTGGTCTCGTTAAGGAGATTTCTTCAACAACACCTATGTCCTTTATGTTTCCCTCCATAGTGTATACAATGATGCGAGGCGCCAGTGGGGTTTGATCTCTTCTCATAAAAACAAATTTATTGCGTCCCAAATCTTACAAATTAATAATCGCCGTATAGACCGATACTGAGAGGTATGATGACAGAGGTGCGATCCATATGTTCAGGACCAGGGATGTGGATTTGACAAACGGTAGTACTACCTCTGTTCCAAGTTATGAAATATTTTGGATATTTCAGTACAAACTACATCCGAAATGAATGAAGAGACACACTAAAACGTGGCTATTCAGAAAAAAGATAGAACAACTTTTAATTTGAATCTAAGGGGAGTAGCTACGAACGTGATACAACATCAGATCAAGAGCCGCATCGGCAGCGTGAACTTATTGTCTTGAGGGTTTTGTTGTGGAGATATGTCTTCATGATGAGTCAGTCGAAGATTTTTCACCTTGTTAGGTATCGGTGCAGCCTAGACATGTCGCACCGAGTCGTTGGAGATATAGCCGGTGATGACATTGTACGATTCTTTGCAAGTAAAATGTTTTCATTCATGCAACAACCAAACATCTGCAACAACGGAAGCAACAAAACGCTATGAGCGCATTTTATTTCATTTATAACACATGAAGGACAATCATGCCAATTGCCATCATTTTATTTGTTCAATTTAGATTCAAGCTAAAAAAAAATTGTTGCCGTAGAGCTTTATGAAATGAAATGGTTTGCAGAAAAAACGACAATGTTAGGGACAAGAATTGACTAAACATATTGTAGACATTCCAAGAAATTATAATTGAAATGACTTCATGATGAGTCAGTCGATGATTTTTCACCTTATTATGGATCAGCGCAGCCTAGTCATGTTGCATCGAGTCGTCAGAGATATAGATGGTGATGGCAGTGTATGATTCTTTACAAGTACAATGTTTTCCATCAAGCAACAACCTAAAATCTGGAACAATGGAAGCAACAAAACGCTATGAGGGCATTTTATTTCATTTATCAGAAATGATGGACACCGATGCCATCATTTTATTTGTCCAATTTCGAATTTTGAGCTAAATTTTTTGTTGTTGCTGTCAAATGGATTTGTGAAATGAAATGGGTTGTAGAAAAAACGACAGTATTAGTGACAAGAACTGACTTAACATATTGTAGACATTCCTTGAAATTATATATTGAAATGAATTTTTAAAATAAACTACGAAACGACCTCGGGACAATCGACACCTAAAAAAAGCACATCCACACCGAGATAGGGGCAGGGCGATTAAGTGTTCCCTTTTTTTGCTGTCAATGCATCCGATTTACCAATAGGCTGATTTTAGCTATTGGATATGAGTACATGACAACGCCTCGTTGAAAAATGTTGCTGTAGCGATGGATGTTGATATGAAGGTGCCTTGAGACTTAAAAATGTCCTCCCTCCATTCTGGTTTATATGATGCATTTGACAAATCTTTCTAACCTACGTTGCTAACTATTGGTGCATTGAGTTGCGTAATTGTTGTGCATGCATTTTCTCTTCTCTCTCCTATACTTATTAATTAACTAAATTGGTGGGCTTGTATTGGTTGTCTTTCATTTTCTCTCTCCTGCTCATTAAATGTTTAAACGGTATCCTATTGTTGGAAAAACCTGGTTTTGAAATTGCATCATAAATCAGAATGAAATCGGAACGGAGGGAGTATTAATTTGTAAGATCGTGTAGTCACTAATAATACTCCCTCCGATCCATATTAGCAGGCATAATTTTATCTAAATTCATATGTATCTAGTTAAGTATTTAGACTAGATACATGTGTATCTAGACAAAGTTGTGCCCACTAATATGGATCGGAGGGAGCATAAAAAAAACATTGCGTCCTCTCCTCTGTTGAAGACACAAACGTTCGTCTCGTGCTGAATACAGAAACAGCGAGCACAATAATTTACTGGCAAAGCACGTGCCATGCGCGATTACGATCCGGCTGCTTGGTCGCCGTGTTACTTGTAGTACGTACAGAGGTGGAGGGGCAGGAATGAAACAGCAACCGATCGATCAACGCCAGCTAATGCTGCCGCTCAACTGGCGGCAGGCGACCTCGATGTACGGCCGATCGAGAAGCCATCATGCGGAAGCCGACCACTTTCCGAGTACTGTCTTGTCGCTACGTCCCACAGTAAGTACGAAGCAACGTACTGATCCAGATATCGCCAATTAGCCATGCATGTGATGGTTTCCGGTGGCAGTGGACCAGTGTTCTCTTCATTTTTTAAAAAAAAATCACACTCCCTCTGATCCGATATAAGTTGGGGATCAGATGTAGTACAAGTTTTAATAGTTCTGCAGAAATCATGCAATGATGCAAGTTGCTAATGTTGTATCCAAACGTCCAAACTTTAGATTTAAGTATATTATCTTTTAAGGTACAGAAAATGACAAATATATCTGATCTGAGTGCACAATTTCAAATCTTTAAAATATGTTGTTTCAAAAAAAAATCTATTAAATATGTAAGATATTGTCATTTTTCCGTGGCTAATAATATAAAGACGCGCTCGTAGGGTGTCTTTAGATTTTTCTGAAACTGGTGTATATATACTTAAAAATATATATAGGGTCACTGCTGCTCATGAGTCAAAAGTGACTTTCCGAAAAAAATTCTCCTTTTCTTAACTGGAAATTATATTCCACTGACGTGATGCTCAGCGATATCACTGGCAACGAAACCAATTACGAAGGCAGGACCAACGTCCATCCATCTGAATGAAGGAGCATCGCCCTGATAGTAGCAACAAGATGTGCCGGGCTATGATCTACTTCACAATCCGCACGGTCGAACTGCAGAATGCTTAAACTTTGTGGCTTGCGCATCAGAACTCCAGTGTCCGCAAGGTGATATCATCCATTCTTGATGGCAGTCACATAATGTGGTGAATCGGACTAAAAAACACCTGGTAAATGCCCAGGTTTGCAGTTGCTTCAACCGCGGTAACATGTAGTTGCTCCCATTCGCTTACCTATGGCAAAGTTGTATTCGCTAGCTTGAGATCTGGCTTAACCACTACCACTTCTACTTTCTGCTGCAACTAACCAGCTGCTTAGTTCCAGCTGCTTGTCACAAAGATTATAAACTCCAATGTCCGGCTTTGTTCATGTTCATAATCTTTGTTACTAGCTGATGTACCAAACCAGTTGCAAGGCAACCATTGACACAAATTTTTCCACTTCTACTTCCTCCTGGACATAGCCTGATATTTCCAATGACTTCCAACTCAAGCCGTATACGAATCTGACAAAGGTAAGCCCAACATCCCACATAACCAGGGCTTTTTACCCAGGTTTGCTGATTAACTTACCAGACCTATAAAACCAGTAACTGGCCAAGAGAAACATACAAGGCCCCGTCCCTTGGTCCTAAAACCAGAGACTAGACAATCGAAGACAGGAAACAAGGTTGATGGAATAAAGACATGCAATATTGATGCCAGTTTGATATGATATTGTACTTCACCATAGAAGTGTACACTTCGTCTCCTTGCACTCAGGTCCATAGAAACAACACATAATATGAACAAGTTGGCACCAAGAAAATGGACGCCATTCAGAAGGTTCTCAATGATGGCCAAAGCTCACTCTCCCTCGATAGCGCAAGAGATCTAAAATGCTACTTCAAACTGTATATCCCAATTGCCATTAGTTTCGTCACCACTGTCTTCTTTTACTTAGCAAACTAATTATCAATCTTAACGGAAGTACAAGCTCAAAAAGTATCTTGTCGGATTGAACCCTATGAGTATCACTACAAGATAAAGGAAAATATGTGAGATGATTGTCAGGGCGTAAACTTAGTACTGTATAGAGTGCACTTACTAAGTGGTGATAGTATGATGACAAGTCCAATTGGGTACAAGAAAAATGTCGTTCGGTCCAAAAATGGAAGAACTGCAACCGAAGAACATGTTTTTGTTAGGACAGAAGTGCTTACATTTATATACATCAGCAATAGAGTCTACGCCTCTACGGATAGATCAGAATAAACTTACCATCATATCCTAGAAAGTTCAGATAGTGATAATAAGAAATCGCCACCATGAACAGGAGGTTTGATAATAAGGCGGGAAAGAAGCCATGTGCGATCAACAGAGGACACAAAAAGTATTGAAGCACTGAGAAGAAAAATTGTCAGATACACTATCCCATAAATGATATAACCAATGTTCAGATCGAGAGAAAAATACCATATAGGATGATGAATGTAGGGAAGAACGAGTTGCAGTGAACATCAAATGCATAGAGCCTGCAATGTTATTTTATGCCATTATAGATAATATTGACAGCGACCTCACAAACAAAGCAGTAGAAGAAGCAATTATGATTTCTTAACTAAGTTATTAGTCAATACAAGATAATCGGACAGAAGAGTTGTCATTCCATGGAAATTACAGAAACATGCAGCCATGTGTCCATGAGTTTCATAGAACTATTCTGCTTAAAATGTTTTCGAAATTGATGCAGTGACAATAAAAGAAAGAACAGAAGATCACCTCTAAATGGCGGAAATGAGAAAATGCATTAGGTGGTAGAATATAGAAAATTTACCACTCAACACGTTGTTCAACCACATGGCTGTTAGGTTCCTCCCTCAAATAAGAATTCGTAAGAAACCTGCAGTGGAAGCATTTCAGTTGTTAGTTCATATTCTTCATTTTCAGATTTATATGTCTTTAATATTTTAACAGATTAGTCATGGTGTAGTACATTTGATCAAACACTAGGCCGCAAATGTAACATAGGCAAGAAATGTAGACTACAACCTACAATGCTGCTACCACCTCTTGAGAAAATTATTAAGATATACAAAGTGTTTCGAAATAACAAGCCATAGCTGGTAAACCTATTGTCAGCATGAAACCAATAAGCCACTAGCTCCTTATAATATGCTTCCGCTTTCATTGAACACATTATACATATGACCAGTGTAGCTCCAGCAGTGTTACTTATGTTGTTTTCCATTTTCTGTAGCACCACTACTGACAAATGTTGAGGTAATACGTCCCATAGAAATAAAAACAATAAATCTTGCCACTGACAGAACTAAGAAGTATCGACAAGCTGATGTCAATGCTGCCGGCTGCCGCTAAGTTCAAAGTTGACAAGCATGAAAGACTTACCAGCAAAGTGTGGCCAAAACTAGCCCAGCAAACAAGAAATGGACAAACACAACCGAGGTGATTGTTAAAGCAGCATGGAGCGCACTCTCTCCAAACCTAAAGAACAGAGGTAAGAGGTCAAATACTTTAAAAAAGGAGAACAAAATCAACAAGTTGATACAACAGAAAATGAAGAGAACACATTAACTATTAAAGATAAGAAAAAATAAATTATATTACAAATAAAAGATAGATCCAAACTATCGCCAAGATTCTTCCTTGCTGCCCACTATTACAATATGTTATACATTGCACAGACAGGGAATTACAAAAATGACTCCCCGCAAAATAAAAGGAAATGGGCTATAAAGAACTCACGCTGCACAGTAAGCCGATGTCGCAAACACGAGAAAAAGAATTAGAATGACAACAAATGCAGGATCATCCCGAGCCCACTGGTTCTTTGTTTCTGAAAATAAGATTAAAAGATATCAGGAATCTGCTATAATATCAAATGCAGATAAATGAATACAATAGCATGTAAGTACATCAATAAACAAACACATTCACGCTCAGGAAAAAGATAGAGGTAGACCACGTACGCTTGTGATATTTGGTGTGCTGGTAGCTGTCTTCCATAATCGCAATATGATGCATACAAAATTACAAATAGACAAAAGCAAGTCAGGTGCTTATAACTATATAACAAACATAAAATTGAAAACCAGGAATAAGTCATCCTTCTTAACACCAGACAACCTCAAATGATGAAATGAAGGTGAGGATGTATGCCTCAACCTTAGCAAGAAATAAACGAGCCAGGTTTTGGGTGCAAGTGCAGGTGGGTCAGATGTAGGTCCTGTTATAAGTTGGTAAATGAATGCATTGATGTGCTGGTGGTGGTCAATGAATGCATTAGAACTTAGAAAGCAGGGACCTTAGCATTGGGAATTTGGATGATAACAATTTATCATTCCGCAAGAGATGTTCATGTTAGTACTGAATTAGAACTTAGCAAGAAGGGACCTAAGCATTGACAATTTGGATGATACCAATTTATCATTGCGCAAGAGGTGTTCATGTTACTACAGCAATATCTGCGGAAAACAGTAAATATAATAATGCAAAGTTAGAGCTGGACTGAGTGCAGGATGCGTACACTACTTTTGGTGAAGTACAGAGATGAACCATTTGCCAAAATGTGTACTCGATGTCCATTTGCTGCCACTGTTGAGAAAAACAATTTGAGAGAACACATGTTACAGACCCACATTGGAATATATACAATCAGTGCCACAAAAGGCTCACATGAAACAAAATCAGAGCAGTTTCCTCCGTAATTCAGGGTAACTGTTGAAGTGGATAACAGGTTATGTTTAGCTTATTAACTTAAGTTTACTCACAGTTTCCACATAATACAAGATAATGAATACTGAAGGATCAATCCCATGAACAAAATCAGCAATCCCATGTTCGCTCCACATAAAAATAAAGATAAGTGAGCATCGATAGGATGTTTTTTTACATATATAGAGATTTCTCAGGAGCCTTTAATCCACGATTCGTCAGATCAACTCTTTAAGACCGAATGCATACGACACAATGGCATGCATACATTGTGCAAAGATTATATGGAGAAGAATGTGTTAAATATAAAGCATAGCCTTTCCCATCAGTTCGGACTTTTGGGATAATTGGCTAGCGCATCTGTCTAATATGGTATCAGAGCCAAGAGGTCTCAAGTTCAAGACCCAGCCAACGCACTATTTATATAAAAATAGCTGCATCTGTCATCGATCCCACGTCTGAGGGTCTCCCTATACGTCACAGCCTAGACGTGAGGGGGAATGTTAAATATAAAGCATAGCCTTTCCCTCAGTTCGGACTTTTGGGATAATTAGCTAGTGCATCTGTCTAATAGAATGTGTTATACTTCTCCCTCTCAGCACATACAGAATGTATTGGAAGGAAGTTTAACACTTCAAGCAGACATTCCTAATATATTTTGGGCGGGCATGGAAATTAAGGAGATTATAACATAGGGAAAACGAATGGTAGGGAATTGACCATGATATCCGTTTTTTAATGTCTTCCGAGTATTTGGAATGATAGAGAACAGCAGTGACTTACCATGAATGTTGACCCACTAGTGATACAGAGAGGGGAGAAGATAAATAAGGTAAAACGAGTGAAAATTTCACGAAATTCAATGCATAACTCATATGTGAAACATAACTCGAAGACTTGTGCCTTATATTTTGAATTGAGGGGTGATTTACTAAACACGTAGACACGTAGTATCATCTAAGGTGCATGTTATATCTTTAGGCCGCCATACATAACATTTTTCTTGCCAGAGGTGCCACTATAGGAAGAAAATATTCATAGTTGAGACAAAGTAACAAACTGAAATACAGAGTCACCAGTGAAGAAAACAATTAATACGACATAACATAAGCATGTCACTTTTCATATGAAAGCAATGTAATTGTTCTAGCCAGTAGGTACAAATAAGCGCTAGGCGCTGAGCGAGCGGTAGGCCTCTGCTTAGTGCAATTATCACTTAAGCGGCACCTAGGCGCACTTAAAGCGTTCTGTACAGAGATAGCAGGAGGGATAGCTGGTCGCATTTTCCAGAGCATATAAGCTCTAACCTATTGGCCCAGTAAGGCCTGTACGGAACCCTAGCTTGCCCAGCCCAATCTGAACCATCTATATCCTCTGATCTTGACCGTCAATCTACTCTCTTCTATCTCTTTCTCTCAACTGCTCCCTTCCAGGCACCAACCCTGACACCTCTCTCTCTAGTCTCTCCCCTCTCTCTGTCTCAAGCAGCAGGCAGCAAACAACAGAGGGGAAGAGGGAGCAAGCAGGTGATGCATCCTGACTACCTGAGGTGAAAAGGAGCTCGGGGTGCAGAAAGGGAACCGATTCCGGCAGAAAGTTCAAGGAAGGGAGTAGATCCGGCGGTGAGGTCAGGAAAGGCGGATGGGGGAGGCGGTGAGGTCAGGGAAGGGCCATCTAGGTAACGGCGAGGTCAAGGAAGGGCCGGCGAGGGAGACGCCATGCTTAGTGCAGCATTTAGGGCGAAAGTGAGGAGGAAGGCTAGTGCTCGGCGCACAAGCGCGCCTAGGCGTAGGCTCAATTTAACCTTGCTAAAATGTACTCCTTATGCATCAACACAATCTACCAACATCTCAATAAATCTAGTGTTTAGACGACAGAAGTAGTTTTCTTTTCTTTTTGCTGGGTTGTTTATTTTAATTCGTTTGGTCTCTGTTGAAAGGCTTTAAGAAACTTCTTGTTGTATCAATTAAACCCCAGTTTGGATATTGCGGGGAAACAACAGATATGAGCATAACCTTGACATCTCTGCAGTGCATATAAATGTACAACCTAGGGGAATTAATTCTAGACAGTTTTCCCTCGTCAGTGGTTCACTAAATACATACGAAAACAACCCCAATATCAACCAAAACATAGCAACATCCCATATCTACAACAAATGGCAAGAACCTACCCTATAAGATCGAGTTTGAGAGTCTTGAATCCAATGAAGAAAAGCAGGTCACGCCCATTTCTAAACCTATCAATATATGTTGATGCATCAAGGATCAGGGAAAATAACTTTTACAGCATCAAACAACAGAAACAGTTCCCAGCTCATTGGTGCAAAGTAATAATCCGGAAAGTCGACCAGATGGCCTGGAACTACGAAAGTTGATTAAGCTACGCAGGCTCGAACTCACGCGCTGCCACGCCCCTAGGTAGCAGAAACTGAACCAAACCCCCCAACGAACCCTCCCATCCGGCGTGCCCCGAAACCAAACGATGGGCAAAATCCGCACAGATGGCCTGCATTTCCGCGACAAGCGAAACCCTAACGAGGATTCGAGGTTTTCGTCGCACCAGGCCGCAAATCGCAGCAGCTGAAGCGCGACGGCGGCCTCGCTATCCCGTACGCCAGATCAGCACCACGGGCATGGCGAAGAGATCCGGTCGAATGGGTGTGGACTCCGAGGACAGAGCGGGGGAGGAGGAGGAGACCGCACCAACCTTGACGATACGGCGGAGGTACGGGCCGAAGAGCGGCGGGGCGGAGCGGACAGCCCCGCGGCCCTTGGACGCCGTCGTCGGAAGCATCGCCCTCGCCTGCTGCTGCTCCTCTGCTCCCGGGATCTGCTGCCTGCTGCTGCGGCTGCTTCTTCCTCCTCTGGTGGTGGTGGTGGTGGCGGTCACAGACCCGGAGCACGCGAGATCTGGCTTCCTATGGCAGAGTCGTTCGTGTCTGCGAGTTCTGTTTTTTCCGTTGGTTCTTCTTTCTTGGATCGCTGGCTCCTTTGGGAGTGTCCCGCTCCAAAGAACAAAATATCGTGACTTGTGGCCCGTGCATTTTGAAAGTCCGGCCCAGACTGCGATCTGTGGCCACAATTTTGGCACAATTAAGTAAGTTTTTAGACAAACAAGTTTAAGTAAATGAAATTTTGTCTACGCCATGAAAATGTGGTATGGAAAAGATGGACAAGCTCCATAAGAAATCTCTCCTATCTAAAAGAAGAATTCGGTTCCACATTCTGCCCACGCATTCGTCATGCGTCGTCACCACTTGTTCGCGTTGTCCAACTCATCTCTCCGTATTTTCTCATTGATTTTTACGGCCGTTTTTCCCCTAAAATTTCACTCAACAATCAATCAGCAGTCCTCTGACTGCTACCGTCACACACCAGCGGCCAGCGCGCGCCCTCTCCCTCCATCCCTCCTTTCGCAGCCGGCAGCCGCCACCACCACCTCGAGCCGTAGTCCGCCGTAGAGCCCCACTTGGGGCGGCGCCGACCAAGAAAGGCTCATGCGCCGACCGCCGGCGACGCAGGCCACGACCACGGCCACAGCCGCAGCCGCTGCTGCTGAAGACCGCCATAGGATAGATGGCGGCGCCAGCCCCCGGACACCCCGCTCACCTTCCCCGTGGATGATCGACCGTGAGGACGGCTATGAAGACGGCGGCGCAAGAGGAGGTGAGATCGGTGCACCCTCTGTCTATCCAGTTCGTTTCGATTTCGATTTCCGCTGGTTGTTGACGTGTTCGCTTTCCACCTCTCCATTGCGGCGCAGCAGTAGTGGGTCGTCCATCTGCTCTCCTTCTCGGACATGAAGTCGCCAGGAAATCGGAGACGATGTTATTCAGGATAGGCGGCCGGAGGAACCTGATGTCGGACGACGTGACACCATGGCACCCTCGGCCGTGGCTATGGCATGGATGGCCAGACACTTCAGGCACCGGCCGCTAAATGCAGGCTGATGCCAAGCCTGCAGCGCAGGCTCCAGGTACCTGCTAATTGTTTGGCGTTCACATCATGCGTCTATTCTGGGATAAAAGACTCACCTGTTGAAGGTTGAGATGGCAAAATCTCTTTCTCATAAGGCTACTTTTGCACGCAGTTCAGTTGCAAGAATTGCAGTTCTAGCCGGCACTGATTACAGACGTCAATGGTAGCTCAGCAGACTGCTTTACGTGCAGCTACTATGAACAAATGCCACTGAAGCAGCCTGCAGCATGGCTTGATGATGAGATAAGCAGGAAGTTGAAAGCAAATGGCTTCGGTGGGAAACCATGGAAGAAAATGATGCCAAGTAGAAGTCAAGGTAACGTTTGAATCTTTGGAATGTTGCATGAATTCTTGTCATCTTCTTTGGTAGTTTGGTAACAAATGAATTTTCTCCTGATTCCTGGTCTTGCTTACACCTTACGAGATGAAATTAGAAGCACCCTGCTTTTATTTCCATAGTTCTTTTACTTGCTGGGTGTGTTAAAGGAAATCCACTGTACAGACTTAGCAGCCAGGCCTTTGGTGACCTCGAGGTAAGGTGTTGTCCGTTTGATGGTACTATTTTAGTATAATGCGGCATAAATAACTTATAGACATAGCAGGCATGAAGTCCGTACACTAGTAGAAAAAGCACCTATGGTCCCGGTTGGGCTTGGACATCAGTCCCGGTTGCCCAACCGGGACTGGCCAATCGGGACCAATGCTAGTCCCGGTTGGTCTAAGAACCGGGACCAATGCTGGTCCACGTGGCTAGTTCTAGCTGGGCGTGGGGGAGACCCATTGGTCCCAGTTCTTAATACGAACCAGGACCAATGTGTGCCTTTTTTTTGGTATTTAGGGTTTAGGGTGCCCCCTCTCCCTCTCGCCGGTGCCCCCTCTCGCCGGTGCCCCCTCTCCCTCTCGTCGGTGCCCCCATCGTCTCCCTCTTCTTCGCATCGCCGACGTGTTCTCCATCGTTTCCGTACGCATATATACGCTCTACTATATACACAGTACACGTTGATGCATATATAATTAATATTCGATCTCTTGCGAGAATACAAGTATTTAATTACATGGAGATAGATCACATATGTAGTTCATCGTCCGAAGCATAATGTTCTCCCTTTTCATCGATGACCTCCCTAAGCAGAAATCCCGCCAATTCCTCTTGAATTGCTTGTACGCGCCGTTCTGGGTCGATCTTCTCCCGCATTTTGCTGAAAGCAGTTATTCTCCGCTCAGTGGTCAACTCGCGAATGAACTTGCAAACGTAGAATCCACATAAATTACTCCCCGGTGGCTGCTGCGGACTTTTCACCGTTTTATAAGTTAGCTCATCTTTGAATGGACCTTCTACCTTATGTTTGAAAATTGTCCAACACCTGCTTTGGCAAAGAAAATGAATAAAGGAGTTATTAATTACTTGACATCAGGGAACGAACGAAAGAGAGCGATATAATGCGATAATGATTGAAATTACTTGTTGAGCATTTCTTTCATGCTGGACCACAACGCTTGGTCCCAACTTAATGAGTCGTGGACTTCAACTATGGACTTGTCAGGTTGAATGCTTAGCAGAATCCAGTGGAACCTGCGGACGTTTACATAAAGCAGACATGCATAGCTCATCAATTACACTTAACATCGAGAAAGCCAAATAAAAATATGTACAAGATAGAAACACTCACCTGAAGTTGTAAGGAAATAATATTTCCGTACAGAAATGTTGCATGGTTAAAAAGGTGGTCAGGTCATGCTCCACGTCTTTGGGGTGATTGACTAACGTATGTGAATTCACGATATATGGGTCAACGAACCCAACCTCAAAAACTCTAGATCTTTTGCATTCCAGCATCTTCATTCTGCATAATAGCGTACAAAAGGATATATATAGTCAGGATAATATAATACAGGCAATGAACGAGCTGAGCTAGAGACTTAATTACGAAAATAAATCACTTACAGACAATAGCAAGAGAGGATAGATTTGTCGAGGGCGCGCTTTTGGAATAACTGGAACAGTTCAGTCAGTTGAACATGTATAATGTAACGTTTGAAGAAATGCTCCACTCTAACGTCCAGCGGAAACCACTCTTTCGCTTCCTTCTTTGATGTGTGCACCAGGTACCAGGTATGCAGATTTCGCATATGTGTTGATAGACCCGTCAGCTCCTCATTACTGACCATAGGCTCCCCTTGGACATATTTCCGTGCCATCTCTAACATTGGCGCATATTCATAGCCTAAAAGTTGACCAAGGCTCATACCCAAGGCGGTAGCCTGTTCCTTGGCCTGCGATACAGTGACACCAAGTTCTTTAGCAGCAGCTATGGCTCTGGGGTCCAATAATTCCAGGTCCTTATCCATAGCGGCTCTGAAGTCCTTGTCGACATCGGAACACACTATGAGCGGGGGGACCGATTGATTTTTCTGTTGTCCGAGCTGGGCAATTTGTTCTCGCTTTTTGCACTTCTTCCCTTGTTCTGCTCAGACTGGGCACGTGCTAGCTTAGTAAGTTCACGACCATAGTCAGATGGCAGATTCATCGATATCTGGGATGGCTGCTCAAGGAAGGACTTAACCCACTTTTTGGTTTTTGCATCATATACCTTCTTTTGCTCGGGCTTTTTTGGTGCAAAAAAAGCCTTATTGTAGGCAGCCACTACCTCGGTGTTTTCCGCTTCAGTCCTGTCATAAGGTCTCTTGGGAGGAACCGTCGAGATGTCGACTATCTTTTGAGTGCGACCTCTCTTCTGAGTGGGGAGCGGGGGAGCGGCGTTGGTCCGTTTCTTCTGCTGAGACGGCTGCGATGGAGACTTGTGAGGCGGTGAAGAGGACGGCTGCGCTGGAGAATGCTGAGGCGGTGAAGAGGACTGTTGCGTTGGAGACTGGTGAGGAGTCGATGGCCTTGGCTGCCAGTTCGGAAGCACGATGAATTCCTTTGGCCATAGAATTGGCGCTTTCTTGGCTTCTCCAAGTTCAAGCACCTCCCCATCTTCACCTGCAGGGTGGTGCAGCTTCAGCTCCTCAAAATCTTTCATCACTGCATCCACCCCGACAACAGCGTAGCCATTTGGAACCGGAGCAAAATGGTAAGTTGGATTAGGTCCAATTGGTAGGGCATAGCCGACCGCCACCTTCACGGATATGTTATAAACTTTCACATGCAGCTCACAAGGTGTGCTCTCCGTGATATCATCCTCTGGGTAGCGACGAAGAGGAGCCACTTCATCATCATTACCATCCTGGAGCTCCGTGGAAGCCACGCTGCTTTTCCGATTCGATGGGCCACCGGTACCATCGCATGCAGCTTCTACCATGTGCCGTTGAGATTGGCCGCTAGTACCTTGCTGGCTAAGCACGGCAATTTGTTCCTTCTGCAGCTTTAATTCTTCTTCTATATTACGCAGCCGGTCTGCAGCAGCGCGTGATTCCATTGCCTCCCTTTCCTTTCTCCTCTGATGGCTTCTATCAGGAAATTTCTTCCTGTGCTCGGGAATCGCAATTGTCTTGGGCTTGGAGCCAGGTACGCCTCGTAACCGTCCGTCGTGTTCCTTATTCCCAAGGGCGCGTGTGAGCTCGTCATCCTCTCTATCGGGAATGAACCGTCCCTCTGCAACATCCTTTACTGCATTTCTAATTTCTTGGATGGGTAGTAGGGGATTATCTTTGTGTCTTCTGTTATATATGCACTTTCCTTATGCGTCCAACGTGCCCCCATGCCCGTAAAACCAATTTCTTGCCCGTTCAATCCACTTGAGTGGCTCTGGAGTGATCCCATTAGCCAGCAGGTCTGCCTCAAGTTTCTCCCACTTAGCATGCTAAAAGCGTAGCCACCAGGCCCCATAGTATGGTGGTACATCTTTAGAGCAGCATTTGCCGCATTTTTTGCAGACTTTTCCAGAGCTTCCTCTGATTTCTTGTACGCCACAAATTCTTCCCAGTAGTCCTTTATCTTCTCATATCCTTTATCGAAGTCTGGAGTCTTATTTTTCTTGACAAACAGTCTGTTCAATCTTTTCTTCCAGTTCTTGAATAGCTCGGTCATCTTCTTAAGTGCCCAGTCCTTGACTTTTTGCTCCATGATTTTCCGGGCAATCTTTTCTGCCTCATCTGGATCCTCCTCATCTGAATCCACCTCTGGCGCCGGCAGGGTGAAATTAACCATGAGCTTTCTCCAAAGTCTTTCTTTGCCCTCAACGCTGACATATAGCTGTCATTTCTCCTTTGGCCGATGCCATTCTCGAACGGTGATCGGGATGAAGTCCCTAACAAGAACTCCGCATTGCTTTACCATTTTATTTTTAACACCAGGGGGAGCAGTCGGTGTGCTGTCTTCAGCGACTCTTTTGATCGTGTACCTTTCTTGGTCGCCCAACTTTTTGGCTAGGCCTCGTTTTGTCCTTACAGAAGATTTGCTCGATCCGGAGGGCTAAAACAAGAAAGAGCGTTAATATATGTATATAGACAGCAGAGTCTTAATTAATACAATGTTCGGCTTCATTAATATATGTATATGCACCTCGCCGGAGTTTGCAACATTTAATGTTCCACCGGAGCCTTCGGCTTCTCCCTCGTCGGCTTCTCCCTCGCTGACTTCTCCCTCACCCCGGCCGTCGGGTTCTACCTCACCGGAGCCGTCTCTTCGGTTGAGAGACTCATCTCCCTCACCGGAGTTGTTCAAAAACTCCGTGGTGACATCGACAATATTTTCCGGCCCGCGGATTATATCCTGGAGGATATTTTCCTGATCTTCGTCTCGTTCCATAGTTTCTGCAAATTAAGAACAATGCACAAAACTTTAGTTGGGTAACTTGTTCCATATGTCAGGATACATCTACAATATGTAGCAAAACTAAAATTAACATCAATATATAGCAAAACTAAAACTAACACTAACAAAACTAATTCTAGCAAATGGCTAACAGAAAATGGCTAACAAAAAATAGCTAAAACCTAGCAACTAACACTAACAAATGGCTAACAAAAAACCATCTACAACTAACCTAGCAATTTCTATAACCCAACAATTTCTATAACCTAATAATTTCTATATCTAACAAATTTCTAAACATATTAATCATTTTAATCTACAATGCTACAAATTCCTAAACACTAAAAATCCTAACACTAAAAATCCTATTTGCTATACTAAAGTACTATACAAATTCCTAAAATTTCCTATACAAAAAGAAATCCTATTTACTATACTAAAAGAATATACATTTTCCTATACAAAATTCCTAACACTAAAAATCCTATACAAATTCCTAAACAAATTCCTAAACAAATTCCTAACTCATTTTCCTATACATTTTCCTATACTAAAATTTCCTATACAAATTTCCTAAACAATTTCCTAAAAATTCCTAAACAAATTCCTAAAAATCCTATACATTTTCCTATACTAAAATTTCCTATACAAATTTCCTATACAAATCCTAAAATTCCTAACTCACCGCGAGAGGCGGCGGTGCGGGCGGCGTGCGGGGAGGAGGTGCGAGAGGCGGTGCGGGCGGCGCTGCGAGGCGGCGGCGTGGAGGCGCGGGCGAGGTGTGCGGGGAGGAGGCCGTCCGTGCGGGCGGCACTGGCGTCGAGGGCGCGGCACGGGCGGCCGGCGTGCGGGCGGCGCGGCGCAGGCGTCGAGGGCGCCGGCGTCGAGGAAGCGTCGAGGGCGAGGTCGGGCAGCCTGACGGCGTAGTTTTTGCTCCGTCGTGCGCGCCTGGTCCTTCGTCGATTTGGAGGCGAAATGAGGAAGGAGAAGAGGCAGAGGCATTATACATGGGGTCATTGGTCCCGGTTGCTGCCATGAACCGGGACCAATGCCTCTTTGGTCCTGGTTCTTGCCAGCAACCGGGACCAATGACCCATGCAGTTAATGTAGATCCCGCGCGCGCGTCCACGGACTCTTTGGTCCCGGTTCTTGGTAGAAACCAGGACCAAAGAGTCCTTTTTCAAAAATATTTCGAACTTTTCAATTCTGAAATTTTGTTCCCGCCTTTTTTTTTCTTATTTAGGTGTTTGGATATGAATTTCAAATGGTTTTGAATCTGAAAAGACTTTCAACATGAAAAGTTTTTAAATTTGAATAAATAATCCAAAACCATTTTCTGTTTTCTAAAATAATTATTCTAACTATACAAACTATTAACCATTTTGCCATTTTCAATTAAAAATGCATTAACTTTATTGCATATTTTGAATTGACAAAACTTTCAACATGAAAAGTGTTTGAATTTGTATAAATAATCCAAAATCCAAACTCAACTAATAATATGTATAAATCGATCAAAAATGATTAAGTAAGATTTATGATTAAGTAATAATAATTATTAATTCAGTTAATTCTATTTTGGTGTTGTAAAATCCCATGGCAAGCAGAAGTAAATGCAGAACAATTTCAGTGAACCTATATTTATAATATGTAATAATAATTATTAATGCAGAACAGTTTCTTTTGAGGGCTTGTGAGCTGTTGGATCACTCTGTGAGCCACCAACCGGGACTAAAGGGAATCCCATCAATAAGGAAGAAGCACACGGATCGTGTGTTTCTTTCGAGCGCTTGTGAGCCGTTGGATCAGGGGTGTGTTTCTTTTGAGCGCTTGTGAGCTGTTGTATTTTTAGAACTAGTCTCGGTTGGTAACACCAACCGGGACTAAAGAATCACACGGATCGTGTGATTCTTTCGAGCGCTTGTGAGCCGTTGGATCAGGGGTGTGTTTCTTTTGAGGGCTTGTGAGCTGTTGGATCAGCACTCCCACCACTCCCACCTCATCCACAGGTACACTTTCTAATCGCCTATAAATAGCGGCGTCCCTGCAGCGAACGGTACACAACGAGCGTCTACCTTCGCCACCGAATCCAATGACTGGATTTAGCCTACCTGCTGGCATGTTCCCTGGCATTATTGTGTTCGTCCTTGTTCACCGGCCAGCCATTGGAGCCACCTCCTGTAGGACGGTGAACAATGACAACACAACGACGCTGTTGGAAACACAAGCCCTCAGGTAGGTTGAATCCAGCCACTGGATTAGGGTGACGCAATGATGAATTGCCGAGGAGGTGGGAGTGGTGGTGGTGGTGGAAGTGGTAGCCATGCCCTCGATCCGATCCAAGTAGCGGCAAGGCGCTCTGATGATCTGCGACATTCCCAACACTTTTTGGGACGGTCGTAGATCATTAGAGACGTCTTGCCGCTGTGGATCGAAGGTCGATTTGCTGCTCACGACCACGCGATGATTTGCAGTATACAAAGCATTCAGATTCCCGTCATACAGCCCTACGGTGCTAATACATTACATTGATTTACATAAAAGCCATGAACCCTTCTTCGCGTATATCCCTGGCCTATGATCGCTTCAGCCATAACCATGGAGCATCTTCATTATTTAACGGGATGCTTGGGTCAGTTCTCACTGTGAAGGGCGGAATTTCATCAAACTTATCATAATCTGCTGACATGTCTGTCTTGTCTTCGACTCCCACGATGTTTCTTTTCCCTGAAAGAACTACGTGACGCTTTGGCTCATCGTCTGATGTATTCGTTTGCTTGTTTTTTCTTTTTTCGGTCTGGAGGACATGTCCTTCACATAGAAAACCTGAGCCACATCATTGGCTAGGACGAATGGTTCGTTCTTGTAACAACCAAGATTCTTGAGATCCACTGTTGTCATCCCGTACAGCTGGTCTACCTTTATCCCTTCTCCATTCATGTTGACCCAACTGCACCGAAACAAAGGGACCTTAAAAGTAGGTCCTTAGTCAAGTTCCCATATCTCCTCTATGCGACCATAGTATGTGTCCTTTTGCCCATCGTCGTTTGTTGCATCAAAGCGGACACCACTGTTCTGGTTGGTGCTCTTTTTTATCTTGGGCGATCGTGTAAAATGTATTCCCATTTATCTCGTACCCTTGGAAATTCAATATAGTCGAAGATGGTGACGCGGCCAACAAGTAGAGCTGATCCCCGACAGTGGTGTCATTCATGAGCTGTAATCGCAACCAACTGCCGAATGTCTCCATGTGTTTTTCTTTAATCCAGGAGTCATCCTTCCCGGGTTCTTGGAGCGTACATAATTCTTGTGTTCCTCGATATACCTAGCCACGAAGGTGGAACTTTGTAGAACTGTGTAGTGTGCTTGAGTTAAAGAATGCCCATCCCTACATATCAGTGCTTTCTTTCCTAGCGTGCCTTTTCCACTCAGTCTCCCCTCATGCCGCGATTCAGGAACACCAATCGGCTTAAGGTCAGGAATAAAGTCAACACAGAACTCAATGACCTCTTCTGTTCCATAGCCCCTTGAGATGCTTCCTTCTGGCCTAGCACGGTTATGAACATATTTCTTCAAGACTCCCATGAACCTCTCGAAGGGGAACATATTGTATAGAAATACAGGACCGAGAATGGCAATCTCGTCGACTAGGTGAACCAGGAGATGCGTCATAATATTGAAGAATGATGGGGGGAACACCAACTCGAAGCTGACAAGACATTGGACCACAGCCTTCTGTAAACTTGGTAGAGTTACTGGATCGATGACCTTCTGAGATATTGCATTGAGGAATGCACATAGCTTCACAATGGGTACTCGAACATTTTCCGGTAGAAGCCCCCTCAATGCAACCGGAAGCAACTGCGTCATAATCACGTGGCAATCATGAGACTTCATGTTCTGGAATTTTTTCTCTGCCATATTTATTATTCCCTTTATATTTGACGAGAAGCCAGCCGGGACCTTGATACTGCTCAGGCATTCAAAAAAGATTTCCTTCTCTGCTTTGGTAAGAGCGTAGCTGCTTAAGTATTGACGCCCTTTATCCGTCTGCTTGTTGTATGGGTCTTTCATACGTTGCTGGTCTGCCCGTGCTTCCGGTGTATCTTTTGTCTTCCCATACACGCCCAGGAAGCCTAGCAGGTTCACGCAAAGATTCTTCGTCACGTGCATCACGTCGATTGAAGACCGGACCTCTAGGACTTTCCAATAGGGTAGCTCCCAGAATATAGAGCACTTCTTCCATATGGGTACGTGCTTGTCAGCGTCATTCGGAACAGATAGACTGCCAGGACCCTTTCCAAAGATTACTTCTAAATCCTTGACCATGTCATATATAACATCACCATCAGGGAGGTTAGGCTTCTTCCGGCGATCTGCCTCACCGTTGAAATGCTTGCCGGGCTTTCTTACGGCATGACTGTTCGGAAGAAATCGACGATGCCCCAGGTACACATTCTTGTTTCCCAAATATATACTTTCAGTCTTATCTAAACAGTGCGTGCATGCATTGTATCCCTTGTTTGACTGTCCTGAAATGTTACTAAGAGCAGGCCAATCATTGATGGTTACGAACAGCAACGCTCGTAGGTCAAATTCCTGTTGTTTGTGCTCATCCCACACACGTACACCTGGTTCGGACCACAACTGCAAAAGTTCATCAACTAATGGCCTTAGGTACACATCAATGTCGCTGCCGGGTTGCTTCGGGCCTTGGATGAGCACTGGCATCATAATGAACTTCCGCTTCATGCACAACCAAGGAGGAAGGTTGTAGATCCATAGAGTCACGGGCCAAGTGCTATGACTGGAGCTCTGCTCCCCAAAAGGATTAAAGCCATCTGTACTTAGACCAAATCTTAAGTTCCTTGCGTCATCTGAAAATGTCGGGAACTCTCTGTCGATTTTTCTCCACTGGGACCCATCGGCGGGTGTCTCAACTTCCCGTCTTTCTTACGCCCTTCTTTGTGCCATCGCAACAACCTGGCATGCTCTTTGTTTCTGAACAGACATTTCAACCGTGGTATTATAGGAGCATACCACATCACCTTAGCAGGAACCCTCTTCCGGGGGGGGGGGGGGGGGCTCGTCATCGCCCTCAACATCACTAGGGTCATCTTGTCTTATCTTGTACCGCAGTGCATTGCATACCGGGCATTTATCCATATTCTCGTACTCACCGCGGTACAGGATGCAGTCATTAATGCATGCATGTATCTTCTGCACATCTAATCCTAGAGGGCAGATAGCCTTCTTTGATTCGTATGTAGTCTCGGGCAATTCGTTATCCTTTGGAAGCTTCGGCTTCATTATTTTTAGTAACTTCTCAAATCCCTTGTCAGAACAACCAGTCTCTGCCTTCCATTTCAGCAGTTCCAGTGTGGTACCGAGCTTTGTGCTGCCATCTTCGCAGTTTGGGTACAGCAACTTTTTGTGATCCTCAAGCATAGCCTCCAACTTTAGCTTCTCCTTTTCGGTATCGCATTCTCGCTTTGCATCAGAAATGACCCCACCAAGACCATCAGCGGGCTCATCTGATGCCCGATGTTCACCTCTTTCTTCTTCAACGTCTTCCATAACAGTATCACCGCATTCCTCAGGGAACATAGGATAGTTGTCATCATCCTCCTCTTCTTCATTGTCTTCCATCCTAACCCCTCTTTCTCCGTGCTTGGTCCAACAATTATAGCTGGGCATGAAACCTTTCCGAATCACGTGGTCTTGAATGGTTCTCGGGTCAGAGTACTCCCTGACGTTCCGACACTTCTCACATGGACAAGGCATAAAATTATTCACTTGTTTGCCTCAGCCACATCGAGAAATTTATGCAGGCCTGCAATAAACTCGGAACTGCGTCGTTCGCTGTACATCCATCGCATCCGTGCATCCATCTGCATCATATATATAATTAAGTTTATCAAATACCATTACAATAACATCTTGAATAGTGAAATGACCACCGTACATCGACACGTGCAATATTTCTGTATCAATTACAGACGAAAAGGATAAAGTTGCTAACCTCGGCCGAGGATATCATTTTGTGTGAACTTAAGTGTGGGTCGGACATTTCATCGAACACATCTTGTGCGTGGCAAAGGAAAAAAAATAGCACCCACTTCCCACCAATCCAAGAGAAAAAATTAGAGGAGAGAACAGGGGTGGGGGTTATTTATAGGCAGGGAGGGGTATTGGTCCCGGTTCTTGGCACGAACAGGGACCAAAGCTCCGCCGCACGCCACGTGTCTGGCTCTGGAGCTTTGGTCCCGGTTCGTGCCAAGAACCGGGACCAATACCCCCAACCGAACCGGGACCAATGGTCCACGGGGCCGTGACAACTCGAACCGGGACCAGTGCCAGGCACTGGTCCCGATTTTTACCTGAACCGGGCTAATGGCTGGGGCGGCCCTGGACCAAAGATGGTTTTTCTACTAGTGGTAGAGTATATCTATGTAAGAAACTATATGGTTTAAATAATTATGAGCTAGAGTTACATATTATCTGTCAAGTCTACATTCATTTAATTTGTTGTCATTAGTCTACATTCAGGATGACATAAATGTAATAATCTGAAGCACATATTATCTAGATATATGTCTTGCGCCTGGGAGCATGCACGTTGCATGCTCATGATTGAACTATATGCTTATCTTGCCAAGGTTGAAAGAAGTACTTATTTTGCTTTGTGTTAGGATTCTGATATGATAAACAAATGATCATTTTCTTGTTATTTGCTGCAGCTTTTCTATGAAGCATCTAAGAAAGATAAGATAATGATGCAGAAATTTTGGACACGTTTTGTCACGACTTGTAAGAACTTGTGAGAAATCCTCACTGCAGTTGTGCAATACTTCAATGTCAATAGCAGAAGCAAACTAAGTTACCAAATTATAGAATTGCATGTTTAGACTTGCAGGTTGGTCTTACTGGTTGTTGCAACTAGAATAGCATGTTTAGGCTTTCCCTCTCCGATTGGGAGCATTTATGATACTTTTGTTGTCATGTAGCATTTGGAGTGGAAGGGTGAAAAAGAAAGTCAGTGGTGCCAAGTGCGGAAAGACTTGAGCGGGAAATTTAAGGTAATTCGGCCCGAAGTCTTGGTTTCTTTTCTTGGATTAAAAAGAAGAGTCAGCAGTTGGTCATTTTCAAATGTAGTATGAATGGCCCATGTTTTTTTGAGCTGAATGATGTCCACATGTAGTATGAATTTCGGACTGACTGCTAATTGTGCCCAAAAGCTACTACCTGATTATATGAAAGATTTAGAAGCTAATTTACGATTATATTTACTACTGTGCCTGATGTTTAATCGCAGAAGATTTTGTGGTAATGTACAAATTAATGACACATTTTGGCCTCCGATGCAGTTAATTTTCCGGGTTCTTTTTTCGCTTTGAGACTAGCAGTACTTTCTTGTTGCAGCCTTTTATATTTTTACTGTATATTATAAGATATCTATGAAATTCTAGGGCTATATAGTTCACTGTGCATTATATTTGGAAAGAATAAGAATCTACCTTAAATTAGTGCCATTCTGCAAGTTAGCTGATGTAGGTGTTGTGATTCCTTAATTTGGTTTTCGTAAGAGGCAGCTGTACGTTGTGGTACAGCCATGGCCATTGGCCAAGATCCTTTGTTGCACTAATTAGTGGGATGTTGATTATTCTTTTCCTTATTGTGCTGATATAGATAGAACTACCCAAATTACTTGGTATTCTTTTTTATGTTCCCCTTATATTATTACCCTACCTTCTGTCGTGGTGGGATCATGGCAGATGCCATAGGTATGGCTTAGTTGGGGCCGAACGGTCGTTGGGGGAATCCGGGGAGGGTTTATGCACTCAAGATGTGCACAAGCAAGAACATGCAAGAAACCTCAAGAACATGAACAAGAAGCCAAGAAAGCCAAGAACACAAGACACCACGATGTACCCAGGTTCGGGGCCTTCGTGAGGAAGTAAAACCCCTACTCCTGCCTTTCCTCTCTCAATATATCAGTGTAGTTCTCGGTACAAGGTGCTCCTCGAGCTGTATGATGCTGCTCAAGTGAGAGCTCTAGATGGAAGATGAAACTATGAAGGGGGAAATGAGCTAGGGTTTCGCCGTCCTCCTCCCTGGAGGTAGAGATGCCGCATATATACACAGGCCGAAGTACATTTTTACCCCTGCCTACAACTGACAATGGCATGGCCAAAAGGTAGAAGACAAGCCTCTGCCTCCTGCCAGCTCAACGGCCGAACTGTCAGGCCAGCCAGGCCTAGCTTTCCTCTTCCGGTCATACTTCAGTAGCCTGCCGAGGTCTAGCCTGTAGACCTTTCCCGAAATAGCCGAGTCAGCTCCTAGGCCCCCGAGCTTCCGGGAAACCCGTGGACGGACCTTTCGTAGCTGCTCTGCGGCGCCCGTGACTCCTCTGACATGCCTCGATACTTGCTGCTAACCTCGGCTGGCCGGTCACTTATACGTCGGGCCACGCTTCATCTTGGCTCGGGATACTCCGGATCCTATACCTCGGTAGATAACACCTTGTCCTTGTGGTAACTAGCTGACTGCCCCAAGGTTCATACCTCGGAGGCTATACCTCGGATGATTCCTCCGACGTTCACCTTACGTCGGATGACGCCTCCTGCGTCTTTGCTTAATTGCTACCTCGGACGGCTTACAGCCTTAACCTTACATGTCTTTACCTCATCTTTAGCCTACCCGGGGGTAACCCCCCGACAGTAGTCCCCGAAGCTGATGTGGTCTTGCAGCCTCGGATGAAAGGCCGCATCAGGTTCAACCCGAAACCACATGCGCTACGATGTTTTGCAGGTTACCGAACCAATACTCCGAGAAATCCATCGGTCTGTTCCTCGGGCCATACTGCTTTTCCGAAGTATCCGCCGAGATCTCGGACGTCAACCCCTCGATTTCTGCATCCTTACTGACTTCGGTCAGAGAACACTGTTCACGTGTCCCATCCGTCACTTCCTGGTCCACGATAGTCAAAGCACTCGAGTGCTTTCCACCACGCGGCCCACGTCAGCGGAGGTTTCCCGCTTGCGCCGCTTCGCGCTCCAGTAACCGCGCCGCACGACGGTTTGCCTCCTGCAACCGATCCTGTGGCCTGCTTGTCCACCGCTATCTTCGTGCCACGTGGGCATTTGTGCACAAACGATCCCACTCGCCGCTCCGATAACCGCGCGGTAGTGCGCAGTTACCGCCCGCGGTTATAAATACGGGCCCAGGGCAGTGCTTCCCTCTTCTTCCTCATTCACTCGCCGTCTCGCCTCCATCGCAACCAGCGCCGCCGCTTCCCGTTGAGAAGAAACGCGTTCCCGCCGCCGCCGACGAGCAGTTCCTTCGTCGCCGCTGCGACCGCGTCACCGGCGCCGCTCCTCAGCACCTCGTTTTCACGGTATGTACTCCCTTTCTTGATACCCTAGGCATTGCTCTAGGTTTCTTCCTCTTCGCGCTTTGGTTCTTCATATGTTCTTGAATAAAACTCTATTTACCCCTCCGGTAGATCTTACTCGCATACTTTTTGGGTAGAAATGGTTTCATGCCTCGGATAGATGTTCGCCTAGCATAGATATGCCTCTATGCACATAAGATAGCCACCAAACTCCTCCTGAGTTAGCCAAATATTGTACTAGATTCCAGATTCCCTTTTTCCTTTGCTAAACTTCTGCGCATTCTCTGCAGATTGATTCTGCCGAGATGTCTCCTCCTGAGACTTCGGAACAAACCGAGGTTCCAGACCTCGAACTGGAGGTCGGAGAACGAGCCGGCTGGGAAGGTTCGGATGTAACTCCGGACGAAATCCAGTGGCTCAGGGCGACTCGGCGGATTCCCGCCGGGGTAGAGTGTCGCCTGCCAGAGGGCGAACTCGAGCCTCAAGTCAAGCAAGGGGAACGGGTGGTCTTCGTCGCGCACTTTCAGCGCGGCTTCGGACTGCCCGTTAGTGACTTCTTCCGGAGCTTCTCGACAAGTTCGGACTCCAGGTTCATCTCCCCGCCAACGCCATCACCACTCTCTCCTGCATCGTTTCCTTCTCTGAGGGATACCTCGGCCTCGAAGCCACGGTAGACCTCTTTTCTCGCTACTTCCAACTCAAGCGGCAAGTGATCCCGGATCCAAAGAACAAGGATCTGCCCAAGCAATTAACCGCCTGCGGAGCTGCCACCATAGCTCCTCGCCGAAACTCCATCTTCCCACGTATCACTACTCCGGACACCGTTCGCAAGTGGCTCCGGACGTGGTTTTACGTGAAGAACTCCGGCGAAGAGGACCTCCTCAACCTGCCGGTGTTTAACCTCAGCCCTCCTACAGAACAGCTCAACTGGGACTACACTCCCCCTCACACCGGCGAACTCAAGGCCATCCATGGGTATATTGCGAAATGGCAGGACCCGGAGGACCCCGGGAACGACGGGAAAGTCCTGACGGCCGACGACCTGGCCTGCACATTCGTGAAGCGCAGGGTCTCCCCTCTTCAGGCGAGGTCTCACAAGATCTGCCACATGAGCGGTCTTTATGACCCCACCCGTCATACGCACGTTGCACTGGACAACGCCGCGGTAGCTCGGCGAGTCCGAGCTATCACCAAGTCCAAGATCTCCGACGCTTGGACATGGGGAAGGGAACCCCACTACCGGACCAATCCAGCGAAACAGGTACGCTATTCCGACGTTTTCTTCGATACTTCTTTACCACCGAGGTCTTGCTACCGACGTTCACCTTGACAATTTTTCTTCCTAACTCCTTTTCATATGTCTGCCATACAGCTGTTCGCCCGCCAGACCGCCGAGGATGGAGTCCATCCTGCGGACCACTTCGGCAAGGATCTCCCTGTCGAGGACCCACCATCCAACGTGGACCCTGACGACGAGGATTATATGCCCATTGCCTCGGCCCGCATCACCACCGCGGGTAAGCCTCAAGCACAAGCTTCAGTTCAAGAGATTTCGGATGACGAGGAGGGGTTCCTCGTCATGGAACCAATAAACGCGGTACCTCTCTCCCGCCTTCCTCACCTTCCGAACTTTACTCCAGCAACCAGCCGGAAACGCGCTGGTGCCGCAACTTCGGCCGCCGAACCATCCGCCACTGGAGCCTCCGGACCCACTGAGGCTCCGGTCAAGAGACGCCGGCTGAAGAAGTCCGGACTTCCTCCTCATGCCCGGGGGGGCAAGAGGTTTCCTACCTCGGATGGGTAATGCTTTGCTTCTATAGCCAACAATGTTTGTTGTTAAACATATTATCTCGGTATTAACACTTGACCTTTCTTTTCGTTGCAGTGCCCCCATAGACGTGGATCAGGAGGTATCCTCCATGACTGCACCCGTTGGTGCCTCTGAAGCCACGACCACCCCGACGAACTCTCGCCCAGGATCTCCACCGAGGTCTGGCCCGGCCTTGGGGAAATCTGCCCCCACCCGGGTCAGACTTCTCCGCGTCCTCAAACGGATGCCAATCGCGCCAGAACTCCGGCTACCGCCTTGCCGGAGCCTCGACTCTCCCCCCGCAGCCAGACTGCCCGCAACCAACAGCAGCAACAGCAGAAGCATCAGCAGAAGCAACAGCCCAAGCAGCAGCCCCAAAAACCAGTTCGCCAGACTACCTTGCCGTTGGAGAAGGGCAAGGAGAAAGAAAAAGAGACGGTGAAGTCTAAGGTCACCCCCAAACCAACATCTGGGTCTGGCACCCTGACTATCTTCTCCCTCAAGGATGCAACCGAGGTCTCCTCCCCCGGCGACACGCCGAATTCCTCCATTCGCCGCACCCATTGATGAGACTGCCCCTCCGGCCGAAGAATATGCTCGGAGGGCATCTCTTATATTGGATAACCGGCCTGCTTCAAGCTCCGAGGCTACTTTGGCCTTGGAGGCCTCGGTTAGGGGCATCGAGCAGGGCGGACCGTGGGGATTTCCTCCTCTGCGCACTGATAGTGACCAGAGCCTCGGCTCCTTGGAACACTACAATGCAGACTGGAATTCTGCAGACATGGACGAGGTCTCTTCTGCCTCCTTGACCGCCCAAGGGGACGAGCATCCTGCGGGAGCAGCGCCTGCGCCCGACGCATGCTTGAAATGCAAACTTCTGCTTTGCTTGCTACTCGAGCTGTCAACGTAAGTTCCACTTTCTTTACTTTCATGCAGTATCTCCTCTAATATCCACCATCTCCAGTCCCCGAGATTCGAGGTAAACTATTGACGCTCCGCCGGAGTTAAAATTGTTTGGCTTGAATCTTAACTCTCCATTTTCATCCGACGTATCCAATCCATTTTTATCTCACTTTAGCATGCACCTCGGGTACGAGTCCCCGAGACTCCTGTCGAGGCATACCCCGGCAACATTTTCCCAAAGAGTTGACTCCGAGTCCCCGAGACTCTTGTCGAGGTATAGCCTTTCTAACCGAGCTATATTTTTCTTCCTTGCAGAATGCTATGAACGTTCGCACGGATATCTTCCATACCCTCCTGTTTGACCACAAGAAACTCCACGACGAGCACAAGGCCGTCCTTGCAGCGAAGAAAACTTCGGATGACCAGCTAGCGCAAGAGAAAGCCGAGGTAGCTCGTCTGGTAAAGGAACTGAAGCGCATCACTGAGCTGCGGACGTCTGAAAAGAGCAGCTGCAGGCGGAAAAGGCCAGTGTTGTTGAAACAGAGAAGAAACTTCGGGAGGATGCCGCCAAGGAACATGAGAATGCGCTCCAGTTAGCCGAGGCCCGCGCCACCTCGGCCACCGAGGCTTATGAAGCCCTTCAAGCTTCGGTTAACCAGCTCCTCCCGACGCTGGAACGCATCAACCAAGAAATGGACAGTAAGCTTCTTGCCCCCCTTATCCTTGCTTTGTCCTCAACGTTACTGGCTCTTTGCCGAACTGTTTCTTTCATTATTAACAGGCTATCCTTCTGCAGAGCACTTCACCTACACCCAAATCTCGGCCCGCAATATCACTGCTCAGCACAGGAAGAGGCGTAACGAGACGAACCCCGACTGGACCGTTGAGGACCACATCGTGGCCATCAAAGCTCGGATCCATCCCTTGCAAACCATTGGGTCCGAACTCCTCGACGCAGGTCTGTCTGCTTTCCGAGCCTTATGGCCTCTTGCCGATGCTCCCAATACTACACCCGAGCTCGCCGCCAAGCTTCGTGAAGCCGAACAAAGACTCCGAGAGTGGCGTTCATCTTCAGCTCGCGCTGGAGCTGATGCCGCTCTCAAATTCATCATGACTTGGTGCGAGAAGATCGACCTCGAAAAGATGGACACTCTTCGCCGAGGCTCGCCCTGGTCCTCGGACCCAATTCTCATCAAGCGCCGCGAAAAGATGGCTGCCTTCTTCGCTGGATATGCCAACACAAGAACTGAGCGAAGGAGACACCTACTCCGACGCCGAGGATTACGAGCCAGAAGACGAGGAATACGAAACAGAATCCGACGTCGAGGCCGAGCAAGGTGACGACGGTGAAACCCGCGAAGCAGAAACCGAGGCTTCTCCACAACCTGACGCCGAGGTTACTGCCGACGTTGCCAGCACTTCCCAGGCTACCTCGGCTCCGGACGAAATCCCTGCTGCCTCGGCTGTTGCCGACGTAATTCCTGATGCCTCGACCTGAACTTATGCTTGGCCAAAAAACTTCATTAAATCCCCGGTATGCCGGGACGCAGATGTAATCAAACTTAAGTAGTTCCTTTGCTACCTCTATTACTATTATGCTCATCCGAACCATGCTTTTCTAAGCTTTATGTCGAATCCTTTTGAATGATTGCTCGAGTTTACTTTCGTGTTTACTATATTTGGCATTCTTTGCTCTTGTCTGCCATTCTGGCGTTCGACAGTCGAGTCACAAGATTGTTGTTCATAGCATACAGTACTTGGTAAATTCCGAGGTATGTTTCAAAGTCATCCGACATAAAAAAGAAGTAAAAACAGGGGTTAGTAAACGACATATGCCGAACTGTCTTTTTGGACCGAGTCCCCGAGTTCATTTTCATGTTTCCCATGTTCTTTCGTCTTTGCTCTTGACTGCCATGCTGGCGTTCGTCAGTCGAGTCACAAGATTAGTTACATAGCATACAGTACTTGAAGTTTGAGACGAGGTTCAAAATAGTCGGCATACGAACGAAGAAAGAGTACAAAAAAAGAAACATGCAATCATAAGAGCGAGGCAGTCCCCGAGCTCACTCTCGAGGTGCCGAAGTTTTTATTAAAGATCAGCCGAGGTACATACATTACTTCCTTCAACAGTAGAAGGGTCGGAGTAGAGCTACATTCCATGGACGCTGAAGCTCCGAATCGGGTCTATCCAGCCCATCTCCCCTTGGTTCCTGTGCATCTATAAGATAGTATGAATCATTGTGCAGAGCTCGGCTCACAATGTATGGTCCCTCCCATGGAGGTGACAACTTGTGCCGACCTTTGCTGCGCTGACAAGCCTCAGCACTAGGTCTCCTTCATTAAACTTTCGGGGTTTTACATGCCGGCTTTGATAGCGTCGGAGACCCTGCTGATATATTGCTGACCGAGATAAGGCCAATTCTCTTGCTTCCTCAAGCAATCTACAGCATCTTCCCGAGCTTCTTTAGCCTCGGCTTCTGTGTACATTGCCACTCTGGGCGCATCATATTCAATGTCGGTTGGCAGCATTGCCTCGGCCCCATAGACCATGAAAAATGGCGTATAGCCAGTTGATCTGTTCGGTGTGGTCCTTAGACCCCACAGAACTGCTGGTATCTCATCGATCCAACACCCCGGTGTTTTCAACAGTGGTTCTATTAGCCGAGCTTTGATTCCGGCCAATACCAATGCATTTGACCTTTCTACTTGCCCATTAGCCTGTGGATGAGCCACCGAGGCTACATCAAGTCGAATTCCCTTACTCATGCAGAACCGAGCAAACTCTCCGACAGCAAAGTTCGTGCCGTTGTCTGTAATGATACTATGAGGATATCCATATCTCAGGATTATTTCCTTCAAAAAGGTCACTGCCGTATGACCATCCACCTTTCGGATTGGCTTCACCTCGATCCACTTAGTGAATTTGTCCACCATCACCAGTATGTGAGTCATATTGCCTCGGGCTGGCTTGAATTCTCCCACCATGTCCAGACACCAAACTGCAAAGGGCCACGTGATAGGAATGGTCTTGAGCGCCGAAGCTGGCATGTGCTGCTGCTTGGCGAACCTTTGGCACCCTTCACATTTCCGAACTATATCTTCTGCATCGGCATTGGCGGTGGGCCAATAGAACCCGTGCCGGAACACCTTGGCCACCAGAGCTCTTGTGCTGCAATGATGTCCACATTCTCCTTGGTGGATCTCTAAAAGCATCTCCTTGCCTTCAGCTGGTTCGACACACCTTTGCAACACCTCGGTCACACTTCTCTTGTATAGCTCCTTGTTGATGATGGTGTATCCCTTAGCTCTCCTCTGGATTCTCCTTGCCTCGGTTGTATCACTTGGCAAACTTCCATCGGCTATGAAGTTCATGATCTGCTCCGCCCATTCCGGCACTGGATGCAGAGGAAAAAGCCTCTCATCTATCTCCATTGGTTCGGTCGCCATGATCTCCTTCATGATTTCCTCCACCATTGCTCGGCCAGTCCCCGAGTGTTGGTGCGAAGTCCCCGGGTCAGACCCGAAGTTCCCACCATCTATCTCCATAGGAAAAGCTCCATCATTCCTCGGATACTGCGAAGCAGTCCCCGAGTCCGGCCAAACGCATCCGACGTCTACCTCCATAGGAATAGGCTCAGACTCCGAACTTGGCGGTAAGAAAATTGACTCGAGTCAGGAGGGCTTGATTGAAGGAGTTCTCAAATGGTTCAGTGCTATCCCCGGTGGCACCGGTTCTTTGGATGAACCGAGCTTAGACAATACGTCGGCGGCTTCATTCTCTCCCCGAGGTATGTGCTTGTACTCACATCCTTCGAAGAACCCAGACACCTTTTGCACATGAAACCGATACAACTCCATGTTCGCATCCAATGCATCCCAAGTGCCGTGGATTGATGCACCACCAAAGCTGAATCGCCGAAGCATTCTATACGCCGGACGCCTATCTCCTTTGCCACCTTGAGCCCATGGATCAGGGCCTCATACTCCGCCACGTTGTTCGACGCCGAGAAATGGATTTGCAGCACATACTTCAACTGGTCTTGCTTCGGCGAGGTTAGGACTATGCCAGCACCTAATCCGACCTTGGTCTTGGACCCATCAAAGTGCATCTTCCAATAATTATAGTCCGGCAAGGGCGGCTCATATTGCATCTCGGCCCAATCGCATAAAAAGTCCGGTAGCGCCTGCGACTTGATTGCATCTCGCCTTTCATAATGCGGAGTATGGAGATACCTCGATCGCCCATTTGGCAACTCGCCCAGTTGCGTCCTTGCATCCGATGATCTCCGAGATTGGAGCATCACATACCACCGTCATGGGATGCTCTTGGAAGTAATGCTTCAGTTTCTTAACCGCCAGGTATACTCCGTACGTCATCTTCTGGTAGTGAGGGTAGTTTTGCTTCGACGTGGATATCACCTCGCTCAGGTAGTAGATTGGTCTCTGCACCGATTTGCCTCCTTCGTCTCGCTCCACCACCACTGCAACACACGACCCGGTTTGTAGCCGCAATGTATATCAACATCGGTTCATTCTGCAAAGGGGACGCCAACACCGGAGCAGTGGACAACATCTTCTTCAGCTCATTGAACGCCGCGTCCGCCTGCGGGGTCCAAGTGAAACTGGTACTTTTCTTCATAAGTTGATACAATGGTAAGGCTTTTTCTCCTAGCCGACTTACAAACCGACTTAAAGACGCAAGGCATCCCGTGAACTTCTGCACATCTTTTAAACAGTTCGGCAACTTCATTCTTTCGATCGCTCGGATCTTAGCCGGGTTAACTCTATACCTCGGCTTGATACGAGGAAACCGAGCAATTTTCCAGCCGGGACACCAAAGGTGCACTTGTCCGGGTTAAGTTTCAACCGATACTTTCTTAAGTTTGCAAATGTCTCTTCGAGGTCTTCGATGAGAGTATGCTTCTTTTTAGTTTTGATAACAATGTCATCAACATACACTTGCACATTCTTGCCCATTTGAGAGTGTAAGCACTTCTGCATACACCTTTGATAAGTTGCCCCGGCATTTCTCAAACCGAAACACATGACACGATAGCAATACGCCCCGTACGGGGTAATAAAGGCAGTCTTTATTTGATCATCAGTGTTCAGTGGATCTGGTGAAAACCAGAATATGCATCGATAAAAGACAACAGCTCACATCCAGCCGTAGAATCGATCACTTGATCAATCCGAGGTAAAGGAAAGGGATCCTTCGGGCACGCCTTGTTCAGGTTAGATGAAGCCTGCAGCCAGTAACTTCGCCAATTCTTCGAGTACCACCTTTCTTCGGTCATCTGAGAGCCGCCGCGTCGGTTGACGCACTGGTTTCACCTCTGGCCGAACAAACAAAGAGTGCTCTGCCAACTCCCTCAGAACACCTGGCAGGTCTTTAGCCGACCATGCAAAAATGTCCCGATTCTCACGGAGGAAGTGACAGAGCGCGCTTTCCTATTTCTCGTCCATGCCAGCACCAATTATGGTGAAACGCTCTGGGTTCTCCGAGTCCAGCGGGATTTTCTTGGTCTCCTTGGGCACCTCGAATGAAGCGCTCATGTCCGGAGTAATTAGTCCGGACATGCCGAGCTGAGTAGATTGCGCCATTGCCACCACCTTCTGAAGTTGCTTCTTCTCCGCCGCGATCACCAAAGACTCGGCTAAACTAGATCCCGCCGAGGCACATTGCATAGCCTTCTTGTAGTCACCTGAAATGGTTATTATTCCCTTGGGCCCCGGCATTTTCATCTTTAGGTAGGCCACATGAGTGGAGATCATGAACTTGGCCAAGGCTGGCCTTCCCTGCAAGGCATGGTAAGGGCTCTGCAAGTCCACAACCTCGAACTCAAGACTTTCAACTCGGCTGTTATCTCGGGTACCAAAACCCACGTCGACCCAAACCTTTCCCATAGGTGCACAAGAGACCCCGGGCACAATACCGTGAAACGTACAGCTGCTAGGCTGCAACTGGTTCGGTGAGTATCCCAGCTTGACCATGGTGTCTCGGTACATGATATTTATGGCACTCCCATTGTCCACCAAGACTCGGGTGAATCTCACATTGTTGGTCGGCCCACAGAACGTCGGATCCACCACCAGTGCATAGTTTCCAGGGCTCGGCATGATCCGAGGTGTATCTTGCCTCCTCCAAGTGATCTCTTGCTCGGACCAATTCATGTATTTCACCACTGCTGGAGTTACTGCATTCACCTCCTTGGCACGCCTCAGCATACTCTTCTTATCAGTTGACTCAGTCACAAACACCACGTAACTCTGATGTACTTCCCTATAATCATTACCGGGGTTCTCATACCTCTGATTCTCAAAGGACCACGTTTGGCTTTGGCCGGCACCACCGTTGTTGTTGTTGCCCTGGGCACTCACTGCATTCACCGGTTTCGCCTGCACCATCTTCTGGTTTTGGGCCGCATGCACCGGGGTTGAATTTGCTCCGGTTAAGCTCTGATTCTGCGCCGCTATGGTCGGCTTATGCTACTGCTGCGCGCTCGGATATTGAGGTCTACGCCATTGGTTCGGTGGCCCACTCCGGTTTGTCCCAGCTTTCGCCCCTTCTGCAGCGGTTCGGTGATGAAAACTACACTGCAGAGTGGTATGGTTGGGTGTTTTGCCATTCCTGCCATGATAGATACATGGCCCATTCACCAATGACTCGTAAGTCACAGGTGGTCCGGCCTCCTGCCACTGCTTCGCACCACCGCCCTGACTCTGGTTCTGGTTTGGATTCCATGCCTGACCCTCAGTCTTCGGTTTCTGGGCGCCTCCAGGTCCGGACTGACTTGGGTTTACAGCATTGACTTGGAAATCTGGTTCTCTCCTCTTTTGCCCGAACTCTTGACGGTTATCAAACCTCGGTCCGTTGTTGCGATTGTTCATCGGATTCCTCCTGTTCCGGGCATTCCCATCCATCAGAGGCTGCATCGGATCGCCAAGGGCATAGGAATCAGCTATCCGAATCGTCTTGGCCAGAGTCTTTGGCATATCTCTCTGGAGCCTCTGCCACAACATGCTACCATACCGACATCCATCAGCGAACCACGCTATAGCCTGTGCTTCGATAACTCCTTCACAGGAGTTCCGAACATTGCTCCACCGAGTTAAAAATTCTCGGTCAGTCTCATTGTCCTCCTACTTGCACGCCTGCAAAAGCTGAGGTCGGTTTGGCCTCTTGTAAGTGCTAGCAAAGTTGCTATTGAATGCCTCCTCTAAATCCAGCCAGCAATTGATGCTATTCTCCGGCAAATTGTTCAGCCAGATCCGAGCAGGACCTTCCAACATGTGTGGGAGATACCGGACCGCCCATCGGCGATTGCCCCCCGCAATGTATACTGCTGAAACATAATCAGCTAGCCAATCTTGCGGCTTGGTGCTCCCATTGTACGGCCTGGTACTCCGACCCAACTGAAACTGAGACACTGGTGGAGGTGGTTCCTTCATGATCCGAGGTCCAAAACACGCCAGACCAGGAGGACCTTCCTCTTCCAACTTCTCGGACTTGTAAATCCGATCTAGTTTGTAGCGCGCGTCACCTGTAGGCAATGTCCGAGCTCCGATACGTTCTCCCAATGCACCATCCACTCTATAGAATCCAGCCCGCTCCATGGCTGAATTTCCGTCATCATATCGGTCGCCACCTCGACCGACGTTCATCGGCTGCGGAACATACTCCGGCACTTGCTGATACTGCTCCTGCGGCCGGGGTTGCTGCTGATGCCTCGGGAGCTGAGGTGGTTTACCTCGGCCAGCCGACGTTGCTTGCCCACCGTTTTGATTCCCCTGAGCCGAACGGCCTTTAGCTCGGCTTGCGTCACCTGGGCCGGGGTCTCCATTGGCTCGGCTAGCATCACCGACCTTTTGCTTTCCAGCAAACACCGGATCGTACACTTGCAGCTGCATCTCCTTGTTCTGACCTGAAGTGACACTCCGGGCACGTTCGGCTCCTCCGACGTGTGGAGACGAGGCTTGCCCCTTGGACCTCTGGCTAACTGGCCTAATCGAATAAACCGCCTGCGAACCGCCAAGCCCGGCCTTGCGGAGGGCTTCATTTTGCTTGCTGGCCACATGCACTAACTCATTGAGCCGCTTCTGCTGCTCACGCCATGCATCTCCGGTCAACTCCGATAGCCCGGCCCTTACTGCTTCGGCTGCTCTAAGGTTCTTGGCTGGTGAACTACACACCGGCCTACCAGTAGCCGACCTGCTACTTGTTGCCTTAGTCGAGCTCGAGACTGCAGCCCTAACCATCTCCTCATAGAGGTCCTTGCCTTGGTTGAACAGAGCAGCTTCTATACCATGTGCAGCATTGTATTCCTTCTGCTCCATATCAAACTGCTGCCTAGCCTCGGCCAGCAGCCGAGCTTCTCTCATCACTCTCTGGCGCTCTGCCTCTAACCCGGCCACCGTATGCTCCACACTTGCCTCTACTGCGAGTGGCCGAGCTAACCTATCAGCGATAGATTCTAAGGGAAATTCTTCCCTTGGCATGCCCAACTGCTCATTCTGACTAGGTTTCTCGTACGGAAACTTCGCCGCCCGACCTGATTTCTCAGGCAGCGCAGTTGGTGTCGCCTCCACCTCGGCTAGCGCGACTTTGCCAGCATCCGCCTTGCTAGCTGCAGGCTGGGTACTAGCCACCATCACCTCCACACACCTCCGAGGGCGAGTAACACGTTGGCCCAAAGCTGCCAGGAGTGGAGTTTCGTCGTCCACGAGCACCTGCTCCGGGTACTCGCGAGCCACCTCGACAGCGACATATGTGGGGAAACTGCCGAGCATCATGAGGAAACCATTGGTGGGGAAAGGCTTGCCGGTGAAGCACCCCGCATTGTCACTCACAAAGGCAAACTCGCCGATCTTGGCAACAAGGCCAGAAAGAACACGCTCAGAGGAGCCCGTTCGGATGGAAACTCCACCCAACGCCTCAATCTGCCCCACGGTGGGCGCCAACTGTCGTGGTGGGATCACGGCAGATGCCATAGGTATGGCTTAGTTGGGGCCGAACGGTCGTTGGGGGAATCCGGGGAGGGTTTATGCACTCAAGACGTGCACGAGCAAGAACATGCAAGAAACCTCAAGAACATGAACAAGAAGCCAAGAAAGCCAAGAACACAAGACACCACGATGTACCCAGGTTCGGGGCCTTCGTGAGGAAGTAAAACCCCTACTCCTGCCTTCCCTCTCTTAATATATCAGTGTTGTTCTCAAGTACAAGGTGCTCCTCGAGCTGTAAGAAGTTGCCCAAGGTGAGAGCTCTAGATGGAAGATGAAACTATGAAGGGGGAAATGAGCTAGGGTTTTCGCCGTCCTCCTCCCTGGAGGTAGAGATGCCGCATATATACACAGGCCAAAGTACATTTTTATCCCTGCCTACAACTGACAATGGCATGGCCAAAAGGTAGAAGACAAGCCTCTGCCTCCTGCCAGCTCAACGGACGAACTGTCAGGCCAGCCAGGCCTAGCTTTCCTCTTCCGGTCATACTTCAGTAGCCTGCCGAGGTCTAGCCTGTAGACCTTTCCCGAAATAGCCGAGTCAGCTCCTAGGCCCCCGAGCTTCCGGGAAACCCGTGGACGGACCTCGCCGTCCTCTGACGTTTGGGGCTACGGGCTCTGCGGCGCCCGTGACTCCTCTGACATGCCTCGATACTTGCTGCTAACCTCGGCTGGCCGGTCACTTATACGTCGGGCCACGCTTCATCTTGGCTCGGGATACTCCGAATCCTATACCTCGGTAGATAACACCTTGTCCTTGTGGTAACTAGCTGACTGCCCCAAGGTTCATACCTCGGAGGCTATACCTCGGATGATTCCTCCGACGTTCACCTTATGTCGGATGATGCCTCCTGCGTCTTTGCTTAATTGCTACCTCGGACAGCTTTCTACCTTTAAATTACATGTCTTGACCTCATCATTACCCTACCCGGGGGTAACCCCCGACACCTTCCTTCTCAGCGACCTATCCTGCTGTGTTGTGTGAAGCAATTGGTGTGGCTGGACTAGCAGTTTAGGTAAGTGATTTGGAGCAATTATGAAGTGTCATTCAGTCGAAGCTTTCTTAACTTTTCACACTTATTGTTTTTTACTGGTTTTCCATTGTTCAAATCGTTTAGCTTGAATACTATTTCGTGGTTGTTACTCCCTTGTGAAGATTCAAGTTACATGCCAACCAACCATATGTAGAGAAAATCGCAACCATTCAAAACTTGTCAGAAGAAGTGTGTCGTAATATCGCACTAGGAGATAGAGGGACAATACATGGGGGAGAAGGGGCAGTCGAAGAGGTCAATGTGTAGCGCCACAGTGGCTAGAGTAGAACATATGGGAGGATAAAGATAAGAGTGGTGCCAACATTTCTATTTGAGTTATTTTGTGTTTACTCAAGATAATTTCTTGGAGCATTTGGGAAGAGGTTAATTCTGAAGATAACGGTTTGTTTTCTGGGATGCAGGTTGCACGAAATAAAGATGTAGGCCTTTGTAGATAAGACCATGTACTTCCATGCCCCTCCCCCCTTTATATTGCTTGAAGGGACCCAGGATGCTTGAGGAGAACATGGAAGATGGATGAAGAGTGATGTTTAAATAAGAAGGTTAAACGTAGAACAACATTTTTGTCATTGTTATCCTTATATTTCTATATTGCTTAGTAGACCCTGATGTGTTTCATGTTGTTATTACTCTTGATAGATATTAACTTGAACTTGTAAAGATTGGTTATGGGAGTTATGTACTAAATGGTTTTGCAAGTGATTTTTGGACTTGCTTATCTGTTTCATCTATGTGCTTCAGGTTGATTTGTATTTAAGATAGGAACATGTTTATACTCTAGTACATAAAATGCATCTCCCATAATTTCATTGATTACTTCAGAGTTTCTTCACCACTCAGCTTCAAACTATGTGAGGCATGGATTGTGCCTCGGAGTCGGTGTGGCATGTGTCGGTGTGTTGCGTGAGGGCATCTAAAATGGTAGAGAAGACGAGTCAGTGCAATCTTAAATCAGTAGAAAACCATTCGCTTTCATGGGCAGATGGGGATATATTATGTAGTGGATCTTCAGCTTTGGATACAATTGCATTTCCCTACAAAATCTTACTACCTTCGATTCCTAGCGACAAAAAAAAAGGACCGGAGGGAGTATTATCTTTTCACCTTTTTGTGGGAGATGCAGAAATCTTTGGATAAAGGAGATTAGCACATGTTGGTTATTTTCATGGTGTGAGCCATATCCTTGTTGTGCATATGTTTCTTTAATTTTTTTGGCAAGTACTATAAGGCTAAAAGATTTGATGTTGTAGCATTTGTGCGTTTTTTCTCCTCGAGCAGCCTGCACAAGTTTTTCAATGAAATTTGTAGAATTGTTTTTGCCCCGTCGTATATCTGTTGTATCTTTAGCTTCTGAGACAATATGCTTGTATTGATCATTGGCATCTTCTCCCTATTCTCCGCATGGTAGAGGGTCTTGTCAAAAAAGCGAGCTAGAAGGGCATGTAGTGGCTGCTAGAGCGGGAGGAACACCAAGAGTGTCTCACACAACATGGTCGAAAGCCTCAAAATTATGGGCAATGCTTAAATTCATCAATGCTGAGTTGTCAAAGCATGATTGAAAATTGTATTGTGATTCCATAACAGTTTACTGGTATTTAGTTAAAATTTATGAGTTTGTACAACGTAGGGCGACATGTATGGTACTGCCCCTGGTTACCCTGGTTACCGTAGTGCTGCCAGACATGCTCCACCAAATCATTTTGGAGCTGAACATGAGACACTTTCTCACAAATGTCACGGTGGAAGTCGAGAAACTGAGCAAATGTGGACGGTTCCTGGGGCTCAACCAACTCACCTCGGAACTGCCATGCCTGATTATTCAAGCCCTCGTCGTGTTCATCCTCCACGATCATGTTGTGCATGATCACACACGCTGTCATCACCTCCCATAGCTGGTCCTTGTCCCACGTTCGAGTAGGATGGCGAACAATAGCCATCGTGACTGTAGAGCACCGAATGCACGCTCTACATCCTTTGTTGCACTCTCTTGTTCCTTGGCAAACATCTTCTTCTCATCATTAGGATTGGAGATTGTCTTAACAAATGTAGTCCATGTGTGGTAAATCCCATCAGCAAGGTAATAGGGCTTGTCATATTGGTGACCATTGATCTCATAGGTCACCTGGGGTGCCAGACTGCCAGGCCATTGTAGAGCCTATTGAACACCGGAGACCGCTGCAGCACATTGATGTCATTGTGCGAGCCGGCCATGCCAAAAAAACGAGTGCCAAATTATGAGGTCCTGTGATGCCACGGCCTCAAGTATGACCGTGCAGGCCCCAACATGGCCCTTGTACTGCCCCTGCCAAGCAAATGGGTAGTTCCTCCACTCCCAGTGCATACAGTCTATGCTTCCGAGCATCCCAGGGAAGCCTCTTGACTCATTGATTGCCAAGAGGCGAGTCATGTCGGTAGCATTGGGTTCCCGCAGGTACTCCGGCCCCGAACACCGGCACCACGGCCGTGCAGAACTTGTACATTGCTTCCAGGCACGTGGACTCACTCATGCGCACATACTCCTCCACAAGATCGCCGACAATCCCATATGCAAGCATGCGAATGGCGGCGGTGCACTTCTGGTATGACGAGAAGCCCGGGGTACTGATGCATGTAAAATGCATACATGAACTTTGCATTGTTTTACTTATATTTCAATCATGTTTACATCATATAAGGGTTATATCACTGTTATATAACGATTTTTGGAATATTTCATTGTTTTCCTATTTTTATGAAATTAACCCTGCACAGGCAGAAAACCCTATTTTCTATATTTTGATGTTTCACGGACCCAAACGACGTCCAAATGACCTAATATTTTACGAGCATCGGTTTTTGGAAGGAACAAAACTTGGGAGCGAAGGAAGCGAACAAACGGAGGCCCGTGGGCCAAAAGAGGGTGGCCCACGCGGCCAGATTCCCTGGAAGCGTGGGACCCACCATCTGGGCCCTCGGAGCTCCGTTGTCGTCGATCTTTTTTGCGCCGCCTCCGTCTTGACCTAAAAACGACTATGAAAATAGTCTCCGACGCCCTCTGGAAAGGAGCACCGCCGAAGCACAGAAACACCGAAACAGAGACCTGGAGTTGCAGATTGGAGGGGGAAAACTGCCGGCGGGGCGCTGCCGGCGTGGTCTCCATCTTCTCCAACGACTTCTCCACCGTCTCCATGATGAAGAGGGAGTAGACCAACCATGGACTATGGGTTTTTGAAGTAACTTGTGTATCTCTCCTCTCTTGAGCTTCACTAATTAGTACCGTATGAGCTGCTGAACATGATTACGGTCATCTATGTAATACCTATGTGGTGTATCTTTTTATGAGTTAATATATGTTTGAGATTGCAATAGTTTTGCTTCAGTTATGAAAGTAGATGCATATTATGTACCCCGTTCTTGTGTACTTGTTTTGATCATGCATGTTTATGAGGGCGTGTGAGGGGTGATGTGTGCATTAGTTGGAGTAACGGGGGTGGCTAGTGTGGTGAAAATGAGAGAAGTTCCGCGATCCACTTGGGTATTATTACCTTACTTTGTTGCCTCACTAGGGATTAAAAAAATACCTTGCTACCAAAGTTGTGGGTGGCCATGCCACTTCTCCATGACTAGATGTAGCATGTTCTTATTTTAACTTCATGTCAAAAGACTTAATGTTATACTCTGATTTATCTTAATTACTGAGGTGTTATGATTTAGTTCGCATCTTGGTGGAGTATAAGAGAGACTAATAAACAAAAGATCTCTATGTTAGGACGTGATGCTCATATAATTAGTAAATTGTCATTAAACTTTTATGTTGCAATCTCATATGTCAACTCTAGTGTTCCATTGTCTACCACTTTATTAAAGAGAGAGTACATTTGTGAAACCATGAACCCAGTCCATTTTTAATCATAAGAAACACCTTTCCAACAACATTTATCACCTTTACATTTTCTGCCATTTAAAAATACAAAAATACAAAAATACTTTTACATCTTGCATTCACCATATAAAACCCAAAAATATCATTTATCATCGTTTCCACCATCCTTGCATATTTATTTACCACCATTGCATATTTATTTATTTTTTGCATTTCATATTATTCTCACACCTCGTGCTTGACAACCACTAGGTGAGGTTGAGGACCAAAACAATTTACTTTGTTGTTTTGTAGGTAACCGAGAGAAGGATAAGAAAATAAATCTTCCACTACTGATTCCCCGAGAGTTCGATATTAAACCCTCGAGTCACCCCTCGTGGGGAAAACCGTCTTCCATATACTACACACTCTGCACTCGGAGTCTCAACCTAACCCGTTTACTTTTCATGCAGGTAACTACGTGAAGGGCCATCAAGACTGTTTTCTGGCGCCGTTGTGGGAGAATCATTGTTGTAAAGATTTGTCCAAGGATATCTTACAACAAGTCAACTTCATCACCAACTTGTGCAAACACCTAAGCTTGGTGAGGTTGCACCTACGTGAGCATCATCTTATCCATCTTTACCTTCAAATCATTTTATTTTGTTTTGTTATTGTCTTGCATATCATATTTAAATTTCGGTTTGCATTTTTATTTTCAAGTTTTGCATTTTGTGTTGCATTTGTTATTTCGGTTTGCATTGTTTAGTGTCATTTTATTTTCAGTTTTGCATAAAAAATTAAAAAACACATAAAAACTTGCAAAAATGGGAGAAAGAACTAAGTTGTGTGATTACACAAACACTCCAAATGATCAATTTATTGCTAGGCCCGTTGCCACACCTAAGATAAAAACTGATAGTTATGAAGTAAGTCCTAGTTTGTTGAACTTGATAACTAGGCAACAATTTGGCGGTAGTGCATGTGAGGATGTTCTTGAGCATCTTCAGAATTTTACTGACATTTGTGATATGCAAAATTTTAAGAACCGGATATTCTGAGGCCAAAATTATTTCCTTTCTCGCTAAAAGGAGAGGCAAAAGAGTGGATATGTTCACTACCCATTGCTGAAATTAAATATTGGAGTGAACTAGAAAAGGCATTCCATAGGAAATATTATCCCCTTTTTAAAGTTTGGCAACATGAAAAAAAACTAGTCAATTCTATGCATAAACTAGACATGTGCGAGAAAGAGTTTCCTGAAAAATATGATCCTCGCCACTATGTTGAGAAAAAGACTATAAATGGGGAGGCACTCCCTGTTAAGAAACAAGTTTGGGTTAAAAAAGAAAAGAAAGTTGAGGAAGTTAAAATTCTTAGTGAAGTCAAGAAACCATTGCTTGACTTAGAGAATTGTACCTTGCGTGAATTAATATATATTTTACAAAATTTTGCAAGTGATCCTTCCATCAACACTAACCAAGCAGGTTTTGGTTCTTATATTGCTAATCATGTTTTAAAAGAAAAGATTGCTAGGTACAACCAAGAAGCTATGATACCACCTAAGCATGGGGATATATGGAGTCCCAAAGTACTAGTAACCATTGGAAAAGAGACACACCATGCTATACTTGATCTAGGGTCTAGTGTCTCTGTTTTATCTAAAGAACTATATGAAGTACTTGAATTAAAGAATCTTGAAAAATGCTCTATTGAATTTGCACTTGCTGATGATTCCATTAAACATGCTTTAGGAAAAGTAAGTGATGTTATGGTAGAGTTGCATATGACATTTGTACCTGTTGATTTTATAATCATGGATATGGGGAATAAAACCTCTAGTCCAATTATTCTTGGAAGACCTTTTCTTCGTACCACAGGTGATATCATTGATTCAAAAGAAGGGAATGTGAAGTTTTAGTTTCCACACAAGAAATGCATGGAACACTTCCCAAGGAAGAGGGACACACCAAAGTTCAAGCTTCCTCATGAGATTCGTCCTCTATAAATATCAAATAAGAAGCCTAGCTATATGACTATAAAGAAAGCGCTTTACGAGAGGCAACCCGGTTGTTTTTATTTGTTATTTTCTTTGTGTCCTCTTGCTGTAACAAGAGACTTAGTTTTTAGTTTTGTTTCTGGAATTTTTAATAAAGTGCCAAGTTTTACCATTTTGGTTTGAAAAGTTGCTTATAGCGTTCGGAGATTTTATTCCTGCACGAATCTGTGCACGGTATGATTTGTAATTCTTATTCTGTAACTCCGAATGAGATGATGTTTGAACTGTAGTTGCAACTTTTCATCCTCTGTATGCATGAATGTTTTCGGAATTTTTCGACAAAGTTAAGTAGGGTAGAAAAATACGTTTTGCTGCTGCTATTTTTCTGGACAGATTATGCCCCATTTTGTTTGATGCATTCTTTGAACTTTTAACTTGAATCTTTTTTATCCAATTGAGTTTATAAGTAGGCATACAACATAATACATTTTCTAGACATTCATATGAATTTTTGTTCAAGGATTATATGCAGCAAGCAAATTAATTCTCTATCACTACTAATGCCACCCACAGAAAAGAAATGGGAGAAACGGTGTGTTGAAGTTTTTTCACAAGGATTAGAGGAGATGCACCAAGAGCTATCCAAGGATGGTGAAGACCATAATCTTGGGGATGTGAAGACAACCCCACTGGACCAACACACTCTCGGTTTGCACACGTCTAACTTCTGTTTTTCGATCAATGCACTTTATCGCATAAACTTGGAGCGTATTTCTGTTTGTTTTTTATCGGTTTGATTTTTATTTGTGAGACCACCACCATCATTTATATATGAAAGAGCTACTGGAAATTTGGGTTGAATTAAGTTGGATGCTATTAATAAGATTGGGAAAGGGATGTTTTAGTTGATTCAAAAAGATACATATAGTTGCATGATTCATATGCTTTTTGATGAGTATTAATTTGCAAGTGGTCTATCAAGAGCTATCTTTTATTCATGTTTTGATGCTGAATGTTACGTTACTTTGTTTAACATGGATTGGTTAGTTCTATGGACACTTATGCATGCATTTATACGGTCAACTTTCTCCCTCTTGCTAGCCCAAAAATTCCAACAAGTAAAAACTTGTTTCCAACACCTTCAACCAAAGTTTTTCCAGTGAGTCCACCATATCTATATATTAGCTTTATGCTATTCCAAGTATGTTTATCATGTTATTTGTATTATCTATGCCTCTGAATTAAAATGCTTGTGTTGTTGATTATCATGGGAAAAGTTGGTTATAAAGCTCTCACAACTTGATTCACACTTTACTTTTATTGCACATAATAAACATGACCCAGTGTGATTAAAATTATGATGTTGTGGGCTTGACAATAGTCTTGGGTTGAGAGTTAGCTCATATGTGCTGTCACATGGCAAGCTTTTAACATGCTCTTCATTTCATTTAGTTGATATCATGTACTTTTGTTTATGGATGCTTATCATGGGTGAAATAAATGCGGAAACAAAGTAAGTTTAACGAGTTTGTCTAAATGGCTAGAGAGACGCCTGGGCCGCTAATTTAAGCCATGCATCATTCATGGTGGAAATTTACTTACATGCTATGGTGAACCTTCAGTGATGCACCTTGCAATAAAAAACTCTACCAATGGTAAATAAAAAGGGTGTTGAGATTGTTCATTTTGTTTGTTTGTCTTGTCATTTTGACATGGGCTTGTTCCATGTCCTGGGACAAGAGGTACCCCAGTTGACTCTATTATTACTTACAATGATATTTAACTTGAACTTGCTTTGTGGCCCAAGTTAAGTAACACCATGGTGTAGGTACTTGTATTCAAGGGGCATGAGACATTCAACCTATACTTTGTCAAGCACACTACTCATATTTGCTTTCACTTTAAACTTTAATCATTCAAGATGCTATGATAGGGGTAATGAGAGCTTGACACCAAGGATTACCACATTGCAATCATTAACTTAAGTAGAGAAGTTTGGAAGTTAGATGAAACTTATTCATGCTTATCTCTACTCATTTATATCTTTCCAAAGTGTCCACCTTTTATATTCAGATTTTCATGAATACTCTATGACCATTATAGGATGTTCTTACTTTTCATTTTGCATACATGTGGTCCACAGTACTTTCTTCTATGTTACACTTTGTGAATTATCATTAAACATCCTTGCATTGAATACTTGATATCACTTCATAATCATTTGACTCTATGTAGCAATAGTAATCATCTTTGATATCCATTGATAGTATTAAAAATGCAAAGTCCATGTTAGTTTTATCACCTTCATACTCGAGGACGGGTATAGGTTAAGCTTGGGGATGTTGATGCATGTAAAATGCATACATAAACTTTGCATTGTTTTACTTATATTATATTCATATTTGCATCATATAAGGGTTATATCACTGTTATATAATGATTTTTGGAATATTTCATTGTTTTCCTATTTTTATGGAATTAACCCTGCACATGTAGAAAACCCTATTTTCTATATTTTGATGTTTCACGGACCCAAACGACGTCCAAATGACCTAATATTTTACGAGCATCAGTTTTTGGAAGGAACAAGACTTGGGAGCGAAGGAAGCGAACAAACGGAGGCCCGTGGGCCAAAATAGGGTGGCCCACGCGGCCAGATTCCCTGGAAGCGTGGGACCCACCATCTGGGCCCTCGGAGCTCCGTTGTCGTCGATCTTTTTTGCGCCGCCTCCATCTTGACCTAAAAACGACTATAAAAATAGTCTCCAACGCCCTCTGGAAAGGAGCGCCGCCGAAACACAGAAAAACCGAAACAGAGACCTGGAGTTGCAGATTGGAGGGGGAAAACTGCCGGTGGGGCACTGCCGGCGTGGTCTCCATCTTCTCCAACGACTTCTCCACCGTCTCCATGATGAAGAGGGAGTAGTCCACCCCTGGACTATGGGTTTTTGGAAGTAACTTGTGTATCTCTCCTCTCTTGAGCTTCACTAATTAGTACCGTATGAGCTGCTGAACATGATTACGGTCATCTATGTAATACCTATGTGGTGGATCTTTTTATGAGTTAATATATGTTTGAGATTGCAATAGTTTTGCTTCAGTTATGAAAGTAGATGCATATTATGTACCCCGTTCTTGTGTACTTGTTTTGATCATGCATGTTTATGAGGGCGTGTGAGGGGTGATTTGTGCATTAGTTGGTTGGAGTAACGGGGGGTGGCTAGTGCGGTGAACATGAGAGAAGTTCCGCGATCCACTTGGGTTTTATTACCTTACTTTGTTGCCTCACTAGGGATAAAAAAATATCTTGCTACCGGAGTTGTGGGTGACCATGCCACTTCTTCATGACTAGATTTAGCATGTTCTTATTTTAACTTCATGTCAAAAGACTTAATACTATAGTCTGATTTATCTTAATTACTGAGGTATTATGATTTAGTTCGCATCTTGGTGGAGTATAAGAGAGACTAATAAACAAAAAGTCTCTATGTTAGGACGTGATGCCCATATAATTAGTAACTTGTCATTAAACTTTTGTGTTGCAATCTCATATGTCAACTCTAGTGTTCCATTGTCTACCACTTTATTAAAGAGAGAGTACATTTATGAAACCATGAACCCGGTCCATTTTTAATCATAAGAAACACCTTTCCAACAACATTTATCACCTTTACATTTTTTGCCATTTAAAAATCCAAAAATCTAAAAATACTTTTGCATCTTGCATTCACCATATAAAACCCAAAAATATCCTTTATCATCGTTTCCACCATCCTTGCATATTTATTTACCACCATTGCATATTTATTTATTGTTTGCATTGCATATTATTTTCATATTATTCTCACACCTTGTGCTTGACAACCACTAGGTGAGGTTGAGGACCAAAATAATTTACTTTGTTTTGTAGGTAACCAAGAGAAGGATAAGAAGGTAAATCTTTCACTACTGATTTCCCCGAGAGTTCAATATTAAACCCTCGAGTCACCCCTCGTGGGGAAAACCGTCTTCCATATACTACACACTCTGCACTTGGAGTCTCAACCAAACCCATTTATTTTTCTCGCAGGTAACTACGTGAAGGGCCATCAGGTACCACATGCATCGGGCTTGCACACCCGGATGCGGTTGAACAATGACCTTCTCATCCGGAAACGGCGCCGGAAAACCTTGGGAGGATATGTGGGCTGATGCGGACGAAAGTAGTCCCCATACAGTTGGATTTTGCCAGCTCGCCGGTTCCGGTCAAGAGCAGGAGAACGGCCCGGCAAGGACCCTCGGAACACCGGCCGCATCCTCTCTATGTACTCGTTGACAATGAGGGTAGCAACTAGACTGTCACTGTCATCATCGGAGGAATCGTCCGATGATGACTGGTACATGATGTGGTTCTTGTAGAACCACTCATCCGAGCTATCCATGGCCGAGGGCCGTACCTGAGTTAGAAGCCGGGGCGAACAGCCGAACACCTTGTGGGTGGCGTGTCTGTCGCAGGCGCTACGAGAGGTCCTGGCCGCAAGATTCACCGGCCGTCGCGGGGAAGCACCTGCTCCGGTGACGGCGGGAAAGAGGAGGTGCAGACGGCGTCACCGGAATGGCCTGCAGTGCCAAATCGAGGGTGTGACGGCGGGTGGCGGCGAGAGAGGCGGCGGAGGAGGAGGAGATTGGGGTGGGGAATGATCTGATTTGCGTGCGAGGGGCGGACTAGGACAGGACACAAAATAGCTCCGCTCGCGTCCGGGGCCGACGCATCGGTGGCCTAAATTTGGGCCAGGAATGCGTCGCGGCGGACCAAAAAACGGACCGCGGTCCGTTTGCGTCCTAAATCGGTGAATCAGTTTTTCGACCTTTCCTTTGGATTTATTATCATAGGTAGTGTTCGGATCTCCTCTGTGTGGTGAATGCTCGAATGTAGCTAACATCAGTTCAGTTTTGTCCTCGCGTGGTTGATGGACGTCAGGACGAAGATAGAGACGCTAATCTCACAGAGTTTGGAAGGAAGGATTACGATCTGAAGCTATGATTTCTCTTATCGAATTTTTTCATTCAGATTTTCCAGTATTCGGAGTTTCCCGTTGGGCCATGTTTTCGGCCCTCGCGGACAAAAACGGAGGCGCGCGGACTCGATTCATCGCCCCGTTGGAGTCATCCTAAACTGCAAGCACCTCTGCCTTGGGTGTGTCAGTGATTATTTGATCTCATTGTTCTGCGTTAAATGTCTTGGTTGTTGAGGTCGTTTGTCTAAATGTTCAGTGCAGGTCTCAAGCTCCGGAACTCGTCGAACAATCAAAATAAGAAAATGATCAGTTTGGTTTTCCGTGTTTTTTTGTATGGTCGTATTAAATGTGTCGAAAACTCGAAATGTATCTCCTTGTTGAAACAACTATGTGGTAGCGTGCTACATAAACGTTCTGCGGAATATCTGTAGTACAACCCCGAAAATACATGCTGACATGAACAAATAGGCCCGGAATTACATCTTCATAAGCTCGCTCTTATTTTGTACCGGAACAAAAGGTATTCCGATGGAATCATTAGATCATCAAAACACAGACATAACATTAGCCGGCCATTCACTCGACCAGGAAATAGCAACGCACACCGTTCGTTGACCAATCAAGCTGTATTTTTTTCCGGTTGTTGGGTGCTACTGTACTACTCTTGCTTGGTAGCAGGCTCCTCGGCGGGGATCTCGTGGACAATCTCGATCGGCTTGATCGTGCCCTCCCCTCCGCCTGCCCCGCCGACTGCGTCACCTCCACCGTCTGCACCGACTTTATCAGCGTCGGCTCCGTTGTCGGAGCGTCGTTCGCCGGCGCCGGCGCCGGAGCGTCCTGGGTTGTTCATCAGACAGCACATGTGTTATTCTCCAAACAAGCGGAAAAATAGCAAGAAGCCAAGAACAACACCATAGTCCATATAGAGAGGGCCGGCCGGCGTACCTTGGGAGAGCTGGTATCGGCGGTCGACATGCCGCTGCAGCAGCTGCTGCTGTTCCTGATCTCGCAGAGGAAGAGAAGATGAATATTTTGCTCAGAAGGATCGAAGCCGATTGTTGGTTTGTGTGTTTGGGAGTTGGGCTCCGGTGCATTATGTAGTTTGGCCGCCGAAGTCGCTAGAAGGATGAGAGCTGGCGCTGGTCGGCGGAAAACTGCCCACCACAAAGCAGCGAAACAATAAAAATCCAAGGGATGTCGGCCGCCCGGCCCACCAGCTGACGGTTGCGTGACAACTCACGAAAAAGCGACCAAAAACCTCGTCAGTTTTAAGTGGAAGATATTCTAAAAAAAAAAAGTTTTAAGTGGAAGATGACGCACAGATAGGGGAAAAGAGCTCGTACTCAATTTTTCTTACCTATATAGGAAAGAACAGGATCCAAACCTATAGTGAATTACTGATGCAAATTTCCAGTTGGGTGGGCTTTTTACGCGTATACAAACACCACAATAACATGGTGGTCTTGTTCAACCTCGAGGCTGCCATGCCGCAAAGGAGGCCCTTCAACTATGGTGTAGTGTGCTCCCGCCTCCTCGTTCCAAGTGGTTTCGTCCCCAGTGACGTTGAGGCTGACTGCATCAAGCTTTGCTGTTGTCGCACCAGAGAAGGAGTTGGACCCGATTGTGTTCCCCATTTTCTATCCAGGGTCCTCTGTGCAATTTGTAAGGACTTGGTTGTAATTTTTATATTTCCTAAAGCCTTATATGTAAGATGTACCAGTGTTGACTTAATGAAACTATAGGTCCTTATTAGGTCTAAAAAAAACTCTAGGTCTTTCGGGACCGTCCCCTGTTCAAAAAAAACATGGTGGGCAGGAAATGTTGAGGCCACTTTCGCCTTTCTCCTCCCCACTCTCATTTGCCTATACCCAATCCACCGTCTACCAATCCATCTTTTGATAAAGTGAACATATTAATATCGCGCAGATACAAATTACACCCAGACTCTGCACCAACAAGATGCCCAAAAATATCAGGGATGCACACAGCCAAAAACAAAATAAAAAAGAGAGAAAGAAAAACAACAACCCTGTCGTGGTGTACAACCCCTCGCAACAGCAACACTCTAAACACCACCGAATACAACACCCGCACTACAAACTAGGCTCTCCAAAAGCCACGCCTCCAACAAGGAAACAATGCAAAAGCTTTGTCGTCGCCCGATCGAAGACCATTGCCAGGTGATACGTCTCAAACGTATCTATAATTTCTGATGTTTCATGTTGATATTATGCCAATTGCTACATGTTTTATATACACTTCATATCATTTTTATACATTTTCTGGAACAAACCTATTAACAAGATGTCACAGTGTCAGTTCCTGTTTTCTGCTGTTTTTGTATTTTAGAAAAGTTATTCTGGAAATATTTTCAGGATTGGACGAAACAAAGGCAGAAGTCCCTATTTTTCCACCACGTACACGGAGTCCAGAGGGGAGAAGCGGGAGGGTCGTGGGCCGGCCACGCCAGGGCATGGCGCGGCCCCCTACCTGCCGCGTCGTGGGGTGGCGTGGGGCCCACGAGCCTCTCCAGCCGCCGCCCTTTCGCCTATATATTCATCTGTTCGGGAAACCCCTAGACACCCGAGCCATTATCCATGAAAAGTTCTAGAGACGCCATCGTTGTCAACCCTAGCTGGTTCAGAAGCTCTTCCTGGCACCCTGCCGGAGAGGGGAATCATCACCGGAGGGCTCTACATCATCATGCCTGCCGCCGGAGTGATGCGTGAGTAGTTCATCCTTGGACTATGGGTCCATGGCAGTAGCTAGTTAGTACTCTCTCCACTTTGTGCTATCATGTTTAGATCTTATGAGCTGCATATCACGATCAAGATCATATTATTGTAATGCTACATGTTGTGTTTGCTGGGATCCGATGAATATTGAATACTATGTCAAGTTGATTATCCATCTATGTTATATGTTATTTATGATCTTTCATGCTCTCCGTTGCTACTAGATGCTTTGGCCAAGTAGATGCTTGTGACTCCAAGAGGGAGTATTTATGCTAGATAGTGGGTCCAGTATCCATTTAATCTGGGGGAGTGACAGCAACCTCTAAGGTCGTGGATGTGTTGTTGCCAATAGGGGAACCTAATGATGCTTTGTCTAAGGATAAATGTGTTGTTTACATTATGCACTTTGCTTATTGCAATAATCTGTTGCTTGCAACTTAATACCAACGGAGAACTAGGATGACTACCTGGAGGTGGATTATTAGTCATAGATGCTGTTGGATAACGGTCTATGTATCTTGTTGTAATGCCCACATGAATATCATAGTAATCATCATGACATATTATTGCATTGGTTTGCACTCATTATTTTGTCAATTGCCCAGCTGTAATTTGTTTACCCAACATGTTAGTTATCTTTTATGGAGAGACATCACTAGTGAACTGTGGACCCCGGTCCATTCTTTTACATCTGATAAATACAACCTACTGCAATCATTGTTTCTTTATATTCTCTGCAATCATTCATCATCATTTTCCACACCATACGGTTAACTCTTTGTTATCAGCAAGACCGGTGAGATTGACAACCTCACTGTATCGTTGGGGGCAAAGTATTTTGATTGTGTTGTGTGCAGATTCCAAGTCAACTGTCATACCTCCCTGCAACAGCCTGTTGTCTGGCGCGTTGACAACCTTCAGAGTGCTTCTACTCCTACTGTTTTGATCACCTCGGTTTCATACTGAGGGAAGACTTGCTGCTACATTACATCATACCTTCCTCTTGGGGTCTCCCAACAAACGTGTGCTTTACGCGTATCAAGCCTGTTTTCTGGCGCCGTTGCCGGAGAGATAGGAGATTTCTGCAAGGGGAGTCTCTCGCTTCCAATCTCTTTATTTTGTTATTGTCTTTTTTTAGTTTATTTTTATCTTGCTTTGTTTGCTCTCTTTATCAAAAACAAAAAAAATAGTTACTTGCATTTAGTTTATTTTCAGTTTATTATCATGACTAGTCCTATTCCTGTTACTATGTCACCTGAGGAGTTGATCTTCACCTTCAAACAAAGGGTTGAGGAGAGTTTTAAAGAAGCTTGGTCTAGAATTTTTGATTCTTATGGTAAAACTGAGCCTAAAATGACTTTAAGCCTGCTTCTTAATAGCTTCTACTTTGGGCTTGTTCTTTGTTATATATATGCTTTGGATGATGTAGTAGGGGAGATTTCGTTCACTATGATGGGGATCAAGCTTTTAATGCCATAAAAAAGTTGATTGCAACTTCTAGCTCAACTAGTAAATTTGATTCAGCCCTTGTAAGCATTCATGCTAGATTAAACACTCTTGAGACAAATATATCTTGTTTAAAAGAAGGGTATAATCAGATTCGTGAACATTATGATTATGTTCCAATAAACTTTGAACCCTCAAGATGGATCCCTACAGTAAAAGTTGCTATAAGTGGTGAAACTTTTCATGCTCGTTGTGATATTATGTCTGAATTTTGTCTTATGCCTAAAGATATTTATGAATCTTTAAATCTTTGGGGACTTTCTGAAGGCGGAGAAGGAATAACTCTCACTGATAACACTGTTATATTACCCATTGGGGTAGCTGAAGGAGTGTTTACAAAACTCTTAGGAACAACAGTATCCACTGATTATCTCGTTATTGAATGTGTAGCAACATGACAAATTACGCTTGGAAGATCTCTGTTAAAACTCTTGGGAGCAACAATAGATGTGGGACAAGGCACCATGAATTTCATTTCCCCACTAGGCTGCCGTCACGTGCTCTCAAAACCAAGAGTAAGGGTAAGAGAGGTAAACGTAAGGTTTCTGGTCTTGATTTGGATGCCTCTACTCTTGGAAACACTTGATTTTTACTTTCTGCGCCTAGCTGAAAGGCGTTAAAGAAAAGCGCTTATGGGAGACAAGCCATTGTTTTATTTCTGCAATTTTTCTTTTCTTTTTGAGTCAAGGCTTTGTTTACTTCTGTAGCATTGCCTTTGTATCTTTATTTTCATGCATTGTTGTGCCAAGTGAAGTCTCTAATATAAAGATGATGCTAGATTTGGATTTCTGCGCAGGAACAGATTTCTGTTGTTCACCGTTTATTCTCTGTAAAATCACAGGAAAATTGAAAGAATCTGGAAAAAATTGTGTGTATCCTGAGATATGTATGCATCTTTCGTTTAGTTCAAGGTTTTCTGATCTGAGCACTCTAAGTGCCTCAAAAAAATTCGTCTTTAGGAACTGTTCTGTTTTGGACAGATTTTGTCTTTTATTTTGCATTCTCTCTTTTACTTGTGTTGAGTGGAATTCTTTTTGGGTGGAAGAGCTTCACATAACATCAGTGGTTGTAGCTAATGTTTAAACTAAAAGTTAAATTTTATTTAGATAGAACATGTGAGTTTTTGATGATGCACTAACTCTCTAATGGGAATTACTTTGAGTTTGGTGAGGCGGAAGTTTTCAAGGGTCAAGAGAGAAGGATGATATAATGTGATCAAGAAGAGTGAAGAGCCTAAGCTTGGGGATGCCCATGTGGGTCACCCAAGTATATTTCAAGAAGACTCAAGCGTCTAAGCTTGGGGGTGCCCAAGGCATCCCTTCTTCATCATCAACTTATCAGGTCATCTTTAGTGAAACTATATTTTAATGCTTTCACATCTTATGTGCTTTACTTGGAGCGTATGTGTGCTTTTATTTTTACTTTGTTATTTTCTGAATAAACTTGATTGGATCCTTGCACTCTTGTTTCGGAGAGAGACACGCTCCGCTTTTTCATGTGAATACTCGTATTCTTCGCTTATACTTTTTGAGTAGTCTTGTCTAGCTACTGCCATGCTTTATAACTCCTGTTTTTCATGCATCTCTTGTCAGAGCTGTTCGTTCTTGTAGAATTAGTACTCTCTTGCTTTCATTATGATTATCTTAAAAGAGAGTTTTTTGTTGAAATAAGTTGATTGGTGTTGGGCTAGAAAGAAAATGCTACATGTGGTAGATGTATAATGGAAAAGGCTTGCATATCCTTATAGATCATTATGTTGAATATTTGATACTTGTCAATTGTTTTGAGTTAACAAGTAGATCATGCTTAAGCTTTGTATCTTGCAAGTTAAAACCTATTAGTAAAGAACTACCGGAAAGCTTGTTGAAACATGGTTTGCATACTTGGTATCTTTAAGGTCTAGATATTTTCTGGTAAAAGGGTTTGGTTAACAAGGAAGACGGTTTGAAGCCGTATAATGCTTACAATATGTTTTCATGTGAGCCTTGGTGTATTAGTTTGATATCATGTGTTTGGTTCAACCAACCTTGCTAGCCTAAACTCTATACTGAGAGGGAATGCTTCTCGTGCGTCCAAAACCTTGAGCCAAAATCCATGCCATTTGTGTCCACCATACCTACCTATATGTGGTATTTCCCTGCCACTCCAAGTAAATATTTCATGTGCTGACTTTAAACTATTCAAAACTTATTACTCCTTATTATGTGTCACTGTTTAGCTCATGAGGAAGTTATGTGGAGTTTATCTATCAACCTTGTCATTTAATTTTGACAGACTTTCACAACCGGACTAGTGGCATATACATCCGCTTATCCATTAAGTTTGCAAAAGAGCTGGGAAATGGGGTGCCCAGTCCCAATTAATTACAACTTTAACTGCTTAATTCTCTTCACATTTTTACCCTGATCTAATCAGTTAAGCAATGAAAATGCACTCCTCCATGGTATGTGATTGTTGGTAGGCACCCGAGGATTCGGTTAGCCGTGGTTTGTGTAAGTAAAGGTTGGGAGGAGTGCCATAATATGATGTGTAAACAAAAGAGAAGAGGGATGATCTACCCTTGGGTAGAAATAACGTCCTTCATGGGAGCCGCTCTTGAAAGTCTGGTTGACAAGGGGGGTAGAGTGCCCACTACCAATCATTGACAACGACATACATAGCCCAAAACTTATATTTTTACTCTCTATATGATTTTTCAAAAACTTAAAAAGCTCTAGCACATGACTTAATCCCTGCTTCCCTCTGCGAAGAGCCTTTCTTTTACTTTTATGTTGAGTCAGTTTTCCTACTCCTTTCTATCTTAGAAGCAAACACTAGTGTCAAACTTGGTACAACAATTTTCTTATGCGGGTATATTGTGCTTATTATATTGTTTGTGTTGACAATATCCATGAGATTTATATGTTGAAAGTTGAAAGCAACTGCTGAAACTTAAATCTTCCTTTGTGTTGGTTCAAAACCTTTTACTTGAGACTATTGCTTTATGAGTTAACACTTATGCAAGGTATGTTGATACTTGTCTTGAAAGTACTATTTATGAAAAGTTTTTGCTTACATGATATAGTTGTTTACTCATTACTTATTTGATAGCAACTATAGACCATTGACATGGATCATTTCATTCATAACATATGTCTTATAGTATTATTTGATCAAAGATTATGATGGTAGCATGTCACCTCAGAAATTATTTTGGTTTTTATCGTTTTACCTACTCGAGGACGAGTAGAACTAAGCTTGGGGATGCTTGATACTCTCAAACGTATCTATAATTTCTGATGTTCCATGTTGATATTATGCCAATTGCTACATGTTTTATATACACTTCATATCATTTTTATGCATTTTCTGGGACTAACACTAGTACAGAACGACACATCGGAAACGGGCCAAAAACCTCATCGGCAACGGAGAAAGGGTCCGTGTCCCCGACCCTGTCACTGATGTGAAGAGCTCAATGGCAACGGAGGTGATAAACCGTTTCTGATATCTTTAACATTAGACACGGAGTTTTGCTAATCACCGTTTCTGATAAGGGTTACAGGAAAACAAAAAAACACGGTGACGGGCTGTGCCGTCGATGGAGCCATGTTCCATGCGACTAGACGGCCGCCCGGTCGTCACCGTATTCCTGTACGCCCTGCTATACAAAAGTTCATCAGTGCGCGTGGCTGGAGCTATGCTCCTATGTCTTCACGGCCGCCAGATGAACATCTACTGTCTTCATCCTGCTGCGCAAAATGTACTGCTCCTGGTGACAACACCGTGTATTGAGCCCCGCTCCTAGGTCTTCACGGCAGCAGCATCGTCACCAAGCATCCACCAAGCCCTTGACACAACGAATATTCTTTGTTAAAAACACCAAACAAAGCTAATAAACAGAGACAATAAGCAGTAAACAAAGTAAAATGTAGTGGGATAAGCAGCTAACAGAGCAAACGGATCTAAATAAGTAATAGAGCAAATACATAGCTGAACAGAGCTAACTAACAGAGCAAACCGATCTAAATAATTAAGTAGCTAACAGAGCAAATACATAGCTAAACAGAGCTACAAAACAAAGCAAACCAAGCTAAATAAATACTCTAACAGAGCAAATACATACCTGAACAAAGCTACAAAACAGAGCAAACCAAGCTAAATAAATACTCTAACAGAACAAATACATAGCTGAACAGAGCTAACTAACAGAGCAAACCGATCTAAATAATTAAGTAGCTAACAGAGCAAATACATAGCCAAACAGAGCTACAAAACAGCGCAAACCAAGCTAAATAAATACTCTAACAGAGCAAATACATAGCTGAACAGAGCTAACTAACAAAGCAAACCAATCTAAATAATTAAGTAGCTAACAGAGCAAATACATAGCTAAACAGAGCTACAAAACAGAGCAAACCTAGCTAAATAAATAGTCTAACAGAGCAAATACATAGCTGAACAGAGCTAACTAACAGAGCAAACCGATCTAAATAATTAAGTAGCTAACAGAGCAAATACATAGCTAAACAGAGATACAAAACAGCGCAAACCAAGCTAAATAAATACTCTAACAGAGCAAATACATAGTAAAAAGAGCGGTCATTTACCTTAGTCGAGGCGGGGTCGCTTTCCGTCGCGGATTGCGTCCCAGGCATCGGCGGCGGAGCCACTGCCAGAGGAGACATCAGAGGAGACCTCATCCTGCTCGAACACCAGAGCGTCCTCCTCCTCCTCCGCCGCCGCCACCGCTGCCGCCGCCGCATCTGGCCCAGGGCCCTGGCCAGGGAGAAGAGAGCGGTGTATGGCCGCCCGGAGCTGCATCTGAAACAATGCCTCCTCGGCGGCTTCTATCACGTGCTCGGCGGTGGAGATGCGGATAGCTCTCTGCATCGCAGACGCCCGAATGACACCGTCGACGCGCTCGCGCTCAAAGGCGGCGCGAGAGAGGAGGAGACCGACCTCCAGATCCTCGTCCTCATCGTCCGAGGAGGACGAGATCTGGGCGTCGGTGGCCGCCGCCGCCGTGGATCCAGATGGGATTTGACGGCTCTGAATGAACCGGCGACCGCAGTCACCGGGGATCTGGCCCCAGTTGTAGGGGAGATCCCTCGGAGGGTGGGAGGAGGAAGATGCTCCATCCTGACTTCCGTCGGTGCCGGAGGGGTTCGCCATCGATGGGTGAAGTAGGAGGAGAGCGTGTGCGACTAGGGTTAGGAACTGGGGAGAGTGAGACTGTGAGAGTGAGACACTGGAGTGGGAGATATTAATACCGACACCGCTTAATGGGCCTTCACATGGGAAACGGAGACACACTGATCTCCGTTTCTGATGTGGCCATATCAGCAACGGAGATACTTTTTCCTCCGTTGCCCAGATATGAGCAACGGAGATCGTTTCGCCCTCCGTTACCATTGTGTCGGGCCCATCGACCGACTAACGCGCGCACGCACTCGCGGAAGCACGCGGAGCTCATTCTTCCGTCGCCTAACTCTTGCCGTTGCCATAGAGGGGTATCCGATGTGTCGTTCTGTACTAGTGTAACCTATTAACAAGATGCCGCAGTGCCAGTTCCTGTTTTCTGCAGTTTTTGTATTTCAGAAAAGTTATTCTGGAAATATTCTCGGAATTGGACGAAACAAAGGCAGAAGTCCCTATTTTTCCACCACGCACACGGAGTCCAGAGGGGAGAAGCAGGAGGGCCGTGGGTCGGCCACGCCAGGGCACAACGCGGTCCCCTACCTACCGCGTCGTGGGGTGGCGTGGGGCCCACGAGCCTCTCCAGTCACCGCCCTTTCGCCTATATATTCATCTATTCGGGAAAACCCTAGACACCCGACCCTTTATCCACGAAAAGTTCCAGAGACGCCATCGTCGTCAACCCTAGCTCGGGGGGGGGGGGGTTCAGAAGCTCTTTCCGGCACCCTACCGGAGAGGGTAATCATCACCGGAGGGCTCTACATCATCATGCCTGCCTCCGGAGTGAAGCGTGACTAGTTCATCCTTGGACTACAGGTCCATGGCAGTAGCTAGTTGGTAGTCTCTCCACTTTGTGCTATCATGTTTAGATCTTGTGAGCTGCATATCATGATCAAGATCATATTATTGTAATGCTACATGTCGTGTTTGCTGGGATCCGATGAATATTGAATACTATGTCAAGTTGATTATACATCTATGTTATATGTTATTTATGATCTTGCATGCTCTCCGTTGCTAGTAGATGCTTTGTCCAAGTAGATGCTTGTGACTCCAAGAGGGAGTATTTATGCTAGATAGTGGGTTTAGTCTCCATTTAATCTGGGGGAGTGACAGCAACCTCTAAGGTTGTGGATGTGTTGTTTCCACTAGGGGGAACCTAATGATGCTTTGTCTAAGGATAAATGTGTTGTTTACATTATGCACTTTGCTTATTGCAATAATATGTTGCTTGCAACTTAATATCAACGGGGAACTCGGATGACTACTGATACGTCTCAAACGTATCTATAATTTCTGATGTTCCATGTTGATATTATTCATTTTCTGGGACTAACCTATTAACAAGATGCCATAGTGCCAGTTCTTGTTTTCTGCTGTTTTTGTATTTCAGAAAAGTTGTTCTAGAAATATTCTCGGAATTGTACGAAACAAAAACAGAAGTCCCTATTTTTCCACCACGTACACGAAGTCCAGAGGGGAGAAGAAGGAGAGCCGTGGGCCGGCCACGCCAGGTGATGCATGTAAAATGCATACATGAACTTTGCAGTATTTTACTTATATTCCAATCATATTTGCATCATATAAGGGTTATATCAATGTTTTATAATGATTTTGGGAATATCTCATAGTTTTCCCATTTATTTGGAATTAACCCTGTTTTCCACAAAACGTCTTTTTTAGTGTTTCAGACTATCCGGGAGCTTCGGGACTCCAAAAAGGGCAAGGTCAGAGAGCACGGTTCAGAATCTCCGAGACGAACGCAATGGGCTGAAAATGAAGACCAGAATCCCAACCAGCTGGGAGATAGAGGGCCCCACGCGGCCCCTATACCTGGCCGCGTGGGACCCCCTCTTTTGGGCCTCGGAGCTCCGCTGCCGTTGATCTTTTCTCCACAGACCAAGTCGTGACCTAAAAACGCCTATAAAAATTGTCCCCCAACGTTCTCTGGAGGCAGCGCCGCCGAAACACAGAAACACCGAAAGAGAGATCTGGAGCTGCAGATTGGAGGGGGAAAACTCCGGCGGGGCGCTGCCGGGGTGGTCTCCATCTTCTCCAATGACTTCTCCACCGTCTCCATGATGAAGGGGGAGTAGTCCACCCCCTGGACTTGGGTTTGTGGTGGTAACTTATGTATCTCTCCTCTCTTTGAGCTTCACTAATTAGTACCGTATGAGCTGCTGAACATGATTACGGTCATTTATGTAATTCTTATGGTGGATATTGTGGTATGAGATGATTTGTTATGCAATTACTGTTGTGTTGGAACTTTTATGACTTGTCATATTTGGAGATATTCTATGATGCATGTGATGGTATGATTTATTCATAAAGCCTTGTTTATCCTTATCATGAGGTGATTGACACCACCAAGTGTAGATAGATGAGAGAGTTGTGGTCACACACACGAAATATAAATCATTGCACTAGTGTTTAGAATATTGTCCATTAATAAGTATGATGTATGTGGGTACGGGATGGTCGATGTGACACGACATAGGTATTGAGTGACATAGTACCGCCCAACATCCTTTATCTGGGGGTAAAAAAGGAAGAGTATGATGTGGGAGTGACAACAACCACGCTAGCCTTACGAGGGTGACCTAGCAACACAAATGAGTACTTCTTTCAACTATGTGTTTTAGGACATATAGCCGTTATAAAAGCTACCATTAAAACATGACAATTGTGTGTACTTTATCTATAACATGATAATCACCGTAGATGAGAGAGAGAGTATTAAGTGAACCCATGAACCCATGTCCATTGTTCCTATAAGAGTAAACTTTTGTCTTGTCCTCTTGCATTGAAGAGGATTGGGACACTTTTACATTCTTGTTTTGTTACATTAAACTTCCATCCATTAAATCAACCAACTTGTTCCTTAAACTTGTTTAGTGCATAATCAACTAAAACTTGTTACACTTTAGTTGTAGGGAATAGATAATTTTCCTTCTTGCTCCTGCGGATCGATACCTTACTTCCACATTGAGAGGTGCTACAGTGATCCCCTGCTCTTGGGGGTTATCAAGTACTTTTCTGGTGCCGTTGCCAGGGAGCGTAGCGCTTAAGTGTCTATTCTTGTGTGCACTAGACTAAGCTTGGGGAGGTTTCTTTAACTTGTTTTGTATCTTGCAATCATCTAAGCTTGGGGAGGTTCCTTTAAACTTGTTTCGTTGTAAGTTTCTCATTAGTTTTACTATGGCTTTTATGAAACGTGCATCGCTGCACCATACTTTATATGAAAGTGCTTATGCCACTACTCCTAAAGTGGTTGAAACTACTGTGTCTGAGGTACCTAAAGTGGGATATAAAATTCCCCTTGGTCATGTTAAAAGAGTTATGAAAAATCCATTTACAGGGGATGGAACTAAGTCTGCACGTGAACACATAGAGACAATTGAAGAAATATGTGGTTTATTTAGTCTTCCTGGTATCTCTGAGGATCAGGTAAAAAGGAAACTATTATATTTGTCTTCATCTGGTAATGCTCGTGATTGGTACAGGTCTTTGGATGAAGAAGTGAAAAGTGAATGGAGTATTTTGAGGAAGGTTTTACTTAAATATTTTACTCCTAAAGAAGCTTATGATAACCCATGCTATTATGATGAAACTAGTGAACTTATTGATGATAATGCTTTAGATGATGGTCCTATGCTTATTTATAATCCTCCATGTTTAGAACTTGTTACTACTTTATGTGATGATAAAAATGATATACTTGCTGTTGGTGAAAATACTCTTAATAATGAGAGTCCTAATTTGTTCCTGAATTCTCCTAATAACACCATAGAGGATAAATTTGCTTATGTTGAGAAATACTTATGTGGGTTGCAATTATCTTTAGTTCCAAATCTTTGTTGCAACCATGATATTAAACTTGATATTGATCTTAATAACTATTTTGAAAGAGGGAAGCATGCTAATGAATTTCAAAATAAATTTAATGATCCTCTTTATTTGCCAAAATTATCTAAGTTGAATGATTCTTGTGGTTATATGGTTGAATTTGCTTCTACTACTTGCAACTATTATGAAAGAGGTGATAAGAACCCTTGTATGGTACTAATAATTATGGGCTGCAAATAACTATTGTTAATATGCATTGGAAAACTTCTATTTATTGTGATTCATTCATATACAAAATGCCAATGCATAGAAAGAAAGTTAGACTTCGTTGTTATTACTTTTGTGTTTTGCTTTTCTCTCTACTAGCTTTTAACTTGACTATTATTTTCATTGACTTGAGAGCAGCATGTGATCCTGGTATTATGTATGAAACACTTCCCAAGGAAGATGGACACATCAAAGTTCAAGCTCCCTCATGAGCTTCATCTTCAATAAACAACAAGTAAGAAGCCTAACTATATGGCTATAAAGAAAGCGCTTTACGGGAGGCAACCCGGTTGTTTTTATTTGTGATTTTCTTAGTGTCCTCTTGCTGTATCAAGAGAGTTTGTTTTTAGCTTAGTTTCTGGAATTTTGAATAAAGTGCCAAGTTTTACCCATATTGGTTTGTAAAAGTTGCATATAGCGTTCGGAGATTTGATTCCTGCACGAATCTGTGCACGGTATGATTTTTAATTCTTATTTTGTAACTCCGAATGATCTCATATTTGAACTGTAGTTGCAACTTTTCATCCTCTGTACGCATGAATTTTTGCGGAATTTTTTCGAAAAGTTTGGTAGGGTAGAAAAATACGTTTTTGCTGCTGCTGTTTTTCTGGACAGATTCTGTCCCATTTTGTTTTATGCATGTTTTGAACTTTTAACTTGAATCTTTTTGATTCAATTGAGTTTATGAGTAGGCATACAACATTATATACTTTCTTGATATTCATAGGATGTTTTGTTTAAGGATTATATGCAGCAAGAAACTTATTTGTTTATCACTACTAATGCAACCCACAGAAAAGAAAATGGGAGAAACGGTGTTTTGAAGTTTTTTCACAGGGATTGGAGAAGATGCATCAAGATCTATCCAAGTATGGTGAAGACCATAAGCTTTGGGATGTGAAGACAATCCCACTGGACATACACACTCTCGGTTTGCACACGTCTAACTTCTGTTTTTTGATCGAAACACTTTATCGCATAAACTTGCAGCGTCTTTTTGTTTGTTTTCGTTTGATTGTTATTTTATGATACCACCACACTATCATTTATATGTGAATGAGCTACTGGAAATATGGGTTGATATATGTTGGATGCTTTTATTATATTGGAAAAATGTATGTTTGAGTTGATTTTTAATGATACATATAGTTCCACGATTCATGAGCTTGTTTATGAGTAAAAATTTGCAAATGTTATATCTTGAGCTATCACTTATTCATGTTGTGATGCTGAATGTCATTTTACTTTGTTTAACATGGATTAGTTAGTTCTATGGACACTCATGCATGCATTTAGATGGTCAACTTTCTCCCTCTTGCTAGCCCAAAAATTCCAACAAGTAAAAACTTGTTTCCAACACCTTCAACCAAAGTTATTCCAGTGAGTCCACTATATCTACCTATTAGTTTTATGCTATTCTGAGTATGTTTATCATGTTATTTGTGTTATCTATACCTCTGAATGAAAATGTTTATGTTATTGATTGTTACAGGAAAAGTTGGTTATATAGCTCTCACGAACCTGATGCACACTTTACTTTTATTGCATAAATAAAACATGACCCATTGTGATTAAGATTATGATGTTAGTGGCTTGATAAATGTCCGAGGTTGGGAGTTAGCCCATATGTGCTGTCACATGCAAAGCTTTCAACATGCTCCTTCATCATTTAGTTGATATCATGTACTTTTGTCTATGGATGCCTATCATGGTGAAATGAGGTGGAAGTGAAGTAGTTTAAATGAGTTTGTATAAATGGTTAGAGAGACGCCTGAGCTGCTAATCTAAGCCATGCATCATTCATGGTGGAAATTTACTTACATGCTATGGTGAACCGTCTGTGATACACCTTATAATAAAAAGCTATTCCAATGGTAAATAAAAAGGATGTTGAGGTTGTTCATCTTGTTTGTTTGTCTTGTCATTTTGATATGGGCTTGTTCCATATATCATTGGACAAGAGGTACCCCAGTTGACGCTCTTGATGATACTATATTACTTACAATGATATAAAACTTGAACTTGCTTTGTTTCCAAGTTGAGTAACTCATGGTGTAGGTACTTGCACTAGTGGGAAAACCACTATTAGTGGCGCACCAAATCAACATTCTGTGGCGCACCCGGCCAAATTGCTGGGTGCGCCATAGAATCCTCGCCACTAAATTTTTATTTCTGTGGCGCACCATGGCATGCGCCACAGAAAGTGGATTTCTGTGGCGCACCTGGATTTCTGTGGCGCACCTGCCAGGTGCGCCACAGAATTCTGAAAATTTCAAAAAATTCAAAAACTGCAAAAAAAAAGTTTCAAAAAAAATCAGAAAAATCAAAATATGAAATAATATAAAAAATCCTATTTATTCGAATTATTTTCAGATTTTTTAAATCTTTTGAACTCCACCTTCCCGCTAGGTCACCCATCCTCAAAGTGCTCCAACCCTAGCACGCTTAACTTCTAATTTCCACCCACTTCACCTACCCTTGTGCTACTCAAGTTCTTATTGATATATATAACATATGAATCCTCTTAAGTCTTGTATGTGTGTATGTTACCTATGTGTTATAAATGTGCGTTTTTAAAGTTCAGATTTTTCAAAAACTTCTAAACTTTGAAAAGGAGATTAAAAAGTTTCAAAAGATCATAAAAAATTTAAAAAACATAAAAAAATCCAAAAAAAGTCCAAAAAAGTCAAAACACTTTAAAAAGTCAAAACACTTCAAAAAAATTCAAAAAACTTAAAAAATCTAAAAAATTCAAGAAAGTTGAAACAGTTAAAAAACATTCAACAATCTTCTTTGTTATACATTTCTGTGTCTTTTTTGAATTTTTTTATTTTTTATTTTTTTTGAATTTTTTTTATTTTGCTGCGAAAACTCGTCTGTGTGAAATAACTTTTTTTCTTTTTGAATTTGAGGAATCTGTGAATTGCTGACCGGGTAAACCGGATTTTTTGAACTCGGATTTTTCTCAAGATTTTTTTGACATATTATTTGCGTTATTTCGACGTCGTATGCAAAAGTTATGGCTGTACAAAGATTTCTTTTTCATTTGTTGCAGAAAAGGTCAAAATTCATATTTCAAAATTTATACACATACTAGACACTCATACCTAGCCACTTGTCAAAGGGTTTTAATTTTTGAATTTTTTTCATTTTCTTTTAATTCCTTCAAGACTAAAAAAGGCGATCCACGGGGGGGTGGGATTTGAAAAATGAGATTCTGTGGCGCACCCAGCTTGGTGCGCCACAGAATGTGACCTTTCTGTGGCGCACCTGCCTGGTGCGCCACAGAATGTCAACTTTCTGTGGCGCACCTGCCTGGTGCGACACAGAATTGTTTTTTTCAATTTTTTACCTGCCCCCCTGGATAACTTTTTGTGGCGCACCTGGCCTGGTGCGCCACAGAAATGTGACTTTCTGTGGCGCACCTGGCTTGGTGCGCCACAGAAAGTCATATTTCTGTGGCGCACCTGGCCACGTGCGCCACAGAAAGTCACATTTCTGTGGCGCACCAGGCCAGGTGCGCCACATAATTATATTTCTGTGGCGCACCAATTAGGGGTGCGCCACAGAATACAACCTACCTATAATGGTTTTCCTACTAGTGTTGTATTCAAGGGGCATGAGACACCTAACCTTTACTTTGTCAAGCACACTACTCATATTTGATTTCATATTAAACTTTAATCATTCATGATGCTATGATAGGGGTAATGAGAGCTTAACACCAAGGATTCCATATTGCAATCATTAACTTAAGTAGAAGAGTTTGGAAGTTAGATGAAATTTATGCATGCTTTACCTCTACTCACATATATATCTTTTCCAAAGTGTCCACCTTTTATATTCAGATTTTCATCTACACTCTATGACCAATGTAGGATGTTCTTACTTATCATTATGCATACATGTGGTCCATATTACTATCTTCTATGATACACTTTGTGAACTATCATTGAACATCCGTGCATTGAATACTTTATATCACTTCATAAACTATCTTGCATATTGCTCCTCCTTTTAAAAATGAATCATTTGACTCTATGTAGCAATAGTAATCATCTTTGATATCCATTGTTAGTATTAAATTGCAAAGTCCATGTTAGTTTTATCACCTTCATACTCAAGGACGAGTATATGTTAAGCTTGGGGATGTTGATGCATGTAAAATGCATACATGAACTTTGCAGTATTTTACTTATATTCCAATCATATTTGCATCATATAAGGGTTATATCAATGTTTTATAATGATTTGGGGGAATATTTCATAGTTTTCCCATTTATTTGGAATTAACCCTGTTTTCCAGAAAACGTCTATTTTAGTGTTTCAGACTTTCCGGGAGCTTCGGGACTCCAAAAAGTGCAAGGTCAGAGAGCACGGTTCAGAATTTTTGAGACGAACGCAATGGGCTGAAAATGAAGACCAGAAGCCCAACCAGCTGGGAGATAGAGGGCCCCACGCGGCCCTGTACCTGGCCGCGTGGGACCCCCTCTTTTGGGCCTCAGAGCTCAGCTGCCGTTGATCTTTTCTCCACCGACCTAGTCGTGACCTAAAAACGCCTATAGAAATTGTCCCCCAACGTTCTCTGGAGGCAGCGCCGCCGAAACACAGAAACACCGAAAGGGAGATCTGGATCTGCAGATTGGAGGGGGAAAACTCCGGCGGGGCACTGCCGGGGTGGTCTCCATCTTCTCCAATGACTTCTCCACCGTCTCCATGATGAAGGGGGAGTAGTCCACCCCCTGGACTTGGGTTTGTGGTGGTAACTTATGTATCTCTCCTCTCTTTGAGCTTCACTAATTAGTACGTATGAGCTGCTGAACATGATTACGGTCATTTATGTAATTCCTATGGTGGATATTGTGGTATGAGATGATTTGTTATGCATTTACTGTTGTGTTGGAACTTTTATGACTTGTCATACTTTGGACATATTCTATGATGCATGTGATGGTCTGATTTATTCATAATGCCTTGTTTATCCTTATCATGAGGTGATTGACACCACCAAGTGTCGATAGATGAGAGAGTTGTGGTCACACACACGAAATATAAATCATTGCACTAGTGTTTAGAATATTGTCCATTAATAAGTATGATGTATGTGGGTACGGGATGGTCGATGTGACACGACATAGGTATTGAGTGACATAGTACCGCCCAACATCCTTTATCTGGGGGTAAAAAGGAAGAGTATGATGTGGGAGTGACAACAACCACGCTAGCCTTACGAGGGTCACCTAGCAACACAAATGAGTACTTCTTTCAACTATGTGTTTTAGGACATATAGCCGTTATAAAAGCTACCATTAAAACATGACAATTGTGTGTACTTTATCTATAACATGATAATCACCGTAGATGAGAGAGAGGATTAAGTGAACCCATGAACCCATGTCCATTGTTCCTATAAGAGTAAACATTTGTCTTGTCCTCTTGCATTGAAGAGGATTGGGACACTTTTACATTCTTGTTTTGTTACATTAAACTTTCATCCATTAAATCAACCAACTTGTTCCTTAAACTTGTTTAGTGCATAATAAACTAAAACTTGTGACACTTTAGTTGTAGGGAATAGATAACTTTTCCTTCTTGCTCCTGCGGATCGATACCTTACTTCCACATTGAGAGGTGCTACAGTAATCCCCTACTCTTGGGGGTTATCACCAGGGCACGGCGCGGCCCACCTACCTGCCACGCTGTGGGGTGGCGTGGGGCCCACGAGCCTCTCCAGCCGCCGCCCTTTCACCTATATATTCATATATTCGGGAAAACCCTAGACACCCGAGCCATTATCCATGAAAAGTTCCAGAGAGCCGCAGTCGTCAACCCTAGATTGGGGGGTTCAGAAGCTCTTCCCGGCACCTTGCCGGAGCGGGGAATCATCACCGAAGGGCTCTACATCATCATGCCTGCCTCCGGAGTGATGCGTGAGTACTTCATCCTTGGACTACGGGTCCATGGCAGTAGCTAGTTGGTAGTCTCTCCACTTTGTGGTATCATGTTTAGATCTTGTGAGCTGCATATCATGATTAAGATCATATTATTATAATGCTACATGTTGTGTTTGCTGGGATCTTTCAATCTCCGTTTAATCTGGGGGACTGACAACAATCTCTAAGGTTGTGGATGTGCTGTTGCCACTAGGGATAACCTAACCGATGCTTAGCTTAATGGTACACTGTTAGGTCTAATGCATTTGTTTACATTATGCACTTTGCTTATTGCGATAATCTGTTGCTTGAAACTTAATACCAACGGGGAACTCGGATGACTACCTGGAGGTGGATTATTAGTCATAGATGATGTTGGATAACGGTCTATGTATCTCGTTGTAATGCCCGCATGAATATCATAGTAATCATCATGACATATTATTGAATTGGTTTGCACTCATTATTTTGTCAATTGCCAAGCTGTAGTTTGTTTACCCATCATGTTAGTTATCTTTTATGGAGAGACACCACTAGTGAACTGTGGACCCCGGTCCATTCTTTTACATCTGATAAATACAACCTACTGCAATCATTGTTCCTTTACATTCTCTGCACATTCATCATCATTTTCCACACCATACGGTTAACCCTTTGTTTTCAACAAGACCGGTGAGATTGACAATCTCACTGTATCGTTGGAGCAAAGTATTTTGATTGTGTTGTATGCAGGTTCCAAGTCAACAGTCAGACCTCCTTGCAACAGCATGTTGTCTGGCACGTTAACAACCTTCAGAAGTGCTTCTACTCCTATTGGTTCGATAACCTCGGTTTCATACTGAGGGAAGACTTGCTGCTACATTACATCATACCTTCCTCTTGGGGTCTCCCAACGAACGTGTTCTTTACGCGTATCAACTACCTGGAGGTGGATTATTAGTCATAGACGATGATGTTGGATAACGGTCTATGTATCTTATTGAAATGCCCGCGTGAATATCATAGTAATCATCATGACATATTATTGCATTGGTTTGCACTCATTATTTTGTCAATTGCCCATCTGTAATTTATTTACCCAACATGTTAGTTATCTTTTATGGAGAGACACCACTGGTGAACTGTGGACCCCGGTCCATTCTTTTACATCTGATAAATACAACCTACTGCAATCATTGTTCCTTTACATTCTCTGTTATGATTCATCATCATTTTCCACACCATACGGTTAACCCTTTGTTTTCAGCAAGACCGGTGAGATTGACAACCTCACTGTATCATTGGGGCAAAGTATTTTGATTGTGTTGTGTGCAGATTCCAAGTCAACAGTCAGACCTCCCTGCAACAGCCTGTTGTTTGGCGCATTGACAACCTTTAGAAGTTCTTCTTCTCCTACTGGTTTGATAACCTCGGTTTCATACTGAGGGAAGACTTGCTGCTACATTACATCATACCTTCCTCTTGGGGTCTCCCAACAAACGTGTGCTTTACGCGTATCACCAGGTACAACCAATTAAGGCCAGACTTTAGGTTTTCACCCAGAAAATCAAGACTCGTTAATCAATAAGCACCACCAAAAATGCAGTCCACCTATGTTGCCTCCCCCTCTTCCCAAGGCTGCTGTTGTACCTGGGTCACTGCTAGATTTATGTGTCTCATACATTTATTTTCGCCTCCCAACCTTCTCTTCTTCATGCAAGCTCCATCGTCGTCATGGCAAGCTCCGGCTACCACGGCTCCCACGCCCTGATCGAGGTCCCGCGCGACTAACTCCTCACCAGTTTGACGAGGTGCCAACCACATCCATGCGTCGAGGCGCCTCCCCGCCCGTGTGTCGCTCTGGTATTTGTTGTCTCACTAGCGACGTTGCGAATAGATGATATCACCAAGTATCGAAGGAGACAAATGTTGTTCTTATTACATCTTATTCAGAGGAACAAGTAAAAAATTTGTTTTCCAAATGCAATCCTGGCCCTGACAGTTTCCATGTGTTCTATCGAAACTTTTGGTATGTCAGACCTGTTAGAGTTGTTCGACCATCTTCATGGCCGAAAACTACTTATTCCACCGAAATTTCGGTGAGATGTTTTTGTTAGCTCAAATTAGTTAAGCAGAAAGGATTCAACAATACATGCCTATGTGTCTTTTTAATGCTAGTTTCAACTTTTCCACAAAAAACATAATCATTAGGCTTAATCCGGGGTCTGACCATATTGTTCGTTCATGCAAGGAAAAATTATCCTTGATGAATAGTAACCTTGCATGAGATGGTCCATGAGCTACACTGGAAAAGTTAAATGGGATGGTATTAAAAAATTGACTTTGAAAAGACATGTGACAAAATTAAGTGGTCCATTATTTATCAAACTCTGAAAATGAATGGGTTCTCTGAGGTGTCACGTGCTTTGATCCAAAATTACGCCCGTTACTTAAAAAAATACGACAATGTGACCCAACTGATATATTAGCTAATATAATGGAACACATAAAAGAATGATGGCTGATTGAAGGGTAGTGCCACATCTTGTCGATGGGACTATGCATTATCCAATATGCAGAAGACATGATCCTCTTTATGGAGGATTGACGAGGGGTGTCCTCGGCAATACCCATGGTTAAGGATCTAGGATTGAGATTATGGGGTTGAGAACGTGTAGAGTTGGTAGTATCGACGGCTGACAAGCAGGATTTACCCAGGTTTAGGGCCCTCAAGTGAGGTAAAACCCCTACGTCCTGCTTGTTTGTATTGATGGTGTGAACACTAGATCTACAAGGGTCCCAGCGAGATGTCGATCTCGCTAGGGTTTTGGTGGCTGGAGTATTGCGTGTCCTTGATCGGTCGTCCTCCCAGCCTTTATATAGGAGGCTGGGTCTCGGGTACGTAACCGACTAGGATTGCAGATAAGGTAATTAAGTTCAAACCGACTATGCCTAACTTGGGAAGTACTCCTTCGTCTTGGGTCTCTCTTCATGGGCTTCGGTAGTCTTGTTAACTGGTCTTTAGTCATCAAGTGCACCAGGTACCTTCATGGTAGGGTACCCCAAAGGTATAATCTCGTCAAGGATGATCTAAAAAAGTTAAGAATCTGAAATTAATATTACCAGCGTTCGAACAACTTTTGGGCCTCAAAATAAATTTCCATAAAAGTGAAAATTGTTGTGTTTCCAGAAGGACCAAGACGTGGGTGCTCTATATGTCGAATTAATGGGATGCAAGCAGGGTCAATTGGTTATCTAGTACCCCCGATTTATTATCGGCGACTGGCAAATGCGGAACACAAATGGTTTTCTGACAATTGGTTACATGGTCTTGATCGCAAGTTTACAATTATTATTAGGGTGGAGAGCTTGCCGTCATTTGGTCTGCTTGGTTATGACAAATGACAAAGTTTCTAATGATACGAACTTTTCTTGTATGCGGGTCACCTACCATGGTCACAACTACAATGCAGGGTGCAGATGTTTTCATTGTTGGAGAGTACGATGAGGGATATTATTATCCAATATGGTTGGTCACGTGATCTACAAATTGGTCCTCCACTGACTTAGGTGATGTAAAGTTCATTTGTGATCACTTATTTTTCACCTCTTATGTTATTTGCTATTTCAGATTTTTTTTCAACGGTCTGCATCCTTATTATACAGATGCCGGGTGTAATGTCGTAATATTGTGAGTAATAAAAAACGCATTTTATCACTAAATATCCACCTTCAGAAAAACTATATGTCTTCGTTCTGAGTATAATAGCATGGCGCACGTGAAGTATCACTCATGTTTTGTGATGTCGTTAATCATGGCTCAGCGGCAGGCGGAGTGAAAATTCTCTCTTTTGCATTCATCGCCTGTGCAAATACCATAATTAAACACATATACATTGTGAGCATCGAAACATATATACAAACGAAGTAGAGAGAGATTTACTAGGTGCGTAAGTTTAAGGCTAAAATGTATATATGCTTACTTGTTTATCCCAATTAATGGTGCCAAAGGAAATGAGGAGAAGTAAAAACGTCTGTGCCATAAATCCGCTCAGTATTCCAAACCAAAGCCCCTGCGTGCATGCACACGTTTAGATCGATGGAGGTTGAACTAATCACTTTCACAAAAAAAGAACTAGTCATTATAAATATTATTAACTACTAAAATTACTTACCCACGAAAAGTTACTAGGTTTACTACTTCCTCCTTGCTAAAATGTGGTGCATATGAGTTTAAAAGTTTGACCAAGTATAAAATATATTGATATCTATAATATTTAATACAAAAAGGATGAAATTATATTCATGATCGTTCTAATAATGTTGATTCCACTTTGTAAGTATCGATAATGTTTATTACATACTTGATCAAACTTTGCAAAGTTTGATTTTGACAACACTATTATATTATGCACCTTACTTGCACATCGAAGGAGTGTTCCACAATTGCTTGGTCCAAATAGTATAGTTATATAATACTACTAGTAATTACTACTTAAGATGACTATGGAATGTATAATACCTTTACACCGAGATGGAAGACGAAGGTGAAAACTAGTGCTGCAGGGATACCAACGAGATAATATGCAACAAAATTAACAAAAGCACCAATCTTCTGTTGTCCGCAGCCCCTAACAATACCTGTAAAATAATAATTAATCACGAGCATGATGTGCAAATTATGCCCCCTTAGAATATATATACTTAAGTTACGCATGTTAGGTTGAACATTTTTATTTTGCTTTACTGCTGTTCATGGAGTAAAACAAAACATGTTCATATATATATGGTTACGGCTAGGTTTTGAATCGTAATTATTGTGAGCTGGAAAACATTTTCTTGAGCCTCCGCATAATACTACGAAACATAGTAGAATGTATATAAGTCATGTTTTGCGAATTTAGACATGTCCACTGAACCCCGAAATATAGTTGAATGATACCACACGGAAGCGACTTAACCATTTATCCCTTCCCCACCGTCCCTTTTGGACTAAATTCCTCCACTGTGTCCACTTAATCGCTGGCGCCGGCACCCCTTTCAACGCTGCTCCACCCCGTGCTACACTCGCCATGACCATCCCCGACTCTCCTCGTCGTCTGTTCTCATTTGAGCTAAAGTATGTGGTTGCCTCTACGCTGCCGCTTCCTAGGACCACCCCGCCCGCAAGGTGTTCGTGCATTGCGAGGCTCGTTTTTTTGCTAAATTCTTTGCTTAACCTAGCTAATTTAATAGATGAATAGAGACGACAAGCTGGAGATGGCAGGCGCATTGCTCACCGTCCATGCCACCACAACCGCCGAGCTTGATGAGCACTTAGCGATCATCTCACTTGCCTTGTTGGTTTGCTAAGCTGTCGGATTGGAGGTTCAAAGCCAGGAAGTGGACGAACAAAGATCACAAACGGATGGAGTGTCATATGACGTTGTGGCAAGACTACTTCGCCAATGATCCCACACACGGGGAGAAGGAATTTTCAACGGCGGATTAAGATAAACAGAGAGTGCGGTGGGCATGCGGGAGTATGATGACAACTTCAAACTCAAGAAAAACTGCATCGGGCTGGTTGGTTTGTCTTCTATTCGGAAATACACCCTTGCCTTGAGATGCCTTGCAGCTGGAGCGTCGGCCTACAATGGACCCATGTATCGGTTTTGCAGGGCGGTGGTTGCAGTAGGCCAAAATATTTAAGACAACCAAATGAAAATGAATATGACACTTCTAGGCGCATGACACAAAATGCAGCTAGAGGATTTCTTAAGATGCTTGGAAATATCGATTCCATGCATTGGGTATGTAAGAATTGTCCATTCACCTGGCAAGGAATTTACAAAGGACATGTTGGAGAGTGCAGTGTCGTACTAGAGTCTGTGATAGATAAGCGTTTGTGAATCTGGCTTGCCTTTTTTGGTATGGCCAGAACTCACGATAAAATCAACTTGCTGCAATGCTAATTGATTTTTAGCCGACTTGCTGAAGCGCCTGTTTGGCTACTGGAGGAACTGCCGAACTGGACAGTTGGATGAGGGCTTTCTTCTGGGCTGGAAAAGAGGAGGTAAATGGTGGTCAATGCTTAGTGGCTTGGGAGCGCATCTGCCAACCTGAATGCTTTGGAGGCCTCGGTGTCAAGAACTTAAGGCTACAGGGGCTGGCTTTGAGAACCAGATGGATCTGGCTAGCGAGAACAGACAAGGAGAGGCCGTGGCAGGGCTTGCACTTGATCAAGGACAGCAGTGCTTTAGGTGTTTTTCAGAGTTTAGCCAAGATACAGGTGGGGGATGGGAAAGACACTTGGTTCTGGAAAGACCAATGGATAAATGGGTTGTTAGTAGGTAACATTGCTCCGGCTGTGCTTGATCTTGTGAGTACAAGGAGGAAGAACAGCAGGACCGTGGAGGCAGGGCTAAAGGAAAATCTGTGGATGAGCGATGTTGGATTGCTGTCGACACAAGAGCAGTACCTACAGCTGACTCAGCTTTGGATGGCAGTTTTAGGGTTCAGATAAACAGCGAGGTGCGCGGCAGTTTCAGCTGGCCTTGCTCGCGCACCGGAACCTACTCCGCCAAAGCGACCTATAAGAGGCTGTGCGAAGGAAGGGAGCGGATGAACGGGCATGAGTGGATTTGGAAGGTGAAGGCAGCACTCAAATGAAAAAAAAAATTGCATGGCTCGCATTGCAATACCGACTTTGGAATTCGGGCAGGCGGCACCGTCACGGTCTTTAGGTGCACACCGCAGCCTGTTTCGTGTGCCTCCAGGAAGAGGACACGGTGGATCACATTATTACGCAATGTGTCTTTGCCAGGGAGGTTTGGTTCAGGTGTTTCAGCACGCTAAACCTGAGAGCTACAACGCCACTGTTGACCGACAGATTTGAGCCGTTGTGGGAGAAGAACAGTGAGTTTCAGAAGCAAAGAAAGAAAAGTGTTTGACGCCCTCACTATCTTGATTGCTTGGAGCCTCTGGAAGAACCGTAACGTGTGGGTTTTCAATAACCATGATCGACTCACAGCTGAGAGACTTGCTAGCAGAGTACTAGAGGAGTTTGGAATCTGGATGAGTACGTTAGGACTGAGGAGGAGGGAGAGACATTGTTGCGAGAGATTAGCCTAGCTTTGCTGAGAGTGGGGTGTGTTTTCATCAAACCTGGTTGTAGGTTTTTTAATGCTTTGCTTGTAATTATACCATCTGCCTTCTATAAAAGTACGTTACGAGTTTGGCGTACTCACAAAAAAGACAGCGCACCTGAGAGAACGTATTGGAGGCCGTCTAAGAAGACGGAGGGTGCCATAATGAGCATCAACCTAGCAACGTAGGCAACCACTTCCTGGTCATTGCTGTAGGCATGTCCCCACACGTTGCGCACCAGGATCAAGAGGAGCCCTTCCGACGCGCCGACCAGAAATGCCAAGAGTATCACAACACGGGCAGCCAGGAGGGCTGAGCGAGGTCTCCCAGCTCCCAGCTCATTCGACACGCGCGTACTGCATATTTATTTAGGGATTTATCAGTGTGATCGTAGAATTTAAACCATATATGTGACTGTATTTCTCTCTCGAAACAACCAAGAGATGAATTAAGACGCTGACCTTATGGTAGAAGAGAGTCCATTCGGGACTGTACACACCAAGTTATTAGTGTTCATGCTGCATAGTAGGTGTAGGATCGGAGATTCAGCAAGCGGCGATGGAGATCAATTAATCGCACAAAGAAACGAGCATCTTATTTGGTTCAGAAAAAAAACAGTACTACTCCGTACATACCAGATGGAAAGGACGGCTGTTCCGTACATACCAGATGGAAAGGACGGCTGTGGAGAGTTTGGGGTCAGGAAGAAGCCCAGCAAGCAGCAACATCACCTCGAACGACCACCACTCCATGCTGCAAATCAATCAATGGGGCGTTAAAACTTCCGTAGAATTGCACACAACGTATGAGCAGCAGCAGTAGCACTCACCAGACCATGAGTGCAGACGGGACAGCAAGCTTCAAGAATCCGGGCAAGTCACCAAACACCTCGCGAGAGAACCCCGTCCACGTGCCCTTACACGACGGCGAGACCCTGACGTAGACGGCCAGAATGGAGACATTGGTTAGCAACGATATCGCATTCGCCACAGCCGCTCCCTCGATGCCCATGTTCAGCTTGTGCACAAGCGCCCAGCACACGAGCACATGGTTGGCCGCGGTGACGCCGGAGCTCACCATCACGGGCACCACGAGCTTCTGCGTCTGCAGGAACCGGACGTGGCACTGCAGCCAGCTGTAGAAGAGGAGCGCCGGGATCATCGACCGGATGTACAGCCCGGCTCCCGCGGCGATCTCCGGGTCCTGGCCCAGCCGGAGGAGGATCTGGCCCGTGTTCGCCCATACCACAGCGATCGGGACGCTCGTCAAGGTGAGAACCAGCATCGCTCTCTGCTTGTACACTCCGAGCATGTGGTCCTGGTTTGCTCCGTAGGCTTGCCCGCATAGCGTCTCCAGGGCGCACGACATGCCCGTCTGCAGGCACGCACAAGCAGGCGCGCGCGTAAGTAGAATTACAAGGTGGACTTGCTTTGATCTCATGTATTAACAGCCAGCCTACGATCGACATAAGCTCGAGTAGCAGTAAACCAGTAGTACCAGAAAACTGTAGCCGGTGACGATGGCGAACGAGGTGGCCATGCAAGCGCTGGCGAGCGCGAGCTCGCCGAGATGACAACATCACGGAGATCATCTGGATAACGTTCTGCAGGAGGCATCCCACGATGAGAGGTACCGCGAGCCGGAGTTGTTTCTTGGCCTCGCTCCTCACCGGCAGCAGTTCTTCACTGAGGAGCGGCCGCTCCTTGCTTAATAGTTAATTCCATAGATAGATGAGTTCTTGTCGTTACGGGTGGAGGCGTGGAGCTACCTCGGTTCGCTCGGGTCGGTATCGCTCGCTGCTTTTAAAGGGAAAACATTGTTGATTAATCACGTTGCTACTAAGAAGTAAGAACCCATGCTTTCAAAAAAAGTAAGAACCCATGCGTGCATGTGCGTGTTAGAGTATTTAAACACGTTGGAGTTTGGACACAAGGATAAAACTGTAGGAGCAAGAACATGGCCACGAGGCCAACTAGGATCTGCAAGATATCATAAAACATGCAATGCTGCTGGTGATAGGCTGCATGCATGTCAGGATATTGTCGAGGATATGGCGGCTTGACATTCTTGGTCTTCAGCGCAACGCTATTTTTCAAACAGCACCATGCCCTACCGGACGTGCATGCACCACTAGTTCGTGCATGGTGATTCATTCTATTTTTATTTTTACAAAACTAGACATATTCCCAGATGTTTACTGTACCTATTAAATATTACCATTCACTTTTTCCCTACCCACCTACCCTCTCACCTCTATGACATGGGAATACAAATAGTTTATGTCCCACACGTAAATGAGTGGCGGGTACTCTTGCAGTGAAAGTGTTACTTTGCTACCCACCCTTTATTTTTAGTTTGTTTCTCAACTTTTTATGGGTAATATCTGTTAAACCGAATATCTGATTTTTGATATCTGAGTCCTGACGACGAGAGCTCCAGAACAAGAACAATATTGGACACATTTTGAAAAGTTTCCTTTCCTTATACAAAACTAACACATTTTTGCAAAAAGTAATAATTATAGAACAATTACCTCCACGGTCCTCTTGCTAATTTTTTTAACTGGATCTTCGTCTCCAACCTATAATGCGACTTCCACCAAAGAGGTCTAGTAAAACAACAAACAAAGAATCATGGCTGAGTACGGAGGTGGGATGTAGGCACTCGAACTACAATGTGGAACAACTGAGCTTAATAGCAGTATGAAGATCTTTGGAGGCATCACCACTCTTTAAAGATCAAATAAACAAGAAACTTATGGCAATGCATGTATTGAGAGCCCGAGACTTGGGAGTGACAGTGAAGAATGACGCGAAGGGATGATTGAGTTGCATACCTTTTGGCCAGTTCTTTTACTCCATGGCAGATGGCTCACCATCAAACACAAATCTGGCATGGAAGTTCATTGGTTAACCTCTTTGACCCTGTCAGAGTGTCAAATATAGCACAAACGACCACATAAATGGATCAAACTTGCACATATTGTGTTCCTACTTCTAGCAATGTTACAGTTTGGTTCAACATGCCTTGCATATGACTGCAATTTACAAATAAAAAATCATATGAGATAATAAATATCATTAGTTCACGGCCAGTCACATAAAGTTTTTTATGGGCAAATGATGAAGTAGAAATTATTTTTTCCTTGCCTTTTAAATTTACCAGCCTTAATGGTCAGAACTTCTTTCATCTCCTCTCAACCACAATATATGTAGAGACATGGATCACACTATTATACAACATATAATCTTAGAAAGAATTGTGTGGCAGGATGATAGTCGCATACAGAAACGTGCATGTTCCACGGAATAGTCAGACAAATGTTTTTATGCACTGAAGCAATCATAATCTTAGAAAGACCTTTGTGGCATGAAAGATATCGTCAATTCAGTTCACATGAGTAATAATCAAAGATATAAAGATCCTAGCCTACTATATGAAGCAGGTAGGCAAACAAATACGGGTATTGACCTTTAATGAGAATAAACATGCAGTGTTAGTATGTGTAAAAGTCAGAAGGATGTGATATGGCACTGATATATTGATCATGTAGGAGAAAGGAGCAATACGTGGGTAAGATGGTAATGTGGTAAACCATTTTGTTGCATCTTAACAAGTTAACAGTAACCTCAATTTGTATATGGACCAATATGCATTGATCAATGGTATACCGTCTCCTAGAAGCTAAAAAATGTACGTTCAGCCATTGCTGTCAGTTTTCATATTTTCTGCAAAAACCTTTAACCGATATATAAATGCATATTGGTCCATTGATCATCAGAACTGGACATACAAGAACATGGCAATATAGAATATTTCTGCAATTCATGTGGAATGTATATACCTCGAAATTTTCGGCAATGAATCCGTGTGCAACGATGCGCGACCCTGTCGTCAAGGAGTTCGAAGCCTTTGAGACAGACGGGTGCAGTGGCCTTGCCGATGGACGGCAGGAGCAGCGGAGGCAACGTCTTCTTGCGTCGCGCGGGTTGGCGGCGAGACACTCGTGCTGGGAGGCGGGTGCCAGCAGCCGGGCAGATGCAAGAACACTGTTCCCTTCACGCAAGCAGATCCACAAGAATTAGGAGGCCATACCATGGACTAATGATGTGTAAGTAAACTCAACTTTTAATTTCACTAGTAATCGGGGCACATGCACATTGTAAGAAGTGTGTGGACATAAAATTAGATAAAATATAAAGTTGGAGTTGCAGGCATGTATACTATTAAAACTTTGAATGCATCAGAAATACCAATAACCAATCAGCAAAATAAACTGAATAAGATTTATCGGTAGATTCTGCACAAACCATTCAGCCAACCCTGAAACCAGTCAGTAGTGTAAAAATTAGATAGATGATGTGTTTTCCAAAGTAAATATATTCAAGCATAAGCTATTCTAACATGTTGCATCTTGGTCTCAATCTTGTGTATCTATTGCCCTGAAATGCCGCATAAATAGTCGATGTGTGTTACCTTGTTACAGCCTAATGCATATATAGTACATACCACATACTCTTGCCGTCTCTCAGAAATGATGATCATACCTTGTTAAAGCCGAATGCATTTTGTTCTCTCCCATGAACAAAATCAGCAAGGAACCTGAGGCGCGTCCAAACATTCTCCTCCACGTATAACTTGCATCTCTGGAAGTACACAAAAAGTTATTTGCTCTGACACTCATTTCATCTAGCATAGGGAACAAAACAGAAACTATATAACATGAGAACACAACATCATATAGAAGAGGCCTCTCGGTGAAATAGTACAAAACTGAGGCAACATCCGAACCTGCAAGATTATCATCTATGAAATTTGGAAGCTGCGAGATGAAAATGAGGGATCAGAAATTCCACAGAAATATTTGCATAATTAGTTAATTACTTCTTTCCCTAAAGTAGCGCTAGGCATCTTAAGATAATTCATCAATCATCATGTAGGCTGCAGTGTTGCAATGATGGTTCTACCTCAAGATCGTGGAGCCGCACATTTACCGCTGCGCGCGCGGAGGATCATCGATTCGGTGGCAATGACAAAGGGCAATAGGTACCGAGGAGGAACAATGCGTAGTTGTTGCCCGATGCATACCATGACATATTTCCTAGTTATATTTTCCTCTTTATTATCTGTGATCCTAGATAATATCACAATTATATTACTGTAGCCAGAATACATGCAATCCTGGATTGCTCTTAACATTATTTAGCACAATAGTGAAAGAAAAGAAGCAAGTTTTACTCCTCAAGACTACAATACCGCTACAAAAACAGATGAAGACAGGAAAAATGCAAACTGTAGGCATATCCTACCATAGATTCATTTCTCAAACCATCGTTTCAAGGCTGGGCTTTCAAGAAAAATATGTGTCCCTTGCAGTGATCATTACCTGATAGCCTTTGTATTTGATCAACTCTTTCTGACGATCCACCACGAAGAGATATCCATCCTTGTCTATGTAGCAGAGATCACCAGTCCTGAGCAATCCATATATAAGCCCATCAGGTGTCACCGTGGATTGTGTTGCCTCGGTGTTCTTGAAGTAGCTTGAACCAATCAGAAATTCAAAACTGCAATTTAAGATACTTGTACTGTCATTTTTTTTGTCAAAGGAGGGATGTAAAGACTGGATTGCGAACTTCACAATGCTGATGGTACTACTGCATCTCTATGACTCCCTGAAATCTCGTTTACAAAACTGCCTATAAAAGATATATTTACACTTTTTCCTTGCAGCAACAAATGCAACAGCGTAGGAACTTAATCCATGAATATTTACTCTGAATGTTGCTGATCCTAACACTCTCAGTTCTCCAACATGTTAGCAGCCTGAGAGTGTAAAAGTATGAAAACAAAATAACCGTGTTCTGTTTGGACCATCGCCCATGGGAGCACAACCCTCATGATCCTACGTACTGATGTATATGGTGATATAGAAATGAATCTATCTAAAGGTTTATTTCATGGCATTCAGCTGATACACTGTAAACAGACAGAAGGCATTCTACAGTCTCACAAAAGAAGAAGCAAATCTGTTTGGGAATGTTGCACCCCCGGTACTCAGTTTAGTCTTCCTTTTTCATGGCGATGGGTGGAAACCTGTGCGTTTACTGAATATAATTGGCCAACAAAGTACCTTCGTGCAAAAGATTGATTCGGGCCGGACGTGACTGAAGTCCCGGCGGACGCAGCGCTACTGAGCGGGGCGGGGCGGCGCGGCGCTCCGGGACGGTGTCCGTGGAAAGTTGCTCCGGGGCGGCGGCCGGCCGGAAGTTGCCTGCAGTGCGACGGCGGGCTTCGAGGCGAAGGAGCGGGAGAGGGTTCCGGGACGGTAGCCGGCGGGAATTAGCTCTGGAAGGCGATCCGGATGAGCAGGAGAGAGGCGTCGGAAGTAGCCAGTGCATGGCCGGCCAGCGGCAGGCGGCGATGGAGGAAGGGGGGAAAGAAACAGGATACGACCCCGACGGTCGATTTTTTGTTTCATTCCGTTCGGTTCCGTGATCAGTCACCGGTCTTGACGGATTAGTCACTAACCGCCAGATTAATCAATGTGCGCTGAAGATTGATTGGATCACCCCTCTCTGTCCTTTTATATTAGTGGTGATGGTGATGGTGATGATTATTCTTGCTTAGTTGGAGGAAAGAGAATGAAGAGAGAGGGGTTGCCTTCCTTTAGGTAAGGGATGATCTCTTAAATTAAGAGAAGGCTATTTTATCTATTGTATCATATGTCCTCCCTTATTAACATAAGTTCTTACCAAATTTAATTAATTCTCATTAATTCCTAGAGATGACAATAAGAGATAACGCATTGTATGACTAGTATTTATTGCCTTCTCTAAGTGACGTGGAGTGCTAAGAGAAGACCAGCCTTCTCTACCATTGTATATGTCATTCTTCCTTACAAACGGATTTATTATGGCAATACTTTTTTTAAGGCAATAAAAAACAAAACGTGTATATCTATCAATTTGAACCAATAACACCGCAGCGTTAAAGATTTCAATATGCAATACGGCGTAGATCTCTCACTGGATAAGCTCTAATAAAAGAAAAAACATAGGACACAAACTCTGTTGTTCTCTTCACGATCAGGGTAATCTGGCTTGAATACAATGCGCTGGTCTTCGATGCTTGCGCAACGCCGCCATGGAAGGTGCTCGACTCTATCATTGACGAGTGGAACATGTGGATGATTCGTAGATGTGGACATGTAGGAGTAAGATATATTTGGTAGGATCGTGAGGGTCGGTTAGGCTGCACCCAAAGCGGTGTTGGCATGTGGTGTTGGTCGTGTTGGTCAATTTAGGTTTGTAACAAACCTCTATTTGACGCGCGGATCTTTTACGAGTTCTCGAAATAACGTAGGACACCCATATTGTGCTCTTTCGGGCACAACAAATATTGGGATAATTAGTCTAACGCTTAATCGATAATTTTTTGCATGGGAGCGATGGAAGGTTCCAACTTATTGTTATTTAAACGACTTTTTTCATTCTTGAAACGGCCTGAAACCAGGGTGTATCTACATGTAGTCATTGGTGTACATATGTGTAGCAAAATAATTCTGCAATCTTTGTCATATATATAGTTTACAATGGACATGTGTATCACTTGTGGTATTTCTTAGCATGTGCATACATCCCGGCCCGTATTATTGCCCAAATCGAGCTCAAACCTCAAACTGTAAAAGAGCAGGTGGGGCGCGGAGAGATCGACACCGACACGGTGAGCTCGACGGTCGCCTGGAGGAGGGCTTGTAGGGAAAATGTGCTTGGCGGGTGTTGGCGTCAACCGAAGAAGGCAAATTTCGAATAGGGAATCACATTGCAATACGAAGCCACACACAAAATGCAATACTGATCCCTAAAATAACCAACAATGTGGATATGGGCTAGGCGCCATATGTGTCATCTAAAATGAGTATGCTAATCCCTCACCAGTTTCAACTGCACAAAAAAGTAAACATGATGTTTGATGAGGTGTGCCCTCGGCAAGTCCCATGGTTTAGGTACCTAGGGTTGATTATGTGGTAGAGAACACGTAGTGTTAGTGGAATCGACGGTTGACAAGCGGGATTTACCCAGGTTCAGGGGCCTCGAGTCGGGTAAAACCCCTACTTCCTGCATATCTGTATTTGATATGAATATGAGGGTTATAAGGGTCCGGCGAGTTGCTGATCTCGTCGGGGTTTTGGTGGTTATGGATTGCTTGTCCCTGATCGATCTCCCTCCCCGCCTTTATATAGGAGGCTGAGTCTCGGGATACGTAACCGGCCAAGGTTACATGTATGGAAAGACTTAACCGACTATAGCTTAATCTAACTTGGAAAGCACTCTTCGTCTTGGGCCTTCCTTCGTGGGCTTCGATTAAACTTGGGGTTCTTTAGTCAACACGTGCACCAGGTACCCTTACACTGGGGTACCCGCAGAGTATAACCTCGTCATTAGCCCCCGAGTACTTGCTTGACTCAAAGAATCGAGCATGTGCTCACTTCATCGTGCACGTCGTAGTCTTCGCTTTTGTACTTCTGATCCGATGTAGTTCTTCTAATCTCAATTTATTTCAACCGTATGTATATGCAAGTCAAGAGATATTGACATAGTTGGCCCAGATCTCTCGAATGATCGAGATTGGTTAACTGCTCATTCGGGCAAAACCTTACTAGTCTTCAGTCAGATTCGAGTCCCCGGACTCGAATCTGGAACGCAGTCGAAAGCTTTTGCCTAGGGATTATGACTTAGTAGGCCTGATTCACTCGAAAATCGAGCTCAGTTAACTACACATTCGGGCAAAACCATACTAGTCTTCAATCAGACTCGAGTCCCCGGACTCAAACCTGGAACACTTTTGACATTTTTGCCTAGGGATATTGACATAGTAGGTCTGATTCACTCGAAAATCGAGCTCAGTTAACTGCACATTCGGATATTGACATAGTTTCCTTTAATCGAATATGTATGCTCTCTTCACACCTGACGTCATCCGTGACATCTTAGGCGTGCGCTCGCTGTTTTGACAAGACATGTCTGTGTAGGCCCACTTTCAGAGTTTTGACCGCAGAAGACGCCGCTTCGGCTTTGATTTGACCGGACGTGGCGTATTTTTCGCCGCGCCATCATAACCTCCTAGGGTTTTGTGCGTAGTGGGTGGTGTGGGTTGCGACGGTTGCTCTCTACGCTCGCCACATGTACGGCCAGATGCTATGCATGTTTGCACGGACGGTTATAAAGAAGTTTTGTGTGGTGCGGTAAATAGCAGATTTTGCGCAAGATTCATGTTTTACTTGCCATTCGTTCTCCTCTGCTCTTCTTCTTCCTTGCGCACCGCCCACCATTACTCTGCATCTCAAGCTCCTTGCTTTCTGCTCCTCTTGCGATGGCGCCAAAGAGGATCAAGCGTTCTGCTGCGACTGCTCCCGCCGCCGACGCGGCGGACAAGGGGAAGGATGTGGCCATGGCGAGCAAGCCTGCTGATGCCCTTCTGAAGATTCCCGGTGACTGAACGAGGTCCTGCGTCACCGAGGACACCCTTTCTGAATACCGTCAGAAGGGTTGGCTGCCGCCGGCTGATCAGCTGGTTGCGCGTGCCCCGGGGTTGGAGGTACGCCCTGACCCTCGCGACGGCGAGCGAGTTTGTTTTGCTGAATTCCTTCCCCGTGGCTTCTCTTTCCCTTTGCATGATTTCGTGCGAGGGTTACTGTACGCATACGGCGTGCTGATTACCCCCAAGAGCAGGGGATCACCATAGCACCTCTCAATGTGGAAGTAAGGTATCGATCCGCAGGAGCAAGAAGGAAAAGTTATCTATTCCCTACAACTAAAGTGTCACAAGTTTTAGTTGATTATGCACTAAACAAGTTTAAGGAACAAGTGGTTGATTTAATGGATGAAGTTTAATGTAACAAAGTAAGAATGTAAAGTGTCCCAATCCTCTTCAATGCAAGAGGACAAGACAAAGGTTTTCTCTTATAGGAACAATGGACATGGGTTCATGGGTTCACTTAATCCTCTCTTCTCATCTACGGTGATTATCATGTTATAGATAAAGTACACACAATTGTCATGTTTTAATGGTAGCTTTTATAACGGCTATATGTCCAAAAACATATAGTTAAAAGAAGTACTCATTTGTGTTGCTAGGTCACCCTCGTAAGGCTAGCGTGGTTGCTGTCACTCCACATCATACTCTTCCTTTTTACCCCCAGATAAAGGATGTTGGCGGTACCGTGTCACTCAATACCTATGCCTTGTCACATCGGCCATCCCGTACCCACATACATCATACTTCATAATGGACAATATTCTAACACTAGTGCAATGATTTATATTTCGTGTGTGTACCACATCTCTCTCATCTATCTACACTTGGTGGTGTCAATCACCTCATGATAAAGATAAACAAGGCATTATGCATAAATCAAACCATCACATGCATCATAGAATATCTCCAAAGTATGACAAGTCATAAAAGATCCAACACAACAGTAAATGCATAACAAATATTATCTCACACCACAATATCCACCATGGGAATTACATAGATGACTAATCATGTTCAGCAGCTCATACGGTACTAATTAGTGAAGCTCAAAGAGAGGAGAGATACATAAGTTACCACCACAAACCCAAGTCCAGGGGTGGACTACTCCCCCTTCATCATGGAGACGGTGGAGAAGTCGTTGGAGAAGATGGAGACCACCCCGGCAGCGCCCCGCCGGAGTTTTCCCCCTCCAATCTGCAGCTCCAGATCTCGTTTCGTGTTTCTGTGTTTGTGCGGCGCTGCTTCCAGAGAACGTCGGGGGACAATTTTTATAGGCGTTTTTAGGTCACGACTAGGTCGGTGGAGAAAAATCAACGGCGGCGGAGCTCCGAGGCCCAAAAGAGGTGGCCCACGTGGCCAGGTACAGAGGCCGCGTGGGGCCCCCTATCTCCAGCTGGTTGGGCTTCTGGCCTTCATTTTGAGCCCATTGCGTTTCCTCGAAAATTCTGAACCGTGCTCTCTGACCTTGCCCTTTTTGGAGTCCCGAAGCTCCCGGAAAGTCTGAAACACTAAAAAAGACGTTTTCTGGAAAACAGGGTTAATTCCAAATAAATGGGAAAACTATAAAGTATTCCCAAAATCATTATAAAACATTGATATAACCCTTATATGATGCAAATATGATTGGAATATAAGTAAAATAATGCAAAGTTCATGTATGCATTTTACATGCATCAACATCCCCAAGCTTAACCTATACTCGTCCTCGAGTATGAAGGTGATAAAACTAACATGGACTTTGCAATTTAATACTAACAATGGATATCAAAGATGATTACTATTGCTACATAGAGTCAAATGATTCATTCTTAAAAGGAGTAGCAATATGCAAGATAGTTTATGAAGTGATATCAAGTATTCAATGCAAGGATGTTCAATGATAGTTCACAAAGTGTAACATAACAGATAGTAATATGGACCACATGTATGCATAATGATAAGTATGACATCCTACATTGGTCATAGAGTGATGATGAAAATCTGAATATGATAGGTGGACACTTTGGAAAGATGTATAAGTGAGTAGAGGTAAAGCATGCATAAGTTTCATCTAACCTCCAAACTCTTCTACTTAAGTTAATGATTGCAATGTGGTAATACTTGGTGTCAAGCTCTCATTCCCCTATCATAGCATCTTGAATGATTATAGTTTAATGTGAGAGCAAATATGAGTAGTGTGCTTGACAAAGTAAAGGTTAGGTGTCTCATGCCCCTTGAATACAAGTACCTACACCATGATTACTCAACTTAGGAAACAAAGCAAGTTCAAGTTATATATCATTGTAAGTAATAATAGTATCATCAAGAGCGTCAACTGGGGTACCTCTTGTCCCAGGATATGGAACAAGCCCATATCAAAATGACAAGACAAACAAACAAGATGAACAACCTCAACACCCTTTTTATTTACCATTGGAATAGCTTTTTATTATAAGGTGTATCACAGACGGTTCACCATAGCATGTAAGTAAATTTCCACCATGAATGATGCATGGCTTAGATTAGCGGCCCAGGCGTCTCTCTAACCATTTATACAAACTCATTTAAACTACTTCATTTCCACCTCATTTCACCATGATAGGCATCCATAAACAAAAGTACATGATATCAACTAAATGAATGAAGAGCATGTTGAAAGCTTTGCATGTGACAGCACATATGGGCTAACTCCCAACCTCGACATTTATCAAGCCACTAGCATCATAATCTTAATCACAATGGGTCATGTTTTATTTATGCAATGATAGTAAAATGTGCATCAAGTTCGTGAGAGCTATATAACCAACTTTTCCCATGGCAATCAATAACATAATCATTTTCATTCAGAGGTATAGATAACACAAATATCATGATGAACATACTCGGAATAGCATATAGCTATAGGTAGATATGGTGGACTCACTGGAATAACTTTGGTTGAAGGTGTTGGAAACAAGTTTTTACTTGTTGGAATGTTTGGGCTAGCAAAGGGAGAAAGTTGACCATCTAGATGCATGCATGAGTGTCCATAGAACTAACTAATCCATGTTAAACAAGTAAAATAACAATCAGCATCAAAACATGAATAAGTGATAGCTCTTAAAGATTTGCATATTATTAAACAAGCTCATGAATCATGCAACTATATGTATCATTAAAAATCAACTCAAACATCCCTTTTCCCAATATATAAAGCATCCAACATATTTCAACCCATATTTCTAGCTCTCCCATATAAATGATAGTGTGGTGGTCTCACAAGATCAAACAAACAAACAAAAAGACGCTCCAAGTTTATGCGATAAAGTGTTTCGATCGAAAAACAGAAGTTGGACGTGTGCAAACCGAGAGTGTGTAGGTCCAGTGGGGTTGTCTTCACATCCCCAAGCTTATGGTCTTCACCATCCTTGGATAGCTCTTGGTGCATCTCCTCCAATCCCTGTGAAAAAACTTCAAAACACCGTTTCTCCCATTTCTTTTCTGTGGGGTGCATTAATAGTGATAAACAAATAGTTTCTTGCTGCATATAATCCTTGAACAAAAATTCATATGAATGTCCAGAAAGTGTATAATGTTGTATGCCTACTCATAAACTCAATTGATCAAAAAGATTCAAAACATGCATCAAACAAAATGGGACAGAATCTGTCCAGAAAAACAGCAGCAGCAAAACGTATTTTTCTACCCTACCAAACTTTCGAAAAATTAAAATTCATGCATACAGAGGATGAAAAGTTGCAACTACAGTTCAAATATGAGCTCATTCGGAGTTACAGAATAAGAATTAAAAATCATACCGTGCACTGATTCGTGCAGGAATAAAATCTCCGAACGCTATAAGCAACTTTTCAAGACCAAAATGGGTAAAACTTGGCACTTTATTAAAAACTCCAGAAACTAAACTAGACACAAAATCTCTTGTTACAGCAAGAGGACACAAAGAAAATCACACACAAAAATAACCGGGTTGCCTCCGCAAAGCGCTTTCTTTATAGCCATATAGCTAGGCTTGATAGTTTTAATGATGCTCACATAGTAGTAAGAATGGAAATCCAAAAGTGAGCATCAAGAAGCCAACTCATTTAAGTCTAACCCACTTCCTATGCAGGATCTTGTAAGAAAATAAATCAATAAAGCACAAAGTGACTAGCATAGGAAGGCAAAGCAAGTGCAACTTCAAAAATTTCAACAAAAAGAGAGAAGACTTAATATTTTTGAGATATATGAAATCATGTCTCCCTCTCTCATAAAAACTTTCAGTAGCATCATTGATAAACTCAACAATATAGCTATCACATGAAACATCCATATGCATAAAAGTATCATTACTCTCCACATAAGCATAAACAGTTTCATTAGTAATAGTGGGAGTAAAAATCACATATCATTGTAATCATCATAAATAGAGGCATAGATAATCAAATATTTATACTCAATAGTAGATGGACTGAAAATATCATATTCATCATCAAATGGGAGACATAGTATCATCAAACCTCCCCAAGCTTAGATGATTGCAAGATATAAAAAGTTAAGAACCTCCCCAAGCTTAGTCTAGTGCACACAAGAATAGAAACTTAAGCGCTACGCTCCCCGGCAACGGCGCCAGAAAAGTACTTGATTACCCCCAAGAGCAGGGATCACCGTAGCACCTCTCAATGTGGAAGTAAGGTATCGATCCGCAGGAGCAAGAAGGAAAAGTTATCTATTCCCTACAACTAAAGTGTCACAAGTTTTAGTTGATTATGCACTAAACAAGTTTAAGGAACAAGGTGTTGATTTAATGGATGAAAGTTTAATGTAACAAAGCAAGAATGTGAAAGTGTCCCAATCCTGTTCAATGCAAGAGGACAAGACAAAGGTTTTCTCTTATAGGAACAATGGACATGGGTTCACTTAATCCTCTCTCCTCATCTACGGTGATTATCATGTTATAGATAAAGTACACACAATTGTCATGTTTTAATGTTAGCTTTTATAACGGCTATATGTCCAAAAACATATAGTTGAAAGAAGTACTCATTTGTGTTGCTAGGTCACCCTCGTAAGGCTAGCGTGGTTGCTGTCACTCCCACATCATACTCTTCCTTTTTACCCCCAGATAAAGGATGTTAGGCGGTACTGTGTCACTCAATACCTTTGCCATATCACATCGGCCATCCCGTACCAACATACATCATATTTCATAATGAAAAATATTCTAGACACTAGTGCAATGATTTATATTTCGTGTGTGTTACCACATCTCTCTCATCTATCTACACTTGGTGGTGTCAATCGCCTCATGATAAGGATAAACAAGGCATTATGCATAAATCAAACTATCACATGCATCATAGAATATCTCCAAAGTATGACAAGTCATAAAAGATCCAACACAACAGTAAACGCATAACAAATATTATCTCACACCACAATATCCACCATGGGAATTACATAGATGACTGTAATCATGTTCAGCAGCTCATACGGTACTAATTAGTGAAGCTCAAAGAGAGGAGAGATACATAAGTTACCACCACAAACCCATAGTCCAGAGGGTGGACTACTCCCCCTTCATCATGGAGATGGTGGAGAAGTCGTCGGAGAAGATGGAGACCACCCCGGCAGCGCCCCACCGGAGTTTTCCCCCTCCAATCTGCAGCTCCAGATCTCCGTTTTCGTGTGTTCTGTCTTGTGGCGGCGCTGCTTCCAGAGAACATCGGGGGACAATTTTTATAGGCGTTTTTAGGTCACGACTAGGTCGGTGGAGAAAAGATCAACGGCGGCGGAGCTCCGAGGCCCAAAAGAGGTGGGCCCACGTGGCCAGGTACAGAGGCCACGGGGGGCCCCCTATCTCCCAGCTGGTTGGGCTTCTGGCTTTCATTTTTAGCCCATTGCATTCGTCTCGAAAATTCTGAACCGTGCTCTCTGACCTTGCCTTTTTTGGAGTCCCGAAGCTCCCGGAAATTCTGAAACACTAAAAAAGACGTTTTCTGAAAAACAGGGTTAATTCTAAATAAATGGGAAAACTATAAAGTATTCCCAAAATCATTATAAAACATCGATATAACCCTTATATGATGCAAATATGATTGGAATATAAGTAAAATAATGCAAAGTTCATGTATGCATTTTACATGCATCACGTGCAGATTCACGATCTCACCCCAACAGCATTATGCACATCGCCTGCTTTATGGTGTTGTGCGAATGTTTCTTGGGGGTGTCTCCCAGCTGGGCGTTGTGGAAGCATATCTTCAAGGTGCGCCACAACTTTCGGGGCAAACGTCCGTGCCCATTGGGCGGATTCCAGGTCCAAGTGCGGAGCGACTCGCACTACTTCAGTTTGAAGGCAGTCGACTCCACCCAAGGCTGGCGAACCAAATGGTTTTATGTGCCAGTCGACCAGGTGGTGCTTCCGGCTTTTTCGACTGAGAGCTCTCCTCAGAAGACGGTGGCCTGGGATCACCCTATTTCTCCCACGGAGGCGAAGGAAGCCACCCCTTTGCTGAATGAGATTGGCAAGCTGCTGAAGACTGTTCCTGGTGTTCAGTTGATCAGCACTTATATGAAGCTGCGAGTGTGGCCCCTACGCCTTCGTTCCCACCCGATGTGGCAGTATGAGGGCCCACTCGACGGCATTAGGATGAGTGCCGCAGAGTTGACGCAGAAGGAGCTCAGTGCTCAAGTGAAGAAGATCACGAGCATCAAAGCTTCTAAGAAAATCGACTTCAACTTCCCGCATGTCCCCTACGGGCCAGACAAGGCCTTACCCGCAGTGAGTGCTTCTTTTTGCTGTCTTTATGCTTCACCATTTGCCTTTGCGACTTTTTTGTTTATGTTCTTATGAATATGAACTGTGCTTATGGTACAGGGTCACTCGACTGCTGCCTCTCTTCCTTCCCTACCCGAAGCCGGGCCTACTCCGGAGACGGCGATACAGGAGGAGCCCAAATTGCCCATTGCTGACCCTGCCTCTACACATTCTACTCCCGTGGATAATCCTGATGATGAAGCAGGGGAGGAGGTGGAGCAAGTTGTATCGGATGATGCGGTCGATTCTGATGCTGAGCAGGTCACCCGCAAGGCTAAGCGCCAGCGCTTGGTTCTTACGGGGTCGTCGAGTTCGGAGTCCAAGGAGGATGAGCAGAGGGATACTGGTAACTCGAGTACCATGTCTCCTGCTAAGAGTCACCCTTTGAATGTCTCCCCACTCGCGTCTCGTCCTCCTGCTGCTTCGAGTGGCGCCTCTCGACTGGGTGTTTTTGCCCTTGGTAACGATCCTGAATCGGACGAAGAGGACGAGCCAAGGTTCGAGTTATGACCTATTCTTTTACTTGAGGTAGTACCTTTGTGATCTTGCTTTTTGATTGTTTGTGCCTCTGTTTTTATGATGTTATGGCCAAATTGCCATCTCCAGCTCCAGTTGCGGATACGTCGCTTATTGCGCAGCCATCCACCACTCCAGAGGCAGCACATGACACTACTCCTGAAGCGGCCAAAGACACAACTTGGATGATGGCTGCCGATCTGAACAAAGAGAAGGCTGCCCCAACTGCGGATGCCATGGCCTCTTCTTCCAAGTCCACTTCTTGGACTGATCACGTGAGTGCTTTTGACCCTACTCATGCTTTAAATTTTTTGCTTCTGCACTCGATGATACCATGAGTATTCTGTTTCAGCCGATGTACGCCGCCATGGCCACTTGGGTTCAGACCATTGTTCGGGTGGAACAAGAGAGAGACTCCCTGCAGTCTACCTCGACTGAGCTTGCGAGTAAGCGTTTTTGCTTGTACTAAACTTTGCCCTTGTTTTGAAGTTATGACATTAATCGGGAATGTTTGTGAACTCCGCAGAAAACAAGAAATCGGCTGAGGAGCAAGTGGAGGGCCTGGAGAAACAAGTGAAAGACCTGCAGACCAAGCTCTCTACCCAGCAGTCTGAATCGAAGAAAGCACTCGCTGACGCCCAGGACGCAACCACTCGCCGCGAGAGGGAGTTTGCTGCACGTCTGTCGAGTATGGCCCGTGCCGCCAGAGGTGAGTGATCCGACTTTGCGATTATTAGCCTTTTGATCATTTAGAAGCTTTTGCTTATAGCTTTTGCTTTCTGGATTTTTGAAGGGTCTGAAGGCGCCTCGACTTCCACTGAGCCATCAAGTGACTCATTGTCACTCGATAATGCAATCATTGAACTCGAGTCTGTGCTATCTAAGACCAAAGGTGATCTGGCTACCATGACCAGTACTCTTGGCAGTTTGCACGCAGAGATGTGTCCTACTGCAACTGCTCCTTCGACTGCTGAAGGACTTGTTGCGGCCTTTGGCGCTGGATCATCGATTGTGGCGGATTTTGCCCGCGAACTCACGGTACGCGGCTCGGAGTACACTCAAGCTTTTGGTAGGCAATGGTGTAGAGGCCGATTTCAACAGTGCTTTATCGGATTACCCGAGAAAGCCTGATGGGAGGCCACTATCATTCAGGGGTGTAACCGAGCCAGCTACACGACTGAGCGAGGTCTGCGTCCAGACTATGGAACGCCGAGCTGAAGCTGTTAGGGCTCAGTCGCGTAAGAATAGGGCGGAATCTATCTCGTAGGCCTAGGACTTCTCTGCTTTTGTAATTTTATTACTTGAACTCGGCATGTATGCTTTTGCTACTTATGTTTATGCTAGTATACACTTTGGGTGTTTTGCTTGAATGAAATTTGCTGAACCGCCTGAATTTTTGTGACTTTGTGTGTCTGGGTGTCTGAATGTTATGCTTTATGAACCAGCCACAAGAATATGAGTCTGGTGGACCTTCTCCATCCCGTGTCAGAACTCGAACACCTGGCCAAGCAAGGAATGACGCGAGGGCACTCGCTCTTGCGAAGAATCGAGTGAGTGAGCTAGAACAAGAACTCAAGAGTACTCGAGCTGAGTTGGAGCTGCTGCGTTCCAAGCCGAGTTTTGCTACCCAGCGCGAGGATTATGTTCTTGGTGAGATGGACAACATAAACAGGCAACTCGAGAGTGAGTTTATGTCATCGCCTTTGCTATAAAAAAGTTGTATATTTTGTGCTATGCCTTGAACCAGTAATTTTGGTTTTTGCAGGTTTTGTGCCCGACTTCAAGCAAGAAGATAGGAGGGTCACCCGACTCCTTGATAATGCTGTTGAAGTACCAACTACTGGTAGGCAACATTTTTATTTGGACAAGGTGCACGCTCGCACTCTTGTTACTTTGAAGGATCGGGTGTGGCGAAACGCCCAATTGCTCGAGATGTGCAGGCGTATCTTCACTCATCTAAATTGCACGCTCTTCCCATCAGGGCCTCAGCCACAAGGATTTTTTTCCTTTGATTGATATTTTTCGAGTGACAGATTCAATCAAAGAATCCTTGATGCAGCTTGCAGTTCTTGGATCCAACGCAACTATGGCCCACATCTGTAGCCGCAAGCCAGATTTTGCGATTCGCCCTCCTGCGATTGGTACACTCATATCCCAAACACAGCTAGTTGAGATGTACTTTGCTGCTGAAGACTTCATCAATCGCTGCAAGGAGCAGCTGTTTAGCCATGTGTTGGATATGAAGGATGAGCCAGAAACTTAGTTTTCTGCAGTTTGTAAACTTTTGTGTAATCGGGGCAGCCTCCGAGTGTAAATATTCATTCTTGTATATGTGGCGAAATACTTTTGCGTTTTTATTTATGCCAGCCCCCGAGTCTATCGAGTGGGTTTGTGTTTTTCTGTTTGACCTAGCCCCCGAGTCTGTCGAGTGGGGTTGAGTTTTCTGTTTGACCCAGCCCCCGAGTCTGTCGAGTGGGGTTAAGTTTTCTGTTTGACTCAGCCCCCGAGCCTGTCGAGGGGTTGTTTTGCCTTTAGTGTTTGGTGTATTCAGCCCCCGAGTCTATCGAGTGGGCTGCAAATCTTGTGTTTGCGAGCATTTGAGTTACAGTTTTGATGCGTATGTTTTTATGCTCCAGCCCTCGAGTGTTTGAGTGGGGTAAATAATAAAAACATATATCAGAAATATGGAGAAACGTATATCTTTATTCCAAATTGTGTGTTCGACCAGCAAGCCACCTCATTAAAAACCTTCCAGTCCCCTTAGGTACCCTGGTAAAGGAAAGAGTGCGTCTGAAACCTGCTGGTTCTTCCGACATTGTGTGCTATTACATATGAGACTAGGAGACCTATGCATAGAACCGACGCGAGTGCGCCTTCCTATGCACTAGTGAGACTCGACGACACGTTGACCATCTTTGAGGGATCAGTCGGGTGCACATGGTGCTTCCTCGTGTCATTGGCGGCATTGAATTCTCCGTCGGTTGCCAGCCTCTTGTGTTCTGGCAGAAGTGTGCGCTCGTTAGAGACCTCGAGCTTGGCGAGTGACTACTCCATTCCGTACATCTAGGAGATTTTGCTGAAGTTGCGGTCGCATGAATCTGATCTTTGAAAATTCCCGTTGACTGTGATGACTCCTTTTGGTCCTGGCATTTTGAGCTTGAGGTAGGCGTAGTGTGGGACGGCCATGAATCAAGCGAAAGTTGGGCGCCCGAGTATTGCATGGTATTGTGACTTCCAGTCGACCACTTCGAACTCAATCGACTCGGTTCTGAAGTGAGTAGGATCTCCAAATGTAACATCGAGTTGTATTGTACCTTGTGGGAGTACTGCTTTGCCTGGGACGATACCGTGGAAGGTATTTGTGGACTTTGGCAGGTTTTTGACTGATTTATTCATCCTGCGCAGCGTATCCGCGAAGATTATGTTAAGGCCGCTGCCTCCGTCCATGAAGACCTTGGTCATTGCATAGCCTCCGATCTGAGCGTCGAGTACTAAGGCTGTGTGCCCTGATCGATACACTGCTGGTGGGTGGTCCTCTCGATTGAAGACAATTGGAGTTTCTGATCCTCTCAAAAAATCTGGGACAGCTGGGGGTGTCATGACCGCCATATTGACGTGTTGAGTGTGTAACTTCTGCTCTCTGTTGGATGGACGTCCTCGCTGGATCATGTTCATCTGTCCGCGGGTTACGGGATATTTTTGCTCTTCTCCTTGCTGCATCTGGTGAACGGCTGCTGCCATTTGTGTTCCCGTATTGGGTTGTGCTGGTACCATGTACACTGGTGTCGGTTGCGCTTGTGTTGGTGCAGAATACACTAGTACAGAACGACACATCGGAAACGGGCCAAAAACCCCTTCGGCAACAGAGAAAGGGTCTATGTCCCCGACCCTGTCACTGATGTGAAGGCCTTCATCGGTAACGGAGGCAAAAAACCGTCACCGATGAGGCATAAGTTGGCTACGGTTGCGGACCCATCTCCGTTTCCGATGTATCGGTGCATCAGTAACGGAGATTCTATTTTACTCGTTTGCATTGAGGTTCTTTCAGAAGCCTACATGAGCAATTCGGTTGCCAAATTACATTCAAAATCTCACAGCAGAAGCACAAAGTTGCTACCAAATCCATTCATAACGTATATAAGAATTATCATCATTACATAGCATCAAAAGATGAGTTACACATGCCTCGCTAATCCTATCATTCTCATGCCTCCGTAAACTTAACTTTTATGACACTCCACTCTTCTCCAGCTCCACCTTCTTCCTCAGTTCCGAAGCGCCGAAAACGGAATTCCACCTAGCAAAAGACTCGAGTAGCGGTTTCATGCTTCTCCAAATCACATCTGTAGCCAAATTGCTACACACATACACAAAATAGATGGAGAAACTAAAAACAAGAAACCACACCGAGCTCGCAAGCCTCCTTAGCAAATTAATCTTGCCAAATTCTTCGTAGCGAGGCTTGCTCCATCTTGGACGGTGTCGCCGAAATATAATAACGTCACCGCTGTGACATTTCGGCCACACTGTCCAAGACACACTTAATTAAAAAAGTGTTTTGAACAGTGCAGCGAAACGTCAATACAACGACGGTTCACGGATATGATCCCACTTTGTATTTAGCTCTTTTAAAGCTTGTTTGGATCTGCATGGCGCTTCTGCATATAAAATACATGGATGTCTAGTTAGAAAAGAGTCAAATATGATGCTACATGACATAAATACAATTTAATATGAAAACAGTTTACACCTTAAGCGCCTATATCCGTGTGCTTGCTGTCCGATCGAAACGATTTGGAGGCAGAACTTGAAGGTGATGTTACCTTCAATTGCCTCACCATTTTTATGCATTGTCGCCGAAATATACTATTACTTCATACACTAGCTACACAAAACCATAACGAGGATTAGCACATTGACAAAGGGTTGAAATTAATCTATTAGACTTCAAATACTAAAAACAAACACAACACAATACTAGACTTCAAATACTAGACAAGTTGAAGGTAATGTATTCATCATCGGCAGTACTAAAAACAAACACAACACAATACTAGACTTCAAATACTAGACAAGTTTTATATGCTACTTTAAAAAAAATGTAAGATCTAGTGTTGAGGGGTGTATTCATCATCGGCAGTACTACAATACTAGACAGAACACAATACTACAATACTAGACAGTACTATAATACTAGATCAGTAGATGCTACTATAAATAAAATGTAAGATCTAGTGTCGAGGGATGTATTCATCATCGGCACTAGACAGAACACAATACTAGACTTCAAATACTAGACAAGTTTTCTGTGCTACTTTAAACAAAATGTAAGATCTAGTCGGCTACATACCCGGGGAAGATGCACGGCAATAGACCAGTAGATCTGCGTTGGTGACATACTCGGGAAGATGCGCGGCGGCTCGCCGACGAGCCGCTGGGGGGATGCGCGGCGGCTCACGACGCGCCGCTGGGGGAAGATGCGCCGACGCGCCGCTGGGGTAAGATGCACGGCGGCGATGCCGGCTGGACGCGCCGCTCAGATCTGCGAGATAAGGGTTAGGTCTGGAGTCATCGCCACACTATGACTGTGGAGTGAGAGTGAGAGTGAGAGCGAGAGCGTTAGGGTTGCCGCAGTGGCACATTTATAGCATATAACATCGCAAACAGAGGCGATAAACAACCGTTTCCTCTAATTTCTTCACTGACACACTGGGCCTACTTACAATGGATCGATAGAGTAATTGAACTAACTATCTACTCTACTTGTTCTGCTTACGCCCTGCCTCCGCGCCATTGTCATCCGCGGCGCGGCTTCGCTTCTTGCCGGTTGCCTTTTCCTCAGGCGCGTGCTCCTCCTCCTCCTCCGGCTCGTGCTCCTCCTTCTCCGGTCGTGCGTCCTTCTCCGACGAATCCTCCTCTCGCGCCTCCTTCTCCGGAGCGTGATCCTCCTTCTCCGGCGCGTCCTCCTCCGGCGCCTCCTCCGATGCCTCCTCCTCCGGCGCCTCCTCCGACGCCTCCTCCTCGTCGTCGTCGTCGGCGTCGTATTCTTCCTGGCTAGAATAATACGGGTCCGGCGGGTCCTCCGGCTCCTCTTCCTCCGGCGACTCGTCCTCTTCGGAGTCGTCTTCTCCTTCGCGTGAAGATGGCGGGTCCGAGTCGTCGGAGTCGTCTTCTACAGAGCGTGAAGATGGCGGGTCCGAGTCATCGGGGTCCGAGTTCGGAGGCCCGTCTTGATCCCACCATGGAACTTCACCGCGGTCTTCCGCGCTCGCGTCGTCACTCGGGACTTCCTCGTTCTGCTACCAGGGTTCCTCCATGACGGTTGTGCTAGTGTGGTAGATAATGTGGGAGAGAACGAAGGGAGAATGCGGGACCTGCCTGGCTTCGTGCGGTTCCAGTCACATTTTATTAGTGTCGATTAGGTGGTTCCAATCCCTCGTGAATTAAGCCGCATTGAACAGGTGCGCTTCCAGATTGCAACTGCAATTTCCCAAGCACATCGCAAACGGATATACATAAACAACCGTAGCCATAGAGATACATATTGGAAACGGAGACAAATTTATGACCGTTGCCAATACTTTTGGTAACGGAGATATAAAATTCTCCGTAACCAATGTTGACGGACCAGCCTCTGCCAGGCCTTGTCCGCAACGCTAAAATCGCGATTCTCTGTCGCCTAACTCGTGCCGTTTCCATAGAGGGGTATCCGATGTGTCATTCTGTACTAGTGATACACCTGAGTAGGCAGTGTTTGCGGTGGTACGGAATATACCTGAGTTTGTTGTACTTGCTGCGGTGCTGGGTATACCTGAGCAGGCTGTGCTTGTGGCACGATCGATTGAGTCTGCGTCAGTTGCGGAGGCGCGCGCCCATCTCTTTGCAGTCGCAGTATGTGTTCAATCGCAAGTTGATCGAATTCCCTGCAATTTCTCAGCGAATGGTTAGAGCGTAGCTTACCATCATCCCCTTTGTATAGGTGGAATCTGCAATAATCGTCCATCCTTTCTTCGACTGAGCGCTCAGGCTCGTTGTCTGGTCGCCTACGCCATTCTGGCCTCTTGTAGCTATCGCGGTTGTCGCGTTTGTTGTCTCCATAGCGATCTCGGCTGTCGCGGCGATCATCTGTGCGATGGTCTCGATTATCACGACGGTCATCTGTATGATGGTCTCGACTGTCACGGTGATCATCGGGTCGTCTGTCAGCCTGGTCGCGGTTGTCCCGTGGCTGGGCAATGCCTGCCGCGATGAAGCTTGGATGGTCATCATCGTGGTAATGATGCTTGCGTTTGCGCTTCCGATCATCTCTGTAGCTATCTCTGCGGTCTCGACTACCGCTCTCATGGTTTTCATGTGAAGAAACGGGTCGAGTGCCTCGTACAGAGTCTTCTCCATCCGCCCACTTTGTTGCGAGTACCATGAGTGCCGCCATTGATCTTGGATTTTCTCTACCAAGCGTCTCTTTGAAGTCTTCTCTCCAGAGTCCGTTCTTGAAGGCATTGATTGCCCTATCTTCCGATACATTGCCTACTGAGTTTCGGATGGCGGTCTATCGCCGTATATATGATCTTAGTGATTCGCCTGACCTTTGCTTGCAGGTTCGGAGTTCTTCAAAAGTTTTGGGGCGCTCGCATAGAGGTTCGAAATACTTGATGAAATCGTTTCTGAAATGTTCCCACGAATCGTAGTATGATTCGGGTAGCGATTTGAGCCAATCGCGAGATGTTCCCTCCATCATGAGCTATATGTATTGCATAGCCATGGTCGTAGTGCCGCGCTGACATCCAACTGCCAGCCTGTAGTCCTCTAGCCAGCCTGATGGCTCTTGTTTGCAGTTGAATTTGGGCGTGGAAGCTAATGAGAACTTCTTTGGCATCCGAGCCTCCCGGATTCGTCGAGTGAAACATAGTGCTCCGCAGGGTCCGATTTCTGCTTCCGAGTCTGAGCTGCTGCTGTATGATCTCCTATACCTGCTCCTGCTGGAACGGTGACGGCGTGAGCTTTTTCGACTGCTTCCTCCTCGAGGGCTTCGACTTCGACGGTCCCGGTCTGCATCTCTCCTTGGAGTTGCTTGCGGCGGCTGTATGGCCTTTGCTGCTATCGCCAGTTGCTTGTACAGCTGGAGGTGCTGATCTCTCTTTGGGTCTCCTGCAGGAGGTTCGATTGTTCTGAGGTAAGTGCCTAACGTCATCAGCGCCCCGGCTGGTTCAGTAGGTATGGGAACTCCTTCTGCGTCGACTGCCATAAAGGCTGGATCCAGGTTTCGAGTGACCGCTACACGATCTGCGTCTCCAAGGTTTATGACTCGCGACCTGTTTGCGGGGTCGTTTCTTCCTGTTGAACTCATAGATAACGCTCTTCGTCGAGCACTCGATATGCTGGCCTGCTTTTTGCGTTCCTCGAGTACTGCTCTGTAGTTCTTCAGCCGTATCGATTCTTGCCATTGGAAGTACTGCAAGGTCAATATCTCTTCTGTGTTGCGTTTGCTGGCAGCATTGTGCAGCTTTCGATTACTTTGCTCACTTTCTCTGCCATCTCTGCCGTGATGGTTAACGTGGTTGTTCCGTCAGGCATAGTGACTGTGCAAGGGTATTCTGTAGGTCGACGGCATGCTGCAGCTGTTGATGTTTCTGCGGTACTCGCGGTGTAAACCTGATAAGGTATCACCTGATCTTCTGTCCACATGCTGCTGACGCGCATCATGGATTCGGCGTCGTCGTCCACGCTCATGTCAGAGTTGCTCTGTTTGCTGGGGTTTTCGCCACAACCGAGTAGATCCTCGAGTGTTTTGTCCAAACTGTCTGCGTTGCAGGTGAATATCTCGTGGCTGGCACGGATTTCTGGGCCGTTGAGATCGGCAAGGTATATGTTGTCGTCTGTGTCCTCCTTGTTTCCCATGATGTCATTGCAGTCGACGACGTTGTCGAGTGACTCAGTTGAGTTGTTTGGGCGGTACGCAGATTCGATCTCACTCCTTCCAAGTCTTTTGGCTACCTCGTCGCGGAACTCCTGCGAGTTCATGGTTGTTGCGGAGTCGCTTAGCGATTGGATAGGAACGATCTGTGATGACGCTGCTGCCATGATGGATGGTGTTGCAGCCGATAAGTCATCGAGTGTCTCCATGTCGAGTGGATCCAGTAGGTCCTGCACACCATCTTTATCGACAAAAAAGTTAAATTCTCCAACTGTAATATCCAAACCTGATTCGAGACCGGCAAAGGTCTGTTGAACTTTTATCGAGTGTGGCGTGAGCCTCCGTGGAGAGATTGGCGAGTGATTGCCTCTTGAGTTGATGCTAGTTGATTTTGCCGGCGAGTTGCCGTTTGCAGCCATGATCGGCGATTTGCCGTTTGATGATGTAGCTGGTGAGTTACCTTATGCAGATGCGATCGGCGAGTGGCCGCTTGATGATGAAATCGGCGAAACCGTGAGCTCAACACTACCTGTTCTCATAGACGGCGCTAATTGACAAGGTGTGCCCTCGGCAAGTCCCATGATTTAGGTACCTATGGTTGATTATGTGGTAGAGAACGCGTAGTGTTAGTGGAATCGACGACTGACAAGCGGGATTTACCCAGGTTCAGGGCCCTCGAGTGAGGTAAAACCCCTACTTCCTGCCTGTCTGTATTGGATTTGAATATGAGGGTTACAAGGGTCCGGCGAGTTGCTAATCTCGTCGGGGTTTTTGTGGCTATGGATTGCTTGTCCCTGATCGATCTCCCTCCCTGCCTTTATATAGGAGGCTGGGTCTCGGGATACGTAACCGACCAAGGTTACATGTATGGAAAGTCTTAACCGACTATAGCTTAATCTAACTTGGAAATCACTCTTCGTCTTGGGCCTTCCTTCGTGGGCTTCGATTAAACTTGGGGTTCTTTAGTCATCACGTGCACCAGGTACCCTTACGCTGGGTACCCGCAGAGTATAACCTCGTCAATGTTATCTCTCTATCCCATTTTAGGATGCGTATTATTTTTTGTTTTGTAAAAGTGAAAAGGTATAAAGTTTGACACATATTATATAGAAAACATATCAACTTTCCTAATACTAAATGCATATAATATAAAAAATAAATATTTTATGATGGTTCTAATAACATTGACATAATATTGGAGTATATAGATATTTTTTCTACATAGTTGGTTAAAGTTTAAAGCATCCTAGTTTGAGACAGAAGGACTAGGAGTACTTGAGAGAAAAATGTCAATGCATGGTTGCAAACCAGAATAAGGCGTGTGGGTGGGCCATTTTCAAAGGCCCTCCGCTTCTTCCTCTACTCCATCGATCCCTTTCATTTGGCATGCATGGAGATGACCAATCTGGGACAAGGCTAAGTCAGGGACTCGCATATTTTGAAGCACAGACAAGACACTGCTATCGGTCGAGGTGAAAACTAAAAGAGAAAGATCGGTCGAGCCTAATTCCCCTTAACCAGTCCGATCAGCGTACTTCGCCATGAGCAGCGTCCAAGAGAAGCCGGATCAGTCTTCTGCGGTAGATCATGAAGACGATCATGCGGAAGATCATGAGGTAGCGGCGGTCCAGGACGAGGTTGCGGCGATCGTGGAGCTGGTGACGGAGCTGAAGCAGGAAGGCACGACGCTGTTCCGGCTGCGGGACTACGACGGCGCGGCCTTCAAGTTCGACGAGGCGATCCGGCTCTCCTCGCGAGCGCCCCGCGCGTACGACGAGAACGACATCGCCTCCCTGCACAGCAACGTGGCGGCGTGCTACATGCACATGAACACGGAGCGTCCCGAGGACGAGCACCACTACCACCAGGCTATCGACCGGTGCAACATGGCCCTGGAGGCGTCGCCGAGGTACACCAAGGCGCTGCTGAAGCGAGCGCGGTGCTTCGAGGCGCTGGACCGGCTGGACCTGGCCTGCGTGGACGCGCAGGAGGTGCTGACGCTGGAGCCCAACAACGCGGTGGCGCTGGAGCTTCTGGAGAGCCTGAGGGAGGAGATGGAGGAGAAGAAGTTCTTGCTGGAGCAGGAGGCCAGGTCGCTGGACGACCTCATCAAGGTCATCTCTGCCAGCGAGAAGGTGGCCAAGCAATTTACTAGTGTTGCCAGCGGCAAAGCGGATGCGGCGGCGGCCGTTTGGACGGAAACGGATGGCCAAGACACGCAGGAAATCCATGGTGAACAGGAGGAGGAGGATCATGACGACAATGGCGGGCAAGAAACACCACACGGTTCGTCGGAGGAGGATCATGTTGGGGAGGGCGACCAGGACAAGCAAGGAGATGGAGGCACGGAGGACAGCAACGCAGAGCATACCATCACGGAGAATAATGCCCAGTCCCAAGGGCCGTCGGGGAGTAATCAGGAGCGAGTGTCGTCGTGCACCGATTCGTAGGTTCGGCAACATTCTACTGAGAGCTGTCAAACGACCAATAGTAAATGTATTTATGGCACGTTGTGTGCTAAGTTTAGTGATCCTCAAATGTATGTTTGACTCTAAATTCGGCGAAGAGATCTAATGTACTAATCTAAACAATACGATGAAAACAAGGCTTCTTTTGCATGACAAACATGAGTGACCGAGATGGCGTCACCCCACCGCCCGCAAAAATGACAAAATCTGATAAGTTTAGATATTTGAAAATATGCATATCGGACTTCTCTTATTTTTGTGTAGTTCAAAATACAAAAGTATTTGAAATTGATTTTTCACTTTTGTAGGATACAACATTGGCTGACGGCTACAACCGTTTTTTCCCAGAATCTTTTGAAACTTGTAAACATTATTTTTGATCTTTTTAAAATAGCAGGATCACTAGATTTTCGGAGACACAAATCTCTGCTCTATCTCGCCTTGTTAGCACGTGTCCATCTACTGCACGGGTGCCTGTAGATGGACCCGTAGCTCTGGTCTCTAGACCAGTCGGGTGCCCTGAGTAGAGCTCCATCACCGCAGAGGTGCTCGTCAACGCTCGAAGGCGGCGGCGGGAGGAGATGTTAGGGTTGGCGGCTTGGCTTGCCTCCCATGTCGCCCAAGCGAAATGAAGCAGGGGAAAAGTTTGTTGGTCTGATTTAAATTAATGGTCGCTTTGGTTTCTTAGTTGCGCATTATTGTCTAATTTTCAGATGAGTGGATCATTTTTGGTGGAAAGTTGTGTAGCAATTCTAATGATTTGATCTAAATTTCAAGTTCCACGTGGTGTCCTGTCTTTATTTTACGGTGAATTAGAACTCAGCCGAGCTGTAATTCATGTGACGATGGTTTCTGTTCACTTTCTTTTCCCAAATGTTGAAATTCAACGGCGTTTTTAGTGGTTTTCAACGGTGTTTTCATTCCCGGTTTCTCATCGCACCCAGGATTAGAGGATTCTCTGGTTTTGAAACTGGTTTCCCAGTGCGCACCCAGAAAAGCAACGTTGTTTTCATTCTCCGGTTTCCCAGCGCACACAGAAAAAGAACTTCTTGCGGCCCAAGGCAAATAGATGGGCCGGGCTGGCATTCTTATCGTCAAGTCACCCACCCCTCCACCATCCCAACGCTAAACCCTATTCCTCTCTCCGCTCGCCGCCACCGCCACCGCCGCGATGTCATCGGAGCCGCCGCCCGCCGCCGCCTCCACGGAGGAGCTCTCCGCCGACCTCTCCGCCGCCACGATCAGCAAGAAGCAGCTGAACAAGGAGGCCCGGAAGGCCGCGAAGGCAGCCAAGGTCGAGAAGGCAGGGAAGACCGAGCAGTCTCAGGTGGAGGAGGATGACTCCTTCAAGGCCAACTACGGCGACATCCCCGTCGAGGAGATCCAGTCCAAGGTCATCTCCGGCCGGGTCTGGACCGACATCGGCGACCTCGACGAGGCCGCCGCGGGCCGCTCCGTGCTGATCCGCGGATCTGCGCAGGCGTTCCGCCCCGTCAGCAAGAAGATGGCCTTCGTCGTCCTGCGCCAGAGCATGAGCACCGTGCAGTGCGTGCTCGTCGCCAGCGCAGACGCCGGCGTCAGCACGCAGATGGTGCGGTTCGCCACCTCCCTCAGCAAGGAGAGCATCGTTGAAGTCGAGGGCATCGTCTCCCTCCCCAAGGAGCCCCTCAAGGCTACCACGCAGCAGGTCAGCTATCTCGGCCAAATGGTTGATTCCTGTCATCAGTAGCAGACGTAATTTAACATGGATGGTGAAATAATCATGTTAGATGGGGGTTCGGGAACGTCCTTTATTTGTTCTGATGAATAATCGTGCAGCGCATTCACGCTACACCTTTGGTTTGTTTGTGCTAATGAATTGTTCACGTGCTCGTTTTGACTGGCAGGTGGAGATTCAGGTCAGGAAGGTCTATTGCATCAACAGGGCGATGCCCACGCTTCCAATCAACCTAGAGGATGCATCCCGTAGTGAAGCAGAGTTTGAGAAGGCTGAGCAGGTATGCCCTTTCCTTTGCTTCCTTCTCTTTGCAGGAAGCACTCAACTGTTGTTTCCCAGCAGTTCATTTTTCCTGTCTATGATTCTTATGATCCGGTTGTGGTTTAAGAGATTTACTCTTGCCATGATTGCAGACCGGGGAGAAGCTGGTGCGTGTTCTCCAGGACACACGCTTGAACTACCGAGCTATCGATCTGCGGACACCCGCCAATCAAGCAATCTTCCGTATCCAGTGTCATGTTGAAAACGTGAGCACTACTCACTATTATCATTCATGTCATAGGGTATTCTGCTGTACCAAGTAGCATATTGTATTATGGCTTGCACCATGTGCTCATTTATTGTTATGTAAAAGCTACCTCAACATTGAGCTGCAATCTTTATCCGACTGCACCTTGCACAAACTTGGATTCGACATGCAGCGCAGAATATTGCTTTATCAAAACTATGCTTATGTTTTTCATATTCATGTGGTGTCTTATGCAAGCTAGATTTTATTACTCCTGTCCCTGTTTATGTGGCACACGCGCATTTGAATTTAAACAACAAAACATGGGTTGCGTGCCATGAAAATTGAACCATTGTATTTGATAAAAGTTTCCATTGGTATAATTTTTATGACACATGATTCATGTATTCTCGGTCAAACTGATGGTCAAAATTAGATCACAGAAATAAATGGGGGATGGAGGGTGTATTTGTCCTTCTAGCATGTAATGTTTCTTTTCTTCTTCTGGTCCACGTATGTAACAATAGTTGGATACTTTTGCAGAAATTCAGGGAACATTTATTCTCAGAGAATTTCATTGGGATCCACAGTCCCAAATTGATTTCTGGGTCAAGTGAAGGTGGTGCAGCTGTATTCAAGCTCCAGTACAATGGCCAGCCTGCTTGTTTAGCACAATCTCCGCAATTATACAAGCAGATGAGTATTTGTGGTGGCTTTGGCCGTGTGTTTGAGGTTGGTCCCGTATTTAGAGCAGAAAACTCAAACACACACAGGCATTTGTGCGAGTTTATGGGGTTGGATGCAGAGATGGAGATTAAGGAGCATTACTTTGAGGTAAGGAAGATTTTGAACGAAAATACATGCAATTCCTTTATCGAAGTGATGGTGACCAAGGACTTATTTTTGTACACAGGTGTGTGATATTATAGATGGCTTATTCGTAGCAATATTCAAACACTTGAACGAAAATTGCAAGAAGGAACTCGAGACAATAAATAGGCAGTATCCATTTGAACCACTGAAGGTAAAACCTTATTCCATATTGTTTTATGTTATCATCTGTATGTTTTTGTCCAAGCATCTGTTTCATTTTCTGCTAATTTATACAGTACCTAGAGAAAACCTTGAAGCTAACATACGCGGAAGGGATTCAGATGCTGAAGGTAGTAACCTTTACTCTTGTGCCTATTCATCGTACAGTGATGTTCACTCTTATACAATACGTTCATTTGGTATTTTTCTCACTAAATAGGTGATGCTTAAACTTTAATAGCCCCAGTAAATGTTTGCCTCTTGTTTCGTTTGAACTGTCCAAGTTGAGAACCCCGTGACACGAGAATTGTACTGTGAATAGTTGCCTGTAGAGGTAATATTGTCTTCAGATTACGAAGAATCTTAAATATGACAGCACATATTAATTGATACTGTGCCATTTTGCATTTTTTTTACCAATTTGCGGTGTTCATCAACAATTTATTGAAAAAAAAATGTTATCTACCAACTTTTACTTGCAGCTTGACCATTCTTATCATATTTCTTTTGTTGGATTTTGTACCACCGAATTCTTTTGTTAACAAAATATAACCATGTTCTGGTAGAAATTGGCAGCCTTTTCTGTCATTGCCAACAGAGTGGTGTTCTTGGTGAGCTGAAAAATAATTCATCATAGGTGGATGTGCTGAACTTTTTGAAAGAAGCGATAATTGTTTTTCTCCAGAAACCAGGATCAGTAAAAAAGCTGGTGGTTACTATCTAATCGTTGTTTCATTCAGATATCAAACTTTCAGTTCAAAATTTATTATGTGGACAGTGAATTTATAGACACTTTCTGTGGAGAGAAATATCACTGGTAGTTTTAAGGAAATAAATTTTATTCCATTGGTTTGTTAAATCATGTTTAGGTCTGTGCCGCCAGAAAATCTTAGGTTCCATTTGTTTGTTAAATCATGTTCCATTGGTTTGTTAAATTTTCTTCAATTGGTTTATTTGTATTCTCCAGAATAACATAAGCTGTAGTTTGGAAACTCACTATTTGAGTTTAGAGCAAATCATGTCTACTCCCTCCGTTCAAAAATAAGTGTCTAAAGTTTGCCTAAAAGTGAATGTATCTATACAAGAAACATGTCTGGATACATCGACTTTTCAGCAAACTTGAGACACTTATTTTGGGACAGAGGGAGTAGTTTTTATTTTTTAGCAATGAAAAAAGATCTTAGGTGGTTAAAAGCTGAATTTGATACTATTGAGATGCTAGTATTATTTTCCATGGTTCAGGAAAGCGTTAAGCGTATGCGGTGCGCTGGGCTTCCAACTAGCGCTTTATGCGATTTAAGCGTGCTTAAGCGTACGCTTTTTAACGCTTTTTGACGCTTTTTAACGCTTTAAGCGAGGCGCTGACCCAACGCTTCGCGCTTATGCGCGCATAAGCGTACGCTTTTTAGCGCTTTTTGGAACCATGTTATTTTCTAAAACTCAAGATCCAAATTTGTTCTTGACACTTGAAGCGGAAAAAAGTGCACTTGGTTGATGATTGCCTGAAAAATTAATGTCACAGAAACCTGTAACATATAGCATTACAGTTTTTTTGGATCTCGGGTTCAGTAAACCAGTTTCTTTTCAATTACTCTCAGTGTCTAGCTATCTAATTCGTACTTTCGGTGTCTAGCTATCTAATTCCTTGCTTGGTGCCTTTGCTATAATAGGATAAACTAGTATGACGAATTTAAGTTATCCAAATAACTCAGTTATGAGTTTGGTAGTAAAAGATTAAAAAATGGCTTGACTGTTTGGCAGGATGCTGGAACTGAAATCGAGCCTATGGGTGACCTCAACACTGAAGCTGAGAAAAAACTTGGTCGGCTTGTTAAGGAGAAGTATGTGGAGTCTACTTCACGTGGATAATTATATTGCTTTTCAAATTTGAGCAATTATAACTTTTCTGTTATTTATAGGTATGGCACAGAATTTTTCATTCTATATCGGTATCCTTTGGCCGTACGCCCCTTCTACACAATGCCTTGCTACGATGACCCTGCTTACAGCAACTCTTTCGATGTCTTCATTCGAGGTGGGTATTTCTGTCATTGCGACACTCACAGAAGAGCTGTTTGGCTCGTGATCCAGTTGCATGGGTGTATCTTTTGTGGTATTTTAATACATCTGAAGACCCAAACATTCTTTTATTTTTAGTTGGTGCGGAATTGCCAAATGTTTGTTATTCTATTTCGTTATTTCATTCTTTTTATATACTGCCTATGAAGGTGTATTTATCTTTATAATCTGCGTAGAATTAGGTTGCCCCACCCCCACTCCGCCATGTACACGTGTTATTGTTTCTTGGTCTCTTGCCTATTCCTGTTTGATAAAAATAAATATTGAAAGTGCACGACTTTTCTTTAAAATATCATAAGTTCACCATTGCTTGAAAGAATCGTGGTACCACATCTCTTTATAGTAAAATTACATCGTGTGGGCATGTTAAATTATTGTACTGTCAGGGCCAAACAAAAACCATAAGTGTTCAAAGAAATCAGTTTATTATCAATTTCAAACCAATAAAATCCGCATATGTCCTAATTTAAGATTCCTTTTTCTGATGAGTTTCTCTTGCAGAATCATTTTTAACCGTGTCATAATAGTTACTATTATAATTGGTACCTTATCTGTTCCTGAACAGGTGCATTCTGGGACCTTTCCTAACATCCAAAACACATTCTAAAAAATACAGTATTACCCACATTCATTAGGTAGTTTGTTCGTTGGGATGATGGGTGACTATGGCATAAATGTTATTTTAAATAGCCAAAGAGAATACATATAGAAAATAAAAATGGTGCAAAGTAAACTCAAAATCGTAGAATCGGACGCACTTTGGAACAAATGTTGATGTTCTATTGTGCATGGTTGGTGTCCAGTTCTCTAGTTTACAGTTGGGGTGTACTGTTCAGAAGTTGTCCAGTGGCATTGCCATGGAAGAGATTAGGGTTTCGCGACAACATATATTCGTGACCTGGCATTATAAAACTTTTGGGAGAGAAGACTAACCATTGTTCTTGCTTGAACAAAACATGCTCACCTCCTCTATTTGTGTATGTGTAGCTAATTTAACACAAGTTAAGAGTCTTCGCTGCATCCTGACCAGTTTGTACTCTGGAACATAGAGCGGTAGCTAACTTCGTCCTAGACTCTTGGTCGTGTGGCTTGTTTCCTATCCCATCAATTAGTTCAATACAGAAAAGACATAGTGGTACTGAAGAAAATACCATTCATGCATATGAACGGAAATGATTTTGCATGTTAGTCTGATATTGAACCATTTTTTCTGATATTACAGGCGAGGAAATTATCTCTGGAGCTCAAAGAGTGCACACGCCTGAGTTGCTGAGGAAACGTGCAATCGAGTGTGGAATTGATGCAAGTACTATATCATCATACATTGAATCATTCAGGTTTGTTCCGCATCCATCTAATGACTGCAATCTTCGAGTATTGCCGTATCTACTACAGTATATAACTTGTATTGCAGCAATCCATTGGAACTTTAACACATATTTTCCTTCACCTTGTTATCAAATCCACCTATGTTGACAATTACAGTTATGGGGCCCCTCCTCATGGTGGTTTCGGTGTCGGGTTGGAGCGAGTCGTGATGCTTTTCTGCGCCCTCAACAACATCAGGAAGACATCGCTTTTCCCTCGCGACCCACAGAGGCTCACTCCATAAGTTTCTTTGGTGGGACAGACAGATTGTGCTCAACGCTTTCACCATGTTCAGCAACCTGCTAGCCAAGTACTAAAACGACCTACTCTGATGGTTGCAGCACTGCCGTTCATTGCGTTGACATAATGACACTACCAATGAGTAGCATGGTCACTGTGCGTTGAAGCTTGTGTATTAATACCGACTCTGGATAAATCTTGTTCCTATCGTCAGTTTGCTAACGGTGTTTTGCCTTTTTGTGCTGCTACTTCTGGTGTCTTTGTTTTCTGTGCTGTTACGTTGGGCTAGACTAGAGAGTTCTTGTAGCAAAGCTGTTTTATTTTGTTAGGATGAAACGGTTAGCAGATCTCTTTTTTGGGAAACATTGATTTGACACCCGCAAACCCCGGTTGGTTGTTTAGTCATAAAAGATTTCATGAGTGTAAAAACATCAAGGAAGTTGGCAAGATATGGTAGCTGATGTTTTGTTTTTGGGGAATATTTTCACGCATATCGTTCACTGGGTTTGTTCTGTTAAGGGTTTTCTCTCTGTCCTCTCGCAAGGCCTTCTCTGTTCTCTCTCGTGGAGCTACTGATCGCCTCCCCAGCAATATCGTTCACTGGGTTTGCCTCGTTTGTGGTGGCCATTCTGCCCTAATGTTTCCATTGATAATCTTAGAATCAACTGATCACCTGATTCTCAAACACGGAATGGTAGACTCAGGTTGAGGAATGTTCACTCACCTCTAGAATCAACTGATCACCAGAATCTCAAACATGGAATTTGTTCATCTGTTGCCTTGTCAACTTCCGGTAGCTAGAAAGTGTTGCGCGCATGCCCTCCGTCTCGAGATTTGGCTGGTTTTTCCAGTAACACAATATCAGTGAGTCTGAACCTTTTGGTTGTGAGCATATGTTTCTTCTAGAACAAGAGTCGAATTAACTAGTCGCCGGCAAGGTGACCAGACCACCTCTCGGAAAGTCATTTTGCTCCTGAGTTCTAGTGAGCCAATTTTTTTTATAAAATTCAAAAATATATTAAAAAGTTTTAAAGCAATCTGAATAAAATCTGCATGTCGTGATGTATGCTATAAGCGTCTAGAATCAGTGTGAAATGTTTTGTATTATGGTCTTCGCAAAAAATGACATAAGTTGGAGATTTGTGTAGCTCAATACGACAAGAAGCTTTTCCCGACTCAGTAGACTCGCAGATAAAATCCGCGTCCGTTCCTCTATTGCGTTTTCTTGTTTCTACGTTTATGATTCAAGAAGACATAATATCGTACTCTATGCATTGAGCTAAGAGTTGGCCCGAAGACGTCTCGAACTCGGACTCCGGTTGGGTTTCGTTCTTTGCGATCTGACCGGATTCACCTCGGATAACGTCGCCTACTCGATCTCGACGATGAGATATCAGCTACAAATACGCGTCCCCCGCAGGACACCACGAACCACCAAAGCGAAATTACACACACGAAGGTGAACGAACAAAACTAGTATGAGCCATTATCAGATCGAGGCAATGCGAATCATGGCGGGCTACCTCGGCAGTGCCTCGCCGGAAGCAGCTTCCGCCGTGCTGGTGCCCCCTGAGTTGATCACCGAGGCGTACGCCGATAACACGGATGACGAAGACGCCTGCTCCGACGACGAAGACGCCTGCTCCGACTACTCCAACGAAGGCCGCCTCGAGAGAGCCTACCAGTCCGATGAGGACCTCGATCAAGTCGACGACGAAGCCGCGTTTGACTTAGAGTATCTCGACGACCGCCGCTACGGAGGATCGACGACGTACGGCGACCCTTTCATGGAATCCTTGTACGGCGGTGGGGGTTACGGAGGCAACTCAGCTGACTATGGCTGCGGCGTTGGTGGAGGTGGTGGAGGTTATTACGGCGGCCTCCCAGACTTCGACCACGGCAACTACAGTGCTTATTACGGCGGCGGCCACCTCTCTGACTCTGACTACGGCAGCGGTAGAGACGACGGACACCTCTGTGACTACGACTACGGCAGTGGCAGAGGTTACAACGGCGGCCACTCTGATTTGGATTACAGCAGCCGAAGAGGTTATTACGGCCTCCCAGTCTTCGACCGCGGCAGCAGCAGAGGCTATTACGGCGGCGGCCACCTCTCTGACTCTGACTACGGCAGTGCTAGAGATGACGGCCACCTATGTGACTACGACTACGGCAGTGGTAGAGGTTATTACGGCGGCCATTCTGACTTGGATTACAGCAGCCGTAACTTCCACTACGGCCGCGGTAGAGGTTATCACGGCGGCATTTCTGACCATGTCTACAGCTACGGCGGCCGCGGCCGTCGTGATTACTGCCATGAAGGCTACTACGGACACTGCTGTCGCCGGGATCGGTATCCCGGCGGACTCCACCCCCCGATGTACCGGCCTTACTACGTGCCCCGCGCCGGCATGTACGGGCCGCAGCCTGGGAGCCAGTCCGGATACACGCACAACCAATATCCTCCGTTCTCACCTGTACCTGAGGCGCCGACGACGGAGGCTGAGCTGCTCGGATCATGGGTGTAATGTGAAGCTTTTATCTTTCCATCGCAGTACTTAGTAGGCAATTGCCGTTTCGATCATGTAGGGAATGATGGTTTGATTCTTGTTTTGTTTTAGTTCACCCGGAGGGTCTAATGTCAGTATTATCTTGTCAGAAAGAATTAATCTATTGTTATTATGTTGCTATATGAAATATTTGACAAATGGGATTCGGATCCTCAACAGAAGAAACCATTCAAACTTTCATTACTTGATTAGACACATGATTAATACGTTCTTACGCTTATGAGAATTAATATGATCCAACTAATAGATATAATGCTAGCTTTAGCAGAAGGTACACCGGCCGAAAACAAAATTGATCTATGATCATCTGTATTGAAGTTCTATACGGCACAAAATCTGTTGTCACTTGCCAGTTACAGGAAGCGAAAATTGGGCAACGTAAGCATCTCGAAAAAAGAGATGAAAATCACCTCATAAGCTGGGTTGCCATTGCAACAAGTCAAAAACAATATATCGAAAGCGCCAAAAGTATGTACAGCGTGGACCTGATAAGTTCTTCCCTCCATCGTCATGCTCTGCTTCAACACTTGGACCTCGTTTATCTGCAGAAGCAGGGTTCATGCTTGAGGCGGCATCCCCACGAGATCCATGGTTGCTGGGGCTCTGAATGTCGTCTCGATCACCTCTGTGGACAGGAAGGCCTTGAAGTTGACGAACTTGTTGATGAACTGGCCGTTGCGGTCGAGAGAGTCAACATAACTCAAGGAAGCTTGCATCTGGGTAGGCAAAATGGAACAACCAATCAGAAGACCGGTGAGTTTTAAGTAAGGAACTACCGTAGTGAGAAATGATACCGTTTGTTCCAGTGAGACTGAACCACTCGCTGCCATACCAATCCTGAATTCCATTGCCTCTGCAGTCTGCAGTATAAGGGGTTTGTTTCCGCTTCCGCTTGAGCTTTTGGGGTGAAAAAGCTGAAGTGCAAACAAACAGCTAACAGTGGACAAGCGCGGGGCAAAAGCGCGGTGGGAAAATGAACTGCGCGAGCGAAACACAGCAAAAGCTATATCGGAGGTGCAGGTGCTGTCCGAGCTTTTCTCAGCTTCCTGAGTGCCATCGGACGAAATTGCCCTCTATAGTTTAAAGTATTTACAGACAAACTGCCACCCCATATAAGTCGAACTCCTCCCGTGCGAAACGGTAGAGCCCGACCTCCCCGACTCATTTCCCCCTTTTCTCACGACCGAGCGAGAGCACGGCGACCTAAGAGTGTTAGAAAGACACAGTAGCAAAGGGACTTCAGAAACATGCATAAACCAAGTAGCTTACCTGTCTGCTTGTTTGCTGCCTCTGTCTTCCCTTTGGTATAATTGATGATAACCCTCATGTCCCTTAATGTTTGCTCACATGCCCCTTTTCGCTGGGGTTATCATCAAATCTCCCTCCCATGCTTCGGAGAATTCGTGTTCGTGCCCCCAAACTGTGAATGTCGGAACTGCTATGTCCTGATACATCTACCTTTTGAATGGGGCGGTCCGGTGATGAAGATCCCTCGGCGCAGGACCTCTTCACGAAGAGCCATCTATGTGCCACAGGCCAACGTCGGTTTCTTGACGCCGGTCCGGTGATGGTCTTCTCGGTGAGTTTCTTGTGAAGTCAGAGTCGTTGCAAGGTGTGCAGCTCGATGATGATGACATATAGGCAACCACGACGACTCTTAACTTTGGATGTGTGCCAGCTTGCATGCGTAGTAAGCGTGGCTATGTGTGCACTGCGACAGTTGTATTCCATGACGGCCATTGATGGTGTTGTTTCGGTTTTAGACTGGTTTCCCGCAACTTAACCGGCCAATTCCCGCTTCTTATTAATTAATGAAATGCAAGTTGAGAACGGTCTGTGGCCCAGTGGTTGGAGCACGGTTGAGCGTGCTCAACATCCTGAGTTCGAGTCCCACGGGGGATGAATTCCTGGATTTTCTCACAAAGGAGTACTTCTACTGTAAAAATCTACCACCAAAGGGCTAGTCCTGGGTGGTCTCATTTTTTTTTGAAATGGCAAGTAGAAAAAACTAAACCGGCGCACGTAAAATGGTTACAACCATTCTGACTATATTGTTTTTGTCAAAAATTTCATATCTGAAAAGATTGTTGCCGAGTTTCAGAGTACAGGTTCCTACATGAATATTCGCGGACCAGTTTGTCTGGCCAGTACACAGATTCCTCCAATTTGCGCGCGCTCTCTCTGACCCGCGGGACCCACACACCGGCTTCTCATCCATTCACTCGGTCGACTCCGACGGCCAGTCCGCAAAACCCCCAACACTCCAGCCAATGGCGCTCTCATCCTACTTGCTCGCCGGCGGCCGAGCAGCCTCCCCCTCCGTCCCATCCCTCCGCCGCCGCAGCAGAAGCCACCACCTTCCGCCGTCCCTCGTCACGACCCCGCTCCCTCTCCCGCCCGCCCAGCCATGGCGCCGCTCGCTCCGCTTCTGCGCCTCCCCGTCTTCACCGCCGCCGGTGCCGCCCGAGGACGAGGAGCCCGACGACTACGAGGTACCGAATTCGAGCACCACGTCTTAATTATTGTTATCGGATTATTTTCCGTGCTAGTGAGGTTCCAAGTTCTCTGACGGAATGTGCGAACTGCTTGCCCACCTCAAGAGTCAAGCATTCAGTTCAGTTCAGTTCAGTTCACTTCACTTATGCTTTATTTGATTGAATTGGTATGCAATGTAGCATGATTATAGCCTCCCTGCTAAAATAAGCATGTAGTAGTATTACTTCCTAACTAAAAATCGACGGACATGCTTTTAAGTCAACTATTTTTCTGAGTTCTGATTGGTCAACTTGTATATGCTTCTCTCGCTTCACACAAAATCATTTGTACATGATATAGGAACTATAATTGGTCAATACACTGGTTTACTCGAAACATGGCTGCAGTCAATACCATACTACATAAATTGTGTCAAGTTTGATGCGCTGACCACTATTCCAAAAGACCGATCTGTAAAGAGCCGACAATCCACTTATACTACTATATGATTTTCATGGTTACGATTGTCAATGCAAATTGTAGAGTACAAATTCACATGAAAAGAAAAGGCACATTTCTTTATTACCTAAAATATTTCTGATCAAACTTCCATATGTTCTCACCAGACAATGCAAATTATCATGCACCATGTGCATGTTGCCCTGAGAGTTATAATTATATTTAATCTTAGTGAGAGAACATTATGTCATAGAAGTTCTTTAGAACTCATATAGTGTTTTCACCTGTATTAGTGCATTGTTGGTCTGTTTTTTTCTACCACCCACTATGTTCTATGCAGTTTCTAATACCTTCGTGTTTCACCAAAATTTCAGCTATCAGAGACAACTGGAAATTGTGACCCTTTATGCTCCGTTGATGAAGTTAGCTCGCAGTATTTTGAAGCTAACTACAAACCGAAGAATGATCTTATTAAAGCTTTAGCTATCCTTGCAACATCTTTGGCTGGGGCAGCTGCGATAAACCATTCCTGGGTTGCTGCTAACCAGGTCTGTTGATTCGTTGTATCTTTGTTCAATTTTTTTACCAGTTTAAACTATGTAATTTCTTCATCTAACATGCATAGTTACAAATATCCTTATGCTGGTAGTTGTATATGTGGTGGTTATGATTCTTGCACACATGGTTGAACTATTTTCTTTTGCAGGACATTGCAATGGTGCTAGTATTTGCACTTGGCTATGCAGGTATCATTTTTGAGGAATCACTAGCATTTAACAAAAGCGGAGTTGGATTATTGATGGCTGTTTGCCTATGGGTTATCAGAAGTATTGGGGTAAGCTATAATCTCTTAAGTTATCTTTGAGATTTCAGAAACTCTTCTTAGAATTCAAGTTATCAATCATCTCTTGAACATCACTTTCATATTTCACACAGTTGGATTGTCTTGATAACCAGTTGGTATATGCACGCACACTTAAATAATTTGAATAGAGAGCAACTCATTCAACGTTAATATTGGCTGGATGGCTCCTTGTTCCCATGTATGTTTCCATCTTTTAGTTTATCCTTATAATAACAAAAAGAAGAACTTCCCTAATAAGTCTGCATGTTTTTCAACTGTAATCAGTGTTAAGGAAATTTCTGACATTCTTCATGTATATGTTATTTGTTTATTGGTGGAGTTGGATTATGGTGCTTAGTTGCTAGTTACGACTTAAAAATAATGTTTAGCTGCTGTGCATTTGCATCCTCAGATGTTAAGCTGTACCTTGCAATGAAGATGAATAAGATATCCCGTCTTTGCTAGTGAGTATCTAGTTTGGCAGGACCATAATTTTTTCACTAGGATGATTTACAAATTTTCTTACAATGATGTAATACTTATGTTATGAATATATTTGAGAACTTTTTAGATGATACTCATTAGTTTTATATTTATTGTTCCTTTTCTGTTCTTCATATGATTTAGGCTCCTTCGACCGATGTAGCTGTTCAAGAGTTGAGTCAGAGTACTGTTGAAGTTAGTGAAATAGTGTTTTTCTTGCTTGGTGCAATGACAATTGTGGAGATTGTTGATTCACATCAAGGTTTTAAGCTGGTGACTGACAATATATCTACTAGAAATCCTAGGACTCTTCTCTGGGTGGTGAGTTTTTCTTACACTGAAGTTTTTATTACATTTGATAGTTCTTATACTTTTTAGTATTTCTCAGTGTGCTACCAGTAACCAGCAAACCAAAATGAGTTGCCAGTGGTAAACCATTGAGGGGTCGTACCAAAGTGTTCTAGAGCCGCACCTTTTTGCCTTTATACGGGCCTCTATTTTTTTGAACTTATGATCAACTTTTATGGAGTGACTCCCAGCAAAACAAACTTATATTTACTGACCTATGTCAACAGAGAAAAAACCTTTGCAGTACACGTGGGGTTCCACTTTGCTGGTGTCTGTCTTTCACCTAAAACTGAGTACTTCTCCACCCTATGGTTATTCAGTCCAGTGGAAACCTTGACACTTTCACCAAAGAAATCTTCCACTCGTCTTTTTACTACTGTTGCACAGTTCTCTTTGAGATGCTCGGTTCTCTATTAATCTGTTGACCTTACCAACTAAGGCGGCTCTTATTCCAGTGACTCAGCAGATTTATTGTTCATATTTTTTCTCAAATCTTTATCTGCCATCACGCTGTACCTAGTCTCTAGTTCAGGCAACTTTAGTTGCCAAACTCTACCATATTCGGTACTATGAATCCAGAGGTCGGCTGTCTCATGATGACCATCAAAGGGGAGGTGCATTTGTGGGAGATTGCTGCTCGTAGGGGGCTCTGCTTGATTTTTCTTGCATGGTGTAATTGCATGGCATAACGGGTGTAGCCTTCTCATAGGCGTGTAAATAATCTACCTGCTTATCAATCCATCGAGATGTAGGCTTTGTGTTTCCTGGAAAGAGCTGCTTGGTATTACAGTGCCATGATAGGATGCTCTAACGGCATGACCGCCGGAGGGTTACAAGAAATGGATGGATGACGGACGGAACCTTGAAGCCCTTTGCCTTCGGTAGTACACCATCCTTTAAGCTACTAGAGGGAGCTACACTGTTGAACCCTCTATTGTGTCTCTCTCTCCAAAGCTGCCAAATGATGCGCATGACCAAGCCGTTGAAGCCTTGACTGCTGAGCCTATGCAGTCCTTCTCTATAGTCTTGCCACCAATCTCCACCGACCTGAGATGGAGGAAGGTAAAGCCTGACCCAGCTAAGGGTGTTTCCCATAACATTCCGACCACAGTGCAGCCTGCCAGGAGGGTTATCAATATGTTCCTCGCATGACCGGCAGCAGAAATGGAGTCACTGTGTGGGAAGTCTCGATTAACCACCGAACAGTGCTCCAGAATGGTGAGCCACGTGAGTGCGAATATTTTGCAACTAGTTGCACCCGCACCCCACTTTCAGATGCCCTACTTCGGACTTTAAAAAAATTGTGAAATAAATAATGGACATAGATGCATCTTGTGCACCCACAAAGTTTCATCCAATACTATGACCATATGTGACCTGTGCAAAAAAGAGAATGACCTAAGTGAATAGTATCATACTATCATGAGCTATTCACACTTTATTTGTCTTTTTTGCACAGGTCACATGTGGTTATATTTGTATCAAAAAATTGTGGGTGCACATGAAACAACTAAATCTATGTCCATGATTTATTTCTCACTTTTTGAAATCTGCGAAATGGGGCATTGGACAATGGGGTGTGGGCGCAACTAGTTGCAAATTGTAGTTTCCCGAGCCACATAAAAGTCTAGAGTTTCCCATAGCTTCCAAATAGCGGATGATAGGGACTGCACCTGGAAAGAGACGCAATAGACAGAACTAGCAGAGTACTTCCTTGACTCCTCCCTCCCATTTCCAAATCTATGAATCTCCTGCATCCTGGAGGAGATTGATATCTCTGTTTGCATCCTAAATGTCCAGGAATTGACTGAATGTGGTAAGATGCAGAGGAATGCTGATGTTTGCAACCCATTTGTCCTCCGGCCTCCGGAAGGTTCAGGCACCATTCGCCTGAGGTGGATGGATGTTTGGATGGCCTTGTAGAGATCCAGGGAAAGAAATTTTATAGAGCAACCATTGGTCCAACTGTCGGTCCAAAACCGGATACAAGTCCTGCTGCTGATCTCGACCTTGGATTCATTTCTGTTTGGATGTGTCTTTGCTGAATAAAAGAATGTGTTGCTCGACCACTCAATGATTCACAGTCTAACCTTACAATACTAACCTTTTATTTCAGAGCCATTCATTATCATGCTTTATTTTTTTATGCATAAATCATTTCTTATTTCAGATTGGCTTTGTTACCTTCTTTATGAGTTCTGTACTCGACAACTTGACTTCAACTATTGTCATGGTGTCACTGCTCCGGAAATTAGTACCTCCATCAGAGTATAGAAAGTATGATCTCTATTATCTCAGCTATTACCTTTGTACATAATTTGGTAATTCTCGTGCTCCTAAGTCAACATATTTACTGTCAATGATCCAATCCACGTGTTCTCCTTAGTTTCATACTTCCATTACTTCCAGTTTTTGCTTACTCTGTACAACGCAGTAGCAAAAACCTGGTTTAAAATTGTCCTCTTATCCTCTTTCTACCATTCTTTTCATTAAGGCACATATGGTTCAATGCCATAATTTGGCACACTCAAGTTAGGCACGTTTAAGCTTTCGCTGTATGAATTTTCTTTATTTCCATAGCCCATATTTTATTTTCTTAGACCTATCACTGACATATGAAGCTGTGATGATCAAAATATTTCTGTAGAAATGCTTTCTTATACTCGAGATGATCTTAAGTTGCACATGCTCTTTTATTGTAGTTGGGAGGTTTGCCCAATGAAGTTTGAGTTACTGTGTGGGAAGCCCACAGAGTATAAGTAGGAACCTAAATTCTGCGTCGAGATCTTGAACCCAGGTGGTGGGATTGTCTACTGATAATTGTAACTTAGCAACATTTGTTCATGCGTCTCAAAATTTGTTTTACACTGATAGTTGCGCCTTACTGCACATAGCACCATGAAAGGTTAAAACAAATAGGAAAAGTATTTAGTGCCAATTCTAGCGCAAAATATGCTAGTCTTGGCATCAAATCAACATGAAAAGCTCTCACGGAATATATACAAGCTGTTCAAAGTAATGTACAACCATATTGAATTTTAAGGTTGAGCTAAAAAAAAAATTTCATTTAGGATAATTAAAAGGTAAGAGGAAAGGAAATGTGATTAGTTGTACAAATTACAATGTTCTGTTTCTCTCGACGTTGGTATGTCAGACCATTACCTTCTCAGTTCGTTTCGGGAAGGTGTTGATTGAGGCCAACATTTTTTTGAAGACTCAGTTGAGGCTACTTGGTTTAGGTTGACGCTTTCTCCAAGTTTTATGTTAGCACTTGATATTTATAAAAAATTAGGATTGAGTTAGAGATGAACGCAACATCGTAAAGACCTCGTTACATCTCAACAGGCTGGTCTATGGAACTTATTATCCTTCAAGTCATCATTAAATGGTTTGAAAGAATTGGGTATCTTTAGTAAACATTGGCTTATTGGGACAGATTGTTAGGTGCTGTTGTTGTAATAGCAGCCAATGCTGGGGGTGCATGGACACCAATTGGTGATGTGACAACCACTATGTTGTGGATCCATGGTCAGATTACGACTTTAAATACAATGCAGGTCAGATTTGCAAATTTATCCTTGTATTCTGTGTTATGCTTACGCAGACATTTCCTTCATGTTAGAGCTCTCTAAATTGTTCATTATGCTGATATTTCCTAAATGTTAGAGCTCTCTAAAATGTCGATCAAGTTTGTATTGACCTGCCATGCCATAATTTTCAATTTAATTATTACTGAACACTATTGCTCAAGACTTTAGAACATACTATGATTATTTCAGACATGCTATCATGCATGTCGTTAATCAGAACTTAAACTGCACTAAAGGAGAACATGTAAACTTGTATCTTGAAAGACATAACTAGAAGATAAGACAATTTTGTTTTAATCATATTCCTTTATGAGTGCTATTTCTTTTTACCCAACAGCATTATAAATTTTAGTCAACTGCAGATTGCTGTTAGAAATATAGTGCAAAATTGAGGTGAATTGCTTTAATCAATAAAATGTGTTGGAAGACTTGTTATGAATTTTTGCCCAAAATTGAAATATAATCCAAATCTAAATTTCTCAAGTAAGGGTATTTTCCCATCAGAAAGACGACTTGTTAAAGAATAAACCTCATGATCTTGATCGTCATCAATTAATCATTTTATGAATTTTTGTTTGTTTATTCTTTTTTCTGCATGCTGGTTCAACAAAGTGCTGAGTTTCTCGGCTTATGATCTGACAGGGCTTGTTTCTCCCCTCGGTAGTTTCATTGGTGGTTCCACTGGCCCTCATGTCCTTCACCAGGTTCTGAAAAAAATGACTACTTCTGATAATTGACATTAAACAATATTCGCGAAACCTTGTGGAATAATTTGTTATATGTTGCATGCAGTGAAGCAAATGGATCATCTCAGACATCTTCTAGTTTGCTGTCATCGGAGCAGATGGCCCCTCGAGGGCAGCTTGTATTTGCTGTTGGACTTGGAGCCCTAGTGTTTGTTCCGGTGTTTAAATCTCTCACTGGTTTGCCACCTTTCATGGGGATGCTCCTTGGTCTTGGGATTCTCTGGATTCTAACAGATGCGATACATTATGGAGAATCTGGAAGGCAGAGATTGAAAGTTCCACAGGCACTTTCACGGATTGATACTCAAGGAATTTTATTCTTCTTAGGTATTCTGTTGTCGGTTGGCAGGTACCCCCCCCCCCCCCCCCCCCCCCCTAAAGCCATGTAGTTAATATCAGGTTTTGCCACTGCTGACCTACAGCTGTTAGGAGGCATTTCAATCTAACTCCAAATACATATCCTATCTTAAGCTAAAGATTCGCTATAGCTTAAGAAGATTTGGAGGTAGTCTTTCACCAGAAGACTGAGTAGCAGAACTAGCAAAATCTTTCTGTCTTAATATGACCTAGCAGTGTGAGTCAATACTGTTATGTCCCCGTTGCCGCCGGCGATCACCGGGACGTGAGGTGGATACAAGGTGCTTGTGGTAGCACCAAACCCTAAGATGCTTGTGGTAGCAGCTACACCATGAGGAAGGAGAGGATTCAGAGAGAGAGACAGAGGTAGGAGATGGAGACCTGGTTCCGGTTCTGTTCTATTCGATGCCCATAGCTGTTGCTTGTGCTTCCCTTTGTAGACACCGGAAGAAGCCCACGACTGCTATCCAGTGGGTCCATAGCCCATGTACTCCTGGCCCACTATATGTCCAAGTACGGGTGTTACACTACCGGCTCCAGGAAACATTGCTTGTCCCCAAGCAATGGCGTGATCAGGTAGTTGCAGATGATTGCTCCAACTATTGCGCCATGATCCCTGTGTCAACCAAGTCCGTCCAGTAGCCTCCATTGATCTTGCTTTGTATAGCACGTGAAAAACGACAACAAGTTGTGCAGCCCTGCCATTGTTTGTGATCTCCATTTGTAGTCCCGATGTTAGGCAGTAATAGAGGACATGTAGGTGCCGCACTTGCAAACCATGCTGAATGAAGCGTCGTGCTGTACTCATTTGTAATGGTTTGCCTTTGATGTGAAGGTTCTGAATGGTGTAGACAACCCAGGCTGAGAAAACCATATGGCAGAGGCTCTTGTGTATTTAAGGTTTGAAATAATTTGCTTTTCAGCCTAGCTTTGAGAAGAATAGTACTGCACAAGTTTTTGTCCAGGAACATGCTGCTGCACTTGAGAATCAACTGAATTGGAGTACTCTGATTGAAGCCATAAGATAGACTAATGGCATATGACACGCTCCAGGAAGTAACTTTCAGGATACCTGGATCCCATTGTTTTGCAAAAGAGTCTTCCAGGTTGAGCTTTTTCTTTGTCATGCCATAGAAGGTATCCGCTGAGGAATCCATGTTCATCATCCCAATATCAGTAGCACGTCCGTTTTCTGCTTCATAGAGCATCACACTCTCACTGCCATGATACAGTGTGCCACCGGCCCATGTTCCAAAACCAACAAGAGAGGAACCTTGTATTGCTGATTGTAGCATTGTGTATGCACGGCAGCGACCTGGGTGAGCATTGCATCAGATCGTTGCTCATCCTTTAGTAGCTTTGCGTCCAATACTTGATCTGCGGTATCCATGCCAAGCTCTAGGAAAAGGGATGAGCCTCCAACATGGGTGAGGACATCATCTAACTCCTCCTGGACGAGTGTAACACCCGTACTTGATCTGGCATGGACAGCGGCGTGGTCGTGGTAGCAAGTGCAGGCGAGGTGGCCACCTGCCCTTCCTGCCCCTTGACGCCCAGTCGGCGCGCGCACGAAGCCAGCAACGCACGCGATTCGTTGAGACTCGCCATGATTGCTGCTTGTCTCGCATCCATCGTCATTTCCGCCGCCCCCATCGCCTCCGCACAACCAATCGAATCAGGGGGAAATTTGAGGGATTTTTCTTTTTTTGTGGAATTTTCGGTGGAGGATTCGGTAGCTCTGATACCAGATTGTTATGTCCCCGTTGCCGCCGGCGATCACCGGGACGTGAGGTGGATACAAGGTGCTTGTGGTAGCACCAAACCCTAAGATGCTTGTGGTAGCAGCTACACCATGAGGAAGGAGAGGATTCAGAGAGAGAGAGACAGAGGTAGGACCGTAGGAGACGGAGACCTGGTTCCGGTTCTGTTCTATTCGATGCCCATAGCTGTTGCTTGTGCTTCCCTTTGTAGACATCGGAAGAAGCCCACAACTGCTATCCAGTGGGTCCATAGCCCATGTACTCCTGGCCCACTATATGTCCAAGTACGGGTGTTACAAATACTCAAAAGCACCATAGGCCGCCTGAGAGGAAGAGCCTCCGGTGTCTAAGTCCCTGTGGTAGCCAGTGAGAGGCGGCGACAGCAGGACGGCGGGAGACAATCTAGTGTTTTGGGCAAGAGCTAAGCCTTAAGCGTGCTTCAAGCCTGTCATGCAGTCTTATGGGTATTCATGATATGGCTAATCGGCCAATATGTATGTACACATAAGGATATGTCATATATGCATGAAGACAAGTCAACACGTGCACAGAGGGCAACAGCAATTTTTAGGAAAAATTGCGCAAGCCAGGACTCAAATTCGAGAGTCTGGTCTTTGATACCATGTTAAGCCTAATGCACTAGCCAACGCAACCAAAAGTCTGAAGTGATGGAAAGGGCTAGCGCACTACTTATATACTTCAAACAAGTTCAACCCGTGTAAACCGGCGATCAATCAGCTAGCTCATTTTCCTTCACAAACTGCAACTTGGCCTACTGACCTAATACAAAAAAAAAATTAACCAACTGTTTTGGCAGGTTGAGCTCAAACCGTACCTGCATTCCTCTATCTGACAGCTTTGACTCTCAATTTGTTTCTATGCATATAAACTTGGTTACCCTGTTTATTAATGGACCGTTTTCTAAGTTTTACACTCTAGTCCATTTCCAGTTAATGATCTTAATTTTCTAATTGTTGGTTTTGTTCTTTCTGTCTCCTTGCACTAGCTTGGAATCTGCAGGGATTTTGAGGCAGCTAGCCAACTATCTTGATGCCAATATCCCAAATGCTGACCTTATTGCAAGTATCATTGGTGTTGCATCAGCAATTATAGACAATGTCCCACTTGTTGCTGCAACCATGGGGATGTATGACCTGACTTCATTTCCTCAAGATTCAGACTTCTGGCAGCTTGTTGCATTCTGTGCTGGTACGGGTGGTTCAATGCTTATCATTGGCTCAGCAGCAGGAGTGGCTTTTATGGGAATGGAAAAGGTGGATTTCTTTTGGTACTTTCGCAAGGTAAACTTCTTTCTCATGCAATTCTTAAAAGGAGATGTGAAAGAGCATAATAACAATCGACAGTATGATCTATTACATGAAAAAAAAACTCATTATATGACGTTAGCTAGCAAGGTGTATTGAGTGCATTTTCTTATATTTCGCTCTAACCTTTTTGAGTACAACCCATATTTACTGATATTGTTTCTTTGAGTAGTTTTCAGTAGAGCTCAGAGCAGAACTTTTATTTCAGACTGCCGCTTAGCTTAGAATTTCTCTTCGGCACTGCATTTCAAGAAAAAAATGTTTCTGGCTATTCTAATGTATTATTGCTCGTAAATAGTGGCAAAACTTCTGCGAACAAAGCGTGCCCTTTTCATTGTCCTGGGTTTAGAAGTATAGATGCCAATTAATGCCACAAGACTCACAACGCTTCCTTGATGACTTGGACTTTTGTTTACTTTGATAACTTGGACTTGCACATGAAAGCATAGTGATGAGAGAAAGATCATGGCTGAACGCAGGATATTCAGACGCTCAACTAGGGAGCTTGCAATCCATGTCCATATCTAGCAAAGAAAGGTGGAAAGCAAGGAATTCATGCTTTGTGTCCTACTGTTGAAGACCGCTTGAGAGCCCGCGCGCTCCCGCGACCTAAACCTAGACCTAGCCGCCGCGCACTCCCCCGCCTCCGCCTCCCCCGTACCTTCCTCGACCGCATCTTCCTCTCATCTTCCCCGCTGCCGTCGGGTCGGGCCGTCGGGCTCTGCCTGTGCGGTGCCGGTGCCGGCGGCCGGCTTCTACCCGCGCGGGTCGCCTGGTGGCGCGGCATGCGGTGGCTCGCGGCGGTGCGCCCTGTCCTGCTTCGATCCGGTTTTCCGGGCGGCCATGGTGGCGGTGGGGCGGCCGATTGGCGGCGGTGAGCTGCAGTAGCCTGCGTGCGGCCGGCTGGCCGCCGGTGTGCGGCCGACAGCGTCCTTCCCGGCTCAGGTCTGGGCCCAGGCGGGGCCCATCTGGGCTTGGACGGGCCGCCCAGGCGTGGTAGCGGCACTCCCGGTGGACGGAGGAGTAGGATCCTGTCCGAGTATGGCGGCGTCGCGGCACCCTTGCTGCAGTGCGGCGGCGGGGCTTTACGGGCCTTTTTGGGTCCAGGAGGGCCTGGTTTGCCCTGCTGCTGCATCCGGTCGGCTACTGCTTTCCGGCAGTGGAGGCAGTTCCCTCCCGCGTGCCAATGTGCCGCCTTGTCTCGCCAGGATCCTTCTACTCGGTTTCCGACCCCGCGACATAGTCCACGGTGAGGCGACGGTGGTGACTGCAAGGTCGTGGTGGCGTGTGCTGGTGGGCGGCAAGATTGGTGGAGCTCTACGCAACGCCTGGGATGTGGTGTTTTGGAGGTCAGGAGAAATCCTTCTCGACACTGACGCGGTGACGCCCGCGGGTGTCACCTTCCTGAAGGGCGTCAGGATACCTTTTCCCACCTCTCACCGTACCGGGGGAAACCCTAGGACACACCGGGGGAAACCTTTGAAATTGTCCGGCAGTAGCGTCGTCCTCGTCGTCGCTCCCTTCTTGGAGGTACTGCTTGGTATGAGGCGCTTCGGAAGGCTGGGAGCGTGGTGGATTCTCCGGAGGGCGCAGCGGCTGCAAGTCATCTCGTTTTTCGTCGAACCGTCGATGTCGGCTTTGTTTTCTTTCTTTGTTTCTTTTCTGTTTTCTTTTGGGCAGGAGTGTGCTGTTTGCCCCAACAGTGGTCTTGTACTTGTTTCGGTTGGTTGCTATATTAATATAGCGGGCGCAAGCCTGTTTCAGAGAGGTGTCCTACTGTTTTGGTAAAAACAAGAGTTCATGTCTACTCAGGAAAGGTGAGACGCGGATGATGATCGAATAAGAATTCTTGTCATAGACTGGAGCTAGTCTAGTTAATTTAGAGGGAGTCTTCTGTAATCGTCTTCAAGAAAACCAAGTCTTCCATTACAGTTTAAAACCTGGTTACGTTGACTGCCTGATGTAGACAATAGCTCATAGGCAACTAAATAATACAGGCATGCAGAATACACATTGCATACTGTATTCCAAGTGATGAGTGTCCATATTACAATGGTTTCATCTATGTGGTAAGATTCATTGTTGACATGATACTACTTGTGTTTGCAGGTGAGTGGCTTTGCCCTTGCAGGTTATGTAGCTGGTATCATCACTTATCTAGCTGCTCAAAACATCCCTATACCTCTTCCCACTTCACTGGCAGAGATACCATTTCTCCCAGGTCATAAAAGGTTGACCAAGATGGTCCTGTAAGAAAGAGACATTACTGTAGATGGGAGATGAACACACCCTTACTATATTGGGCCGAACCTCATGCAAGCATCGACATAACTTGTTGGCAAAGAGAGGGTGTTTACAACTTCGGCTCCTCATAAATACACGGCCTGAAAATGGTTGAGAAATAAAGCGTGCCCTAGGCTACTAGGCCTCCAGATTTTGATGTGGTAGAATTGAAAGGATCGGAATGCACGCATTGAAAAGTTTGTGGTAGGCTAGGGCAGAATGGTTATGTAAATTAAGTTGCTGATTGTCCCTATCAACTGAGGACAAAAGCATTGACTTAAGACTTCTAAGATCGGAGCTATCTACTTATTGTAACGATCAACTTTTCTGGTATGTGTTTTATAGAGATGATCTGCAGTGTGAACATACAAATGATCCGGAAACCTTATCACCTGGGGCGACTGTGGTACTGTTCTTTGCGAGCACGGACCCAGAAAAAATTCAGTGGGGGCACAATGTTTGACTGTGGGCTGTTGTACATTAAAAAAAAACAGAGTATGTTTCTTTAAAATTCAAAAGGATTGCCAAATTTTATGCTCCACTTCGCTCTCTTTGGGTCCTCTTGAAATTCTGGTTATGATGCATGTGTTCGCCGGTGTATTTTTCATCTCAAACGAACATCCATTTGCAATTCCCTATTCTTAATAATTGATGAAGAGGTGAGATATATGGCACCTTTGACTATTTGAGTCAAGTTAATTGTTAACAATCCTGCACGGGTTGTGTTTGAGGTGCGGGGGACAGTGTGCCACGAAGCAGAGCTAGCATTGCTGTGTGTGATCTGGCTATCAAGTGCCCAAGACCTTTGTTACTTGGGGACCGTACTACTCTTGTTGCCCTGTTGGTGCTGCTATCGTGGCAGAGGGCAAATCCAAGTACCTGGCAACATAGGCAGCAGTGTCAACTCACATGAGAAACAGAGAGGCAAGGTAGGTAAATAGTAACAGGATGAAGACGACACCGCTAGATTTCGCTCACATGTGATGCTGCTGCAGCTTTACGCTGCTAGGCAGGTAGCCCTTATGAAATGTTACCTCTACGGCTCTACATATATGTGTATATCTTAATTTGTCAGGAAACGAAGGCGTGGAGAGATCTGATTAGCAATTGGAACCAAACGGCAACAACCGCGTTGGTTTAGCTCGATCTTGTGAATTAAGAAGGGCATATGCATGTGCGATGTGCTTCGGGTAGAGCCAAAGAAAGAAAGATTCTTGTGGCCCTATGCTATGCGGGATGTTTACGTACGTGTGTCTTTTTTTGTCAGTAAAACTCGTGACTCACTTGTCTCTCTCGCTGCCTGCACACATTTGACAAGGGCAGAAGTTGGCATGCTACAGCCGATTCTAGTGCCCCAGCTGGAATGCTACACTCTCGGTCGGTTGCATTTTCGAACGACTGAGAACCGACTGGGGGTGCTCTTTACTCATCTCGTATCATAGTACACACTGAAATTACATCTCATTACTCATCTCGTATCAAAATACCCACCATAGCATAATAGGAACATGATCGTAGTCCTAAATATGATATCACATGGAGATAGATAGATCAAGCTACTGTCACAAACCCGTAGTTCATAGGTGGACTCCTCATCATGGAGGCGATGGCGACGATGTTGGAGAGGATGGAGGGGCAGCCAGAGGCTATTACGGCAGCCTATACCTCTCAAATCTTTGTCGACGGCGTAGATTATGTTTGATATTGCTTTGTTTTGGTGGTGGCACCGCGTGCTCCTGGAAACCGCGGAGGGCAGATATATAGTTAGTTGTAGATAAAAACCGAGACACACAAAGGAAGATAGGAACCAGACGGTCGAGGGGGCAGGGGGACAGGATCACCCCCTCGGCGCGGGTGGCCCGAATTGCCTTCTGGGTGCCTCGGGCGTCGTGTCGTGATCTTCTGATCTCTTAATCGTTGTTCTTCCAGAATATTAATGTGGCCGAAATCCTATGTCCGTTTGAGATCCAAATGGTTCCCGAAAAAAAAACACGTAAAACAAAGATTTCAACTTTCTAGAATTACCGAAATAAAGGGATTTCGCCGGAACTCCATAAAAACATTAAAGTGTGGTGTAAACTCGTGATGTGATGTAAATATATGAGATATAAACATAATAAAGTTTAATGTTCACATATATCACCACTACAGTTTCAAAACAAAAAAATCTCACATTTGTTTGCCCCCAATAACACAATAAAATTTCATATTTTGATTTCAAACTCACTAGTACGTAGCTTACACAGGTCTTTAAATTGGACACTTGGTATCATCGCTGACGAGGGATGAACTCGGCAAATCCAGGGTCGAGTACCCCAGGTTGATTGAGAGGAAGAAAGAGGGAGAGCTGGTAGTCACCACGGCTGACAAGCAAGCAATTTACCCAGGTTCAGGCTCCCGGAGGATAACACCCTACTTCCTGTTTGTCTGAGATTGATATTATCGAAGGTTACAATGGCAATCCCGGCGAGATGATGATCTCGCTAGGGTTCTGGTGGCTAGTATGAACGTACCCTCGATAGAGGACCCTCCTAGCCTTTATATGGGAGGCTAGGTCTCGGGAGATTGATACCGATTAGGTTTACAAGTTAGGTAAGTTCTACCGACCTAATCTTCGACTGTCTTGGGATGTACGTTGTCCTTCTTGGGCCCTTCTTGGGACTTCAATCGCTAATCCTTGGCCTTGGCGCGCACCAGGTATCTTCACCGTGGGGCACCCGAAAGGTAGGCCCACGTCAGAGCCCCCGAGTACTTGGTCGATTCAAAGAATCGGGTAAGGACTCCCTTCCATGTGCACGCCCTTCTTCGCCTGCTCGGAGGGTCTCTCTGGCCGGAGTCGAATACATGTCGACGGCCACAGATGTGTTGCTTTGTCAATGCTGATAGTTGCAAGGGATGGTGACGTAGCTAGCCTGATGCACTCGAATGATCGAGATCGTTAAATGCACTTGGGCGAAAACCTAGCCAATCTACTTCAAATTCGAGTCCCTGGGCTCGAACTTGGAAAGGTAGCTGACAAGCTTTGACTCATGCCATTGAGGGCTTACAGAGCTTTCAAGAGTGTATTGTATATGGCTGCACAACCTCGGTCGATAAAATTTTGACTGCATTTGGACTTTGTGCTGTCGGGAGCGTGAACAGCGCTCCCGATGGGAGTAGCCCTCGAGATTAAGCTGAATTGCTTTAATTGAGGTTAATCTCGAAAACCCTCACAGTCGAAAGAAATTTTCAATGCCCTCCCGATGGGAGTGACTCAGGGACTCGACGATGTACGGAGTCCCATTCAGCCTAAGTGGCCTACTTGTTGTTGAAGTGTTCAGCTTGGAAGCCTACTTTGAAGACTCGACATATGTTCGAGTGTGCTCTTAGCCTGGAGGCCTACTGTAAGGACTCGTCAGTATATTCGAGTGATTGCTCGGCCTGAAGTTGGCTTACTTTGCCGCTGCTCTTGAAGCTGACGTCATGCCTGATTTTTTTCTCGCGCTGCCAACGATGGGACGTCACACTGTGGTCCCGATGTCAGTGTTGACCAGAGGCGACGATTGCAGTTCTTCATTTGACCACTCGGCCCGAATTTTCGCGGCGTGATGATGGTTTCCTCTTTTCCCGTGCGTAGTGTGCGGCGTGGCTCGCGACGGTTGCGTTCTCCGCTTGCCACGTGTAGGGCTGGATGGAGGTTGATGCTTGCAGATGCTTCTTGGACGGTTGGGATTGATCAGCACCGCGGTATATTAAATTACCACGGCGAAAGAAATTTATCCCTTCGTCATTCTCGCCGCTTCCGTTCCAGTGCTTCTTCTTCTTCCTCGCGCTACCGCTCCATTGCTCCTGCGTGCCAAGCTCTGCTCCTGCCGCCGATGATGAAGAAGGCCGGCAAGCAGAAGAGGGGAGGCAAGATGCCAAGCACCTCCACCGCCGCTGACTTGGGCAGCCTGAAGAAGATCGACGGCGACTGGGCCAGGTCCACCGTGAAGGCCCAGATCTTGAAGATCTCCAGGAAGAAGGATACCTTCCTCTGGTGGATCAACTGAAGACACGCCCCGGGAAAGAGGTATGCCCCACACCTCGCACTAGGGAGCGTGTTTGCTTTGTGGAGTTCCTGCATCGGGGTTTTGCCTTCCCCATCCACGATTTTGTGCGCGGGCTTTTGCATGCGTACGGGATTCAGATGCACGATCTGACTCCAAATGGCGTGCTGAGAATCGCGAGCTTCATCGTGCTCTGCGAATGCTTCCTGGGGGTGCACCCGCATTGGGGCCTCTGGAAGACCAACTTCAACGTCAAGCGCAACATTGGAAAGAATGGTGTTTACCCACTGGGTGACTTCGACATCCAGGTGCGTGGCGACATCACCTATTTTGCCATGAAGAAATCGACTCCGTCCAAGGCTGCGGAACAAGTGGTTCTACGTGAGCTGCGAACAGCCCGGGCTTCCCGACTTCGTGGCTGACAAAGCCCGAGGAAGTCGAACGCCTGGGCGCACCCTCTGTCCAGCGAGGACAAGGAAACTGTGAAGCCATTGCTGAAGACGGTCGCCAACCTGCTGAAGTCGCTCGGCAAAGAGGCGGGTGGCGTTCACCTCATCTCCACCTTCATCAAGCTGCGAATGCAGCCACTGCGTGCGCGCGTCCACACAATGTGAGATTACCAGGGTGTGAACGACCCTACGCGCATGTCCGAGGTCGAGCTGAGTGACAAGGAGATTGTCCACAAGGTGAAGTCAATCACCAGCCTTCGAGCCTCGGACCCTTGCGACATCAAGTGCCCCGTTACTCCATACGGGGTGGACAAGCGACTGCCCGAAGTAAGTCTCGCTTCCTTTTCTTTATCGGAATTGCTTCTTTTGATTTTCTTTCTTTCTTAATCAAGATGTACTTTGGATGACAGGCCACCCGAGTCTCGAGTTTCTTCCTCCTATTCTGGAGAACGGGCCAAGCGATGAAGGCCGAATTTCCTGCGGAGGAAATGGTCGATGAAGAAGAATCGATTCCCTCTGCCCACACTCCCGATGAAGAGGTGGAGGAAATTGAGGGTGGCGATGAAGATGAGGCGCAGCCGCGCAAGCGCCCTCGACATGAGAAGGGTGATTCCGCTTCGAGGAACTCACCCTCCAGGCTTGCGGCTGCCGGAGAGGACGATGATGACGCGGGGTCTTCTTCCCCAAGTGCTAAGGATCCCCAAGATCCACAGGAGCCGATCAGTACGATCCCTCTCGACTCCGCGCCGCCCCAGGAGTTTGGCAGAATGCCTTCTGTCTCCCTTAGGAGTGATGAAGACGAGGAAACAAGGTAAGGTACCTCTGCTGTGTCGATTGCTCACAAATTTTCTGTATCTTGACTGATTTTGTTTTCTTCTCAGCGATCGCACTAGCGCCGTTGTGTCTCCTTCACACATCATGGAGCAGACCTCTGCTCCAACTGTCGAAGAGTCAGAGCCGAAGGCTCCCGACGCGACTACCGCAGCCACGACTAAAGTGGTCAGGGCTTCAACTTCTTCCATCCCGGAGGAACTTGTCGCTACTACTCCGAGTGCGGTTTCGCTGCTTGAGCACTTAAGTATCTTCGATTGCCAAATATTTAGGGGGTGCGTGAACAACGCTCCCGATGGGAGTAGCCCCCGAGGCTGTGTGCAACTAGTATAGTTGGGCACATGCTCAGATTTACTTTTATGCCTTGCAGCCCTTCTATCGTCAGCAGGTAGAGTCGGGTGCAGCGTATGTCCGCTTGGAGCAGGAGAGGGATCAACTCCGAGCTGCTCTGGAGCAGGCGAAGCGTAAGTCTGTCCTCCTGCCTCAGTCGAATTGCGATTTCTTGGATTTGTGCCTTAATGTTGTGTTGTTCGCCAGGTGACCAGCAAGTTGCGGCCACTCAAGTGACAGAGCTAGAGGGAAAACTCAAGGCTCAAAGTGCTGATGCCAAGAAAGCACTCGAGGAAGCCAATCAGCATGAAGACGCCAACCTCCAGCTCGAGAAGACGCAAATTGATCGTCTGCCTGCCTTTGCGGACGTCTTGGCAGTAAGTATACCTTTGTCTATCAGTTTCTGCATATTTCGACAGGTAATTTATGCGAGTCAAAAACCTAAACACTTGTCTTGTCGCAGAGACATGCGGCGGCGCTCCTCCTTCTGAAGCCTCCTGCGACAACGTCAATCTGGAGCAGACTGTGAGCTTCTTTGACAGGGTTTGCGCCTACGCGTCAGCCGCGATGTCGAAGTCGACTGGGGCTCTGGCGACTATCCACCACGACATCTTCCCCAGCAAACCAACACCCATCAGCATCGACGTCTTGGCCGCGCCTTTTAGCCCAGGATCTACCATCATGGCGGACTACTCTCGCACCCAGACGGTACGCGGCTTCGAGCTCACCTTCCAGCTGTTGCTTGGCATCAGATTGCAGGTGACTTTGAGAAGGCCGTCAGCGAATTTCCCAGGAAACCTGATGGCAAGACTGCATCCCTTAGTGGGGTGAAGATGGAGGCGGGTCGCCTGGCAGAGAAGCTGGTGTCCACCTTTGAGAAGCGAGTTGACAAAGCTGTTGAAGTGGCAACTCGCAAGAGTATGTCAAAGTCAGAGTCGGTGTCGTAGGCTCGTCAGATAGGAGTGTCCCTTTTGCCTCTTGCGTTGTAATGAACCTTAAAGGATGCAGCTTGTGTTAAGATACTGCTTTTGCAATGAAGTGTTGGGTTACTGAAGATGTCGAAGTCCATCCCATTGAATATGTTTCTTTTATTGGCTTGTGTATGACTGGATCTTTTATTCTTTACTCTTCTCGATGTTGAACAACCGAAGATGAACGTTGATCCAGAGGGAGTCGAATTGCGGGAGACAGTCGTAGTGCCAGCAGCATCTTCTGCAGTAGTCGCGCGTCGTCCACGCCTCACCCGTAGCCGGAATGACCAAAGGATTATATCATGGATGAGGAAACGGATCGTCGAACTGGAGAAGAAGCTGAATGATAGTCAAAAGGAACTTAACCAGTTGAAGGCAGCCTGCTCCTTCAACTAAGTGCGAACAATACTTGCTTGGTGAGATGGATTTGATCTGTCGACAGTTGGAGTGTGAGTACTCTGAACTTTGGGTTTCGACTTGTGTAGCTCTTTCTGCTGCTGACTCGAACATTGGTGTCTTTCCTTTCTTGTTGTGCAGGTGTAAACCCAGACTGAAGGGCTGAACAGGTTCGCGTAGAGCAACGTCTGGAACAAGAGGCGAAGGGCACTGCCTCTGGTTCACAATAGTTCTGGTCTGGTAATCCCAAGGGCAGATATTGGATCGGATGCTAGATCGCACCTGGCGCGCTGGGATCTTGTTGGAAGGATGCGTGAAGACTCTGTCGAAGGTGCATCGGGTGATGTTTCCACACAATGAGCAACCTCAAGGCATACCTGCACTGTTGGACAGGTTTTGTGATGGTAGCGCCATCAAGGAGATGATACATGGTCAGCTCGTCGGCGGAGGTAATGTCGCGTTGGCGTGTCTTCGAAAGCATCGTCCGAACCTTCCACTCGAGATTCTCTCTGGCATGCTTGATGATGAACACTATGCCGAGACTCTTGCGCATGCGAGGCAACTGATTCAGCAAGTTCATAACAGGACGGAGCAGCTTGTGGGTCCTCTGGATGCGCCGAAAGGCGAGCCTTTGGAGTAGGATCAAATGAACTTGCTGTGTATGAGTTGTTTGTAAATGTGAGGGCAACCTCCAAGTATATATATATGTGTATGTTTTGTTCAGCTGTTGGTTTAAGCTTTTTTGACCAAGGACCTGGATGGTGCAGCCCCCGAGTGTTCGGGTGCGGCTCAGGATTTCGCTTGTGAGCCGTGTGGCGCAGCCCCCGAGTGTTCGAGTGCGGCCGAGATTTTTTGCTAAGGACCTGTATTGGCGCAACCCCCGAGTGTTTGAGTGCGGCCTATGCTTTTGCTAAGGACCTGTATTGGCGCAGCCCCCGAGTGTTCGAATGCGGCCTAGGTTTTTTCCAAGGACCTGTAGTGGCGCAACCCCCGAGTGTTCGAGTGCGGCATAGGTTTTTTGTTAAGGACCTGTATTGGCGCAGCCCCCGAGTGTCCTTTCGAGCGGCCTATTTCTAAATTTGTAAACATGATTACCATTTTGATTGCCATAAGATGTTCAAATCGTCGATAGCATTTTGCTCCAAGCTGCGGAGATCTATTTTACTTCTGGAGGTTAATGCTGAGGAAACACAACAATCGTCGACTTGGTCTTCATTCCAAATTATAGAACATAAGGATTCTAGTCCTTTTGGTCGGACCCTTATCTAATATTCGGCCACCCAAGGGTACCTACAATTACTTGTTGTACACCATTGTGTCCCAATAGTGGGCAGGTTGAGATCCCACTACTTGATCACTACAAGTTTGGAATCTCCTGAATAAATATTTTTATACTAAACTGTTATACTTCTTTCAAATTGTTTTACTAAATTTTGGTCTTAATGAGTATAATTTATATTAATCACATGACATGTTCAACCACATAGGATGTTTCTTAAATTTAGTTTAGTGTTTTTGTTATCAAGTTGTAATGTATATCACACAACATTTTGCTTGTGTTGCGTTTAAATTGCATATTGTAATAAAAGTTCAACTTGATTTGATTTTCCACGTACGGTTGTATAATTATCTAATGCATACATATGTATTTGTTTATGTGTATTTGTGCTTTATATTTAATATCCTTAAATATTATCATAGAGATTTGTAAAACATATGGTCAAATAAATATCTGATTAGTGATTTTAGAGTATTATTAGGTATTGTGGAAGCTTATGTTGACAAATTTGTCTGGCAAGTTAATAAGTTAAAAACATGTACATGTTTCATGCTTGGTGTTGGAATGGAATCGTTTATAAAAGTATCCACCAACATAAAATTGCTCATGATATAATTATACATACATAAGATTTAACTATTCTATATGCCTATATTGACACTTAGTTTCATTTTGTGTATACAATTCTTTTTTTGCAGATCTCTAAATAAAATTTCTGACCATAATCAAACATGGAAATCTGGTTAAATCTTCGCGGCAAATAAAAGTCATCTAATTTGGAACATAATGAGTAATATATAGCACAATATGTTACATTTTGTAGATTAACTATATTAAATCACTAGCCTCCTCTGCTCGTTTTGCACATGTTAGATACATTTATTTATGCAAATTTGTGTTTGAACCGACCATTCTACATGCTTGGTGGTTGCTGCTGATCCAAGTGCGTCTTGAATTGACTTGGCGAAGTTTTCCGATGTCTCCTGATTATTAAATTTGAAGGTGTATGGTTGACATTCTTTAGCAATTGCATCCCCTGATTACAAAGGAAAAAAATATAATTTCTACCCCTCGGAAATTTTAAAACTAGGAGTCCTTAGAGCATCTCTAGTCGGAGCCCCAAAATTGCCCCCCATCGTCCGACGCGTCCACGGACAGTGACCGGACAACCCCCCATAGGGCTCCTACAACCACATCCTCCAAAGTATTGTCCGCAGACACATGCAAGCCATGCAACGTCGATCTGATACATACCGGATCCAAATTACAAAACATAGAGGTCCAAATTGAAATGAAATTAACAAAGTTTAACAAGTTGTCCGATAGAAGAATGAGAAGATCTCTTCTTCTTCAAGGGGAGGTTCACCGAACCCATCAAGGCCGAGGTCACGGTCAGAGATCCTCTTCTTCATCACGAGGATCCACTTTGCGCTTGGCTCATCCAAGAGGGAAGCGTCTTGAAACATGATCCTTTGTTCCTCCGTAATTCTTGCAACCATGACTTTCTCTTGCTCCATCGCATAGGCATCTGCAAACTTCTTTTTCTCCAATTGGACCTTCATCGAGGTCTCCTTCACCACTTCCAACACGATCCTTCTCCCACCTCCTCCCCATCATCTTCGTGGCGGCGCCGTCTCGAGCCACCCGATTCTTCTCCCACCTCCTCCCCATCATCATCCTCTTCCGGCCACTTTCAGCTTCGGACGGCCCATCTTCTTCATCAAGTCCAATTGGGATGGAAGAGGTTGATTTATCATTGGTCTTCCATTTTTTGGCCGGATTCTTGGGATCATCATATTTGGGAGATCCACTTGGGCTTCTCGGTCAACTCTATCCAACAATGTGCCATGGTGAAGAGTTTCTTCTCCGTTTGATGGTACAAAGTGGCGGCCAAAGTAGCCTAGCTAGCAAACAAGTAGAGCAATGACACCAATGAAATGTGATGAAAATGAAGAGATGACAACGAAACAAGTAGAAGCAATTGCTTACATGGGAATTCACGTTGACACCACTTTGATTCCTATTCACCACTTGTGCATGGAAACTAAAATTATTTGTTCACGCTTTCTTGGATCGAAGCCCACCTATGTTGGAGAGAGCCGTCATTGCGATCAGACACAATTTGGGTGGGGTTGCACATATTCCTTTTGATGATGGAAGTGTGCATGTATCTTCTCTCAAAACCTTGTGCCCTTTTGCTCGGTTCCACATATAGCATCCATGCATGTGGCTAACCAAGCTCGACAAAACAAAACATTTTCGACAGAAGTGTACGAAGTGACTCTTGGCGTGTACACCTTCTTGGCCTTCGCCTTGTTCGTTGTCGCAACCTCCGCCGGCTCGTCCTAACCCAAAGTGTAAAAGGGAGGAAGTGTGGACGCCGACGGATACTGTGATGGCGGATCGACCCTATTTCGGATCAATTCCATCATATATTCATCCTAAGCATGGTAACAATTACACTACGGACCTAAAATTGACTCGGAACTATGTAATTCAGATAGAAATTCATACCCTAAAGTCTATTTGACTTCCGTCGGAACAGGTTGTGGACGAGGTCGAGGATGTCGACCTTCTTGCCGCCATGCCGAGAGGCGAAGCTGGCACCTGCGTAGGGCGTCGGACCACGGGCAGGGGCGTGGTCAACACCGGCTCCTCCTTTTGTGTCTCCGCGTTGGCAATCCTCATCGCATCCGCCTCCGCCATCAGCGCCGCTTTCTCCTTCTTCTCCTTGCTCGCGAGCTCGCGTTGGCGCTGCTTGCGGCGCCGCGTCCGCCGCGCAACGGTCTCCGGCTATAGCGTCGAGTCCCCCGCCTGCTCAACGGACTAGGAGGATGCGCCATTCTCAACCGAATTGATGGCTCCTTCCGCCTTCATCCGGATTTGCAGTGGACGCAGTGGGAGGAATGAAAATTATCGACGGGAATTGGAGGCGGGGAAGGAAATACATGAAAGTGGCCGGCGCCGAAATTTGGGTTCAAATTTGGTGGAGTCTCCTTGCCAAATCCGACGTGGCGGACGCGTCCGAGAATCCAAAACCCGCCTTACATATGGGGGTTGGCTTTGGGAGAGCCGGACCGCCCGGATGTTTGTGGAGTATTCGTGGGCCGCTGTTGGGTGGCCGATTTTAGCCCAAACCGCGTTCGGGCTGTCCGCCCGGATATTTAGGGAGGGTTTGCCAATTGTGGTCGGAGATGCTCTTACATTAATTCACGATGCAAGATGTATGTGAGTAACCTGGCATAGAAAGATGTATATGTGCAATCACAGCTCCATTATCCAAAAAATCATCACAGCTCAACCCTGCCTTTCCATGGAGAAATTAATCACTTTTGTGCACTACCATCCGTTTGCATGATTCGCAATCCTATTTTATCTTCGTGAAAAGGGCCCCTTTGCCCCTGGACCAAAGCAGCCCGCAGCCGCCTTTTCACCAATTCCTCCATGTCTACCACTTCCATGCATGAGCTGAGAATTTGGACGAGGGGTCCAAAGGTTTGCACGCAAGAACACAGAGCATGCATCAACAGAACCCCACACTGAAACTCGTTGATACCAGCATTCCTTTCAACAATCAACCCTCTCCCTTTGGCTCCTTTTGGTACTTTAGGATACGGGAGATTAGCATCTTCAGATAGAGAAATGGAGAGGGTGGAGAGCGGGAGAGAGGTCAGGGGAGCTATTTCACTCTTTGACTCTGCTCTGACTCCACTCACTCCCGCATCTTCTCCCTCCAAGATTGAAGCTTTAGCATCGATTTGGTGAACCACCGCCTCAACCAATCCAAGGAAACAGAACCACCGCCGTCGCCAAAACCCTGCTTCTTATGCCCTCCAATCCCCATGCTACTACGACATGCCATTGCAGCACCGCCACCACCTTAGTGCATCCATGGCGGCCGCAGCTCGCCGGCCTCTGCTTCTCCGCATCCCATTGCTGCTGCTAGCGCTGATGCTATGCATCCAGCTCGCCGCGGCGCTTAACCAGGATGGCGTGCAGCTCCTCGCCTTCAAGTCCTCCCTCCTCGCCGACCCTCTCGGCTCCCTCGCCGGCTGGGGCTACGCCGACGCCACGCCCTGCGCGTGGAACGGCGTCGTATGCCTAGCCTTCCCCGCCGCCGCCGTGGCCGCGGATCAGGGTATGAGAGTGGTCAGCATTATCCTCCCCAACGCGCAGCTCGTCGGCCCCATCTCGCCAGAGCTGGGCCGGCTCGAGCACCTCCGGCACCTCGACCTCTCCGGCAACGCGCTCAACGGCACCCTCCCGGTGGACCTGTTCCGCGCCCCGGAGCTCCGCATACTCTCGCTCGCCAGCAACGGCATCACAGGGGGTTTGCCGGAGGAGGTCGGCCAGCTGCGCAGCCTCCGCGCCCTCAACCTCGCCGGTAACGCGCTCTCCGGCGCCATACCGGCCAACCTCACCCTGCTCCAGAACCTCACCGCCGTCTCCCTCGCCAGCAACTACTTCTCCGGCGCGCTCCCCACCGGCGGCTTCCCGGCGCTGCAGGTGCTCGACGCCAGCGACAACCTGCTCAACGGCACGCTGCCGGCTGGCTTCGGCGGGGTCGCACTGAGGTTCATCAACCTCTCCTCCAACCGGATCGCCGGCGCCATACCGCTCGAGATGGCGTCCCGCCTGCCGGCCAACGTCACCATCGACCTGTCCAACAACAACCTCACCGGCGCGATCCCGTCGGTGGCGCCCTTCGTGGCGCAGAGGGCCACGGCCTTCGCGGGCAACGATAAGCTGTGCGGGAGACCGCTCGACAGACTCTGCGCCGATGCTTCCACCTCCGCCGTCGATCCCCCGAGTGTGACGACGGCAAAGTCACCCCCAGCCCTTGCGGCGATACCCAATGATCCGAACGAGGCGATGCCTGGCGCTGGCGGTGATGGTTCTGGAGCGCCGGCATCAGGAGGAAGACAAGGCAGGATGAGGCTGGCCACCATCCTTGCCATTGCCGCGGGCGACGTGGCTGGCATCGCCATCCTGTTCGTGGTGTTCTTCTACGTGTACCAGGTGAGGAAGAAAAGACAGCGGCAGGAGGTGGCGAAGCAGAGGATGGGCGCAGCGGTGTTCAAAAAGCCGGAGCCGGCATCGGACGAGTCGCCGGACGGCGTCGGCCGGAGCCTCTCGTGCTGCCTGCGGAAGAAGAAGGCCGGCGACGACAGTGACGAGTACACGGAGGAGGAGGTCACGGACACGTCGGCCACCTTCGCGGCCAAGGAGGCGAACCACAACGCAGATAAGGAAGCGGTGGCGGCCAAGAGGAAGGCGAAAGAGGGGTCGTCGGTGCTGGTGACGGTGGACGGCGATGCGGAGCTGGAGCTGGAGACGCTGCTCAAGGCATCGGCCTACATCCTCGGCGCGGCGGGCGACAGCATTGTGTACAAGGCTGTGCTGGCCGACGGCGCCACGCTGGCGGTGCGCAGGATCGGCAGCGATGACGCTGGCGTAAGGCGGTTCAGCGACTTCGACGCCCAGATGCGCGCCATCGCCAAGCTACGGCACGGCAACATCCTCCGCCTCCGCGGCTTCTACTGGGGCCCCGACGAGATGCTCCTCATCCACGACCTGGCCGCCAATGGCAGCCTCGCCAACGTCTCCATCAAGAGTAAGCACACTAATCACCATCTCCACAAGAAGTTTGCCGTAACCGATACATATATACATAGGCGGCAATGCTGACGCGATCGATCGCTGCGCAGGAAAAGCGGGGTCGTCGCCGATTAACCTCGGATGGAGCGCGCGGCTGCGGATCGCGCGCGGCGTGGCCAGAGGCCTCGCGTACCTCCACGACAAGAAGTGCGTGCACGGCAACGTGAGGCCCAGCAACATACTCCTCGACGCAGACATGGAGCCGTTGCTCGCCGACCTGGGCATCCACCGGCTGGTCCGTGGTGCCGGGGACAGTAGGCTCAAGCCGGCGGGGCGCTTCGGGAGCAAGCGATCCGCCAAGAGCCTACCGGACCTGTCGCCGCTTCCAATAACCGGAACAGCAGGGACGAGCCCGTTGGCTGGGCCCTCCTCCACCGCCGCCGACGCGGCGGCTCACTACCAGGCGCCGGAGGCCGCCAAGAACCCGGCCAAGCCGAGCGCCAAGTGGGACGTGTACTCCTTCGGCATGGTGCTGCTGGAGCTGGTGGCCGGGCGCGCGCTGACGAGCGTGGAACTCTGCCAGTGGTCGGCGGGAGAGGAGAAAGATCAGCAGGTGTTTCAGCTGGCCGACGCGGCGCTGCGACGGGAGATGGAAGGGAGGGAGGAGACGCTGGCGAGCTGCCTGAGGCTGGGGTTCGCGTGCTGCGCCATGGCGCCCAACAAGAGGCCCGCCATGAAGGACGTGCTCCAGGCGATCGACAGGATACCGTCTCCTTCTTCCTCCTCCTCTGCGCAGTGACAACCTCCATTGTTTTGATCATTCCCTCCTCTCTTCTTGCTGCTTGTGCATTTCTCTGTTCTACTTTCTTGCTCTTTTTGTACCACGATTTTTCTCCGGTCCAATTTCTGAAAGGAATTGGGTGCGTACGTGTTTGTGCATCTCAGATGTTGATGGTTTATCGTCTATACCAAAAAAAAAGACCAACTTAATATTGCCGCTGTTCTTTTTTTTTTTTTGAGGAAAGGATCAGACACTTATATTCAGTATACTCAGTACAAATTACATACAAGTCCAACAAAGAAACAAAATTATAGAAGGACACTGAAACTTGCACAAAGCACCCTGAGCACCCTGGAAGAACTACAATCGGATCCAACGCCGGCTCCCAAGAACCTAGGCGTCGGCGTCGTCGCCGTACCTCTTGCCACCGAGAGAGAGCACCGCCACACGTTGTAGATGACCGCAAGAGTCGTCCGCCGCCGCAGCTGCTCGACGGAACCTTGACGCGATGAACGCGCACGGCCACAGCGCCGTCTCCCCAGCACCTCTCAACTTCCAGCCGACACGGCTTCGCCTAGGCCAGCCACCAACAGCACCCACCCGCCTCCAAACGCCGCTCCCCACGCCACCAAGGCCGGCCGGAGCAAGAACGTCGAAGTTTAACACACCTCCATGTGGGGACCCCAGACTAACTGTCCGAAATACCCTTGTGCCTACATATCAGCGATCCCATGATCAGTGCGTCGCTGAAGCACAATTAAACTTGGTAACCAAGAACATCCATACATACCGAATTTATTTACTTACTTGATGGAAGTGATCAACTTCATCAGGTGCTTGCAGCGGAAATCACCAAACAACGTGGAGCCCAAGTCATTTGCCAGAACCCTACAGGCAGCAACTGACTGGGAAGCGCCCTAGTTCGCACTGACGTCATCGAAACCGTCTTCCTTAATCTGCTCTTCTCTAGAATCTGGCTAAGACAATAGCCAGGGACGAAACCAATATGAGTACATTTGATTGTACTCGCAAACTACCCCAACTTGAGTATGCACTATTTTAGTTTTATTTTTATTTCAAAGACTTTTATTATTGAAAAACATCTTTATATCTTTATTGAAAAACATCTCTATATATTTATTTAAAAAGGTAAGAAGAAGTTTATAACTATCCTTTAAGAAATCATCGTTTTAGTTACCACACCAAACTCCACCTTCTTCCACCATAACTCAATCATGGTCCTTTTTACCCTACAACCTTGTGCCAACTCATTGGTACAGGTATGCAACCTTTTTCCACTTCAATTTCCTTTCAAAACTCAGAATTTTATAAAAACTTGCACATGGTCTTAAGACAGCCTCCCAACTGTCCATATCCGAGGACTCGGCTATTCGAATAGTTTTACCCTCTGCAGAGGTAGCACGCTTTTCCCACACCCATCCGGTCACTCATCGTGTCAGCCACGTCCCGCCATACCAGAGGTATGCGAAGTTGAGTTCCCGGCCATAGCCTGTCCTTTGCTCATGCTAGTATAGGACCCTGCCTCTACGACACTTTCCATCGACACTTAAATCCTCAGAAACTAAGTGTGAGGACTCGTAGTTCTGCCCGGCGGACCCAAGGGAGCCCTTCAATCCTCTTTCTTCTTTACGCTCATACCGGCTTCCGGTAGACTTCTTTTAAGAGGACCCAGGTCAGGGGGTAGGTCCTCAGACCATCCCCTCATGGAACGAGGTTATCCTCGTTATTGAGGCATCCAGTACTAACACGAGCAAATTATATGACTACGCCCGTGCCCATATGGGGGTAAATGTGGTCGCACCGGTTATTGGTTGGTCGCCATAGTATTAGGACACAATGTGCACTTTTCCAAAACAACACCACCATTCTCCAACTTAATACCGACCTTTCGGCATTTCACCTTCATCCAAGTACCTTCAAAGGAGTTTTGAAAAACATTGTTTTTCCCATCCTATAGTTTTAAATAACTACCTTATACTTCTAAGTAGGGTGGCAAAATAGTTTTCATGTTTTTGAAAAAGGGTTTTTCCAAAATCATTGATACTTTTGAACAACTCCTGAGATTAAAATAGATGTATATAAATGCAAGCTCAGTGAAGTAGCTTGCCTGATTCCAGCATGATGTCCCTGGACTTCTCCTTACTGATCAAAGAAATAAACTTCGATTCTTCTCTCATAAAACCTTTCCAACGATTACTCCGGTAGCGTTTAAATCTAGCGTCGCAAAGAGGAAAGAACAATCAACATACAGTAGAACACTCCAACAACAACATCAAGCAATACTAACAAGCAACAATCATGAGGGAAGATTATTATCTAACAAACAAGTTGACAATCGCCACACTACTCAATCAAGCATCACAACAACTCTCAAGCATCAAACATAGCTACTGCACACACAAAGCAACACAATTTGATTTCAATTTAATTGAATTGACCATTATTTAATTAGGTTTTAAATATGGCAGAATCTAGTGGTGCATGTTTAATTGCGTAACCTGGGTTCTGTTGGTCACAAAAATACAAACTAAACTTCTACAGAAAGCTACTGAAGTGTAGGAGACAACACACTTGGATTTGATTCATTTGGAGTTATAAAACTCCCTACACAATTGTTTTATTACAGAAACTATTTAATCAAGTTTTTGCTACAACGCGAGTTAATGTTATTCAAAAATTAAATCCTTTTAGGGGAAACTAACCTTGACTAAATGTGACCTAACAAAATTGGTCCTAACCCATTTGGATTAACCATTATTTTTCTATAATTGTTTTAGTCCAGAAAGGTTTTCTAATAACCAAACTAATGCCAATTAAATAATAATAGTCAATTAATTCTACCAAAAATAGGGGAGCTAAGTTATCACAGTATAAGCTAACAAAATTGGATTGGCATCATTTGGACTATTTGAGTATCAGAAACAAACAAGTTTAGAATCTAAACCTTCTGTGGCATTTTAAATAACACATTTTTAATATTAAACTAAATGAGATGAAACCACTTCAGTGAGTTAAATAATTTCATAAGCTTTCCAGAGCATTTGAGTTTGATTTATTTGGATTCCTAGATCTTGAGATATGGATTTATTTACTTTCTATACGATTTATTTTAGCCAACAATTTAAAAAAATGTAATCACACAAAACTAATTTAACAACAAGTTAAACAAGCATAGCACTCACTAACAGTACTAACATATGCCAACATGCTAACCATAGTAACTAGCAAGCAATAGTACCAAAACAAGTATTTGCAAGAATAAAACATATTTTTAATAACAAGACCATTTTAATTACTTTCTTTCAAATAGAGGCAGAAACATTATTTTTACTAAATATTACACCTAGGGAGTTCTGTCAATCAAACAACCATGCAAACTCGGGTTTGTGTTCTCTGTTGCTATTAGAAACTACTCCAAGTGAGTTTGATCCAAAAAGTTATTTACATAATTTATTAAAAATGCACAAAGTGCTTGCTGGCCTAAACTAGAAATGCATGCAACTTTTGTTCTAAACATCCAAAACACATGAGACCAATTTCTACTGAAAGGTAATGTGAAGAGCTTTCTAAAACAATTGGGTTCATAAATTTTTGATCATCCTAACTCAGTCTATGACTAAAAGAGTGATTTCGACCAGTGGCAAATCAGGAATTTCCAGGGTCACACAATTTGATATTTTTCAGATCTGTAAGTTAGAAATGACTCAAAACTTATCAGGCTACTTGTGTGATTTTTGGTTTGGTCAACTTTGCACTTAAACTATTTTAAAACGATTTAAACTAAAGGTACAGAAACAAATCTATAAGGAAATAAATAAACAACCTAAGAAAAAGGTTCGCGGGCTGGATCTGGCACTGGAGCTGGCTGGATCTGGGCTGAGCAACACGGGGAGAGGCCCAGCTCGCGGCCCACGCAGGCGAGCGAACGGGTACGGCCTGTCTTCGTCTTCCTCGACACGAACAGAGGGACGAAGCTCGGCAGGGGATCACGGCGGCGACGGCATCGGCGGCTCCGGCGGTCCCTAAACGAAAAGATGATGCCAGTGAGAGAGAGCGCGATGAGGGGAGCTCAATGGCACAAAAATGGTGATGAATGGAGGTTCGTGGCACTCGCGAGCTTGCTCGCATGTCCGCGGCCGGAGAGGAAGAAGGTGAAGACGGCTTGCTCGATCCAGGGCTTCCCTCTGCGATTCCTCGCGCAGAGAGGGAGAGTAGGGCACGGCGAAGCTGCTGGTGGTCTGGGATTTGGATGGGGAGCTCTCTATGGCCGGCGATGCGCGACGGCAAATCGGCCTTGGTTCGTGTCCGTGGAGAGAAAAAGAGAGAGCGAGCGAGAGGGGCAAATGGGGGAGCAGAGGAGCAAAGGAGCGGCGTGGTGCTTCTTATCGTCTCGCAGAGCGGCAGAGAGGAGCGGGGTCCAGACGGTGTCGACATTGCGCGGGAAGAGCACGGCGACGACGGTGTGAGCAACACGGCGCCCGTGCCGTGCCGCATCGCTGCAACAGGGGTGATGGGGGACAAGGGAGAGCAGAGGTGAGTGGCGTGGAGGCTTCAGCTCCTCCAGGTCGAGGCGTGAGGCAGAGGCGAGGCGAGGAGAGCACGGCGACGCAGCGAGCACGGCAGCACGGCGCAGCGTCGGGCGCCGTCAGCTACAGGAGGTCAACGAAGATTTTACAGAACGCCCCCTGAAATACTTTTTACAATCACAAACAAGTCCCTGCTTCTATTTCTTCTATTTCTTTTTGAAACCAGTAGGTTTTAGGGATTTTAATTGGGGCACTTAAACACTTTATAAAAGTTGAGAAAATTCATGTAGCCTCCCATATACATGTAGAAGCTCCACAAAAATTGGTTTTTGAAAATAAAATGTTTTGAGCAATATTTGTTCATAGGGTTTAAATAAATCATTTTTGGAAATTTGTATTTGATACTCCTTTAATATTTTTAAAGCATGTGATAAAATATGGTTTTGAACTTTTGGAACTTCTTTGACAAATAAGATAACTTCAAATAAGTTTTATTTTCATAGAGAAAACATTTGTTTGGAGGAAAAAGAGAATTGGGGAGGGAAATTATTTATGAAGACCATTTCTAATTCATGACCTTCATTTCCTTTTTAATAAATGATTTGAGGGGTTTGATTTAAATCGAAAAGTAGGTTTACTTAAGGAGGGAGTGATATGAAGTGGGGATGATTATTAGTTCATCTCACTCCTAGAATTTTGATAAAGAAAATATAATTGTTTTCATAGAATAGAGGAATAGATAGAGAGGGAATTTCAATAAGATCATTTCCATTAATTTAGGACTTTAACTTAGGTTTGAATGATTTTAGAGGATTTGTTTTTATTCAAGTCACACCCCCAATTTGCTGCCAAGTGTGTCCTAATTTTAGTATTAACACCACTGAGGAATTATCCTCACAAGCAATCAACACATAATATCAATAGCACAACAATAGCAACAGCACAACAATATCAACAACACAACAATATTCACATCACAAACAAGACCACACAATTCAAACCACAAGAATAAATCACACCACCTTTTCCATAATTAACAATACTATTTTGTAAAAATGGTCACACTCAATTATGACAAGATGTTGTTTAAGGGATATATCAACTCATAACTTAATAGTTTTCAAGAAGGTTTGATAAAGAGAAATATGTGGGATAATATATTTCCCGCTAGTATTCCTTTTAAAATGGAGTTGAAACATAGGAGGTTACAAAAATAGGAATTGTAAAATGTCAAGGTTGAAGAATAGATAGGAGATCACAGATAGTTCTCCATATTTTATAAACATGCAATTTTGGAAATACTTTTACTGTCTCAATTTAAAGGGTATTTTATTTGTTGCTAAAACCAAATCATTATTGAAATAGACTTTTGGCCAACATAAGAATGGAAAAGATATATGGAATATATTCTTGTCATAACATGATCACCAGAGTTTTAAATATATTTTTACTTAGGTTGATTTCTTGGGTTGACATTTACTAGCCAAACAATCATAAACATCAAGTTACACAAGGTCAAACAGAACAATATAAGGGAAACACAATCATTTGTGAAATAATTCAAAAAAGTTTTTGTTGGTTCTGAATTTTGGGTCTTATTTATTCTTATTATAAATTTGGGATGTTACACTCCACCAGCACCACCAAAAACGGATCGAGCACCAGCACCTCCTTCTCCCCTCGCCACCACGGCAAGCCAGAGAAACAGAGACGGAAGAACTCACCCGACAGAACACCTTCACGACCTCCCCGGCGACGAAGCCGCCGGAACGGGGCAAGGAGGGGAAGGACCGCACGCCACGCACCGACGCCATCGCCACCGTCTTCGATGTCGCCGGCAAGCACTCACACCTAGTACCTATCTACACGCACGAACGTAAACCGGAGCTCCCCTCCACCTCACACCAACCAAGAAAGTATTCATTTGTCATCATCATCAGAGCGGTTTGCATGCGTCTTGGTCAAGTGCGGCTTCATTCTTGAAATTTTCAGACAAAGCGCAACACAGCATCATCTCCAGCACTAATACGTCCCTGTTCTCAGATATATTCTTGATCGCCTCTACAATGGACACTACATTCTTGCTCACAAGTAGGGTCTGTCTGTCTATACACATTCCTGCATGACCAAAACTCTGACCAGATGGTTATTACTACGACATCCCATCCAATTGCACTGAATTGCATGTCTTCGCCATTTGCATCTCATACCTTTTCCCATGTTCTTGTGCTTGAAGCAACATCTCATTTTCAGGGCAGGGTTTTTCTTTCTTTCTTGGCAGTGTACCATCGAGAACACCAGCATCTACAAGAACAACACCCGTGAGATCCTTGGGGCGACACAAACATGGGATCCCAGATATATTCTATTTGCGCGTCAGAAAACTCCAAAAAGTGTTGGGACTCGGGGGATGGATGGGCACCAACTGCTCTCCTCTGTGGCAACAAAACAATACACATACACCCACTCCTTGCTACAAGATGTACTGGTACAACATTATCATAGTACAATATATACTCCTGCGTACCTTGCTGGCTATGTGTTTTGTTCTGGAGCTCTCGGTTAAAATGAATCTACCTGCTCCCTCTGGATCTCTTGGCTACAACGGGACTCCCTGCTTTACATGAGATGACGTGGAAGTGTTCTGAACTTGCCACATGAAGACCACTGCTTTTAGAAGAATAATCTACATTGCGGAAAACAATTTGTTAAAACTAGTACAGTAGCATATGAATATGAAAAGTACAGAGGGAGTGAGTAGTTTGCATGCAAAGTCCACAAGAACTTTGGGTAGCCAATGATGAACTTTGGGTAGCTAGAATGCACAGCAAAGGCAATCTCCAATCATCCCTGCGAATTTATTCAAAAGTTCTACAATTTGATGAGGTAACAGATTAAAAAATCCTTGATTTCCGAGGCTTAGCTAGTGATGAACGAGAGTCAGTGGAAAAGCAATCATGGTTAACATTTTTGGTAAATGGAAATATTCAGACCACCAACGCTTTTTCTCTCTGTCAGGGTTTAGTACTTTCAGCTGCTGCCTGCTCGAGGCCTTTTGTTCGGTGTGGCCAAGATGCTGTTGATTAGGCCAGCTGACCCATTGATGAAACCTTGGTACTTCCTTCCTGTATAGAAAGCTAGCTAGAAATCCAGGTAGCAGCTGCTACGGGTGGGTCTGATAATGTAATCTATTTGGAGTATTATTTCAAGGACCCAACTTTGCAACATTCCACAATCAACCAATCCAACACCGGTTGTGTTTGGCGATAAAAAAATGATACTCTAGAGTACTGTGACGACTTACTGATCATTATTGTTGAAATGCAGTCGCACTGGAGTGTGCTCTGGTGCAGGGGTTCCGAGCTAACCTTGGCACGGTAACGTACTAACGTCAGCACTTAACTAAGATCTACAGTTCATAGGTAACTTGAACCAAGATGATCCACGCGTCACATACGCATACGCTCCTTCACTGTTATGTCCTGTAAAAATGCTCCAAAGTACTGCAGCATAGTTGGTAGTTTTCAGTTTTTCACAATCTCATTGAAAATTTGCTACTTGTCTAAAATTTCTTAAGAACCATCTGGCTTTATTGATAATGAGATCCATTACATCAGACCGAAGAACCCGAAATGAACAAAAAATATCCTAAAAAACTAATTGTGAGAAAAATCTTGGTATATCCACATGGTGTTACTCCAAGGCCCATCCAGGTATCCCAAACAACTTTGAAATTTCAGTATCTACTACTGACTGACAGGCAGACATGATTCAGAACCAATTTACCTGACATGGGACAAAATGCATATATAGATGACCTTTGGCCGTCCCGGTCACAGATTTGGCGTTTGAAGTTCCAGACCAAAATTGCTTTTCAAGCAGTTATACAAGCTACAGCTGCTGGTCAGTACCACTGGTGACTGGTGAGTTCCAGTTGCCATGCCAAGGCAGTTGCTATCAATTAGTTTCTAAACACTGGTGCAGTAACAGTTTAAGAAAAGGATATGTGTGATCTGTTGGATGCTAACTAGGAACACAAGATGGAAAGAACCAAAGGAATAGCACCATAGCAAACTTTACGGTTCATAAATCAAATGCATGAAGAAGAATCCCAATGAAATGAGTAGCTATTAACTGAAAACGATATGCATTGGGGGGTCTGGGAGGTATACGCAGAATTGCATACCATGGGCTTAGTTTCCAATATGTCATCCAACATATAGCCCTGGCGAAGATCACATATTGCATGAACTGGAAAGAAATACCCTTTTTGCTCAAATTAAAGCCAAACTAGCCTTAGTTCCACCCTGATTTAGTGCTGTTATGTGGGACAAAAGTACAAGTGAAGGCCCACGCCTCGATGTCCCCAGCTGACCAGGCCGCACCAGGAAAGGCAGTGCCAAATAATAAAGAATCAAAGTAAAGTTCTCTAAATTGTAAAATATAGGCCTTATGATGTTCTAAAAGGAAAAAAGGTAATGTTTATGCCTATGCGGCTAATTTTACTGGGCTAGCAAAGTGAAGAAGCCCAACATACATCCCTTTGCCCGCTGCCTCCTGGGCCCATTAAAGTACATAACGATAACGTACTTCATCTTCATCAGTGTCTGCAAGATCTGAGCAATTCTCAAACCCTCGGCCATTGCGCTGTGCCGCCACACCACGTATGCTGCCGTGCACCGCCAGGACGCCACACCAGTTCCTGAACATCGCCGCCAGGTTCCTATTTTTCCTGCGGCCGTGACCAGCACCCGTGCACCGGTGGAAGGTGCTGTCAAGTTGCCAATGGAGCTAATCTTTGAAGTTCTTTCCAGGGTGCCAGTGAGCGGTGAGGTCTGTGTGCCGGTTCCGATGCGTGTCCAAAGGGTGGCGAGCCCTCCATGATCTGATCTTCGTCGCTGCGCACAAATCTCTCAATGCCGAGACGTTCATCGTGGTTAGCCCCATGGAGAAAGGTCCTGGTGGAGGCCACGGATTGTGGCTGATGGACATGGACGGCAATGATGTGGGGGTGATAAAGGGCATAAATTGCACTGGTTTGCACTCCGCCAGCATGGACGACCTCGTCTGCGTCAGTGATGAATCTCACAATGGTGCATGGGTGATCAACCCGGCCACCGGAAAGGTGCTCGTGGACTGTCCCAAACACGATATGAGATCGTGACAAACGTGGCGCATCGTCTTCGCCTTCGGTCGTGCCATACCGTCTGGTACTTACAAGGTGCTACGCTTCTTAAACGGCCGGGGTTGTGATGTATTCTCGTTAGGAGATGGTACCGGATGGAGGTTGTCAGAATGCCCCCCAGCCGATCTCTCCTGTGACCCAAGCTGTGTTGTCGCTGTCAAACGTGTAATGTACTTCTTAGTGACGTACGTTTACTTCGACATTGAGAGAGAGAGAAATGGACAAAGGCAATCCAAAGTCCACAAAAATTAGTGGGTTTCAGGAGAAGAACCATAGCGGAGCTCAATGACACCGTGTGCATGGTTGTCGTTCAACGGAAGGCGCTGATGAATCCTATCAATGTGTCAACATATGGCTCCTAGAAGATTCTCATAAGGATATTTGGATCAAGGCTTATACGATTCCAACGGCTGAGTTCACCACCTATAATTATACACCTTTGAGAGTGACACGCGATGGTGACAAGTTGATCTTCTATTGTACCGTTTACGGAGGACAGGCACTCAAAGTATATGATCCATAGACCGAGACATGCACGACACAACGAAGACTAGACGATGTAGCCGACAGTATCAGCCTTTTCAGCTTACTTAGACCGCCTCTGTCTCCACCAAGATTTTGAATTTGTAGGAGCTGCAGAGCCAGTCCTTGCTATTTTCTGAACAGTTTTTCTGAATAGCTAGCACACACTATGGTTGAAGAAATAAGTTTTTTTCTAAATAACTCTATGTATTATTTGTTCGCCATTGCTGGACTCGATGGTGAAAGTTTTCATGGCCTTTTTACTGATTGTTGCTACCGTCTACATACTCTTTTTCTCTTTCGGAACTAAGTTTCCATGTCTATCATCTCTCCTTTTCCAATTTAAAACATGGACGTTTAACTTTTATGAACTAACCTATGACCGATGATGAAACGAGTGATAATGCCTTTTTCTTCCTCCATCTTTTGTCTTTTATCCCCTGTAGTAAATTCCACAAAAATAGGTCAGGGAACAAGGTACGGAGCAAGGAAGCATTGCAATTTTTGTCACAAAGAAAAAGGAAATACTTGAATAACTTGAAATAATATAAAATTGCAAAACCTTGAGGCATGCAGGTTGTGAACTGAATCTCGTCACTTGCACCTGCTGAATGCAATGTCAATGCCAATGACCAAGAAGTACTTTGTTTCCTAGTCGGTTTTGGTGATGATGCGCCGTTGAGAATAGAGTCATGTGTAAGGCAAGCTCTATTTCTAAGTTCGAAATTGTTGTGTCCAATGTTCTGATCACATAAGGGAGTATTTGTAAGCCTCTACTGACCACACTAGTGTGATGTCAGAATAAGTAGAATGAGAACAGATCTACTGATTCAACACTTACTATCTTAAGTTCGTGGGACTTCCAGAACTGAACCTACTGATTCAAGCATTTGGTACTCAGGTTGAAATGCAAACACGGAGTTACAGAACTGAACCTAGTTATACTAGCCCGGGGCACCAAGGGGAAGTTGGCCCCTCACTTCCACGGGCCGTATTGCATCACTTCCACGGGCGTATTGCCGACAATTTAGGACTTTTAATTTCCAAAAAACAGAGTTTGTATTCCACAAATTTCGAGGTTCTCCACCTATATAAGGAGAAAGGTAGACGAGAAGCGAACCCTAATTTCTCCCGTCTCTCTTATCTCCCTCTAAATCCCAGCCACACCATTCCCTAAAGCCCCAGCCGCACTAACACCTCAATCCAGCTGCACCACCTCTCTCCCTCTAATCCACAGGCTGTAACAAGTGCCTCAGTCACTAAGTTGCTAGATCAAAGAGAAGAAAAAGAACATCACGGATAAAAAACTGAAACAGTAGTTCATGAATGAAAGACCTACTCACAACAACCTAGGACGGCTAGAAGTTTCAGCTAATATGGGTTGACTGCACTGATCTTATTAAAATAATATCACCTGCTAATTCAAGAAGGGGAGCCTTGGCGCAACGGTAACAACTGCTGCCTTGTGACCATGAGGTCACGGGTTCAAGTCCTGGAAACAGCCTCTTGCAGAAATGCAGGGAAAGGCTGCGTACTAAAGACCCAAAGTGGTCGGACCCTTCCCCGGACCCTGCGCAAGCGGGAGCTACTGCACCGGGGCTGCCCTTTTTATCACCTGCTAATTCAGTAAAAAATGCTAATAATTGATTGACTGCAGTTCTGGTTTATCCTTGTTGGATCATGAGTTAATGCCTTTTTACCCCTTCTTTCATTGCAGAATGTAATCCCAATGTCAACGGAATACTCTTATGTTAGGTGCTCCTTTGCATGCCTTCGGCATTATTGATTGTGCTATCTATCATCTGCATTAAGTCGAACCTGCAAGTGACAATTGCAATTTTCCAGAACAACATCAAAACTAAGAATTAAAAACACTGCTTACAGACTTGGATTTAGCTAAGGACAGTAACTAAACCGACAATTGCCAGCACTTAAAATTATTATCCAAAATGACATCTACACAAAAAACCATTAAGTTGATGTCCTCGAGACCCTTGGTTGTGCAACAAGATGTGATTATAAATCACATCACTGCTCAGGCCAAGGACGGATGAAGATGGTGATATTTTAAGTCAGTAAGTGTAGAAATCATGTTGAGAATGAATGCAACCATGCAAACGGAATCACACTATAAAAAGAACTTATCTGCATTCTAATACGACACTCGGCGAAGAAAAGAAGCACAAAAGCCATCTTATTTAAACCATTTATGTGGTACATACATACATGCATATGAGCGAAAATATGTAGTTCTTTGATATCACTGGGTCCTTTTTTCGTTCATATGCATGTGTGTATGTACCTCTCAATTATCTCTCAACTGCTTGAGGAAATATGTAGTTCTTTGATATCCAGTGCTACATTCACATAATTGAATAAGTAAATCTCACATATCACCCTTAGCTAATATACTGCATGCTCTACTATCATTCTGTTCAAAGATTGCTACAAAACAGAAAGATATTGTTTTATTCCACCCATGAAAAATAAATACATACAAGTTTATATTTAAGTTTATCCCAAAATTCATGCAACGATGGGCATCCACTAACATTAAATCATTTGTCCAACGGTTGATTAAAGGAAATGACACAATCAAGGTTTACCCAGCAAGTCTTGGAAGCTCACCTGGAAGTCTTGGGCGCCGCCGAGGGTGAAATTCTTTCACTGGCTTGCGGGCCTCAATCGCTGCTGGACAGCTGACAGGTTAGCGCGCCGTGGCCTGCAACACCACCCACGCTGCCCCCTCTATGACCAGGTCCCCGAGACGATGCATCATCTGCTGCTGGAGTGCCCATTCACTCGGCAGACATGGCATGAGGTCCTCGCATGGCTCAGGGTGCCAATTGCAGCACCAAATTGCGAGGACTCAATCATGACATGGTGGAGCCATGCCAAGCAGGATGCGCCCAAACCAATGCGAAAGGGTCTAGCCTCCATTACACTCCTCACGCCATGGATGATTTGGAAGATGCGTAACGAATGCGTCTTTGAAGGAGCACAACCCCTCGTGCAAGCCGTGGTCGACAAGATCAAAGACGAGGCTAGGATGTGGGCTCGAGCTGGGGCTCTTGGCCTACGGGTCATTTTGCCTCCAACCTGGGACGTCCATTGATTTCTGTACCTGTACTTTCACCTCCTAGGAGGATTGTAACCGAACTCTCTATCTATTCTATGAAATAAAACGCAATGCTATTGCGTTTTCTCTAAAAAAAAGGTTTACCCAGCAACATGTTAACATCATATCATTTGGTATTTGGTGGAATGGGCTTCAAACTCCGCTCCAGATCGACCGTGGGGTTCAAATTCACCTGTGATCGGTAGGAGATCATACCCAGATTCGTTGAACAAAAGTGAATTAAAAATCCAGCGACCAGCGGCTAAGACCCAAAAGCTGAAATTAGAGGTGGCGGCTGACCTTATTCAGTGTATCACCACAACTAAGGAACTCTCAGTTGCTTCATACTGTCAACTGTGTGTTCTGTTGTAACTTGTAACTTGTAAACTTCCTGCAAATGCTTAAATGGTTTATCACGGTAGTATGTTACGTTATTCACATAGTTATTTTGGCCTTTGTGGTACTAGTAATAAATCCATTTACCTGTGTCAAAACAAAATGGCCAGGTTCCCACATCAGCAATTGAGATCATTGTTATAACCATCGAACAGGAATCACTGGATACAGGAACCGAGAAGCGCAGTTGTGAATCAAAGCCAGTGAAGCAGAATTACTTGGTCCATAAATAAGGTGCCTGGTTGGCAAACAGGATAGGTATTGCCCCTGTCAAACTCAATTTGTGAAAGTGCCACTGTCAAAACACAAACCTAGCAAACTGTGAATATAGTAACAACGATCACGTTGTACTAGGTGAAACAAGGGAACATTAATTTCGATGCATGTCAGAAAATTCAACATCCAAATTAAGTCTCTCCTAAAGGATCAAAAACAGAGCAACTTGTTTTGTTAACTTTACACAAAAGCTGAAATTAAGACAAACAAAATCCTCTTAAAGCACACCTAGTTCTCGACAAAGTAATTTTCTTGCGACTGATGATCAAATTATGCTAAATTGTTTTCTTAATATTAGGTAATCTGAATTTCTTGAGAATACAACTATGTAGTAGCAACATTTGATGTCTAGCTTCACATAAAAAATTAACTGAACATAGCATCCACGTTAAGATTTTGTCAGAGAAAAATATGATATTGTGCTTCCAACAGAAAGGGTAACTAAATTTCAGCACAGAAGAAAGAAACAAGAAAGCTGATTATAAGTGTTATGCAGTAGCATAATGAATAACCAAGTTAGGGAAACAAAACAACCTCATCTGGTCTACTTTTACCTGCATAGTATCTACCCAGTCCATTTTTCACCTCCAGAATGATAAGATGGTAATAAAATCGAGAAAGGCAGCACAATAGAACAGGAAAAAGTTAGTGTATGTATTCGATAAGTATAAGAAGACAAACCAAACATGCCTTACTGGAAGCTCAAACAATTATATGTGCCCTGTTTTGAATCCTTTTTTAGTTGGTCCCATGCTTACATGAGGATGTATCACATTCTAGATGCTGCCGATAAGAATAAAATTAGATACACTGCTAACATATTGCAGCCTTCCCCAAAGTAAATGCATGTTATTACACTGTGCCGACAAAAGGGTATAAATGTCGCAGACATAAACCTTTGGCCTCATTATTGAAGTTACAACTCAATTGGTTGGTTACAAATCCATTGCAAGAGGTGAGAAATCAGTGAATGACACCCTATTTTGCCGTTTAACCTAACAAAACTGATACACAACAAAACATCAGCATCCCTCGTGGGGTAGCTCTGTAGTTCTACAACACTACAGATATTTCTATTGACTGTATAGCAAGCTTTTTGTAGGCTCATGGAGATATACATCCATATCATATCCTACAAGATGCATTCTCCATGCAAGTGTCTGTGCATCCCTCCTTCTGTAACGGATACAAAGCCTCCTAAGTAAACGGTTGCCTACAGCTTGCGACACAATGAAACGTTTACTCAATGTATACATCATGATGTCAACTGCTTCATTTAGATTTCTTTCCCAAACTAGGTAATTGATAAGAAGAGCAGAGCATGCTGGTGTGACATCAATGCAGAACTCTTCAAGGATACGAAATATCCTAAGAGCATCATCAATTCTCCTTACCTGACAAAGACCTATTATCCAGATGGTGTAAGGATTTGAATCAACGGAGTCATATTCTTGATCAATCTTGATTAACTCTTTAACTGCTTCATCCAGGGATCCTTCTTCAAAACATTTACGGGCATTGGTGATTACTTCATCTTCCACTGAGAGATTGTACTTTCTGGGCAAGTAATCCAACCAGAGGTTGATTGCTTGTGACAATTTCTTCATCCTACAAAGTGACCTCATCATAGTATTGTAGATCGACAAACTAGGGGATCCATGACCCCGCAATATGTTCTGGAACAACATCATGGCATCATTTTCTCTGTGTGCCCTCCAGAGCCCATCAATAAGAGTCCCATATGTTATTTCATCAGGAGAGATTCCTTTAAGTTGGAGCTCTTTGAAGAGCCCCAGTGCACCATCAAGATTCCTCACTTTACAAAGTCCATTTATCAATGTGTTATATGTGACAACATCAGGAACAACCCCGCTGTCTATTATACCTCGAACAAGCTTGAAAGCTTTCAGCACCTGCCCAGATTGGCACATACTATCAACCAGCTTACGGAGGCTCTCACTGTCCCTCACCTGGTTGGCACCGAGGGTCAGCCGAAGGAACAAGGAGGGGTTATTCCCCATCTCCATCTTATAAAAAAGCATCCGAGCTTCCTCTAGCCTGCCGTCCCTGTAAAGTCCATCGATGAGTGCATTGTATGTCATAACCGTCGGAAGGCAACCAAGTTCCCCATCTCATGAAAAACTTGCATTGCCTTGTCTATGAGTCCTTTCTTGCACAGTCCACATATCATGATAGTGTGTGTTGTGGAGTCCGGAATGACGTTATTTTGCAACATCTCTGACTTCAATGATAGAGCTCTATCCAGGTTACCGACATCCCACGAAGCCTTGAGCAGTGTGTTGTAACAGAAAGTGTCAGGCACAAACCCTTTGTCTTTCATCACATTGAGTAATGAGAAGGCATCCTCTGTTCTGCCAGCCTCTGCACAACCACGCATCATTATCGTGTACAGGATGACGTCTGGTGAAACATTCTTCTCCAGCATTTCCTTGTAATAACTGAAGCCCTCGTCAAACCGGCGTGCCTGGAACAGGCCATCGATCAGACAGCTATAACCTTTCAACCCAAGTGCAAACCTCCCATCTTGAAGCAGCTCCAACCGCTCAAGTGCTTCATCAACCCTGCCAGCCTTGCAGAGCCCGCTCAAGAAGGCGTTGTATGTGACCTCATCAGGCGGGCACCCCTTCTCCTTCATGGAGCACAGAAGCCGTGCGGCGTCCTCGGTCCTCCCTGCACTGCACATGGACGAGAGCAGAACAGTATAGATCTTGACGTCGGGCACGATCCCCCTGTCGAGCATTTCGTCAAACATCTTGAGCGCGTCCCCGGACATGGCCCGTTTGCACAGGCCGTCCATGAGCACATTGTACGTCGCCTTGTTGGGCAGGCATCCGGCGCTGACCATCCGATTATAGAGCGAGAGGGCTAGGAGGATGACGCCGCCGTCGATGAGGGACTTGAAGAGCTTGTTGTAGACGAAGGTGGTGGGGCGGCAGTCGAAGTCGCCCATCCGGGAGAAGGCGTCGACGGCCTCCTGGTGGCGGCCGGCCGAGGCGTGCGCGGCGACGAGGGCCGCGAAGGCGGCGGAGGAGACGTGGAGGCCGGCGGCGCGGGCGTCGGCGAGGGCGTCGAACATCGCGGCATCGGCGGCGTCGTCGCAGGAGAGGAGCACGGACACGGCGCGGTAGTGGAGCACCGGGAGCGGAGGCGGCGGGAGAGGGCGGCGAACAGGAAGAGGCGGATGCAGGATGCGGCGGGGAGGTCGGCGCAGAGGAGGGTGTCGGAGACGGTGTGCGGGGTGAGGCGGGGCGAGAGGAGGGAGAGGCAGGGGAGCAGCGTGGGGAGAGAAGGTGGGAGGGTGGAGAGCAGCGCGTGGAGGGCGTCGGCGGCGGCGAGCTCGGCGGCCGGGGAAGGGGATCCGGCGGCAGCGGTGTGCGTGTGGATGGGGGCGGCGGAGGGTGGGAGGGGGAGGAGAGAGCGTGCCGCCGCCGCACATCTCATCCGGTCATCGAGGGGAGGAGGTTTCCGCGGCGGCGGCGGCGGCGAAGACCAGAGAGAGAGAGTCGAGGGGAGGCAGCGCGGCGCGGCGAGGGCTGGAAAATAATTTTGCAAGTTTTTCTCGTTGTGAAATACAGCGATGACGAATTCACAGGAAACTTACGGAAATTCGTGATTCCCCATGTGCTCATGCTCTATGGTACACCCGTGCGCTACCAAAAAAAGTGCAGACAGTGGCAACCCATTTATAACTCTCGAATGAAAGCAAGAATTTTAGAGATACAAAAAATCGTATTTCTACGGAAAAAAACTTCTCCTGTATGTTAGGCAACACGGTGTATGATAAAGAAATAAAAAAATATAAAAGGATATCATACAGTGATTTTTGCCAAAATTTACTACCATTCACGCAATTGTAGTTCAAATTTGAGCTCAATTTGATCTCAGAGCGCAAGTTAATCCTAAATCATTTATCCTAATGAAATAGAATTTCATAAAATACTTAGCGGAACATATATGGTTTCCTGAAATCTTTTCAATTTTTCTGAACAGTCTAAATTTTGAGTTCAAAATCCGGTCAAGCGCGTTCGTTCGATCTTGATCTTATGGCTGGGTAAAGTCATTAAAACTCTGCCCCAAAATTGCACGCTTGGTTATTCGTAGGTAGAGGAGGTCGAATATTTGAACTCTCTTCATGTACACTGCCTAGAATCATAATAAGTATCTTAGAATGATTATTGTCAGATTTTACGACCATGTCACGCACTTGTGTTAAAATTTGAGCTAAATTTGGAAAATAGGCTTAAAGTGTTAGAAAAATCACATGCCTCTACAAAGCGAGAAAACTCTTCAAAATCGATACTTGGCGCTATTTGACCTATATTTGTTGGTACATACGGTGCTTCAAAGAAGATTCATATTTTTGTCACTTGAAAAATAGGGTATTTTGTTTGAATTGACAAGACGCACATGTGTGCCGAATATGTCCTTTGTCATCTCGGTTTAAAACTCATGAATGTTCATACATGACAAACATTTTTTATGAACACCTTTTTTCTCACCCATGTATTTTTGGTAGGTACGGACGTACGGTGTTTCACAGAAAAATCATTTTTTTTTGCACTCGGAAATTGGAAATCGGTTTTTACACAACAAAAATGGAATTTTGTGTAGGGTCTTTTCTTTAAAATGACAAGACGCATATGTGTGATGAATATGTGCAAATTTCAGCGAAGTATGAATATGGCCATCGCCTTGGTCATCTGGGTTTGAAACTCATGATGTTCATATATGACGAAAAACTTCAGAAGTTCCCAATTTTGGACTTGGTATTTTTTTCTTGCAACCATGTCGTATAATATGACTATTTGTCCAAGTTTTCCCTTTTGATTTTCTATGAAATTTCCTTTGATGTTTTTCAAAATGGGGCCGTTCTTGGTTCAATGTCGAATATTTGAAATTTCTTTGTGTACACTCGTTACATTCATAACAGGGTATTCAGGAATAATTTTTGCCAAACATGTATGACCATGTCATTCACATAATTGATTTGTTATATTTGTCAGTCGGAAACAACTCATAATTTTCCACAATTATTTCATAAAAAACAGAGACTGCACCGGATAGAATTGCCTTTTTCGTTAGAAGGAGCTTTCAGGAAAGTAATGAAATCTGACAACCGCTAGGCCCACACATGCATCACGCTGGGGAATCAGATGATCTACTTATGTTTGTATGGCAAAAGAGGATTCCGATGGATAGCATTTTTTCAGAGGTCCACGGCCACCTATCCACTAAATCAAATGGCAATAGACAAAAGGTCAAATATTTCATAAATGTCCATACAACTTGTTTCAAACTTCATACATGTAAACCATATGACATACTATCACGCGTACACATGAAACCACATAAGGCTAGCTTGATCTTTTGTATCACACACTTATGGACCTTGCTCCTATGTGAGAGCATGATTTAGGTCCAAATTTTATCCATGCACAACCAAGATGTTTTATTTGATACATAAACATATCTTGTTGCTTCCTAGTGCCATCCACCATTTCCGCCGCCCCCAGATCCTCCACCATAACCTCCACCCCCACCATTTCCTCCGCCGGAGCCACTACCATATCCTGAGCCACTCCCATATCCACCATTGTTGCCACCACCATAGCCAGGGTTGCCATTTCCGCCACCATGTCCTTGGTTACTGTTCCCGCTACCATATCCCGGTCCATAGCTTCCACCGCCGTAACCAGGACCATAACCCCCACCATACCCAGGGTTTCCATATCCCCCACTGTTCCCACCCCCATTGTTTCCATATCCTCCGCCGTTGTTTCCGTATCCTCCATTGTGTCCATATCCCCCACCATTACCTCCATTATTCCCGTACCCTCCACCGTTGTTTCCGTACCCTCCATTATTACCGTACCCTCCACCGTTGTTTCCGTACCCTCCATTATTCCCGTACCCTCCACCATTGTTTCCGTACCCTCCTCTGTTGTTTCCGTATCCTCCACCATGTCCTCCCTCGGGTTTCACATTCTTCTTCTCGGATTCTGCTTGCATGCAAGAAAATATCATTAATTTAGCGATCAGTGGTTGACGCACCCTCTCTACCTACATACAAATAAGGGATGGATGATATGTAGAGTCGGTAAAGATAGTTTTTTTTTACATACACTCCCCCGAGAGGGACCGGGTTCCACTATTATTAATAACGGAACACAAAGGTCTCCAGCAAAACCAACTGGTTTTTGCTGTTTTAAAACGAATACAGAGCAACATGCCCACTAAGGGGGCAAGGAAAATGAAAAGTAAACTACCAGGCGGAGTCGGTAAAGATAGTTGAGAGGGGATGGGGGGATTTTTGACATGCCTTTACCTTCAGTGAGCTCTCTAGCACCTGCTACATCCTGGCACAAAAGCAGGAAAGAAGCTAGCACTACACCAAGCAGAAGCATAGACTTGACAGCCATTGTGGGTGATAAGTCAGATGGAGCTAGCTCGCAAGCTTAGATGAGATGATGATATAGCTAGCTTGAAGTTATCCTCTATTTATAGAAGATGCACAACGCTTGCATGCACACTTTTGGCTCTCCTAGCATCGAGTTAATCAATGGGCGGGAGCTAAAGTTGGATATGTTGGTATATCTCGTTGTCAAACTTGATTATAGGGCTTGGCCCATGGAGCAGGGCATTGACATTCGTCCATGAATTTACGTGGTCGAGGGTGTATAGAACATCAGCTAAGAAAGCAGAGGCTGCCACAAGAGAAACGGTGCTAGGTGAAGGGTGTCGGCAGAAAAATAATATATTTGCAGCTGCTGGTATATATCAGGAACGACATACATGTTTCATCTCATCGTGGCCTGAAAGCAAGTAGCTGTGAACATTGGCTTGCCGCTAAATTAATACAGCTTGCCAGGATTGACTCAGCACTAGCAACCGGCTTTCACTTTCCCCGTTTCCCGTGCTCTATGAAATGGTCGGCAAATGTGCATGGTCGATAGATGCATTTTCATTTTTCAGAACAAACGTTCATACTCTAGTACGTTTCAAACCCAGCACCAGAGACAGACCGACAGACACGTAGTATATCTGAACGCAACTCGAATTTATTTACACACGCTTCAAACCCAGCACCAGAGCAACGATGGCGAGGCAGATCATAGCAGTACCAGCCAACACCATCGTCTTCATCCTCTTGTCCTTCTGCCGCTGCCGCTGCTGCTTTCTGCGGACAATACGACCACCGCACGTCGGACGGCGAGACGAGACGACGCGAGCTCCGGGGTCTCTCATGGCGACGCTGCTCCCGAAGAGCACGGAGTTGGTGACCCCCTGCACGTTGTTGTTCACGTAGATGTTGATGCAGCAGCAGCAGCGGTTGCCGTTGCCGTTGCTCGACGCCGGTGGCTGGTGCGTGACCGACATGGTCGCTCCCGTGCTCCTGCATCTCGACGGCGGACCAACCCCAACACCCATCCTCGCTGGCTCCGTTGTACTCGTAGAAGAAACAAGAAGCTAGAAGCGAGGGAGAGACGGCCTCACCGGCCCCTTTCCTTTATGAACAAGAAGTGAAGGAGTTGCGCGTTGGCTCCTCTTGCTCTACCACCAAGAAAAGCATCGGGAATCGATCTCCCTTTTACCAATTTTGCCTTGCAGATGCAGTACAGGCATCTTTCTAGGCCAGCGCTTCGTCCCATAGAACGCTGTAAACCGAACAGAACATTGCCAGACGAAACAGAATACTGGCAACTGGCTTCACGGCTAGGTTCTACCTTACATTCCCGCATTCCGTTGCAAATATTTTTGGCAACTGATTAAACAGGGTGGATCTTAGGTTTAAACTCTTCAGTACGGTGAGAGCGATTGCCGTTATTTGGTCCCTGTGGCTATGTAGAAGTGACAATGTTTTAACGATAAAAATGCTTCTTTTATGCAGGTTATCTATCGGTGTACAACATCGCTACGGGCATGGTCGGTCCTGCAACGTGTGGAGCACCGAGACTTGTTTTTGGAGGTTGCGTCACGTTTAGAGGCTACGGCCAGGGAGTTAGTCTCCCGGCATGGATGACAACATAGTCTCCGGATCGACCTACTAGCAGCTTAGGCGGATCTACAATTTCTCATTTTGATATGTAATTCGTCTTTTTAATTTCAGTATTGGGTACTTGTGAGCTCGTAAACTTTTTGCTGTGTACCGTCTCCATTGTCCAATATGAGGAGCAGAGTATGATGGCGTAGTAGCAAATGCTTAAGTTTAGGCAGCGTTTTCAAAAAAAAAAAAAATACAGCAAAAGCTGGTGCGGTTAGTTTATGATAATTTGCATATACTGGCCTGGTCAACTGAATTGTAGTTGTATAGGTTTTTGTTTTCTCTTACAAGCAAATGCAGCTTGTCTAGTTAGTTACGGTGATAGCTGTTTATGAAGAAATTTGTGTTCCAGTTGTGTGGACTATGCCCTCAACAAGTTGTGTGGACCATGGAAGGTTATGGAGCTCACCTTTTGACTACAACTTCAGCAAAAAGAAAGAAGCAAGAAAGAGTTTTGGCACTGGCAGCAGTTTTCGCAAGTACTTCTGCGACAGAAATGGTTGCCTACACAACAAAGCTTTCCGAAGGACATGCGAATTGTGTGACACGCCCAAAAGACACTATGTCCTTGAATTATTATTCAACAAAACATGTCGTTTACAAACTATGTTTGATTAACTGGCCTAGATCACGCCTGGGCATACCTACATTGGACTGATTCTAGCCTCATTGAATATTCAGAGTAAGATTCACAATTCAGTCGCCAGTAGCCAGAAACCTTTTACAGGCTTGTACCTTTCAGATATAGCATAGCAAAATACAGTATTTGCAGAACTACAAAGTCTGTTCTACCTGCTGTAAACTGATACTGGACAACCTTTTTGACGAAATTGGAGACAACCATTTGCTAGTTCATATTGATCCAAGGAATATGCGTGTGCTTCAGTGATTGACCCTCGCTTTTATGACAGATATCTTCACATGAGATGTATCTTCTTATTCCAATGATAATACACTCCATGGATTGTTACTTGACGAGGATGCATCTCGCCGGAGAACCTTCAGCACCGCGCAACCTTAGTGGCAAGCAATGCAGGGTGTATATTCCAGAGGTAACATGCTCAAGGTTCAAAGCTTCCACAAGGATGACTTCCTGAAAGAAACAAAATTACAGGTTGAAAAGAAGTTTTAATATGGTTTTCACGGGGAGGGTGATCTCAGGATCAAAACCAATCAATTTGGGAAGAAATAAAGTTTATAAGCAGTAAAACAGATACTGATGAATCATGTAATTTATTTTTCGTGTTGAATTTGAGATTGTATCTTTCAAATTGATTTGAGTTTTTATCATGAACTTTGACAAGTATATGGAATCACCTCCCCACGCCAAGATATGTATGTTTCAAGATATCTATACTGTCAAACAAAGTTTTGACGGGACGTTGGTGGCTCCAAATGATATTTAACCACAATTATCATTACGAGACGAAAAATATCATTTGACCACTTGCATATGGTAAAACTCTTACCCTTTTTTCAAGAAAAACAAGATGGGCCGGTATACATTCCTCATATGCTCCCACAGATAAGTAATCAACTCCTGCGTGATTAAAATATTAAGAATAAAGAATAGGACGGAAGAAGGATGGGAGATTGACTAATATGTAAACAATGCAGTATTTCAAACTTGAACCATTTTTTTCGCTTTGGGGATTTAGATTTTCTGTCGTATTACCTTATTACCTATGACAATTACATCATACAAAGTTAATACGAAAAAAATTGTGTACACACAATGAATGAATATATTTCAACTTACCTACTAGCTGGATGTCAGTGTTATCAATCAACCATTGAGCACCGTCCTCCATAAAGCCAACATAACTTGAATCAAACTCTTTCTTCCACATAAGCTTTCTGCATCAGAAGAATCTTCTTGTTTGAGATATTTCATACTTCATAATATAAAGTCTAATGATAGTGGCTCATCAATTAAGCCATATTCAATTATAAATGTTATATTAGTAACATAGACTCATTCAAATGAACCAAGAGTACTATATATCAATATACAAATATACGATGATCCATGAAAAACAAGTATAAATAGAGATGGGTAATTGAAATTTATGTTGTTTCATATTGCATTAACAAAAAATATTTATCAACTTAATATGCAGTTTTAATATGCCTCTAAATTATGCAAGAACAAATATACAATATCAATTAAACTTAAATGTGATGCATAAAATTGCACATTAAGAGGATGAAGTCTTCAATGTTTTATTTCGAGTGGACTCGGAGATGAAAACATCAGTTATCAACTAGTGCCAATGACAAAACCATATCATAAGCATCCAACGATATTAAAATGTAGGATTAAGTGACGCCCACATCTGTTTTAAAGAACTTGTTTGTCTGAACGACGGTCATCACAAGGTCACTATTAAGAAATTATATTGGATGAACTTCCAAGAGTTCAAGCCATCTTCTAGTTAAATGTGTGTGTGTGTGTGGGGGGGGGGGGGGGGGGGGGGGGGTAGATTCCCCTTCCGATGAAAATGCGTCCCCCGCCCTCCCAACAAACTAACCAAGGCCGAACAACTTATGCTTACTTTATATGATATCTTTTTTGTAAACTCTTGTGTGCTTGCAGGTATGGAGCCATTACCTATCCGTGTTTAAGGTTCGAAAGAGAACACGCCGAACTCCTTTAGGAATATGCAAAGATTTCATAACATCAGCTGCAAAAAAATCATTTGTGTTTTCATTAATGTATGTGCACATACATTACATAACGTTAATATTTATGAAATATAATTTGACGTAGTAAAACTGATATTACATGGTATGAACAATATCATTTTTTATAGTTCCAAAGGAGAGAAAGTGGTGCCTACATGTAATTATTCTTGACAAACAACTATTTGTACTTCTCAACTGGTCCATCTTATTTACAAGTACATAAATTTTGATAGATGACATTTATAGGTAGATACAAATAACCTTAATTAGGACAAGTAGATGACATTTATTCTTGACAAACAACTATTTGTACTTCTCAACTGGTCCATCTTATTTACAAGTACATAAAGTTTGATAGATGACATTTATAAGTAGATACAAATAACCTTAATTAGGACAAGTAAGATCGGCAAAATTCTTCATGGTCTAAAAGAACAATTAATATTATTACATGAATATGTACACTTAAAATATTGCGCAAATGAAAACATTCCCAAAATTGAAGAAATGGGTGGTCATATTTGCAAGTGAAAATTGAAAATGAAATAAGTATGAGTGAGACGGTAGTTTGGAAAACCCGCAGATTGTCTCGGTCAAAGGGCCTCTTTGCTTTCAAGGATTCCAAAAATTAAGAATATATGAGTAGATAAATGCTGAACTGTGATACTATGCCCAATTGATTCTTATATGATTTTTTAATTGGACCATAGGAAAAATAAGCTTTCCTTCAGGAGCTTCGAGACATACGTGACCTCCATGCGGGGCCGTGGATGGTTGCAGGAGATTTCAATCTCATCGTTGACCCGGAGGACAAGAACCAAGGCGTCCATCACCGCTCGGTGATGGGTAGATTCCGGGGTACCGTGTCATTGCTGGAACTGAAGGAGGTTTACCTTAACGGACGGAGATTCACAAGGTCTAATGAGCGTCAGCAACCAACTTTGGAGAAGCTGGACAGGGTCCTCTCGACCGTGGACTGGGAGGAACGCTTTCCGGATGCATTTCTCTCGGCAAACTCCTCCGGCCCGTCTGACCACTGCCCCTTGGTGCTGAGCTTAGCCCCGGATCTGCAGATGGGGCATAGATTCCAGTTTCAGTCCTTCTGGACGAAGGCAGAGGGTTTTCTGGATGTGGTTCAGGATGCTTGGTCATCTGTGGGGCACGAGATCAACCCCTTCAAAAGGTTGGATCTTAAGCTTAGAGCGACGGCCAAGAGTCTGGCAAGGTGGAGCAGCAAGTTCATCGACAACATTAAGATGCAGATTCTGCTAGCCAATGAGATAATCTTGCGTCTTGATGTGGCCATGGAGTCCCGATCACTCTCGCCGGCAGAGAGGGGGCTCAGGAGAGCCCTAAAGGGGAAGCTTCTTGGATTGGCATCTCTCGAGCGCTCCATGGCGAGGCAGCGAGCGAGGGTGCTTTGGCTGCGGGAGGGTGATGCATGCACGAGATTCTTCCACATGCATGCGAGCCATAGACGGCGTCAGAACTTCATTGGTCACCTCATGGTTGATGGAGTTAGGAAGACTGAGCATGTGGATAAGGCTGAGGCCGTGGATGTCTTCTTTGACGACCTCCTCGGGACGGAGGTGGACCGACCTTTCTCCTTCGACCTAGACTACTTGCAGTTGCCCACTGTTGATCTCTCCCACTTTGAGATGGCCTTTCAGAGGAGGAGGTGTGGAACGCCATTAGGAGCATGCCGCTTGACAAATGCCCGGGGCCGGATGGGTTCTCCAACAGATTCTATGTGGCTTGTTGGGGGATCATCAAAACGGATGTCATGGAGGCTTTCAACTCCTTGTCTCGGCGTGACGCCCGTGGATTTAGCTCGGTCAACCAGGCATTGATCACTCTGCTTCCCAAAAGATTGGGTGCGGAGGAAGTTCGAGAGTTTCGCCCTATCAGATTGATTCATGGGTTCGCCAAGTTAGTGGCAAAGGTAGTGGCCTGCAGAGTGGCCCCCTCCATTCCGCAATTGGTGGGGGCACATCAGAGTGCCTTTGTGCGTGGACGGTGTCTACATGATAATTTCATGATGGTTCAGTGTACGGCGCACAAGCTGCATAGCTCGAACATTCCAGCCGTCCTCTTGAAGCTTGACATCACGAAGGCATTTGGTACAGTTAGTTGGGCCTTCCTCCTGGAGGTGTTTAAGAAGATAGGGTTCGGGGATCTTTTGCTCGCAACCATCTGTGCCCTCCTGGCATCAGCTTCCACTAGGGTGCTTCTCAATGGTCATCCTGGTGGAAAGATTTTCAACAGACGCGGTTTAAGGCAGGGGGGCCCGCTCTTGCCTCAGTTGTTCATTCTGATCATGGAGGTCCTGCATTTGTTGATTGAGAGGGCTACAACCTGTGTATTGTTGTCGCCTTTGGCTGACACAGGCCTTAGGCACCGCACGTCGATATATGCTGATGACGTGGTGACCTTCCTCCGCCCCTAGAGAGGGATCTCAGGGTTTTCGCTCGTCTTCTCGATGACTTTGGCTTGGTGTCCGGGCTGAGGGCAAACCTGGAGAAGTGCTCGACGCATCTGATCCTTTGTGGAGAGGCCGAGGCAGAGTTGGTAGCTCGTTGCTTCCGTTCCCGCTGCGCTACCTGGGTCTTCCGCTCTCCCTCAGGAAGCTGACGCCTACTCGGCTCCAGTATCTGGTGGACAGTGTGGCTAACCATCTTCCTCGGTGGCGTGCTAGGCTGCTCAATCGTGGAGGACGTCTGGAGATTGTTAAGACCACCCTCTCTTCGATCTCAATTTTCGCCATGATGTCTCTTGACTTGTCTGTGGAGACCCTGGAGGCAATTGAGAAGATCATCCACAACTTTCTTTGGGTAGGGCGCAAGGACGCCCGTGGAGGTCACTGCCTGGTGGCGTGGAAGAGGGTTTGCATGCCCAAGCACTTGGGGGGTCTTGGGATTCCCAACCTACGGCTGATGAACCGCGCTCTCAGGGCTAGATGGCTTTGGCTTAGCAGGACAGACAGCTCCAAGCCCTGGAGTGAGTTCAACATCCAAGTCCCCCGTGTGGTGCAGCCGTTGTTTGAGGCAGCCACCACTTCAGTTGTGGGTGATGGTGCTTCCACCTTTTTCTGGACAGACAGGTGGCTGCCGGAGGGGCGTGTGAAAGATCTGGCTCCGAACCTCTTCTTGAAAGTGTCGAAGACCGCGCGGCGCATCCGGCGAGTCAGAGAGGGGCTCGCAGGTGGATGGCTGGACGACATCTCGCCTGACTTGGACGCACGAGAGATCCGCGAGTTGCTGTCCTTAGCTGACAGCGTGGCAGGTTTCGCCCTGACTGAGGGGGTCGTGGATGAGTTCAAGTGGAACTGGGAGGGATTGCCGCAAATACTTAGCTCGCTCGGCTTACAGAGGATTCTTTGAGGGCCAGATCGGACTCGCCGGAGCGCAACAGGTTTGGAGCTCCAGAGCTCCAAACAAGTGCAAGTTTTTCCTCTGGCTAGCGCTCAAGAACAAATGTTGGACTGCTGACCGCCTAGGGCGAAGAGGGCTGCCTAGACCGACCGCTTGCCCGCTGTGCAACCAAGTGGAGGAAGACATAAACCACCTTCTCCTTGGTTGTGTCCTCTCTAGAGAGGTGTGGCACGCCTTCCTGAGCAGGTGGGGTAGAGTGGATTGGGTCCCTGGCCACGACGATCGTCTAGTGGACTGGCTCCCGGCTAAGTCGACGGGAGGTAACGACGAGAAAGACTTGTGGACGGCGATCAACTTGATCTGCTGGTGCTTGTGGGGGCATAGAAATAGGGTGGTTTTTGAAGGTCACACTCCTTCGGTGGCGACAGCCATCAGGATGGTGCCAGCTGAGGCTGACCTGTGGAGGGTAGCGAGGATGTTTAGGGGTAGCTTAGGACCCGTAGATAGGTGGAGGGTTGGCGAGTGATTCCTTTTCTTGTTTTCTGTTGGTGGATTGGCGTTAATGCGCATGTGCCGAAACGCGTTGTAAACGGCCGCTTGGCCTCTCCTTCTTGAAACCGATACGTCCGCTTGGACGTATCCTTAAAATAGGAAAAATAACCTTTCTAAGAGGCTTGACTGGATGAAAAAATTATACGAAATGTAATGCGAAAGAATCATTAGAAGAGATTCCTACATAATTCAATTATACCAATAAAACCCCACAGAAAATTCTTTTAGATCATTAAAAATCTCGGTAATTCTTTTGAATCGAAGAGGCCCTAGAACCACTTTGTGGTGTATTCCGGTTTTGTGATCAATTATCAGTGGTAACCGCTCAAGTTCAGAGGTCGGTTCATATTTGAAGCCAAATGGCAACTCGATGAGATTCATTTCTCAATTCGACTTTCAAAATTCAGAGTTCAGACATAGTAGAAGATTCTGGTACCCCGGTCTACCACCTATAAATGCTAGCTGTCAGCTTAATATCAAGCTGATGTATGTAGTTGCAGACGAGCTCTATGTAATTTACCTGTTATGTTGCTATTCCTTGGAGCATCAACCAACAGAGCTGGTCCTGCACACCAGATTACAAGTCTTGCAGATTAGAAGCTGTTCTTGTGAGTTGCCTAGCTAGTGTTTCAGAGTCAGTGTTAAGAAGAAAGCGTAAGCGCGGGGCGTGCGTACCATTGAGGACGGCGAGATCGAGCGTGTCGACGTCGAAGCCGGCGTCGTAGTAGTGCTCGAAGACGTGGCCCGGCGCGTCGACGTGGGTGCCGGAGTGCGCGGTGAGGCGGAGCTCGGAGAAGTTGGCGATGTCGGAGCCGTTGCGCATGGACCGCGCCAGCCGCAGGAACCCGGGCGTGCCCTCCGCCGACTCGAACGCCGGCATGTCCTCCCGGTAGTAGTGGCTGATGTCCAGGATCCGCCCGCCGTCGAACTCCTCGCGCCTCTCCGGCACGGGCACCGGCCCGGCCGCTGCCTCCTCCTTCGGGCCGCAGGTCGGCTCGGCGTCAGTGGTGCCGTAGCCAGGGTACGCCGGTTCGCTGGAGGCCACGGCGGTGGCGCCCATGAGCAGCAGGAGGATGAAGAACGGAAGGAGCTCCATGGACATGGAAACTGATACAGACTGTTTTGCTTCTACAGTACACACGTACGTGGCCGGTCAATGGGAACAAGGTACCTGTATATCCATCTCTTGGTTGGTGATGGAAATGGAGAGAATGTCTTCCATTTCGTCACGTCTCGTATATGTCTTCCACTTTAGAAACAGAATCATGACAAATCTCTTCTTGGGGCGGCTAGGAACTAGTTAATTCAACAAAAAAGATATTTGGGGATTTTCCGGAATATATAAACAAGAACAAAAGGATGAACCGAAAGTGTTTTCAAGACTTTATCTCCACTAATATTAAAAGACAGAGTCTGTCAGATCCGGAGTATCTGAACCGTCCATGAGGCCAGATCCAACGTCTGAGATTTGTCCAATGTTGTATGATGTGCTTTTGGGTTTAACGCAAGAAGGAAAAAAACCGTTAGCAACCGGTCCACGCTCTCCACGGCCCACCCCACGATCCCCACTCTCCTCCTTAGCCGAAGGACTCACCGCCCCGCCGGACTTCCCTCTCCACCGCGCCGCCGACCAGCAATCTCCATCGTGCCGCCGGAATCTCCTCTCACCGCGCTGCCGGACTGTCCTCTCACCGCGGCGTTGGACGGGAACTCGCCCCGCAGAAGGTCGGTACCTTTGCCGCCCCACCACCAGCATCCCGTTGGAAGGTAATAACCCACCACCACCACGGGCAGTTCATGGCTTAGATTCCGCTTTGTTCCGGCCCTTCGGAAGGTAATAACCCACCACCACGGCGCCGTGCGCCCGTGCCCACCCACCCACGTTCCGGCCTCCGCAGCACCTCCCCTCCGACCCTGCCTTGATCCCCTCCCCCGGCGACCACTTTCCCCTCCTCCCGTCAGCCTCCTTTCGTCTCCGGCTTCAGCTCGTGCTGCAGGGCAGGCCACCTTGGAGGACCTAGGGTCCAATCGGGCCACCGGTTGCTGCTACGTGCATCATGCCATCAGATCAGCAAGCGATGCTACCTCTGCCACCTCTCCTTCTCCCTGCTCTTCCTTCCCTTGCCCGTCTCTGTCGTGCTCTGTTTCTTCTTTCTATTTTCTGAATTTCTCATGTACCTGTACTGCGCACTGCTATCTATAGTGTTGGAACTTGCTACTGATTTTCAGTTTTAAGCGTACACATCTGCTAATGCTATTTCTATACAGACAACCAACAGGTATGCATGTAGTTGTCATGTACAACTCATTTAGTGCTTCAGTTTGTTGTCATACAAAGTTAGATTATGTCTATGAAGTAGTGATTTAATTTGCTATCATACGACATAAGGTTGTGTGTATGATGTCACCACGCCATACGTCATAAGCGTTATAATGATATGAAGGGCGTTGGTCACCATAACACGCGTTACGCCATAAACCTTGATTATTGGACAGGAAGTTGATTTCTAAGTGGTATTTGTGTTTGGATTTCTAAGAGGAAACTAACAACAAATAAAGATGTCATATATCAGGTCCTAATTGGGTCATATATACATATCTATGTATGTCCTCCATGCATATCATAAGTTGCATATTGTTACGCACAACGATTAATCCAAGGGTCATGCTGAAGCTGAACCAATCACTATGCGCCACTCGGCACTCCATACTGCTTATTTTGCTGTCATCTTATTTCAAACGCTTATGGGCAAAACAATGCTATGTTGAATTGCTGATCTTCTCATGGTATACAGCCATACAGGTGAGGTCTATTTTTTATTCATTATTTCTAATGAGTACTGAACTGGATCATTTGGTCGACATTCATGTTGCCGATTCTTCTTCAGGTCTTTTATCTTCGAGATGTCCGAGTATCCTATTTTTGTTGAGCACAAAACTGCTGAGTTGTTACCCGTAGTCAGGCTTATGGAATCCACAATATCGGGATAGATGGCTATATCTGAAGGGAGGCTCATTTTTATTTGTTTGGAGAGAGCAGATGCCTTTGGGTGTAAGAATGGATGTCTTATTCGACCACCAGTGAGTAGCATTCCAACTATTTTCACACGTGTTTGAAACTTTTACTACAGCCTGAGAAATGTCTAATATTGGGATTCACTAGGTGTGGTTCTTAATTTCCTTGCATATTGTGTTCTATGAGTATTGGATGATTGCTAAACTGTCATGATTGAAATTTGGTGTCCTGCAATTTTACTTACATTGCTACAGCTAGGGTCTCATAAGTTAATATAGATGCGAACCTGATTTGATATCCTAATGCACCATCCTCTGTTGGTATAGACCGACTAATTGCCAGGTTGTTTTCCTGCACATCTGTGTGTCATTGTAATTTTACTTTAAACTGAAGCAGGATTGGCAGCTGGTGGAACACATTCTTTGGACTAAATCTGGATTAAAGTAACCCGATTGTTGGACTTGTAGTCCTGACGAAATTGAGATTTTACATGTCAGGCGAAAGTTCAAAAGTAGGTATATAATGCATCAGTTTCACACTTCCATTGCTATGATGTAAAGTATGTGTTGCCCATAGGATAACGTTAAACTGCACTATTTTTAGATGTTAAACTACTCCATGGATGGAGTTCTTTAACCAAGACTCATTTTGAGCAGCTATTAAAGGAAGCAGGCACCTTCAACAAAAACTTCCTCACATGTAAGTTGGTCCTGCATCATTCTTCACACTGTTGTGTTACAATCACACCAGGAATCGCATCATAGTATACCTGGAATATATTTTTGGACAATTCGGATAGGAGGCGATGGACAAGTTCATTCTTTGGAAAAATCCAGTGTTCAATTTTGGATGATATGCAAGATGAAATTCAGTTGAGTATTCAGGCCTCCTCATGTTGTCATTGACAGTGTTCTTTTTGGTCATTGCAATTTTCTTTTTGGCAAACTGGAAACAATCAAAAAAAATGCACAGGCTCCTTGCTTCTTTTATCAGGACACCAATACTTGACTTGTCGTAATCACTGCTTCAGATTGCAGAGCATCTCTCAAAGTACCAGCACCACTAATTATGTTTCTCTGTTGGTAGGCTGTCATTTGGAGCTGCCTTTGATCACCCAGTTTGAGCCAATCAAAAAATATAGGTTAAAGACTTAAAATCCAAAAATTGCAACATTTTCTCTAATGAATGGATGATCAGGATGTTTCTAATTAGTTCGAGCCCTGTTTGTTCTTCTTCTCTCTTATAATAATTTCCTCACTCTGGTTGCTAAGGTTATTGCTCAGACCAGATTGCAAAGAGTGTCTGCAAAAGTTTAGTCTGCTGCACTCCTCAAGCTAGCTTTGCTTTCAGTGGAACTAACCAGTTTTCCTTAACTGTAGCAGAACTCCATAATCGTCCTTTGTTTCTTCAGTCAGACATGTTGTATCTTCTCCACACTTTTATGCTTCACAAAGTTGTTCAGTTTTACGATAATTTTAAACCCTAAATTTATTAAAATTGGTAATTTTGGTTTTCATGCAAGTGGCCAAAACGGTAGCAGATAATCTTCTGTATACATTTTGCATTTCATGGACTTCCACAGTTACCTTTATTTCTGTTGTTCATTTACTTTGCTTTCCCTAGCACGATGAATATATCGCTTTGGGGAATATGTGTCATTGTATCCTCGAAGGATAAGGTTATCTGTGCTAACAAAAACATATTGCTTTCACTTACAGTTTCCTCGTTTGGATTAGAATGCTCCCCATTTAAAGGCATAACAAACACGTTTACAGATAGGAGTGCAACTCCCACAAAGAATCAACAAGGGCAATATAAAAAGGCGAGTGGTCAAGCCAACATTCATCAAGCTGTACAAGATTTGGTCAACCGCAACATTCATCAAGCTGTACAAGATTTGGTCAACCGCACCGGGATAGATTATTCTCTTTAAAATTGTCATCTCATGTATTTTGATTTACCTTGATGTTTCATTTATCATATATATGTGAGGATTCTATCATATTTACAATTATTACACGTGTGTTACACGTGCACTGTTACTAGTACTAGTCAAGTTTGACTGTGTTGTTATTGGACGATGCCTTTTCTTTCGAGGAGTGGGGTTTTTTAATTAAAAAATGGTATCGAGGCTACTCTTATATGGGCTAGACAGAGCTACACCCTACATTAGGTGTTGCACATTTTGATTACATACAAATTAAAACAGTCTATATGCATGTGTATGTGAGAAAGGCTAACACATCTTATATTTAAAAATAGATGGAGTAGGTCTCAATGAACAACACCTCACTTGCCCAATCAATCATTTCTTTAGAAATGCAGATGATATACGTAGTTGTTCACTTGCCTAAATATACCTTTCTCGATCATCTATATACGTAGTTTTACAAGATTGCTGACCCATGAGAAAAATTCTGTAATCGTTGCTACTTTAGAACAAACTCGTAAACCCGTGTGATTAGAAATTAAGTGTGCTTTTGGAAGGGGGGGCATAATGACTCAAAAGAGATGGTTTGTCGCACGTTTTTCATCGAACCCCAAACACACGTAGCTCCTATTTAGAGACATTAGAAAAGCTTGTCGATGATTTTCTAGAGAGCGTCTGCATTGAACTACCATACAAATGTCTCGTAATAACTAGTAAGTAGTTAAGAACCACTTGTCACACACTGTTCTTGGTAGTAGTTGGTTATGTTTAAGAGAACAAAACATATGATTCTTGCTTAGACGAGACTGATTTGAACAATCTGACATATTTTTTTATGTTGGTGGGAATAAAAATGAACCATTTTTAAAACAGACTTTGTAACTTGAAGATGTGTAACCATAGCCATCTCTCTTTCTTTGTCCCTTCATTTACATTCTCCTTACAACACGTCTCTTTCTTTGTAACCATAATGTGTTTCATTTACTTACCTCATCACATTCATGTGATAACACCTTCTCTTCTTTACCTGGCAATGACGATGTCAGCAATGTCCTCAATTAGGAAGGGTGAGAAGAAGAAGGCAACACGTCGTGGCCATTTGACCTCCTTCAAGGAGAGAGATGGATGGTCACTGATGACCCACAAGTATAGGGGATCGCAACAGTCTTCAAAGCAAGTAAAACTCAAATTTATTGATTCGACACAAGGGAGACAAAGAATACTTATAAGCCTTAACAGCGGAGTTGTCAATTCAGCTGCGCCTGGAAAAACACTAGTAACAGGGGGTGATGTGAAAGCAGCATTAATATGAGAGCAATAGTAACAGTAACACAGATACAATGGCACCAGAAAATAATTGCTTGCGTGGAGTTGACGGGAAAGCAATGATGATTACAGATGGACCGGGGTTCCCAGCTATCTACACTAGTGATAACTCTCCAAGAACAAGTGTTAAGTGAACAAATAACAGTTGGGCAATTGACAGATTGAAATAGCATTAAGACAGAATATCCAGTCTATTAATCATGTAGGCATGTTTTCCATATATAGTCATGCGTGCTCGCAATGAGAAACTTGCATAACATCTTTTGTCCTACCAGCCCGTTTGCAGCGGGGCCTCAACGGAAACTACTGGTAATTAAGGTACTCCTTTTAATAGAGCACCGGAGTAAAGCATTAACACTTAGTCAAAACATGTAATCCTCATATCAAAATCATCCCCTCCGGTTATCCCAGTTGCTGTCACTCCGGAGCCTCGGGTTCCTGACAAAGACATGTGCAAACAACTTATAGATACAATCTAAGCAACAATTATAGAGCTTAAATCTAAGATCATGCCACTCGTGCACTAGTGACAAGCATTAAACACAACAAGATTGCAGCAACAGTAACTCACAAACTTTAATAGATAGACTGATCATAATGTAACAATTTATCGGATCCCAACAAACACAACGCCGATTACATCAAATGGATCTCAATCATGTAAGGCAGCTCATGAGATCATTGTATTGAACTACATGGGAGAGAGTACCAACTAGCTACAGCTAGAACCCATAGTCCATGGGGGAACTACTCACGGAGCATGATGGAGGTGATGGCGTCGATGGAGAAGGCTCCGGGGGTCAATCCCCGTCCTGGCAGGGTGCCGGAAGAGGACCTTTTGACCCCCGAAACTTGGTTTCGATGGCGGCGGAGCTCGGAGTTGTATTTTACAAAATCCTTCTGGGGTTAGGATTTTTATGCCGGGGCAATATATAGTCTGAAGGGCGGCGCAAGGGGGTGCCCGAGGCGGCCACACCACCCTAGGGCACGCCGAGCCCTTTTCTTCTGGTCCCACGCCGAGCCCTAGTGAGGGGGCTGTGGGCCTCTCCCGGAGCTGCCTTTTGGCCCACACAGTCTTTTGGCATTTTAGAATTTCTGGAATTTTTCCAGATTTTTCTGAGCGCTTTCATTTTTGGACCTTTTATTCAATGCACAGACAAAATAAATAGGAACTGGCATTGTGGCATCTTGTTAATAGGTTAGTTTCAGAAAATGCATAATAGTGATATATAATGCATACAAAACATGTGACATTGATATAAAACAAGCATGTAACATCAAAAATTATATATACGTTTGAGACCTATCACTACAACAGGACAGACCTTTGGTAACACAGGCTTGTGTTACTGTAGGTCCAAAAGTGTGTTACTAGGCCATACAGTAACACGATTTTGTATGTGTTCCATTAGGCCGTGTTACTAAGGGGTGTCCACTGTCACACATAATAGTTGTTACCATAGGTCAAAAATAGTGTTACCATTCTGGTATAGTAACACGTCTATTATGTGTTACCAAATACACAAGTAACACCATTTTTTTAACTATGGTAACATAAGTAGTAACATATTTTCATCCATGTAAAAAAATTGTGGTAACATATTTTCATAACTATAGTAACACGATTGGTAACACCTTATTTAGCCTCGGAATACAACCAGTAACGTAATATCCAAATCTTGTAACATAAAATTCCTCATTGTCAACTACCGTAGTAACACATTTATATAGTTAGAGTAACACCGTGAGTAACACTCTCCATCAAAAGATAATTAATGCATTTCGTTTTTAATTAATAAACACAAAATTAGGCATATTCTATTTTGTTATCAAAATAATAATTGCACAGGTCGCATGAATATAATGCATTCTGTTTTTAATTAATGCATTTTGTTTTGATGATTAATTTATTTGACGCTTAGCACCATGAAAATGAAAACGAAAATGCAGAAGGCACAATCACAAATTAAATATATCGAGGTATCTCGGACATACAAGATTGTAGAATCATATTTCATTGAAATAAATCAAAATTACACCCGTGCAACACCATAACATAAATATCAATTTGACTATAGGAGAACACCTTTGCAAAGAATATTACACCATAGCATAGGTATCAGTTCGACTAAAGAACATATTCCGAATAATATTACATTTTCGGTCTATCCATGTAAAACTATAATTATTGATAAGTGAAACAATTGAAATTTATTTGATTCTTCATCTCGTCGGAGAATTCAGTTGCAACTCAACCATCCTTCTTACGGATCTGCAAAAAAAATTGGACATATAGTTACAATCAAATATACACAAATATGATTCAAAAAAATGGATGAATCTTTTTAATCAACTTACAAAAGCTGAAGGCCAAGCAATTAGTAATCCTGAGGCAAAAGCATCACCAACTGTCTTGCAATCGCTTACTTCTCTCACTAACTCCTCATTATCCAGAATAGTGTCATCTATGTGCACAAGTGCAAATTCGGCACCTAACTCAATCCCACCAGCCTTAGTTGTAGGATCAGTACTTCGGATAGTAGCATATGCCACATTCCGCTTGTTTGGATATGTTGAAGTCTTCAGAACTACTTCGGAACCAACCTATATTAGAACAATATTAGTATTCAATTTTTTTTTGCATATAACAATCAGCAAGAGCCAAGCAAGCCGCTGCTTGAGCCACTAGGGTCGTGCAACAAATACTATCATAAAGGGATGCCAATCTGACTGAAGTTTCGGGTAAACTGAAATATTGTTTATTGCTCAAACTACAGCAGTGCTAAGACATGTACCTAGCATGCACAATATATAGGAATTCATAACCAAAAACATGGTAGTATGCACAATATAAAGGAATTGATAACCAAAAACCTGGTGGTAGATACACTCATACCAGTTGGTGGATTTTTACCTTCAGTGAAGAAGTACGCCTTCTTTTTGTGGAATTTGAGCGTGGATGTTGATTTCTATTCCCTTGTTGGTCCAGTCTTGCAGAAAGTTCAGCTGTACGTTCTCTCTTTTTGCTCACCTACAAAGAGACAACAATAGTATATGGAATGATACTTATATCCAGGAGGTTCAAAAGCCTGAAACTTAATAATCAAAAGCACACAAATATACCTCTGGCACAGAATCAATAAAAAGATCTGTCGATGATGAATTGTGCTGAATCAGTAACGGGTTGACATTATCATGGTCGCCATTCTAGTTTAATGAATGAAAAAGATGAGCAAGTAATTATTGTATATTCTATATTGGTGGCATTAGTAAGAGTATGCAGTAATAACCTTTTCGCGTGAAAGCAGTGAATTATTATCATCAATCATGTCATGTTGCATAGACGAGCGTACTTCAACAGGTTCATTGCATTGAACTCTCTGCAAACTGAAATATTAATACACGGGTTTCAAAAACTAGCAATGCTATAACCATGTATTGACATTACCTTTGTTGTACCATGGAGTATTGACAACCTAGAAATACCATTGTCTTTTGACTGGACATTTACCTACAGAACTAACAAGTATGAGTAAAATAACGATAGAAGGGCATACAACAACAACAGAAAAGGAATTCTTTCACCTCTTCTTCTGTTCCAATATTCGCATAACCTTCTTTTTCTTTGTTCTTGCCATCTTCAATAATCTGGTCTTGCCTTCTTATATGTTCCTTCAGATATAAAATATTTGGCATATGGTTTATTTAAAAAATTACGGTGCAATAAGTTTGTTTGGTTTCCTAGTAATTTGACATGATTTATTAATTGAAAAGATTTTAAAAATAACCTCCCCACACATGATTTGGAAAAATTGGCCCGTGACCTCCAGGCGCCTCCACAGTGCAGCTAGATTCACCGCCGCCGCGCGAGATTATCCCGGCGTTCACCCTCGTCTTCTCCGGCTCCTCCCCTCTCTATCAGGCTATCAGCCTCCGCTACAGCAGCCTGCAGGTCCAAGGGTACTAGATCCTCGCGTCCCCCTCGCCGGCTCCTAGGTCATCGCCGCCGCCGCCTTGGTGTCGCTCACCGTCGCCAGGGGAGATTACCCGGCGCCCCGAGGTCGCACGCATTCGTCCGCGCAGGCCGAATCTTGGGCGGTGCCCCCATCCAGCTGCGGCCTCTACTCCTCACGGACTCACCGTCCTCCTCCCGGCCGCCTCCTCCTCTCTCTCAGGCTCTCATCCTCCACTACAGCAGCGGCTCGCAGGCAGGAAGCAGCAGCAGCTCGCCGGCTCCTAGGACCTTGCCGCCGCGGGTGCTTCTATCGAAGGTCACTACGCCCCCTCCATGTTCATATTTATCCCTGTTTTGAATCTATGGTGCTATGATTGCTTATGTTCTGTTCTAGACTTATTTGATAGAAACCATCTGATCTAAATCTTAACTTCTGTGTTGGACTGCAATAGAATGCAAAAGTCTTAGTTATATTCTTTTTATTTGTTCACATAAAACTACAGATCTTAACTATGTTTCTTTTATTACATAGTCTATCGATGGATTTAGAATCTATAAAAGAGCTATTGCTTTCTCCTAGACCAAGTGATGAATACTTGGCCGGAGTAGATGGTTTTCTTTGACTTTGCCTACATGGGAAAAAGTGTTCATGACAAGATCCGTTGCCCATGTACCAAATGTGTCAATGCATTGTTACTGAAGCGGGAGGATGTGTATGGTCATTTGGTTTGTAGTGGAATTTCACCGGGATATACTGTTTGGGGTTGCCATGGTGAAACAGCATCATTCATCTTTGCTAATGAACAAGTTGAAACTCGAACTCGCATGAGAACTAACAAAAGGTCACGGTCACAGTTTGACGGAACAAAATCCACTGTACAGTTTATAAGAGTTCCAATGAAATAACAATTGACATAGTCCATAATAGGCTGGCTTGACCACTTATATTGTAATATACTGAGACAACTATTCTTCCATCAAAGTTCTAGTTATAGTTAACAAATCAGATTTGGATGGAATGCCTACACCATACCATAAGCGGCTTCTGTACTTCCAGCTTTCTGCAAGATCTACAATGTAGCTCCCATAAGACACAAACGCATGCTTCACAGATTCATATGGCTCAGCTGCTGCTGCTGCTGCTGTAAGGCGTTCCATCACGGCAGGAGAAATTTGTCCATTTGCATCAGCGATAGAAGTAAGCACCTGCTTTGGTCACCCAGTAATCAATAACAAAATGCAGCATTCATGTGAATAAAAAAAATTAGACAACTAATCTGCCACTCTGCCAGCAATTTCGAAGACTAAGCATAAGCCATGAAGGAACACCGGTTTGTATGCAGGATCATTAGGTAACTGGCAAATACCAAAATTGATGGTAAATCTAAAATAAGGAATAGAACTTCCAGTAGTGCTTATTACTTCACCACGTGTGCATGCTTGTGCACAGCAGTGGGCAGACTGCAAGAGAAGTAGACATAATTTCCTATATATCCTATGGTACAACCTCTTCAGAGCTTTCTAGCAGAACTCCTGTCCAATAAAGTGGAATGTATCTTATTATCTCTAATATGTTTAACAAACAACTTACAACTCTACATTTTTCTTCATGGGATTTACAATAAAGCAAACATTATCAATATGTTTTATGAAAAAGACCATAGCATTTACCATGCAATTAATTGATCCTGTCACTATGATTAACTACCAATGCAGGACAAGGTGGGCAAGGTGACGACGGTAAAAATGCATTTGTGAAATATCTATAATGATATGCCAGGATTCCTGGAACATGGTTCAAGTATGAAATCAACCTAAAATTCTAAACCTAGGTTAAATAATCATGATTCTGCAGCAGCCTGGCACAACATATTTTAGGAAAGATATATATGCAAGATGACTATCATGCATAAATGTAGAACTACTCAAATTGTAAGCCCTTTTAGAAACAAGATTACATTTGATCAGAATCATGCTCAAAAATTTAGGCGCAGCTAAAATAATTAGCTTTCAAATAGTTGTCGAGAGTCGTAGCAGTACATATATGCATGGTCTCCTTCATTTATTTGTTTTGTGAAGCTATATGAGATGATGTTCTACTATTCATTCTCCTCCTCTAAATAAAGATATGTTTATTTCCTGGAGCTTCTTTTTCCTAGAGATGCAAGTTAAGTTCCTCGTGTATATTTCACTCTGTTGATGGATGATACTGTCCCTCTTGTATTTCTGTCCACTTTGTTGGGACAAGAACATATGCTCAAATGCAGTCCATATATGTATTGAATGTAACTTGACCTTCTGATTTGTAACGAACTTATGCTCAAATGCTTCACTGAATCTTAATTTCAGAAAATTTGCTGGTGGAGATTACAAGGATTATTCTGAACGGACGGATGAAGCAATGTGTTCTATTCCTGAACTATTATATGTTTGCAAAGTTTTTGCTCTTCGAACCTGAAGCTTCGAACGTTTCAGAAATTTTGTGCTAAGTAAAGTTTCACGTATGACAGATTTTCGTTGGGAATATATAGAATATGTCAGATTTGCCATTTGTAAACTGAACCCTGCTCCGTATTGAAATGGACGTTGTCATTTTCGTGGGCATCCGATTCAAAGTTTTCTTCTATCTTCTTGTGAACTAGCATGTGCGTGTGTGACTTCTGTGCATTGAACTTGCACCTGGGTGATGGTGTCGCTTATTGTTGTTGCGTGTGGCCACTTGAACGTGATGAGACAAATGCTTGTGCGGGCGTGCGGCGATGGGTGGGCAGCGGCAGCAGCACTTTTGCACTTCTGCTGTTCCGCACAGTTTTTCAGGTCGAGATCTCAAACGGCAGGATCGTGTCTCGGTCGGCCATCACGGCGGCTGGCTCGAGTCCCAGTTAACGTTGTGGGAGACAGGGAGGCTGATAGATCGATGGAAACAAGCGGCCCGAGTAAAATCGGCCTAGGCAGTAAACCAGGTCCAGCGCCAACAGATAGATTTTCAGCACTAGTGGATAAATATTTGTACAAGGCCTACACAAATTTTCTGGGCCGCAAAAGTTTATGGGCCATGTGCAGGCCGCATAAATGCTACTCTCACCTACGTATATATCTTACCTAAAAAAAACCTACATATGTATCTTCCCTAAAAAATCCTACGTTTGTATCATTGCTATTTCCCGTATAATAGAGCCTGTAACACCTGGATCAATGTTACTCACACCGACGTTTGTAACATATTCCCAGGAACACAACATTATATGTGACTACGCAATATCTCTGTAACACATTATCGCTGACATGTATTTATGCGTTACTTGGTTGATATCGTGGTAACACAATTTCGGGCATTATAAAGTTTGTGTTACTGTCGGGAGTAGCAACACGAATGTTGTGTTACTCGAAATTTACTTGTAACATATTTTATTATGTGTTACATGATTGTGTTACCAAATCTCTGTCCTGTTGTAGTGTTTCTTCTGAAAGTTTGGACATCTTTCATTAGATTTGGTCAAGACTTTAAACTTAAATAAAACTGAAAAAAATAATTGCAATAATGGACACTGAATAACTCAATTTTATAAAACAGTTTTACTAACATTAAAGAGTTTGATGACTTTTTGTTAGATTTACAACAATGTGGTCATTCTCAAAAATTTGCAAGGCTGAGACTAGCTGTTCGACTCAATCATGCAGTGTTGAGAACTCGAGATGACACGCAGGACATGCAACTTACCACGTAATCACTGAATCGTCATGCCTGTTTATATCAAGTAAATCTACAATTTGGACCTATCTATGAAAAAACATGTATATGCGCAATAAGTCTCCCCTCAACCTCAACAATAGTCGGTACTTTAGCGATTTACTCGTTCAGTCCACTTTATTATAAATAAAACTCAACGGCCGAAACGATACAAAATGATAAGGGAAACCTTTTACAAATCAGAACAACGATATAAAAAGTAAAGCATAGGAATTAAACTTGCCACCGAATACACTTGAGCGTGCCCGGGGAAAACCAAAACTCCACAACGACGCCCCAAGAGGGTAACAACCTAGTGTCGTCGTCTCGTCGAGACCAAGATGGTCAAGAGTTCATCCAGACCCTCGACACGGCTAAGGTGTCCACTGTCCACAACAATGCCCCAAGAGGGATACAATAGCCGCGGCCATCACCGACGATGGTATCAGATGATTTGAGTTGACTCCATCCAGGCTGACAGGTATCGTATCGAATGGTAGGTTTTGTCTCGTCGTATGTATATACCCGTACGTACGAGGAGAGATGGATACATTCTTGGCATCTTCTTCCGCCGGCACGTTTCAGCCAGAAGAGTCAGACTCAGACGTGGTCTTCAATTCCTTGCTCTTGCTCTCTCTCTCCCTCTCACGTACAGCCAGCTAGCTAAGTACTCGTAGCTAACACCAGCGGTACTGTTTGGTGTGGGTCACATTAATAATAATGAAAGTTAATCAAACTCGTAGCTAACACCAGCGGTACATACGAGCTCGTGTTCACAGCGTACGGCTGTAGGGAATTAATAAATTTTCGGTAATGGACAAGTACATGCTCATTTTGCTTGAAAACAGGACAAGTCTCGGTCACCATTCGAAGCCAGTAGGCAGTAGATAGGAGGATTCACTGTGGTTTCTGCATATGCCTGAAGAGAAATTCCCCAGATTCAAAGCGCTTGATTAGTTTGCTTCTAAGCTACTACTCCTTTCGTCCACAAGTACGAGCTAATTAACCGTCTGCTAGGACATGTGAAACTGAATCGCATGCTTTGGCAGGATGCAAAGCACTACGCGCAGGGATGCAGTCTCTTCATAGAATGGCGCATTTGTCTTAAATAGTTGCTGCGCGCACCGCAAGAGGAACATAATATAGTCTAGCTACTTTTGATTTCCGTTGAGCTGTCTCCATTTCCTAGCTTGTTAATTTATCACAAAAGGTCAACAGATGCAATCACGAAACATTCAAATGTTTTCTAAGAAACCATACCTGAAAAGGAACAAAAAGAGGCACGAGGTAGACTCTACAACTTCTCTGGCGATTTCTATAACAAGCCAGTAGGCCAGGAAACTGATCATGCATGTGTAGTCTAGCTAGATTTGACGAATGACTTCTCGCCGGCTCTTGGGAGTGGTTAAACAAAACGTGACATCGATCGGTCTAACATCGCGTATTTGGTGGAAGGGTGAAGTATATTTGCGTTTAGCATCCACGTGTAAGGTAAAGTTGTCATTTGTATGCATGTCGTGTTCATTTTTGGGTCGGGGATATTAGGTTCTCACTCATCTTAACTTCTCCACGCATGATTTGAATTCACAAACTTAATTTTGCATCATATAGACATACCTTTACTCTACCATTTATGTTGTTCTGTTTTGGATTCGATTACTTATCCTTTATAGGCCTTGTTTACTTCAAAAGTTTTTTAGGGGATGAGAAGTGTGGGGATGGGAGGGGATTTGGTGAACACTCAATCCCCACAAATACTCTTCCCCTAAAATACACTAGCATAGACTAGAGTTTTTGTCTTATGCTGTGTTTGGTTGCACAGAATTCATCTCTGAATTGGGGAATCTGGAATTGAGGGCCCAATTCCGCTGTTTGGATGTGCTAGGTATTGAACCTGGAATTGTTGGGCCAATTCCACGAGGGGGTACCGACCCAGAAAATATCACGCGACTCGTTTCCGAGGTCTGGAGCTCGGAAACGCGCTGGGAAACATCGAGCCAACCTTATCCTCGCACCGTGACGGAGGAACCGCTCCCCGCGCCGCCCGCCTTCGTCCCGCCGCCGCCGTTGGACCGAGCCTCCCGCCGCCGGCGGCCCAAGCAGGTACGCCAGCGCCTTCTCCCCATCCCGCCCTTCCCCATGGCCGCCTTTTCCCGCAGTCCGCCTCCCCTCCCGCAGTCCCGCAGTCCCCTCCCATGGCCGGCGGCGGGAGGCTCGCCTCTTGCAGTCGCCTCCCCTCCCGCAGTCGTAGTCGCCGTCGTGGTCGCCTCCCGCAGTCGCCTCGCCTCCCTGCAGTCGCCTCCCCTCCCGCAGTCGCCGGCCACGTGCGCCGTGACTGCTCCCCGCGCCGCCCGGTCCCAAACAGAGCTCCTCCTCCCTGAGCCTCTCCAATGCAGGATTGCTTAGTATATGGAGTAGTTGTGTTAGGATTGCTTTGTGGACCATTTATTTGTGGCGGCAGCAACTAATTGTGCTCAAGTTGGATCCTCATCCGTTTCTCAGGTGGTTGTGGAGGATGATGAAGAAACACCTGAGCTGCCTAAGAAGAAGAAGCAACGCACTGCTGATGCTATCATGAGCATGGTGGGGGAGCTGAGAATGACGTTTGACGAGGCTTTGATCTCAACCGTCCCACTACCACCACCACCACCACCACCAGCCCCGAAGGTTACTCCTTCATCTGAAATCCTGGTTGAACTGAAGAAAATACCAGATTTGGTGGGTAATGATCTGTTGATAGCTTATGCGAAGGTCACCGCCAACGAGCGCACCTTCGAATCACTCATGGCACTACCCATGGAAATGAGAAAGGCATGGCTCATGACCTTGCCTTGATGATTGCTACCATATTATTTACTTTCATGTTTGTGCTATTTGTGAGACATGATGTATCCACTTTGTGCTATTTGTAAGACATAATTATCCACTTTGTGATATTTTTGTGAGACATTATGTATCCATTTTGTGCTATTTATGTCATGTGTCTTATATTTTCTGGATTACTAACATATTATTGTGTGAAAAATAATATTGAGAAACATCTGAAATATACTGGTATATTTTCATTCATATTACAGAGGTTATATTGTTCAAAGTCAAAAATACTCTCATTTCCACACATGTGACATCCAAACAGGATTTGGTATTCCATTGAAACCTGAATTCTATAGCCGAATACCACACGCATCCAAACACTCTTTGTGGTATTCCATTGAATTGGTTGATTTGGTTTTCCATTGCCGATTCAATTCTATGCTCAATTCACTGCATCCAAACACAGCATTAGGCAAAAATGAGAGGGATGGTAGGGGATATTTGGGGATTGTCCCCTCCCATCCCCTAAAATACACTAGAAGTAAACAAACTAGCGGGGATTTTTCGGGATCCGGGATAATCCCATCTCATCCCCTAAAATACACTAGAGGTAAACAAGTCCTTAGTGTGTTAACTATCAGCTATTCCTGATTTTGTTTTACAACTCTCATCACAATAGTATTAAATATCCAAAATTTCAAAGTTTGCCAACCAACCAAATAGGTATATGGCTCCAGTCCAAGCAGGCATATGGAAGTTGAAATCAGAGCCGGTGCATTGAAATATTTGGCCCGGGCCGAAACCAAATAAATGCATTTTATACTAAACAGAAAACAGTTATACTTGTTTAGATATAGTTTTAGAGTGTTACAATATAACAAGTACTCCAATTTCCTCGACTTAGTGTATCAGAAAACTGGGGTTCGCTCGATTCGGGCTTACCCATATCATACCTATCGTCGTGTACGAGGAGAGATAGATCGATACGTAATTGGCATCTTCTTCCCGCAGCAAGCTTCAGCCAGCAGAGTCAGACTCAAACGTGGTCTTCAATTCTTTGCGCTCTCACTCTCTCTCTCTCGCTCTCACCTACATCCAGCTAGCCCTGTACTGTTTGACTTTGCATGATGTGGCTCACATTAATAATAAATTTTCGGCAACGTTCGGAGGACAGCTTAATTCAGAAGTAATCAGCACAGTATGTGCTTTGCCAGTAGATAGGAAGGAGGACATTCACGGTCAATGGAGTGAACCGTTGTTTCTGCATATGCCTGAAGATAAGTCCCCGGATACAAGGCGCTTGATTAATTTGCTTCCAAGCTACTCCTTTCGGCCACAAGTGCAAGTTAATTAACCAGCTGCTAGGACATGTGAAACTGAATCCCATGCTTCGCCTGCCAGGATGCAAAGCACTACGCGCAGCGATGCTGTCTCTTGATCGAGTGGCGCATTAGTCTTCTTAAATACTTGCTGCGCACGCCACCAGACACTACGGGAAACACTCAAGACGCCGACGGCCAGGACATACGCCGACGACAATGCCGTCGGCCTAGATTTTTTGTTTTTCTTTTGAGCTACTCCGACGGCAATGCCGTCGGCCTAGATTTTTTATTTTTCTTTTGACCTACGCCGACGGATCTAGGCCGACGGCATCCCCTGTTTTTTTTACTTACTCATTGTTTTGAGCATAAATTTTGCATTAGACCTCAGATTTCAATGTTATTTAGCTCGTTTCGAAGAGGAGAAATAGATCTACATCATCATACACATTGTTCAAACTATATTATTCAAAAAAATCATGAGCAAGGACAAAAAATTCCATGTTCAGTTTCTCTCTAGTGAGTTTCAGGACTTACAGCTGGAAACTCCCACTTCGGTCGAATTGGAGAAAATCTTGTGAAGAGTTGGGGTATAACTTTGTTTTGGGACTTCCTAGGGTCCACTCTAACACAACCAAGAAAAGAGTTGCACTTTTGTACCCCATTTTGACACCGGTACCGGCTGTAGTCGTATAAGCCTGGTTTTTCTCTAGCGGGGCTAGGTTTTCACCGGAGATGGGTTCCAGAGCATACACCAATAGCTAGGGAGTGTCATACCATTTGTGTACAAGTGTGATATGGGTTTTTTTATGGCAAAGGTTGCAGTCCGGGGTGTGACCTGCTTCACCGGCATCCACTTCTCTATAGGGAGCTTCATGACTTATAAGCATGAAAGTCCTAAATTGGATAAAGCCTGAGGGAAACTTGTGAAGACTTAGGTTATACCTTTGTCTTGTGACTTCCTAGGGCCTAGCCTAACACAACCAAACAACTGGGTACACTTTTCTATCCCATTTTGACGTCGGTACCGCTTGTATGCGTATAAGTGTGGTTTTCTCCAATGGGGCTTGGCTTTACATGCACTTATAGCGTGATAGTCGCCGATTGGAAAAGCCGGAGAGTAACTTGTCAAGAGTTGGGTTATTGATGAAATGGATGTCATATTTGGATTCCTCTCATTTTTCTATTCGATTTAGACATATTATTTGTCAAATTTTGATTTACAGATTTGTAGATATAAATTATTCAATATTAAATGAAAGACAAATAAGTTAATTATTATTTGAATTCAAGAATATTTTAATTCAATATTATTATTAATGATTCATTTCTTTTTATTTTAATAATTATTTGCATTCATAAATAAAGGTGTGCGATATCATAGTCCATGAGTTAATAGGATTGATAGGATATTATTGTCAGTAAAGCATCTGTTGTTTCTAGGTATCTCATAAGGAAGGAACTAAGAAGTTAAGCGTGCTCGGGCTGGAGTAGTCTTATGATGGGTGACTTGTGGGTAAGTGTTACTAGAAGTGAGTAATTAAGGTTGGAATTAAGAATGCTTAGAGATAAATATGTCCTATGATTAAGTGGTTAAATAATTCAAAAATTTGAGAAAAAAATTGAATTTTTTTAAAAAGAATTTAAACAAAATTCTGCCAATTCATAGGCCGACGGCTTTTCTACGCCTATGGCAAGTGGGCTACGCCGATAGCGAGCTACGCCGACGGCCACCGTCGGCCTACCCCTACGCCGACGGTTTTAGTGTATACGCCGACGGCTTCCGGCCGTCGGCGTATTGTGGGTTTCCTGTAGTGAGAGGAACTTAATATAGTGTACTTTCAATTTCAGTTGAGCTGTGTCCATTTGCTAGCTTGTTAATTTATCACAAAATATGTAGCTTATCAGCCTTCTTAGGTCAGCAAATGCGGTCTACTTACGGAAATACGTTTCACTCCCGGAAAGTAGGATCCCACAGGCGATCAAGGAGGCGACGAGGGTTCCTTGCGTGCCGCCGCCGGCGCCGTCGGTTCCCTCTCTCTCCGTCGGCCGCTTTGGTGGCGGTAGGGAGGGGGAACCTCAGGTCTGTCCAATAGGCGGGTGCGTGGTAGGGTTAGGGTTGACGGACATGTTGCCGAGGCCGTTGTGGTGGTGTTGCGTCGGAATAAATCTCCCCGGGCTCCGTTCGTGGTCAGGCGAGCTTCTGCCCTCGTCTAGGAGCCAGCGGGGTGAGGGATCCCCGGATCTCGACGAGGTCGCGGGCTATGGTGTCTGGAGGTACATCGGCACAAGCCGGTTGGGTCCTCAGATGGGCGATGGATGCATGGAGACGAAGACCCTTCTTCCTCCTTGTTGGTATGATGTGATGATGTTCTTCTCCTTCCTCTGCGCTGATGCTGGAGGGAGATCCTGCTTTGCCCGGGCTGATGGCCCGGCCGCGGTGCTGGACGGTCGGTTGACTCGAGTTCTCTTCCATCCGGAAGGGACACTTTTCGTGGTAGTCAAAGCCAAAGATGGTGACGGCTGTTGCACGTGTGTTGGGTTGGTGTCCATGCCCTCTCGTCGCTGTGTCAAGGAAGGAGGAAGCAGTGTGGCGGCAATTGTACCGTGGTCGAAGATGCTGACCTGCTTGCGATTGGTTGCAGATCTTTCTGTTGCAGGGGTCTTCTCTCAAGATTTAGGATGATGACACAGGCTCCGGAGATCTTCTTGTGTTATGGTTGTCTTAGGGTATTCTAGGTGTTCATGGTCTTTTGTGATCGTGTTACAGCGTGCTTGTAAGGGTCAACAACTTTGTATTATTTTGTGATATGAATGCAGAAAATCTAAAAAAAGGTTAGCAAATGCAATCTTGAAACATTCAAATATTTTCTAAGAACCATATACATGAAAAGGAAAAAAAGAAGCACAAGAGGTAGACTCTATAACTTCTCCGCGATTTCTATAACAAATCGCTAGGCAAGGAAACTAATCATGCATGCATGCAGTTAGCTAGATTTGACGAATGACTTCTCACCAGTTTTTGCGAGTGTTCAAACAAACAAAAATTAAAATGGACGATATACCCTCAGCCTCTGCATGCAAAGGATGCACCCATCCGTTTTCATTAGATTATTCAACAAAACCTTAAAAATAGAATATAAAGATCAACCCAAATGTAGCCAACAACCTAGCGACACCTACAAACTGATAAAGAGGGTGGCCAAGAACATGGTCATGTGCCCTGACAACACACTAGTAGATATCATCAAAAGATCGAAGGCCACACCAAGCAGCCCGTCAAGGTGCAAGGGCACAACCGGTATAGAAAACCTCAATTGCACCGGTGCACACTCTACAGAAGTCGCCGCCGTCTTCGTCTAACCCATTTCAGTCTAACCCATTCCAGGACAGGGACCAAAGCATTAGCCTTATTAGGCCTACCATAGACGTTGCCATGCTATCAGATAGCTCCACCACACTACGTGCATCGATCAACAAGCGTCCACCACCGCGAACCCGCTGCGCCACGCCGCAAAAACTCGCCGACCAACACGGTAGACGCAACACCACACCACGACTAGACCCCTCCACATGAAACTTGTTCCAAAACGATGCCCCAAAGAGGGAGAACGACAAATGTGTGCCACAATCGTCCGATCCGGGAGACCCAGATCTAGGGTTTCTCCCAAAGCTTCTTGGCGGAGGGAGGAAGATCACAACGACGACGCCTTCAACAAAGCAACGACGGACACGGACGCCGCCAACGTTTTCCCCGACCGAACGGAACTTCGCCTCCTAGATCCGCCACGAATAGTCGTAGGTCACCGCAGAAGTTACAACGATCCATTGTTGCCCAATCGGGATCCACCCACGTCGTAGACCCAAAGGATCCAGGCCACGGGGCAGGGAGCTACCTCCATACAGATCTGATCGGCCGTTCTACCTCGAGAAGGTCTACGACACGAGGCCGGCCGCCACCACCATCCCGCATAACCGACTGGCCGTTGTCCCTGTGACACATGTACGCTTTCCACATGTGTTGCCCCGGCAACGACCCGCCTTCACCTGAAGGAGGCCACCAGGGCACACCCGCCCTCACCCCCCGTCTTGGACAATATGTACATGATGATTCAAGATCTCTCTAAATATGGCAAAAAACGATGTTGGTGAACCAGTGAAGGGAATCACGTTCTTGATTAAGAAGAGACTAATAGAAGCACAATTATGCTTGGAAACATACAAAATTAAACTAGTAAAATACTCTAGTTCTAGACAATTATATAAGTTTTTATAAACTAAACATACTTTTTAGTTTTTATAACTAAACATACCTTTTTTGATGTTCACATTCATATATAGATTATATATGAGGGCTTTCATTTATAGAAAATTGGGGTACTTATGATGGTTTACTGTGTTCATGACGTTTTTGTGAACACTCTCTGTTTGTAATATTTTTCTTTTTTTATTGGAAATTCAATTTCTATGAAATATTTCCCTTTATTAATGTTGATTAACATTTGTTGGATCTTCTTAAATAGATGTCATCCCATTTTCTCTTAGATGTCTAGATCGTCATGCGTGTGATCATCGTGATCCGGTGAGTTTATATGCTATGACTGAAGTCTACATGCAAATGTGTTAACTATCATTTTATTCACTTTACACTTTGTTTATCCATTTTTGTTTTGGATTCTAATATTTATCCTTTAGTGTGTTAACTACCGTCTGATTCTACTTTTAGATCTAGAACTATCATCGAAAATACATTGCATATCTTGAATTAAAAACTTTACAAACCAACCAAGTGGGTACACGAACTCATTCCAATGAAATTTTTTGGCCAAGGAAAATCGAGATAAATAAACCGTGTACTAAACTTTCATACTTATTTAGATCTTATTTTTGGCATGTTTCAATATTAAAATTATAATCTTTTATTTGTTTAATATGGTTGAAATATATTAAATTGTATATTGCAACGAAAAGACTTCTACAGATATTTTTTATACAAATCATAATATATACTCCATGTGGTCCTTGTTATAAGGTGTATTAATTCTCTGAAAAGTCAAACTTTACTATCCAGACCAAGATTTTAGAAGAAAAATCATCTAAATACAAGAAAATATGGAATTTTATTTCATAATGAATCTAATGATATTCGGTATAGTAAATGCTAACAATATTTTCTAAAAGTTGGTCAAAGATAGTCACATTTGACTTTCAAAACCTTATGCACCTCATAAGAAGGAACATAGTGACTATAATGTAACCATATATATTGTCTCTAAAGATTACGATCTTTACAAATATCTCAATAGAGGTTTCTAGTGTATGAAAAGATAAGCATGTTAATCAAAAACTTTAAAGTATAAACCAAACCAATGGAATTATTTTTTGCCCCTTATTTCCTGGTCAAAATTGTTTAGTTAGATGCCTTTGTGATCCTCACATGCGGTGCCTTTAGAAGAATGGAAATGCATGAGTTTTCAACATTCCTAGGCGATAACTCTCTCTCCGATGGCCATGATCAAAAGGATTTGTGATGAGTCATCTACTTGGACTGTAGCTAGAAGAGAGGTCTAGGATGTTTTCAATGTTGTAACGTGAGAGTAGACTTAGACCTTTTATGGAGTCTTGATGGTGTTTTTCTTCTTTGCCTAATCGGTTGTGATATGGACATGAATTTGTAATTATTTATGCCTTCTAGGAAAGTAAGGTATACATGCTTTGGGTACTCTAAAAAATCTAAAAAGCCCAAATTTAACAGAGTGTGCATGATTTCTAGTTGGTATTGAAATAACATTGCTCATAGTAATCACGAATGAACATAAAATGGTACTTATTCTAATATGTTTGCATACACAACTTTTATTATTTGATATGCATTTATGCAGTTTTCATGTTATCATTTCGTGTATGCAGGTCCCCTATGGCAGTTATGAAATAAAAATGTCTTGGACAAAATTAAATATGGCAATCTAGTTACTAATTATATTTCTATACAACCTTTAGTACTTGCCACCGGAAACAAAATAACATACTAACAAAACTGTTGTCGTTTCTTACGTTAGTTTGTATTTGTTTCTACAAATTAACCATTTTGTATTGCTAACATACCCCATTTGGCCCAAAATGAAGGCGTACATGATTTTCACAGTCTTTAATTCACGCTTATGTCCACCTATATACACTAGAGTGTGTGGAATGAACTTGTATGGTTGGAATCGTTGCATTTTATCTGGTGGAGTACTTTTATTTTCTTACGTATTTATAATATTCTTTTTGACATATTATAAGTAGCAATCATAGTAAAAAGTTATGCGCTGTTGACAAGAAAAAACATTTCACGATTTAATATTTTACAGATGTGTTATTAATTATTTTTGGGTATAATTTTGTTTGCATTACTAATCTATCTGTTGGATTGTTTATTGTAAACGGATCCTAACAATTGGATGAATACATGCTTAGCTCTTAATTTAGGTGTATGTTTCAGCGAGAACTCAAGGCACATGCATGCAGTGGAACTCAAGGCAGCATGGGGGTGTAGCTTTTGGGCACGTTCCACTTCCACACCGAAGAAAGGTGCATGCAGGAACGAAATGGAAGCCATCCTCTCCGGGTGCGATTTCCTGTCACTTGTTCCGGCGAGCATTTGTGATGTCTGATGATCATGCATAGCTCATCGTTACTTTTTGCTTGGAAAATGATCGTTACATACTTACATGGTCATGGAGCCCGTCCATCAAATTCATCATTGACACTACACTAGCATGGCTTCGAGGTTTGATCTCTTTACCCTGATTGAAGATTGCGGTAACTCCGGGCTTTCGTGCACCTCAATTATTTGGGGGCTAGTACATTAGCTACTTTGGCTAGAGGCGAAGTACACACGTTGCAAAGTTGCAACAGCGGGTCAAGCATGAACCCGGGGCGTATTCATGAGTGAATTGAATTGCCCGTGGAATCAAAGAGCTACGTGGGTCAGGGCTCAAGGCCCAGCTTGTACCACATTTCATCATTAATTGTGGTTGTAGACCTTGGATCTACAGTAAGGCTACTTATAATGGGGAGTGACTTAGACTAGTAACATGCATATGTTACTACTCCAAGTTACTACCTCCACAATGGGGAGTAACATGTGTGGAGGGTCATGCACAAGTGTATTTATTAGTTTGTACACATATTGCCTTGAAATATGTGATGTTACAGTAACTAGCTATGTTACTTCAATATTCTCTCTCCTCATTAATTACTCGTCACATCAGATTTTTTGCCTACGTGTCATGCATGTTACTCCTATGTTACTACCCATTTTGACTAGTCTAACTATCTTATAGAACTAAACCTCGTGCAATGAATGTTTTGAGATTATGTCGAATATTTGTATAGTGGGTTACGTTAGGATTTGAAATTGTATTAGGTGTGTATAAGATATGAGTGATATTACGTTTAATTCTTGTATATTTGACATCCTTTATAATGTGGGGGCGTGCCACACAATTTAGCTTATGCCGACTTGGTAGCAACAGACTAAGCCGGAAATGTGTTGCGCTATTAAAAGGGAGGAGCGTACTTAGTCATTGCCCCACAGAGATTTAGACGTTGAGCGCTGAACTGGATTAACAAATTCCAATATCATCATTTTTATCATGATTGATTGGTTCTCGATAAAACATTGGTGTACCTATGGCCGTAACAAAAAAAAGTATAATGTATCTTTCATTATCTGAGGGAAGTGGAGAGAAAAGAGTGGTCTACATTCCGAATGGTATCGTGCAACTAAACCTCATATGATGTTAAAGATTCGAATCAAAACCCCTTCACTGCAAATGCGCTTCTTTTGTAGAATGGCTATAAGCAAGTCCCATTTTCCCGAGCTAGGATCAAGCCCACATTGTTGGTCTGCTGGCATGGCCGTAAACCCAAATAACTCAAGTAAATAGGTAAAAGGCCTGGGCCTGAAACCAAGTTGCATGACATTTTTATTAGAAATTATCACACTTGAGAAAAAATATATAATCCAGTTGACACTTGACAGCTACTAACATACATCTAAAGCATTATAAATCAAGCATTGTCTTTTTTTTAAGGATAAATCAAGCATTGTCCTATTACGCTTTACATTAATTAGTTGTGCGCTAATCGTGCCAAAGTAGGGCAACTTCCGAGATCCCAACCACACATGATGGAGTCCGTACTCCGGCTTGTTCGGTCTACAGTCTCCGGGAGTGGCGTCGTTTTCTCGACTTGGTCGTATACTGGGTGTTACAGCTAGGCGTACGAGCAGGTATGTGATATCCATTTGTACGCAGGACATGCTAAGCTTAGATACCGTCGAATACTGAAAATCAAAACAGTTCCGGCGCAAATCAACATGTGCCTGGATGGAGAGGTTGTACACTAAGCCTCAGTCCACCAGAACTTAAATCTAAGGCTTAAATATGTGTGTTGCATTTAGATGAAATATTTTTTGGTCAGAGGCAATATTCACGTCGATAGCGAGTCTTACTCAATCTCAAGACTCAGTTCCGTCGCGTCAATATTTTGGAAATGCTCATAGGTATAGGGTTTAAGTGTACGCTTATAGCGGTGAGTGTATGCGTGTGTTTATTAGCATATGTGTTTGTACTTTGTTTTGGAAAAAATATACTGAAAACAAAACAGTTGCGGCGCAGCCAGCGAGGCCAACGTCGTTGGTCCAGTCCATAGGTACAGGTATTCTGCCTCTAGCCAACAGTAGACCTAGCTGCTTGCTTATACGACATAATTTATAATCAGTACAATAGCCAACATAATTTGCGACATAATTTATAACCGGAAGGCCTCCCTGCTGTTCGGCTCGCAAATGTGGTGTCTGTGCAATAGCTAACAAGTCACCATAAAACATATATACTGAGCGTTAAGGTGTGTTTTTTTGGCGAGTAACTCTTGATATATTCATCAACTGTCAAGGCGGTACAACAAACACAAGAAGCTCCCCCGCAAAAAAAAAAAAAAACAAACAAACACAAGAAGCAACAAAAATTATATCAAGGAACGTAGACCACCTAGCGACGACTACAATAACTAGAGCGAGCCGAAGGCGCGCCGCTGTCATCACCCTCCATCACTAAAGCCGGGAAAAAATTATTGTAGTAGACAGTCGGGAAGTCGTCGTGCTAAACCCCCACGGGACCAGCGCACCAGAACAGCAACCGTCTCCGTTGAAGAGAAGTATAGATCAGAAGGATCCAATTTGTAGACACACAACCGACGATGAACGAAGATCGGATCCACCGAAGCCAACCACCGACGAATCTCGCGAGACCGTCGGAGACACACCTCCACACACCCTCCAACGACGCTAGAGGCATCGCCGGAACAGAGGCTAGGCGGGGAGGACTTTATTCCATCTTCAAGGAGCAGCCGCCGCTTCATGTCCCTGACTAGAACACAAACCCTAACAAAACACAGAAAAACACGTGAGAACAGAGTCCTCCCGCCGGCAAAAACCGGGATCCACTGCGCCACCATGGCACTAAGGCCACGAAGCGTTAAGGTGTGTTTGATTAGACATATTTTATATTTGGGTTTATAATTCACAGAAGTTTGTGTTTGGATGTATAAGCGCGGTCCTCCCTGCCGCAAATATAAGGGGGAGAGGGGCAAATTCAAAATTTAGCACGGTTTAGGCGAAAAGTGCAAATGGAGCCTGAGCTCCATGTAGCTTCGTTTTTATAAACTTCAAAATCGACACATTTTGGGGTCTAAAAATCGAGCAAAAGAATACCGGAAGTAGATATACCGAGATCTACAAGCGTGCGAAAATTGAACTCAAACTTTCCTTTTCGTTTAGGCAACACAAAAAAGTCAAATCTGAAAATTTTCAAAATTTTGATTCTGCATATTCTTCCTCACCCAGGTCCACTCATTTATCATTTTTTCCCAGCCCATAATACAACGAATTTCACGTTGAAATTTGCAAACTTGTAGATCATATAAATATATGTATCTGGGATTTTATTTCCGATTTTTGGAAACGTAAAATACATTTTTTTCTTTCAAAAAACAAGTTACATGTAACTCAAAGAGGCAAGACGCCTCACTCACAGTTTAAGACATCTGTTGGAGGACAGTTTTTAGCCTCTCATATCCTAAAAAAGTGTTTTTAGGGCACCACGGTTAAAATATTGCTAATTTCTTGAACACCATTAATTATTTCGGAGATAGAGATGCTCATACGAGCAGGGGCAGAGCTACATGGAGACTCCCTGATGCACATGCATCATGGTCGATTTTTATTCTACGTACTTATTAGCTTCTTTAACGTGGTTGTGCACCAGGCTACGCTGATTGTTGTGCATCAGGGAGCAAAAAAATTGAAGCGGCGAGAAAAGCTTTAGCCTCGGTTCGAAGGCCTTTATGCAGGGCAGGCTGTAGCATTCCCACACCTGACTTAACATTCCCCTGCCCACACGATGTTAGGCCTTTTGGGGAGGGGGACCGGCCATGGGCCTTTTTGGCATCCGACCATAGAAGCTAGTTACCGTCGGTGTAATTCTAAAAAAAAAAAAGAGTTCCCGTCGGTGTACTAAATAGAAAATAATAATTAGCGTGGGAGCTGAGAGCCTAAAGGCCAGACAAGCGAGAAAATGGTCTACCCCCGGGGTCGACCATCGGCAATCCGCATACTCGCTATTTTATGATTAGTGAGAAAATTGTTCTACCAGAACTTGCCTGTGGCAAGATGGTTAGGAGGGTGGTTGTACCCAGCCCACCAGAGTTCAAATCCCAGGTTTGACGTTGGTGTTTCTCATTTAGGCGAAATATTCTTTCAGTGGGAGGCGACGTTCCGTCGACAGCGGGGCGCCCGTGGTGACTTCGTCAATCTCAAGACCCAACCGCCGGCTCAGTCTTTCGGAGGTGTTCATAGGGGTGAGTGTATGCGCGTGTATGTGAGCGTCTGCGTTGTACTGTGTTTCTCAAAATAAAATTGTTCTACCAACTGCCTATTTTTGTTATAAGAAAACCATTCAGATTTGAAAATGGTAGACATATTTAGCAAATAATTTTTTCTTTGTTCCATCACTATGGTAAACTCTTTAATTGCTATACTTTTGTTTTATATTATTATGTTCTATTTTGTTTAAAATACTACATTGTAGATGTTATGAAACTCATTTATATTTAGTGCATCATTGTTGAAGTTTCATCTGCCACGGTGAACTATGTTTCTCTATCCTATTGGATATGAAACATACTTATAATTAATTATATTTTTAATTCTCATCTAGATAAGAATTAACAAGGCCCATCCCTATTCTTTACACAGAGATCCGAGCGATTTTTTTCTATTTATTCAATTTACCTTTTTCTTATATTTCATATTTTTCCCATCTGCAGGTAACTACACGTACACGTCCATTCGGCCTCATGGAAGCGCAATCGCACGATTGCTCAAAACAGCAATAGTATGTCTGTATATCGGTGCGCGCAGCTGCATACACTAGTATCACTAGATATTTTCCCCACCACTAGTTGTGCATCAGTGTGACTTTAAGTCCAGCTCCGCCCCTGCATACGAGTAGGAGTACGAGTACGTATATTACTCATGCCTTAATATATAAAAGTAGGAGGAATTGAGCCTCCAAATCGCCATCCACGTCACCCTTTTTACGACGCCCGTCCGATCAACGCGTCCAACGGTCAGGATCACGCCAAAAATCGTGCGTGCTACAGTAACACTGTAGCACGGGGATTTCTTCCAATCGCGAAACGACACGTCACCTCGCACGATCTTTGGCGTAGCATTTTTGCAGAAAACCGCCCGCAAAGGACCTATCCGCAATTTCGTGAAAATCCAGGGACTTCGGTGTAAAACCTACCACACAACGCAGCTTCTCTCCTCTCTCCTTCCTCGCGCACGGGCGTAGCTGCCGCCGGCGCCGCCGCACATCCCGCCACTCCGCCACTCGCCGTTCAAATCTATGCCCGCGGCGAGGTGCGCCGTCGTCTCCTTCCTCTCTCGCGAAGAACCACGTGCTGCGACGCCTTGAGTTCACCGGAATCATCACCGCCACGTTCGGCATCGCGCTCCGCGTCCGCCGCCGCATCCGCGCGTCGTCGGCGCCGTTCTGGCAGCCAATATGCGCCGGCGCCGCCACCCACGGGTAGCGCGCGTCGAGGCGCATCTGACGCACCTACTCACGCATGCCAGCTTGCAGTGGCGCGGCATCGCCGTCGTCTTCGCCGCCGCGGCAGTGGCAAATCCAGCTCGCCGGAGCGTGACGTCATCACTGACGTCAAACACGGTCCCACTTGCCAGTTTCCAATTTCCAGAAAAGAAAAAAAACGACCTGTGGGACCCATGTGGCTGAAATTACAGAATTACAGTAAAAATACTAAAATTCATAAAAAAATCATATCTTCCAAATTACACTTCAAAATAATGCAAACAACATATCAACAACTACAAAAAAATGTTAAAATTTATATATTCCAAACTACAATTCAAAATAAAAACTAAAAAAATACTAAAATTTTAAAAAAAATACATTCAATTCTTCATTTTCGAAAAATAATATAAATAATATGTGAAAATTTCCTAAATTTCCAAAATATCAAACTTTCCACACAAAAAAACTTTCAAAAAATTTAAAAACAGTATAAACAAATTTTCAATTTACAATTCAAAAATAACAATTTTAAAAAATGTAAAAAGTCAAAAAATACATACCTTCCAAACTATAATTCAAAATAATACAAACAATATCCCAACAATTCCAAAAAAAATGATACCATCCAAAAAAAATCATATCTTCAAAATAACAATTATAAATACACTAAAATCCAAAAAATTAATATCTCCAAAACTACAATAAATTTTCAATTTACAATTCAAAAATAAAAATTTCAAAAAAAAACTCAAAAAATATATACCTTCCAACTACAATAAAAATACTAAAATTCGTAAAACTTGGCCAGAATCGCGAGCTGTGGGCGGTCCGGGTACTGTCCATGTCACTGTTAGGTACAGTGTTGAACAGTACCGTGGTGGGCCCCACCTGTCAACCACACAGCGCGCAGACATTTAGCAAAAAGAGACACGCGAGCCCAGAATTTGCCTCGCGAACCTCCCTTTTCCCGACGCAGGGACCAGACGCAATTCCAAAAACTTCAGGGACTCCGCTGAAAAACAACACGCGCAGCCCCCCTCCCTCTTCCTCTTCGCCGGCGACGTCGCCTCCACAGCTCTCCCTGGTCAGATCTACGGCCACGGCAAGATGCGCCGTCGCCGGATCTCCTTCCTAGCTGAGCGCCCTTTCCCGAACGTCGTGCAATCGCCGCAATCTCCGTCGCCGTCCCGCGGCTCTCTCCACCGCGTTGGTGCGCCGCCGGCGCCGCTCCGGCGACCAATACGGGGCGGCGCTGCCACTTTCGGGCACGCCACGTCGAGGGGAGTCCTCCGCGCCTACGGGCCCATCCCATAACGCGCTGGCGCGTCGCCGGCGTGGTCGCTGTGGTCGTCCATCACGTCAGCACGACGTCATCTGCGGCCCCACATGTCAGCGTTTTTTTAATAGAAAAATGTTTAAATTTGCAAAATTAAATACTTTTAATCTACCCACCAGAAAAATATGGGAAAATATCAAAATAATCAGAAAAATACTTGCTATCGATTTATGGCAAAATACAAAAAAATCAGTATTTAAATTTGCTAAAGATTTGGAGATAATGTAATTGCATTTGCTCTAATTATGGAGTTGCATTTACTAAATGCTCATACAATTTGAAATCTAAACAATTTTGAAAACATACATTTCTTCTGAATTTACGTAATTTAAAAAACTGAACAATTTTTGAATATGGCCATTTCGATATTTGATTTTTTTTATTCAACTCTACCCATCCAAAGAAAAATGAAAAATATATCTAAATGGAAACAAAAAAATTCCATCTATTTAAATATATCTTAATGGCCACAAAAAAATTGCTATCTCTTTACGGCACAAGCTAAAATTTTGAATTTGACCATTTCTAAATTTAAATGTCTTCCAAATCTAAGCAATTTGCAGACGTAAACTCTGAGCAATTTGCAGACGTTAAAACTTGTATAAAAAAATTGACAGATTCTTAAATTCCGGCAAAAAATCTAAACGCAAACTCTTATTCAATTTCAATAATTTGAAATCCACACAAACTTCGCAACGATAATTTCCAGTCGACAATATTTAACCGCATCAGAAAAATTAACGGGAAGGGTGCGGCGAAACAAACTTCTTAACGATAATTTCCAGTTCATGATATTTAGCCGCATCAGGAAAATTAACGGGAAGGCTGCGGCGTGTCGCCATGTTATTTACGCAGTAAATATTTTCCCCCTTTTCACCAGGAAAATGTGCCCACCGTATCAAATCAAAATTTTGAATAATATTGAACCAACTCTTATTCTTCCTAATTGACAATGTGGTCACGTTTTTCCGATAAACCGGACATCCCGCAGGAACAAAAATGAACTTCAAACAAATCATGGACTATTCATTTCAGATTTGTGCATTTTCCTCTTTGCTCATAAATCACATTTCCCATCAATTTTCCTTAAAAAATATGACATAACGTTCGACATGGTATGAATTTGCAGTATATCAATCAAAATGCACCGGTCTGAAAACAATATAGATTTAACAAATTTGCACCAAATATCCATTGTATATAGAGGTCGAACTAACAAATTTTCAAATTTTACGCAACGACTAATAAATGTTCATTTTATTGACGATCTGTTGGATGATTTTCCTGAATAATTCTTTCTCACCATACGAACAAACTTTTCCCAAATGTGGAATCAAATTCAACCGAATTTTTCTGATTACAATTAAACATTGACATTGAAATACAAACATTTCCGAGCATTTCAACCCACTGAATATTTGAATATTACACATAGTATATCCTAAATGCACACAAAAATGCTACCTATTCATGACAAAATGAAAACATGTTCCAACATACCAATTTAGCTAACATTTTAGTGAACAAAAAAAAAATATAGTACACAACCAAATTCAACTAGTACTTTTGGATGGATGGATTGCGAGCTAGCGATGGTTCTAACTCGCGGGCCTGGCTCAGAACGTTGCTTCGCTAGCCTCGCGTGGTAGCTAGCGATACCTTTTTTTTTTGAAGATTTGGTATCAATCAGAGTCGCGCACAGAAAAGAAAGAAAGAGAGGCGGCGCCTAGGGTTTCAGACTTAGCCGTCGCCACGCCATCTGCATATTCATCGTCGTCTCCGTCTAAGAATTGACGGGGTCCTCACCTCCTCTAGGTGCCGCTCTGACACTAGGAGGGGTGGGGACCTTGGACCTGCGCAGAGCGCTATACAAAGGTCGTTAATGTTAGATCTTGGTTTTGGTTGTGGTCTTCTTCATCAATGGGGATAGCATCGTCTGCAATAAGTGATCTTCTGCGTTTCGTTCGTCGGCGAGATCTCCTTTCCGACGTCAATGGTGGCTCTGGAAGATTAAGTTTATCTAGGTATGGTTCTTCAGATCTTGCTTCGCCAGATCAATTTTGGATTGTTTCTCATGGTTGCCGCGAGGAGTTTTGTCCTCGCATTATCTATCCCGGCTACTACGTCTTCCACACTGGTGATTCGTTCTCTCGGCTCCCAACGAGGTCGACAAAGTGGTCGGTTATTTGTCCCTAGAATATCAGTGCCGGTGCTCTTGCCGATGTTGCTTGATTAATTTAATGGTTGCGTGCGTGCACAAAGTCTTGGCATTGAGACTCAAAATTAAAATGGGAGTCTATGGTTTGGGTGTTTTCGGTGTTGTTATATGGCTGCCTTCAGGAAAGTATAAGATTGTGTCATGGAAGAAGAAAGGGTTTGAAGATCTAATAGATTTGCTTGTCTTTTTTAGTATTGTTTTCGTAATCGATGTAATCGTGTACTATTTGTTGGTTTAATATATATGGAAAATTAAAAAAAAATAGCGATACTTTTTTTTTAGTCAGCTAGCGATACTCTGCGGCTAATTTGACTGGGTTAGCATGTGAACAAGCCCAACATACACCCTCCTGGGCCCAATAATGTGCATAACGTACTTCATCAGGGACCTTCATCAGTGTCCGTAAGATCTCAGCGATTCTCAAAGTCTGGTCCATTGTGCCATCGCCGCCATGCCACGCATGCTGCCGTGCACCGCCATGACGCCACACCAGTCGCCTCAACGTCGTCGCCGCGTTCCTAGTTTTCTTGCTGCCGCGATCAGCACCCCTGCACCGGTGGAAGGTGCTGCCAAGTTGCCAATGGAGCTGATCTTTGAAGTTCTGTCCAGGGTGCCGGTGAGGTCTGTGCGCTGGTTCCGGTGCGTTTCCAAAGAGTGGCGAGCCCTCCTCCATGACCCGATCTTCGTCGCTGCGCATAAATCTCTTAATGCCGAGACGTTCATCGTGGTTAGCCCCAGGCTGAAAGTTCCTGGTGGAGGTCGTGAATTGTGGCTGATGGATATGGACGGCAATGATGTGGGCGTGCTTAAGGGCATAAACTCAACTGGTTTGCGCTCCGCGAGCACGGACGACCTCGTCTGCGCCATTGATGAATCCCACAACGGTGCATGGGTGATCAACCCGGCCACCGGAAAGGTGCTCGTGGACTGTCCTCCTAAACAGGATGTGAGATCGTTGGAGGCGTGGCACTTCGTCTTCGCCTTCGGTCGTGCCATACCATCTGGAACTTCAAGGTGCTACGCTACTTAAGTGGCCGGGGTTGTGAGGTATTCTCGTTAGGAGATGGTACCGGATGGAGGTTGTCAGAAAGCCCCCCAGCCAATCTCTCCTGTCACCCAAGCTCCGTTGTTGCTGTCAAAGGTGTAATCTACTTCTTAGTGGTGGGAAAACAATACGATTACAGATTACTTTGCTTTGACATTGAGAGAGAAAATTGGACGAAGGCAATCCAAAGTCCACAAAAAGCAGTGGGTTGGGGAGAACTACCATAGCGGAGCTCAATGACACAGTGTGCATGGTTGTCGTTTATCCGAAGGGAACGATGGCTTCTTATGAATGTGTCAACATATGGCTCCTAGAAGATTCTCATAAGGATATTTGGATCAAGGCGTATACGATTCCAACGGCGGAGTTCACCTATAATTATACGCCTTCTTTGAGAGTGACACGTGATGGTGGCAAGTTGATCTTCTATTGTACCGTTTACAGAGAAGGAGTGGCACTCAAAGTATATGATCCAAACACCAACACATGCACGACACTACGAAGACTAGACGATGGAGCCGAGAGTATCGGCCTTTGCAGCTTACTTGGACCGCCTCTGTCTCCACAAGGATTTTGATTTTGTAGTAGCTGCAGAGCCAGCCCAAGCTATTTTCTGGACTGTTCTTCTGAATAATTGGCACACACTATGGTCGAAGAAGTTTTTCTAAGTAACTCGCTATATACCATTTGTTCGCCATTGCTGGACTCGTTGGTGGAAGTTTTCATGGCCTTTTTACTGGTTGTTGCTACCGTCTACAGAGTCTCTCTCTCTCTTTCGAAAGTAAGTTTCCATGTCTATCGTCTCTCTTTTCACAATTTAAAACATGGACGTTCATTTCTCCACACTAGCTGAATCACCTCTATGAATACTGAGATGATTAATTACCCCTCAGTGGGCTTTGTTGAACCCAGTTTCATGTACGAGGAAATCAAAGACTGATATACTAGTGCCATAGCAGCTGATAGAAGATCTGCACAAGACGTATCATGTATGTTCGATCTATAGCGTGCTGCTCTTTTGGGAGAAAATTGCTTGTCTACCATTGACAATTTATTTGGGTCCAAATATGAAATTATAGTTTCAAATATACTAATCATATTTTAGAGACAAGTTTCATTATGCCACTAGCTCTAGTTAGTACCATCTTAAAGACTCAAATCCTTGTTTTTTTTATCTCAAAAAAAAAATCCTTGTTTTTTTTTCTACGTACTAAATGTGCAAAAAAAAAAATGTCCATCCTTCACCGACGGGTTCTACTAAAATGATTGTACAAATTCTTTCCCTGACTTGGGCAACAACATGAGTACATTTATTCACATCTCCAGTACCGTGTGTGGCATATATGCAAATTGCCTTTTAACTAGCTAATTGCATGGTCCATAGTTGGGCAAGCTGACTTGTGGTTAAATGGAAGAAAACAAATAAAATGGGTGGGATGTTTGAATTGAGCAAACTCTTAAAAAACCGTCTTCTCTTTATTGGCGTTCTTTTGGGTTACTTATACCTATACCTTTTTTTACTAGTCAAAACCTCTTCATTAAATAGAGGTAATAAACTACTAGGTGTGGAAACCAAATGAAGTATTAAACTAGGTCCGGGATCATCAACCACACTGACTGATTCAAAAAAAAGAAGCTATATTACCTAATTCATGTGCTTCCGCATTACTCTCCTTTGGATCCAGAACATACTCGATCATCGGAAATTGAGAAAATTGCTATAAAGAACAACCCACATTTGGGGCAAGGGTTTCAAAAAACCATTACCTTAAAAACTGGCAAAAAAACACCAGTACACTTTTAATTCTCGCAAGAAGCACTGATCGGTCACTTCAGATCATCCGAGTTTTTTCTGGCCAGAGGGGCCCACTGTCACAGCGAGAAACTGGCAGCGGTCAAGCTAGTGTTTGCCCTTTGGAAACGAGGTTGACGAAAGTTAGACGCATAGTATACTGGGCCCAATATAACGGCCTATTGTGAGCCCGTGGGGATGCACGATCTAGTTTAAATCCCATAGGGACGCTGGGATATTCGGTCCTTAAAAAAACAAATGGACCTTCAGACCTGATCTAAATTGATCACGGTGTGGGATCGTAGGGTGTCGCTACGTGAAGGATTCCCTTCCGAGTGGGAACCAAAGAGCGTACTGAATGCCACGTGTTGGGTCTGCACGAGTTAGAAAAATTCAAATCGAATTTGCCAACAGAACAAATCTAGCAGCTGCGTGCATGCGCATGCGTCCATCCTCGCGCGCGTACATCAGCTGTGGCTCGCGTGAAGCCCCTGTGCTTTCTGGCCGTACATGGAGCTGGCCCCGCTCGGCTCTCTCACGGATGATCATGTACAGCTGATCATCACGCACCGATGTACAGAACTGGAAGATCCTATCAGTAGTACGATGACAAAACTGTACAAAACAGATAGTACAAACTACATATAAACAAAGTGTACACATTACAGAGGAGAAAATGTACAAACTATACAGAACATGAAGTACACAAACACAGGTAGTACAACTATACAGAAAACGTAGTACAAAACAGAGAAGTACAACAGACACATGTTGTACAACTACACAGAAAACATAGTATAGAAAAGGAAGTACGAGTACATAGACACAAGTTATACAACTACACAAAAAACATAGTACAGAATATGAAGTACAAAAATATACAGACACACGGTGTATACCTACACAGAAAACGTAGAAGTACACATTACACATAACACAAAGTACAACTACACACAAGCGGTTGTACACACAAAAAATCGTCAAAACCTACCAATATGGGAACTAGTTTTGAAGATCTCAACGCAAGGAGTTCAAAACTGAAAACGGTTCATAATTTGAATAAATGGTTCTCGAGATATTTTGTTTTCAATATCCGTTTATAAAAATAAACCGTGTGTCTGTCCTCCCATATGTTTTTCTCTTTCATCCTCCCCACTTTTAACCTGGTAGCGACACTTGGCGAGCATGCAAACAATCGTGGGGTCTCGAGAAAGCAGAAGGCGACACTTGTCACGATGAGAGCGGTTGTAAAGTTCCCTTTGCAAAGGGAACCCTTTTTCTAGTGATTACCTCCTAATTCTCTCATTCTTTTTTTTTTACCGGAACTTCTCTCATTCTCGACATAAGCCATACAATCGGCTTGTTAACTATACTTTCTTTAGCATACTTGGTCAAACACATGATGGGGTAAAACAAAAGAAAGGTGGCAGAAAGCCACCAGCATCGATCGAGACTTGACTCGAGAGTTGGTGGTGCCGAGGTGAGCTCGACCGAGCGATGGAGAACGAGTTCAGAGCTATGGCATCCGGCAGTGTCTCAAGCTCGATCTGGATCCGGGCGGGCCGGTATGCTCGCAAGGCGGCGGCTTTTCCTGGAGATGGACATGGAGGCAACGACAGGGTGGTGGCGATGGAGCCTTCCTGCTGCAGCGCCGTGGTGGAGCTTTACGGACCCAATTCGGGTCGTCCTGGCCGATGGCGGTGAACAAGAGGGTAGCGGCGGCGGCCTGGCAGCGTGGCAGCGGACTTTGCGGACCCGATCAGCGGACCTTGTGATAGCTGTGTTCTCGATCGTGTTCGTCAGTGCGCACGCATACGATGGTCAATCGTCTGGAGGTCTGGTCTGGACTCTGGACGCCGTCGTGCCTTCTTCCGGCCGGCGCGATGTCATATGGGGCGTATGTAGAGGCCGGCGGCCAAAATTAAATAGACGGAGAGAGACGATCGTTATTGACCGCCAGCAGGTTTGAGTGCGAGACTTACCGCGCGCGGATGACGAGTTTGATTTCATCCAGCTTTTCCTCCTCGGTCCCTGTTGCGAGTGTACGCACGCCACGAACCGCCGGTCTCGTCCATTTTTCTCTTCCGTTTTCGACTTGCAAGAAACACGCAATTCTTCCATTTTTCTCTTCCGTTCACGAGACTCGACCTATTTGCGAAATTACACTCGGCAGACGGTGACACCTATGATGGCATTGGAAACAAAGATCCTTTACGACGGTGGCACGTATTCTTTTTTTTCGAAAATTCGGTTCCCCTTTCATCTGCCTTGTAGTAGATTCTTACAAATGACATCCCCTGTTTTTTAAAAAATTCTTTTGTAGGTTAGTCACCAAAATCGTGTAAAAAGCACTTTGACAGAAAGAAGATGCTATCCACAAATACTTGTAGATGAGTCACCAAAATCCATCCATCAGTTTCATAATAAGAAGAAAACAGTTAAACTTCTAAAGGAATATTTACATTTTCAACATGTCAAACGCTCGGCAATGAAGATGGCTCTGTCGCGACAAGGTAACCAATGCATTATTTGGAAACAAGGTTGACAGATCTTTTGAAGAGTGTTGCGTCTCGAAATGTTTTCTTGTTCGTGCGGGTACCCAAGTTTTTCCCTTTCGACAAGAGACGAGGCAAGGTAACCTACAACTTGCATTTATCCTTGTTGCCTATTTTTCCCATGAAGCTGCACGAGGGACACACCGCTACCATCTATTCTTAAATTCCTTCGCCACACCGATATGTTCTCTAATGTCCTTGATGTTGCAGTTTGAGATCTCTATCGAAGAGTACCGAAATGTCGACCCACTTAGTCACGGGATCGTAGGTCGTCCTAACACACATTGATATTATGATTTTCGTCATTACAATGGGTATTCGCAATGAGGAATAAGTTGGAGGGGTGTTTCCTTCGTTCCGGGAAGCATCGAAGCGTCAATGTGCATCGTCTTTGTCCTAGTTACGTTTTCTCCTCTGATGGTGCACGGTGTACCTCCTCCACCTTGAGCCCTAGCAGATCGATGGTGGGGAGCCGTCATTCTGATGGAAGGAAAGGAAGACGGGGCACGATGAAATGAAATGAAAAACGGGGTAGAAGGTAGAAAATGGCCCAAATAAGTGAATGACAAAAGAGAATGTTACTTTCCTAGTACATAATTGGAACGTGAAAACAAATACTAGCCAGAAAACCTGCTTAATAATCATAATTAAGACATAGTATGTTGTCTCCCACCCGGGCCCGTGACATCACGGGACGGCATCCACCGAAACCATGTGAAAACGGGGAAAACAATCCTTTGATCTGGACGATTGCTCCTGAATGCGCGCGCACCCTTCGCTTTCATCGGGTGGATGGATGCCATCCAAGTCAACCGAGTGAGCCACCCACCATGGCCCACTCTTAGCTTGGCTAGCTAGCCAAACTGCTTCGCCTTCACACACCACACTACGCCACGCCTAAACCGACCCAACTCCTCTCGTCATCTTCCTATCCTATCGTACCTGCCCCCCACCGCTCCACGCCCACGCCCGCACTCCCATTGATCAAGACCTCCATGAAAGCTCCATCCAACTTTAAACGCCCCCACGCGCGCGGGCACCACTAATTATGCCGTCGATCCATCAGCTAACATCCCCGACACGTAAGTAACATCTTCCACCTTCACGCCAACCAGCTAGCACGCGGCCATGTCGCTTCGCCGGCTGTGCTTCGTGCTGCCCATGGACGGGACGAGCTCCTCGTGGCTGATCATGATGCCCAACGGCGCCGACCCCGCCAGAAGCTGGGCTCGTACGTCCGCGGCAAGGTCGGCCGCGCGCTGTCCTGCCTCCGCTGCGGCGGCTGCCACGGCGACGACTCGCGGTCCATGGGATTCGAGGACATGGCCGGCGTGTACGAGGTCGGGCGAGGAAGATCAAGGGCGCGTCGGGGCCCAGGGTGTTCAGCTACTCGGAGCTCTACATCGGCACCAGCGGCTTCAGCGACGACGAGGTCCTCGGCAGCGGGGGTTCGGGCGGTGTACCGCGCCGTGCTGCCGAGCGACGGCACCACGGTGGCCGTCAAGTGCGTCGCCAGCGTCGGCGTCGACCGCTTCGAGAAGTCCTTCCTGGCGGAGCTGGCGGCCGTGGCCCGCCTGCGGCACCGCAACCTCGTGCGGCTCCGCGGTGGTGCGTGCGGGACGAGGAGGAGCTGCTGCTCGTCTACGACTACATGCCCAACCGCAGCCTCGACCGCCTCCTCTTCTCGCCGGCCAAGGCGCCGCGCTCGGCTGGGACCGCCGCCGCCGCATCGTGGCCGGCCTCGCCGCCGCGCTGCTCTACCTGCACGAGCAGCTCGACACGCAGATCATCCACCGGGACGTCAAGACCAGCAACGTCATGCTCGACTCCGAGTTCAACGCCCGCTCGGGGACTTCGGCCTCGCGCGCTGGCTCGAGCACGCCGCCGTCGAGGACGCCCCGCCCACGAAAAAGCTCGAGCTGCTGCCGTCCGTGCCTTCCGTGCGCTCCCTCGTCCTTCTCCTCGTCGGCGAACTACCAGTTCCGGCTGATCGACACCAGCAGGATCGGCGGCACCATTGGGTACCTCCCGCCCGAGAGCTTCCAGCGCAGGGGCGCGGCAACGGCCAAGTCAGACGTGTTCAGCTTCGGGATCGTGCTCCTGGAGGTGGCCACTGGACGCCGGGCGGTCGATCTGGCGTACCCCGACGACCAAATCTTCATGCTGGACTGGGTGCGGCGGCTGTCCGACGAGGGGAAGCTGCTCAACGCCGGCGACCGTAAGCTGCCGGAAGGCGGCATGTTCGACATGGTCCGGTCATCCACCTCGGCCTCCTCTGCTCGATGCATGACCCGAGAGCTCGTCCTACCATGAAGTGGGTGGTAGAGAACATCTCCGGCAGCTCTCCGGCGACCTCCCGCCGCTTCCGTCCTTCTTACCTGTCCCAAAGTACATCTCTCTCACTTCATCCTCGTCTGACTCCGGTACGTCCACAACCATCGCCGGCACGAACAGCACAGCCACCTCCGCCTCCGCGTCGACGAACCCCATGTACGCCACAGCGGCCGGAACAACCATTTACCTCACCGCAGAAGACGGAAAGACATCGTCCGGCGGCAGCTCGGGTACTGAGAAGAGCGGCACCAGCCAGCGATCGTCGCCGCGGCCAGTGGTGGCCGTCCCGAATGTGGATACTCCGCGCGAGATATCGTACAAGGAAATCGTGGCGATCACGAACGATTTCTCCGAGTCGCAGGTGGTGGCGGAGCTGGACTTCGGGACAGGGTACGAGGGATTCCTGGACACCGGCCACGGTGGACGCGTCCACGTCCTCGTGAAGCGGCTCGGCATGAAGACGTGCCCGGCGCTGCGTGTCCGGTTCGCGAACGAGCTCTGCAACCTGGCCAAGCTCCGGCACCGGAACCTCGTGCAGCTGCGCGGCTGGTGCACGGACCACGGCGAGATGCTCGTCGTCTACGACCACTCCCCGGGGAACCTCCTGAGCCACCACCTCCTCTCCCGGCACAGCGATTCCGACGTCTCTCGTGGCGCCACCGGTACGGCATCGTCAGGGCGCTCGCGTCCGCCGTGTTGTACCTGCACGAGGAGTGGGACGAGCAGGTCATCCACCGCAACATCACATCGTCGGCGGTGTTCCTGGATCCCGACCGGAGCCCACGCTCGGCAGCTTCGCGCTGGCCGAGTTCCTGTCAAGAAACGAGCACAGTCACCACGTGGTTGTGCCCACCGCCACAGGGTCGGCGCGGGGCATCTTCGGGTACATGTCGCCGGAGTACATGGAGACCGGCGAGGCCACCACCATGGCCGACGTGTACAGCTTCGGGGTGGTGGTTCTCGAGGTCGTGACAGGCGCCATGGCGGTGGACGCCAGGTCACCGGAGGTGCTCCTTGTCAGGAAGGTGCAGCTCTGCCAGGAGGAGGACCGTGACGTCGTGGAGGCCCTCGCGGACAGGCGGCTGGACGACAGCTCCGATCGGCAGGAGCTCGTGCGGCTGGCCAAGCTCGGCATCGCGTGCACGCGGTCGGACCCGGCGGCGCGGCCGAGCATGAGGAAGATCGTGAGCATTCTGGACGGCAACGACGACGTGCTCGGCAAGTTCGAGCGGAGAACGGAGACCAGGGAGGAATGGGAGACCAAGAATCAAGGTTTTGGATTTCGGTTTGCAAAAAATTTCGGCCCAGGGCGAAATGGGCGAAATTCGGTTTTTCGGAAAAATTTCGGAAAATTTCGGACGAAAAGCACAAACCAAAATTTGAATTTTGGGACGAAAAATGACCGAAATTTGACCGAAATTTGCCCAGAAATTTGAAATGGCCACAAGAAAATATGTACAAGCAAAATATAGAATCACAAAGCAGCAAATTACAATACCAGAATAGAACTCATCTCAATGGTAAACATCGATTCAGAGCATGATATAACATCAGTAGTCCAGATCTACTCAATAGGCTAGTTAACAGTCCATATTAGCCCAAGGTACACACATAACAGTGCATATTAGAAGTTCAAATTACAGTCCAAAATACCCACAACCAATCCCTACTACGAGTCCAAAATACACACACAATAGTCCAGATTCACAATCCACAAGTCATAGAGCAGAAGTAATCGAAGTTCAAACGAGGCGCCTCCAAAACAGATCAGGTAGACTTCAATTTTCTTCCACTCTTCAGTCTTGCATGAAACAAAAATGTAAATATGGTCAAGGCTTCATAAATATTGCAATACAAAACATCAGTTATGTGTACATGAAACAAAAATGTCTAGCATTACAAATTATATAAACGTCATGGATGCTAGCATTGCAAAGTATGTCCAGGCAGTAAGCTTCTACCATGTTATTTATTACTAACGCAAAAACATGAGCGTAGTATGAAGAAAATATACAACCAGAAGCTAGCTCATATAAGAAAAAGAAACTTGTAGATGACAACAAATGAAATAACTTACATGTCCCTAATAGTAAAGGGAGTTGACGTCCTTGACCCTCTTGGCTTGCCGTCCAGATCTACGATTCACCAAATTTCCATCCCTTGTTGCATCTTTTTCAGCTTGTCTTGGCAAACCTTCTCCATCAGATTCATCATCTTGGTCATCATCCTCTTCTTGGCCATCATCACCATCATCAATGTCCATGGATCCATTCGCTTCATCATCATCCTCACTGCTAATGAACTCATCCTCCTCATCTTCACGTACCCTCTTTCCTTTCCTGCTAATTTCCTTCCTTCCAAGATGAGAGGCTTTCCTCCTTGAGTTAAGGCGACGTATTTCCTCCAACACAGCAGTAGCAGCATCAGATCCATCAGGACATATGCTCTTTATCCTCGTTCAGCCACTCCATCATTGGGTTTGATTCGTCATGCATAATTGTATCCATCATCATTGCACATGGATCAATTTCCTTCTCCCTATAACTCAGCTTCACAATATCTTCATCTTCTTCAGCACGTAACTACAATGTATAAAAACAGAACCCAGGATTCAGCAAAGTAAATACTTGTAGCATAGCAAAGTTGAGACTTTATGCATAGACCATGGCAAAAATACCTTCAGGTTGTAGCGTACAGAAACACTTTTGTGAAGCTTGCAGTATAGAAGGCGATTTCTTTGCCTCGTGTGGACCAAGGCAAAAGCAGTCCAATTCCTCTCACAGCCACTTGAAGAGACACTGTGAAACAATTCTCAATGCCACTTCTGCAAATTAGGAACTTCCCCTCCAAACTGGAACCACCACTCAGCTGCATGGTTAAAACAAAGTTAGAAATGCTGAAATGAAGTTGCAACATGAGGCAATAGAGCTAATCAAGGGAGATAAGTATCGTGGTTTACTTGGTGCCATTCTTTCTGCGGAAGAGCGTGCCAAACTGTGGCTAAACCTCCCACGACATTCCCTATAAGTGCTGATTTCATTGATAGCCAAAAGAGCGCTCTCAGGGTCTGCTATCTTCTCGATGACATCCGTTAGTGCAGAAGCATATTCTGGAAGGTTGCTCAAATTCACCCGATAATGTGTGAACGGATCAAGGACAGCAGCTGTATAAGAAAAGAGAACCAAGAGAAGATAATAACCATCAAGAAAGCAACAAAATTTCAGTTTCATTAACTTAGTATCTACCTGCAACCATTAGTGTCTCATTTTCCATAGCATCCATCCTCGGGGACACCTTGCTCATGACTCTATCTAACATCTGTGACCCACCACCAAGATGAGAACTCATCTTTTGTATGGCTATCATCATAGTCTTCTTGAAACCAGATAGAGTACATTTCTTTTGTGTATCAGCATATCTGAGGGCTACATAGAGTGGCTCAAGCAAATCAAGAACCCATTCTAAGGCTGCCCACCACATGTTACTGGATAGCAACTCTTCAGCAAACACATAGTCCGCCTCATTCTTCCAAATACTGTTCTTCCAGTCGTCGGACACCATCCACTTCCTAAATTGATCTTTCTTCTCCAAATAACTCTCAAGGAACATAAACACGGTTCCAAACCGGGTGGCATTTGGTTTAATCAGCTCACCACCAACGTTCTTCCTCATGCTATCATGTAGGTTGTTGTGATTATGAAAAAACCTACAGATTTGCTTGCACTTTTGACTATCACATCAACCTCAGGAAACTTGCCTATGTCTTTAAGCATTAGATTAACCGTGTGGGCTGCACATGGCTGCCAAACAATATGACTGAATTCTGGTTGTTCAACAAGAGTTTTACAAGCTTTCTTGTAATTTGAGCCATTATCAGTAACAATCTGAACTACATTTTCGTGGCCTATCTCTTCAACAACAACCTTTTTAATCTCTCTATAGAGAAATTCTGCAACGTAGACAAAGTACTCTATTACAAACTTTTTTTATTTTAACAACTTGGATCAGAAATGAAGAGAATCATAGTAGGCAGAATTGCAAATAACATTTGACTTTCCTCAATCGAAATGCATCATGATATCAAATAAAAACAGAACAAGTATGCTAGAATTAATAACAGAACAGAAATATAGAGCATCATAGTAGCATCATAATAACAGAACAGAAATAACACTTTCTCAAAAAATCTAACCTGAATTTGAGACTGGCCAGAAGCATCAATGGATTTATGGAAGAACATCCGTGTATTGCAATAGACCATGAAATTGATAAGACTCATACCAATAGGCCCAGTCCAAGAGTCACACATAACAGTTACACCATAGTTCTTCCAATCTTGCTTGAATAGCTTCAGCCACTCTCGAGACTCTTCATAATTTTTGTCTAAATACTTCCCATCAATCTCTTTTCCAGTTGGAATAGGAGCAGCACCAAGATTTTGAGTGATCTTCATGGCAGCCCGAAAATATGGACAGTCAGCTTTTCGACCAGCGATGTCATTTGCATGAAAAAACTTCGCCCAAGCTTGGCCAACTGCATCCCTTGAGCTGCTATCCATAGCAGTGCTGATCTTGGGTTGCATTGATACTTGTTGCTCGACAATTGCTTGTCAAAGTAGGCTGTGATACTCTGTTTCCCAAGGGAAACGCGAACACCACTGCCACTACCACGCCTCCTCTCGACAGCACGAGATACATTCCTGTAAAAGATATGTAAAAACTTTTTCAACCCCATATGTATCATGATATCAAGTAAATCCAGAACTAACTATGACAAAAAGGAAATACACTTTCTCAACTCTAAATGTGTCACAATATCAAGTAAACCAGAATAACGCATAATATACATCATTAACCATGAATAAACAGAGTTACACTTTCTCAACTCTAAATGCATCATGATATAAAGTAAAACCAGAATAAGGCATAATCTACATCATTAACCATGAATAAACAGAGTTACACTTTCTCAACTCTAAATGCATCATGATATAAAGTAAAACAAGAATAAGACATAATAAAGTAAAAAACAGAACATTCCTGTCTCCTAGTGACTCCCGTAGTGCCATATGAATTTCTTCATCGTTATCATCATCAATATTTATCACGCCATTTCTCTGGTACATCTCATCAATCAACTCACGTTCAAATCTAAGCTTACGACTTTCCTTCTCCCTCTTTCTTTTCCTCATCTCAAGCACAGCCTTCCTCATTATGTCATGCACATTTCTTGGAACATTTGGGCACTCCTTCACTTGACCTACTACCTTGCCAAGATGCTCTTTGAAGCGGGTTGCACCTCCTCCAGAATTCTTCGTGTTGCAATACCGACAATGAAATCCTCCTTCGTGCTTAGAGCCATGGTTCCACACATTATTTATGTCGTTGGTCTTAAGTCCTGCATTGCAAGCACCATGTTAACAATGAAACGAATAACTCACTCTTGTACATAGGCAAAAACAATGCATACATACTGCATAGGCAAAAACAGAATTAAACAACTAAACAAAAATAGACAGAACAGAATTAAGCACAAGTAAAAAATGCATTGGCAAAAACAGAACTAAGCAAGCAAATGGAATTAGATTTCCACAAAATATGCGTAGGTAAAATCAGCATTAAACAACTAAACAAAACTAGAATAAGTACAAGTAGTGCTAGTAAGAAATTACAGAACAGGTAGAATTAAAATCATTTAGGTGCTTCACAAATTACAGGGGTAAAACATAGGGAACAAAGAGAACTACAAAAAGCAAGAGTAACACGGTATCAACCTTTAAAAGGTGCCTCTCTTGTTGCTGAACCGTTCCTGATCAGACCATCATCTTCATCATCTAAGTTGACAGTATCACTCCTTCTAGCATCGATGCCTACCCTCTTACGAGAGGAGCCTATAAAATACCGGTGTTAGTTTTCATCAAGAACTTTTACAAGATATAGCTTACATAAGCTAGAATTAAACATCTACGTAGCATAAGCTAGCATAAACTACACAAGAAGATCTATTGATTCGAATTAGGACGGCCGGCCGGAAAGTAAAACTGCTACAAAAGCTAGCAACCACATGTATTACGTAATCTATCTACAAACTATATGCTAACGCAAATGCTAAATAAACTTGCACGCACAGTAAGGCTGAAAGGCTCACCTTGCCCAGCTTGTGCATCGGCAGCTCCAAAGCCGCTGCCCAAGCCCAGCCCCATATTCGGCCGGACGTGGCCACGCCCCATGGCTCCCTCATTGTCGACCCATTCGCCCGCTGACCTCGATCTTCTGTGGCTGCCACCGCCAACCGGGTCGCCGGCCGGACGGCTGCTGTCGAGAAAGCCTTCATCATCCATGGTCGCGGATGGAAGAAGGGGAGAACGGACTATGGGGAGGGAAAGGGGGTGGTGATCTCTCGAGGCGACGGGGAGGAGGGAGATGGGCAGAGGCGGCGCCGCGCCCCCGCCTCACTCGGCTTCGTTGTCTGCAGCCGCCGCACAGAGGAGTGGAGAGTGGAGAAAATGAAATTAGGGCTACGCTAGGGTTTGGTTTGAGCTTTTATAGCACAAGGGTCTATCTATGGGCTGTACTGGACCATGGGCCGGGCTAGAAATTCAAATGAGGCCGAATTTTTTTGACCGGATTGAACATTTCCCGGGCCCAACCGAAATGGGCGGATTTCGGCCACTTTTCGGTTTTTCGGGCCGAAATCCAAAACCTTGCCAAGAATGCGACGGCTCTGTCCTTGGTCAGGAGATTGCAGGCTCTTGGCATACACTGAAACATGTACGTACAACAATTAATATGAGCTGACTATTTACAATCCTTGAGAAGATACACGTACGGTGAGGAGGCTATCATATCTTTTGTTTATATGAAAACTTTCTAGTGCATTTGGATATAATAGAGTACTTGTCTTAGAATGTGTGGATACAATACTGTATTTGTGCTTTTTGTAGTGACAGATTTTCTTCAAAAAGGGGAGTTAACCGGCCCTCCATCTAGGAGATGCATATAGTTTTAGTTTATTTTAATTATTCAATATAGACAGACAACAAATTTTACAAGAATGATACGTACCGAAACCGCTGAACAAGGTGACAAAGCACCACCACTAGCACAATGATAGAGAAATCAAATTGGGCCTTATGTCTCCACCACTGCCATCACCGGCTCATCGGATACATCTTCATCCGGCTAAATCAAGAGACGTCGTCTTATGCCCTTGCTCTGAAAGTCGCCTTTGCCATCTTCCGCCAACCTATCTCCTATGTGTAAATCAAAACGAGTACCCTGCTAGGCATGTCATCGACGCCATAAAGCGCCACCACCATGCGCGCGCCAATCATCACGCGTCCGTCGCGGAGACCACGTTGTGTCACGCCGCCGAGACTCTTCATCATCGATACGATAGATACAACACCGCTCCGCCATAGAACCATCCCTTGTTCCCTCGGGCTGATGCACGCCTGGGTGGACGACACACAATCTAGTAAGACTTATATCGTGGAGCAGAGGGAGTCAAGTGTAGTGTAGTGTAGTGTAGTGTAGTGTAGTGTAGTGTAGTGTACAGTCGTGCATAAATCTTTCCTCCAAAGCGCAACTACTTCCCTAGTCAATCCCGCTAGTAATCATGTTTGTTTTGTCCAATTCTAAACTGATCTTGTTTAGAATCAATATCAGCTGAGACAGAACAATCGAACCCAAATCCCGTCCACCCACCACCTGACCGCGACATGCATGAGCATGATGCATCCACAGCCGAAAACAACATTGCATGCTCTCCTCTGGCTGCATTCCCAGTCTGATGGTGAAATATCGCTCGTGCTGCCGTCGTCTCGTGGAAAGCTGAAAGCGGCCCTGAGAACAGGAGGACGAACTGAGAACTTACCGGACGGACCAATGGCACCCTCGCCTCGATCTCACGTTTTCTCACGATCTATGACGCCTCGCCGGTTGGAGCAGGCAGCTGGCCGGCAACGCCAACAGCAGGCAGATCAGGTTATTACGAGGTACTGTACGATCAAATGGTGATGTAAATGTCAAGCAATATAGAGAAAAACAGGCCAACACAGGCAGTGGAGTCGTGCATGCCGTGGTGGGTTTCGGACTGCATTAATTGGACGGAAACGAGAGAGCGAATCATCATGCTTTGCTTGCTTGAAAAATATGATCACGCCACACGCGTTTCTCGAAGATGACTTATAGTCACGCTAGAAGGCCACGAAAACATGCCTGGATAATTGAGGAATTGTAAGTCCCCCAATTGCACACGAATAGGGTCTTCCGTGCGCGTTATCTATTATCGCTCACCTGTATGGCTGTATCACACGCGCTCGGAAAGAAAAAATTGTGTGCATGGCGCTTCTACATACACAAGAGTTTTTGGCATGCATTGTGTGCCCAAACTGTGTGCCATTCCCTCCTCCCTCGTTCTGGGTTGGAATATTTATTTGGTCTCAGCTCTCTAGCTTAGGGCATGTACAACGATGATCCCTTAGATAGGCGCTTAAGCGAAATAAAATAATTACTATAAAAATTGATTAAGAGCTAAGCGCCCTACCTGGCAACGCCGAGCGCTTAAAGAAGTGCTAAAAACAATCGCTAGCGCCTAGACTTTCCAACGCGAGACGCTTGCTGTCGGCTTACCAAAACCTGTCTCGTATCGAGTCTCTCGTTTCTTTTCTAGCGCCAGGGCTAGCTGTGGCGCCCCGACCCGACTGCTATACAGTGATACTGTGTCCCCGGTTATCCGATACCACCAGACACACTATCAAAGCATAATAGAGAGATCAAGACTTGTGTAACAACTGGCACATCACAGACTCTACGACACAAATCATATAGATCAACTCTTATAATAGAGAAAGATAGCAAATGACAACCAGATGTCACAGACCCAACAGTGCAACAAGCGGAAGCAAATTAGGTTGTTCTAAACAATAAGAACCAAATTATGGACTAAGAGGCCTACAGATAAACATCCAGCGCCAGCTGTTCCGGGATGTCCCAAGCTGCCACCTGCGAACCCCAGACTACTCGTCGACGTCCACAAAGAACCCACCTTCGAGGTCGGTGAAGTCCTCTCTTGAAAATAAGCAAACGACGTTGAGTTCGACGAACTCGCAAGATTAAGAGCTAATATATGCTCGATGATTGGCTTTCAAGGTTTTATGGCTGTTTTGCATAAAGCTGATTTTATTTTGAAAAGACATAACTCCATGGCATCGACTAATCAGATTATTTTGAAAAGGGGTAAGAAGTAACTCTTTTCTTTCATCACCTTACTCATCATCAACCACTGTACCTGTTCATCAAAGGTACCTCCCCGAATCACCCTCGAGGAAGCTCACCTTACAATCTTGAAGTGGTACCTCTAGTACCCAGTTTTTAATCATTCTGTTAAAGTTATTCTATGATCCTACCTTCACTTCCCAAGTTCGTCCATAACCGCGGACACGGCTTTTCGAAAAGATTTAACCCTGCAGGGGTGCACTGTGTTTACCTTCGGTACCGCCCGGCTCATTGCCTACGCTTAGCTCTCTTCCGGGGAAAGCCGGCTGAGTGGGAACGGTTACAACCTTTACCTTGTTAAGGACTAACCCAGAATCATCAGTGAGGACGAAGCAGCGGATCGTCGACACCGTGCTCCGTGGCTACTCATTTTCCTAACACTGCCATCCTCATCCCAGTCTTGGTCACCATCTTCACGCACACGCAAATGGAAAACCAAACTAGAGGACCCTGTCTAGTCCCGCTCAAGTTAGTTGGTCGACGGGGGTTCCATATAGCCCACCGAAAGGAAGCGCGCTCATTCTTGGTTCAAGACGTAAAGAACTCGCACCTAGGCGGCGAGAGTGAGACAAAACACAACAACCACCGTGGCCTCTCATCCCCACCTTTAAGCATTTTATTACCTGTCTCCACAATTTTCCACCATCATCAACATCTCAGCACCTGTTACCAACATGGAGTAACCATAGTACTGCTATGCACTTAACTAAGCATGGCTAAGCATCAACAAAGCATAGTAATTATCTCGGCCAACAATACAATCCTATGGTTAGATAGGAGGGGAACAGGTATATGGCATAGGGAACTTAATGCAACTACAGGATACTCTACTCCAAGTAAAGTTGACATTTGGAACCGCATGCAATATTATAGTGGAGAAAATATTTGCGGAAAATAGGATAAGATATGCTCAGAGGGGGGATTACGCTTGCCTTGTTAAGCGGAGGAGTCAAACTGCTCGTCGGAGTAATGATGCTCAACTCCGAACTCGTGATCTACCGGAGAGCAAACAACACCGGAAAGCAAAAACAACAATCAACACATGGCAATTGTGCAATGCATACAAGAATGATGATATGATATTTTAAATGCACCCTAAAAGCATTGAACATGATCAACAAGTTAAATGGGGTCCCCATTATATTTATGTCATTATTTGGAATAAACCCCATATTTACACTTAGTGATTATAATTACTACTAGAGCACGTTATTGTAATTGTGATCAACTATGCATGATGATGATGATTCTGGATCACTCATGTTTTTCTGAGCATTTCGATATAAGGAACACCTTTTTCGGATGCCCAGATTAAAAGTTATTAAATTTAGAATTTCCACTTTTTAAACTTATGATTCTAATTAAGTTATTTTTAATCAACAGTAAAATTGATTACCCGCATTCGAGAGAGAGGGTGGAACACGACAAACATCAGAGTCGATGTCTCTAAGTGTGCGAGGGGTAGCGGGAAGCAAGCGCAGAGGGAGAAAAAGGAAAAAGAAACTTCTTAAAAAAACAGGCAGCCCGGCCTCCAGGCCGGTCTGGGCCGGCTGGCAGGCCGGCCTGCTAACAGAGGCAACCGGCCTCCCCACCGGTTTGGGCCGGCTGGTGGGCCGGCCACCTAACAGAAACCAGCGGTCTCCCGCCCGGCCTGGGCTGGCTGTGAGGCCGGCAACGCGAGCTGGGCGAGCAACGGCGACTGGCGCTACGGGCAAACGACGGCACGGCGAGGCGAGCGTGAGGGGTAGGGAAAGGAGAGGGTCATCGGGACGGCGAGCTCACCAGGTACTCGTACGACGAAACGGCGGGGTGAGAGGTGGACAGACGCGCCGAAATTTGTCCGGCGAAGTTCGGCGGCGAGCTCGGACAGCAGCGCGGAGGGACGGGGACGGTGGCGTGGATTCACTGCCTCCCGCCTCGATTCCTTTGGCCAGGCGGTAGAGGACGAAGAGGCGGAGCTGCGGGTGGTCGTGGGTTTGCCCGGCGCTTCCTAGGACGACGGCGATTTGACGGCGGGCGCAAGCTTCAGCTCGGCCATGGCGCAGCTCGGGGATAGAGAAGTGGGGAGCGATTCGAGGGGGAGCAGTGGGGCTCGAGGACACGCTCTCCTCGCAGGGAAGAGCAGGGGAGGAGCCAGGCGAGTCGAGCTCGACCTCGAGCCTCGCGACATGGTGCGGCCCGAGCGTGGTGCTCGTGCGGTCGCTACAGAGGAAGGGATGAAGAATTCGCAAAAAGGTCCCTGGCAGAATTTGTTTCCATCACGGACAGGTCCTCCCATATTGCAAACAGGTCCTTTTTCCTTTTAAAAACTAGAACAGCAGCCGTATTTGAATTATTCGAGCAACTCAAACACTTCCAAAAATTATGAAATAATTTGAAGATACTCCCATGGTCATTTAGTTTCTCCACAAAAATTGGGGTTTATAAATAAATTGTTTTGACCAACTTTTGTTCATAGTGTTAGATTTAGGCATTTTGCTAAATTCAGGAATGTTGCCCTTTTGTAATATTTATAGCAATTGCAAAAATATATGTTCAGAACTCTTGGAACTTTCTTGACAAATATAAGTTGTCAAAGTAATTTTGTTTTACAAGTTTTGAGTGCCTTCCTTGTTGTGAAATTTGTTGGAGCAAGTTTGGCATTTATTTTGTGGATGTTACCAAACCAACTAGTTGTTTAGCAATTTCAGATGAATGCCATGATGCAATGCAACACAAAAGCGAAAATTTTATTCGGGTTTTTAGGTTTCCGAACTTCGGGCTGTTACACTAGCGGCCGCCGCTAGTCAATCCAGCCCATGGAAAGCAAAGTAGTTCAAGCGCCCGACGCAAGAAGATGCGTCGACGCCAGGCAAAATCCGTCATTCCGCCGGGAATTGATCGTAACTACCGGGAATTTCTTCCTAGCGTCGGCCTAAGCGCCGACCGATGTACGTGCCCTTAGGATGTGTATGACCGGTTTATAAACAGGAATGTGCGCCGGCTTGCAGTTGCAGCCATGGCTTGTCTAGGGGCCTTCTAAGTTCAGATAGACATCAGAAACGTATCTGACGTCACAATGGCCTCTAATTAGCCATGATTTTTTTATGGATTGTTGTGATCGAAACTATAAATATTGCTGCGAGCTCACACATTTAGCCGATTTTGTCCCAAGCTTTCACATGTCGCACATGATTTTCGTGTGCAATTCTTTCTTGTCGCCTGTTTTCACCGCCATTTCCTTTTTTACAGCCATTTCGCCGCATCCCTACTCTCTCTCGTCTATATACACGTGTAAATTTTCCTGCAAAACATAAATTTTCCGGCATGTGTAAACAAAAACTTGGGTGATCCAAAAAAATTGCTTTTTAGAGCACTAGTTTTGTTTTATTTAGTCAAATGGCAAACAATATGTCTTTTGTTCATGACTCGGCAAGCATGTAAATCACACAAACATGTAACAAAATCACATTCTTTTTAAATATATTTTTAATGATTTTAGGGTTCATATCCGGACCATATGCTCCTGAATCCAAACCAGCAACCCAAGACCCTAATCGATTTTTATGGTGTGACAGTTTTCGAATATGTTAAGTTGACACGACATCTATCGAATTGATCCATAATCTACCTGGTCCTAAGTAATCCTAGTATCATCTCTAGGATTACCATTGGAAGAGGTTACAATGAATCCAGACCCTAACAAGGTTTATCATGAATGTGAAAACAATGGAGCCCATGGTCCAATGCTAGTACACTCGAGGATATAATTTTTTCGTTTAATGGGTTGTGGGCTACGTTATGCAAATACGAGAGAGAGTGAGCCATCATTTGTCTAGCTAGGCCTAACAAAGTCATAGATACGTCCCCCTAAAAAAAAGGGTAGGCCTAACAATGTTATAGATACGTTATTATTTCAAGTTTCTTCCAAACAATAACACCATATTGGCGGTGTGGACAGATATATTGTTGGAATGATCCAACACCTTAAAGGGCAATATCCGTTTGGTTAAACCTACTTCATTAATCGTTTCTCATTAATCATCCAAAAAAATCATACTCATTAGTATTACTCCAATCGACGACGATGACCCTCGGTGTTGGCCTCGGTGGTGTTTTTCTCCTAGGCGGCGTGTGTGTCTCGTGTGGGTAGCCAGGTTGGCTGGGTCTGCACAATGTGGTGTTTTCATGGCTACATTGGTGCACTTGTAACGGTTTTCGGCCGGTTCCCCGTTAATAAACCGGTCAATTCCCCTCCTACTTTTTTTAATAAAATGAGGCAATATTGACCGTTTTGTTCAAAAATTACTCCAATCAACTCGTCTTATTAATCGTTTGTCATTAATCGTCTCATTAGGACCCGCGGACCGCGGTCCAGGGTTGGTAGGTGCGATTCACCGAGATGGCAAATATTTTATTGTCCACATGCACATAACGCTACGAATCACAAATAGGATTCGAACGATACAGATTTTGGGACCATCTGTGACGGGTCCGGCTGTGCGTTCGGTTAATAAGGTTAATTTGGTTCGGTTTATACGGTTTTATTTATTTATACGGTTTCAATACTTCGGTAAAAACGGTTTTGTACGAGAATACGGTTCGGTTTCGGTAATAACCATTTAATTTCGGTTCGGTTTCGATAATAACCAAATTAACCTAAGTTGACGCGAATTTTAAAATGACAATTTCTTTTTGTGGCCATATATTATAAAATAACGGAATAGACTATAAAATTAATAGGCATATGATCCAAAGTAACCAAATAATCCATAAAGTTAATAAAAGTTTATACAAGTAGCAAATCACATGCTACAAGTAACCCGTAAACTTAATAAAAGTCAATAAAAGTAGCAAATTAATAAAAGTTAATAGGCATTTCGGTTTTTTGGTTAACCATTCGATTTTCGGTTATTAACCGTATTAACCGCAAGGCATATGGTTAGCTATTTTACTAACTGTAACCTTAACCGGAAACCAAAATAACCACAATTTCGGTTCGGTTTCGGTTTTTTCAGTTCGGTTTCTCGGTTTTCGGTTAACCGTGCGCAGCCTTAGTGACGGGAGCCAAATCATCTTAACCACGACCACCTAGTGTCGTTGGATTGTCATAGGGTTTCCTCGAAGCAACACGAAACAAAACTAAACAAAACAAAACAGCCCAACGTAGCAACTGGTAGTGTAGTGTACAGTACCTCATAAAAAAGACTTCATGTGCGTGGATGTAGAGCAATTGTCGCTCTCAAAACCAAAAAAAAAGAGCAATTGTCTTTTTTTCTTTGTAGATGTTAGAGCAACTGGCCCATGTAGTATTACTGGTACTCCACTGCGTAATTCCCTTAGCATTGGGCCGGATCTTTACTTAAATAGATTGGGCCCATGGATGTTCATCGGTTGCAAGCTGGCGACATGAAACTTGGGGAGCTCCGTTGCATCGCCTTCGGCAAACCCTATATATCGACCAGATCGATGATAGTAAGGCGTCGCACACCCCTTTATGGGCCGGCCCAATAGGATAGCACTCCATTTTCTGGGCGATTCGCTTCTTTTTATTTTTTCTTTTTCGGCAGTTTTTTTTTCCTGTTTCCTGTTTCTTTTTCATTTTTTCTTTTTCGTTTTTTCTTTTTTGGATGTTTCCTTTTTATTCTTTTTTCTGTTTTATTTTTAGATATTATTTTAAATTTTCATTTTTTTGCAAAATGTTCAAATTTAAAATTTTGTACGTATTTCGAGAATCAATCAAAAATAATTTATATTCATATAGTTTTTATGTTCAATTTTAAAAATTCGTTCAAAAATAATTTTCGTTCATGAACTTTTTTCTGTTCACTTTTCAAAATTGTTCAAATTTTGATTTCGTTCACCGATCTTTTCTGTCCACTTTATTAATTCAAAAGTAGTTTCGCTTCACTGTCATTTTTTGTTCATCTTTTAAAATCGTCTAAAATTAGTTTTCGTTCAACGACCTTTTCTGTTCAATTTTAAAATCATTAAAAAATAGTTTTCGTTCACCGCCATTCTCCATTCACTTTTAAAATCGTTCAAAAATAGTTTTCGTTCACCGCTATTTTTGGGTCATTTTTAAAATCATTCAAAAATAGTTTTCGTTCATTGGACTTTTGCATTTTAAAGTTATTCAAAAATGGGTTTGGTCCATCGCGTTTTCTGTTAATTTTTCGAAAATCGTTCAAAAAAATAATTTTCGTTCAAAGAGTATTTTGGTTCAGTTTTTAAAAAATTCAAATAAAATTTCCGTTCACATACTTCTTTCACTTTTTAAAATCGTTCAAACAAGTTTCGTTCGAACGGAAAAATAAAAAGAAAACAGAAAAATAAGTGAATACAGAAAAGTGAAAACTGGAAACAGTAAAAAGGTTTTTAAAGAAACAATATCAGCAACGATAGTGCAACTGAGTGGCTATGTTCTCTTTCCACGTGGTGACGTGGGTGAGCTCTTGAGTTCTAATACCACAATTGGCCTCTAATTTTTTCTCAGTAGTAGAAAAATCAGTGGGCCGGCCCACGAAAAAAGCGAAGATTGCGAGGGGTGTGCGACGCGAATAAACATCGCACAGGTCGATGTATAGGGCGTCCCTCGCCTTCAGGCGATGCTTTTGTTATCCGTCGCCTGAAGGGAGCCCCTTCAAGGGGCCGGAATTGGAGTGGCCCAACAAAAGGTACTGTTTTCGCTTTTTATTTGTTTTTTGGTTTTGAAATCTTTACGAATTATTATCTTGAACAAATTTTTAAAAACAAAATAAATTATAAATTTGAACATATTTGAAAACCTGAACTGTTTTCAAAATCTGAACAAATTTGAAAACCTGAACGATTTTCAAAATGTGAACAAATTTTGAAATCTGAACAAAATTGAAAATATGAACGGGCTTCAAAATCTGACCATTCAAATTTTAAAATTTTAACAAATTTTGAAAATCTGAACAAATTTAAAATTTGAGCAGATTTCGAAACCTGAACGGATTTTCAAAATCTGTTTTTTTAATATGAACAGATTCGGAATCTGAACGAAAATTGAAAATCTGAACAAAACAAAAAGGTAAAAAATAAGACAAAAAATGAAAGAAGAAAATAAAACAAAAATGGAAAAAACAGTTAAACGGGCCGGCCCACTACTAGAATCCCTTCAGGCGACGGGACAAGTTTGCATCGCCGTGGGGCGATGTATAGCAATGACCTGAAACTCGGGAGCGCCTATCTGCCTCGGGTACATGTCGCCGGAGTACATGGAGACCGGAGAGGCCACCACCATGGCCGACGTGTACAGCTTCGGGGTGGTGGTCCTCGAGGTCGTGACAGGCGCCATGGCGGTGGACGCCAGATCACCGGAGGTGCTCCTTGTCAGGAAGGTGCAGCTCTGCCAGGAGGAGGACCGTGACGTTGTGGAGGCCCTCGCGGACAAGCGGCTGGACGACAGCTCCGATCGGCAGGAGCTCGTGCGGCTGGCCAAGCTCGGCATCGCGTGCACGCGGTCGGACCCGGCGCGGCCGAGCATGAGGAAGATCGTGAGCATTCTGGACGGCAACGACGACGTGCTCGGCAAGTTCGAGCGGAGAACGGAGACCAGGGAGGAATGGGAGACCAAGAATGCGACGGCTCTGTCCTTGGTCAGGAGATTGCAGGCTCTTGGCATACACTGAAACATGTACGTACAACAATTAATATGAGCTGACTATTTACAATCCTTGAGAAGATACACGTACGGTGAGGAGGCTATCATATCTTTTGTTTATATGAAAACTTTCTAGTGCATTTGGATATAATAGAGTACTTGTCTTAGAATGTGTGGATACAATACTGTATTTGTGCTTTTTGTAGTGACAGATTTTCTTCAAAAAGGGGAGTTAACCGGCCCTCCATCTAGGAGATGCATATAGTTTTAGTTTATTTTAATTATTCAATATAGACAGACAACAAATTTTACAAGAATGATACGTACCGAAACCGCTGAACAAGGTGACAAAGCACCACCACTAGCACAATGATAGAGAAATCAAATTGGGCCTTATGTCTCCACCACTGCCATCACCGGCTCATCGGATACATCTTCATCCGGCTAAATCAAGAGACGTCGTCTTATGCCCTTGCTCTGAAAGTCGCCTTTGCCATCTTCCGCCAACCTATCTCCTATGTGTAAATCAAAACGAGTACCCTGCTAGGCATGTCATCGACGCCATAAAGCGCCACCACCATGCGCGCGCCAATCATCACGCGTCCGTCGCGGAGACCACGTTGTGTCACGCCGCCGAGACTCTTCATCATCGATACGATAGATACAACACCGCTCCGCCATAGAACCATCCCTTGTTCCCTCGGGCTGATGCACGCCTCTAAGATTGATGCCCTCAAGAAGGGGGGGGGGGGGGGGGGGGGGGTGGACGACACACAATCTAGTACTCCCTCTGTTCGGAAAAGGATATCACAAAATTGGTCTATTTCCGAACGGAGGGAGTAAGACTTATATCGTGGAGCAGAGGGAGTCAAGAGTAGTGTAGTGTACAGTCGTGCATAAATCTTTCCTCCAAAGCGCAACTACTTCCCTAGTCAATCCCGCTAGTAATCATGTTTGTTTTGTCCAATTCTAAACTGATCTTGTTTAGAATCAATATCAGCTGAGACAGAGCAATCGAACCCAAATCCCGTCCACCCACCACCTGACCGCGACATGCATGAGCATGATGCATCCATTTTAAAAACATTTTGTACGTATTTCGAGAATCAATCAAAAATAATTTATATTCATATAGTTTTTATGTTCAATTTTAAAAATTCGTTCAAAAATAATTTTCGTTCATGAACTTTTTTCTGTTCACTTTTCAAAATTGTTCAAATTTTGATTTCGTTCACCGGTCTTTTCTGTCCACTTTTATCATTCAAAAGTAGTTTCGCTTCACTGTCATTTTTTGTTCATCTTTTAAAATCGTCTAAAATTAGTTTTCGTTCAACGACCTTTTCTGTTCAATTTTAAAATCATTAAAAAATAGTTTTCGTTCACCGCCATTCTCCATTCACTTTTAAAATCGTTCAAAAATAGTTTTCGTTCACCGCTATTTTTGGGTCATTTTTAAAATCGTTCAAAAATAGTTTTCGTTCATTGGACTTTTGCATTTTAAAGTTATTCAAAAATGGGTTTGGTCCATCGCGTTTTCTGTTAATTTTTCGAAAATCGTTCAAAAAAATAATTTTCGTTCAAAGAGTATTTTGGTTCAGTTTTTAAAAAATTCAAATAAAATTTCCGTTCACATACTTCTTTCACTTTTTAAAATCGTTCAAACAAGTTTCGTTTGAACGGAAAAATAAAAAGAAAACAAAAAATAAGTGAATACAGAAAAGTGAAAACTGGAAACAGTAAAAAGGTTTTTAAAGAAACAATATCAGCAACGATAGTGCAACTGAGTGGCTATGTTCTCTTTCCACGTGGTGACGTGGGTGAGCTCTTGAGTTCTAATACCACAATTGGCCTCTAATTTTTTCTCAGTAGTAGAAAAATCAGTGGGCCGGCCCACGAAAAAAGCGAAGATTGCGAGGGGTGTGCGACGCGAATAAACATCGCACAGGTCGATGTATAGGGCGTCCCTCGCCTTCAGGCGATGCTTTTGTCATCCGTCGCCTGAAGGGAGCCCCTTCAAGGGGCCGGAATTGGAGTGGCCCAACAAAAGGTACTGTTTTCGCTTTTTATTTGTTTTTTGGTTTTGAAATCTTTACGAATTATTATCTTGAACAAATTTTTAAAAACAAAATAAATTATAAATCTGAACAAATTTGAAAACCTGAACTGTTTTCAAAATCTGAACAAATTTGAAAACCTGAACGGTTTTCAAAATCTGAACAAATTTTGAAATCTGAACAAAATTGAAAATATGAACGGGCTTCAAAATCTGACCATTCAAATTTTAAAATTTTAACAAATTTTGAAAATCTGAACAAATTTAAAATTTGAGCAGATTTCGAAACCTGAACGGATTTTCAAAATCTGTTTTTTTTATATGAACAGATTCGGAATCTGAACGAAAATTGAAAATCTGAACAAAACAAAAAGGGAAAAAATAAGACAAAAAATGAAAGAAGAAAATAAAACAAAAAACGGAAAAAACAGTTAAACGGGCCGGCCCACTACTGGAATCCCTTCAGGCGACGGGACAAGTTTGCATCGCCGTGGGGCGATGTATAGCAATGACCTGAAACTCGGGAGCGCCTATCTGCGCTCCTGCCTGAAATGTATCTTTATGGGACGCTCCGAATGTGAGCCAACAAAAGTGTAGTCCCTTTTAAAGTTTAAAAAATTCATATTATTCATTAAAAGTTTCACACAAAAAATGTTGATCTAAAAATATATTATAAAGCGGTGAATAACTGAATATTTGAATAAAAACATGAATATTTTTTGAAATCTCATAAAAGTATACTTAAAGTCCATTGAACATTTTTTAACTCACATAAGTATGGTTTTTAGAGAATGAATATTTTTAAAACTATCGTGAATTCTTTTCAAACTTGATAAAGAATTTTAAAAAATAAAAAAGAAGAAAGGAGAAACCCAAAAATCCAAGTAAAAACCGGGAAAAAAACTTGCTGGAAGCTTCTAAAAACTTTCCAAAACCGGTGTAGGAAACCTAGTCGTCGGACCCACTTTATGCTAGGGTCGTCAATACGGAGTGAGGGATGTGTGGCTTCGCTCTTTAAGTAAACAGCGGAAAAAATCGAAAAGACCCCATGCAAGTTGCACTTCCCACGAAACTGAAGTTAGAAGTTATAATTTTCAGATATTGACTTAGACATGATAAATTCTAGTCGATTTAGTGTTAGCAAAAACGTAACTAATTGAAACAGCAAATTTTCCACGATTTCCGCATATTTTAGATGTTGTTTTTTATGCTTTTTATTCAGCAAGTTTTGGTTCTTCTTTCTTGTATTCTATCGAGCTGTACGCACAAGCAACGGTAAAACCGGGAACGGTCTGATCGTCCTGATTGGATTAAACGGCACGCCACCATGCCAGTAGGCCCATTGTTATAGTTTACTGTCATTGGGCCGCCCACAGCGAAGAATGTGCCCGATGAAACTCCAAACAGAAACGCTTGCTGCCTCCGGTTTCCAGGCAAGTCTTGTTTCGTAGTCATAGCCGGGAATGATTATTGATGTGATGCAGTGTCATCCATATTTCCTTTCTTAACAATCCAAAATACGTAGCTCAATTTACATTTAGTCAGTGCCACCATGTGCACTGAGAGGTGCCAAAGCATCTCCATCCATGTTTTGCTGCGTTTTCTCTGGCTTTAATCATGTTCATGCTCCCAGTGTCGCCCAATCATCCACCTTCTGCAGGTGTTAATAATGCAAATTTCAGCCGAATCAGTTTCCGGACTAAGAAGATTAAACACCGACTGTCAAGAAAAGAAGTTAATCATACAAACGAAATCACTACTGATCAATCTCTTTTGAACCGGACATCCAAACAAACAACTCAAATATTGAGCATGAAGAGCAGCAATAACCAAAACCAACCAAGAGTTGGCTAAGCAAGGGCGTAATCCAGCAAGACCTCAAGTGATGCTGAGCAAACGTTCTACCACAAACGCACAAAAAACACAGAACTTTGGCGCTAGGCTTCTACTTTACACGTTCTTGATCTTGACCAGGTAGGGACATGCATCAACCTAGAAGCACAAGGATGTCCACAGCTTGAAGTAGTCAAGCACTAGTGCTTACCACAAAAATGATAATAATTGTATTCTTGACCAGGGAAAGCTACAGCCATGCATCTTCAAGAAAGCTTAGCTGTTGAATCAGTAGGGGTTCGCCGTCTGCTGCTACTGGTCAGGTTCAAAGTCAACTGCCGGCGAGTGGCCTGGGAAGTGGCCAAACATTTAGAAAACCGGCCAGTTGCTCCATTTCGTCTCGTTCAACATTCTACATGCGCGATCAAGAAATAATCCGCTTTGCAAACACCGTGCCCATTGGGTCATGACAAAAGGGGAGGCAGCAAATAGATTGGAGAAACTTCAGAAACCACCCAGGTCCATGTCAAGGAATCGGTGCAGAGGAATAGTTCTCCATAGAAACACGAATGACAATTGACAGGCAGCATATCATGGCCCCATTAACTCCGGTCCGACACGGTTTCATGGGTAAGGAAATGGAATAGCAAACTCAAGCAGAAAGGGGGGGAAAGGTTGACCGAAATCAGAAGCGAGCTAGAACAATTTCCATAACTGTAATTCCAGGAATCTGGCTCTGCTACAACTTGATTATTATTCAGTTTGGCTGTACACAGAAAAGGCACGAACTTAGAAAGCATATACAGCTTCTATCAGTTGCATGGAGTTACTTCAGGTACATTACATCATGCTAAACAATGTGAAATGCCGTAAGCTAGCTAACAAGCATCAATGATTAACACTGATGATCAATAGCTCAACTCAGATACCGGACAGAATATAAACTGTTTCCAGCATGATGTCAAACATCTCAAATGAGAACGGGAGATGAGGCACCAGGTCTTCTCCACACACAAAATGACAGCTCATGTATGGACTATGTAGAGAGGATTCCATCTCGGCTCAGTTTTTCCATGCTTAATGAGTAACTAAACAGAAAATACAAGAGATCTAGATGCCTTTCCAAATGTTGAATGACCCAAAAGACGCTTCATTTCAAAATCATAGTATCAGCTGCTGTGTTATGTATAGATTGTTGATTTCTGATCATTACTATTTATATGTCCATATATTTAATAGTAATAACATTTGAAGACCATGCTTACCAGCAAAACTATGACACCAGGTTGACATACTGTTGGCTACCCATAGCAAAACAAAAAAATCAATTGAAACGCACTTCTCTCTTAAGCCTCAGGTGATGAACTACATGTATGTATCATTCATTTTTTATCATCATTATTTCTAGGTCCTAATAGTCAAAGTAATAAGCACCTTGCATTGAAGTCCATGGATAGCAGCATGCAGAACTATGACAGAGAGTTGATCATATTGCTGGCTTCACATATCATATTTTTCAAACAAAAAATCCTTTTAAGAGATTACATTGTGCGATCGCATGGATCTCCGCTACTACAAAGAGCAAGATCAAATAATGTGTGCACTCTACACAACTAGAAGGGAACATACACTGAATTCTCCATCAGCAATCAGCATGGTACAATTCAGAAAGACCAAAGCATCAATCACAACCAACAACAACATCAACTAATGTAACACACATAAAAGAATCAAAGGGCTAAAGGAGCAACCATAGCACAGTTCTTGTGACTCATGAGTTATAGGAGCTCCCACGGTGACGCCTCCGAAACATGGAAACCGACAAGCTCCTTGAGATCAACGAGCCCATCCGTGCTTTCCACCCTGATGGCCTGCCACTGCTGCCACACATAAGGTCAGGGACCTCTATCTGATCATCAAAATCATCTTGTACCACATCGCTTCCAGCATTCTCCAGTACGCCGCTCTCATCAACGCTTCTAGCATCCTGCAATTCACCTGCACCACCTGGCGTGTCGAAATTCACAGCAAGTGTTCCATTCCGACTAGCACGGAGCCGCTCGGCACACTCGAACGTCACCCCACGGCACTTCTTCACCTTCACCTTGACAAGGCGTGGGCAGCCTGCAGCGAGCTTATCCATTCCAGCATCAGAAACAGGGCATGCCTTGATGCACAGCTTCCGCAGAGAAGCACACTTAGTCGCCACACATGAGATCTCCGCATCTCCAAATGTGTCGGATCCACAAAGGGCAAGCCGCTCAAGAGTTGGACAGTTGGCAACAATCAATTCAAGACTCACTGATGTCAAATTCACACCAATGAGGACCAATTCTTGCAAAGCGGCACATTTTCGTGCCACGGTTGCAAGCCCACGGTCGCCAATCCTATTCGCCTTCCATCCATCCACATGCAGCTTGCGTAGGCGTGGCGACTTGGTGGCGAGCGCTGCCAACCCGTCATCCGTGACCTCCGGCGCTCTGGCAAGGTAGAGGACCTCTAGCCCAGATAGCGCAGCGACGCCAAGGTCGCTGACCTGCAGCTTCTCGAGATGTAGCTCAGCCAGAACGGCATCCTTGGGGATCGCCTGGAGAACAGGGTCCCAATCGCCGGAGCATCGGATGATCTTGAGGGTCTTGAGGTTGGGGGACTGCGTGATTAAGCACGAGAAGCACTGCCCGTTGTAGAGCTCCTTGATGGACAGGGACTGGAGACGAGGGCCAGACACAGCGATGGGCTCGGAGTTGGCGAGGCCGCGGAGCCGCTTGACGGAGAGCTCCTCGAGCTGCGTGCAGGACCGGAGGATGGCCTCGATCCCCTTGGCGCCGAAGGCACAGGACCCGACGGAGAGCTTGCGGAGGTTGACGGCGGCGGAGGCGAGCGCGTCGACCCCGACGTCGGTGACGGCGCGGAGGGAGCGGAGCTTGAGGCGGCGCAGGCCGGGGCCGAGGCGGCGCGCGACGAGGACGAGGGCGGGGTCGCTGACGCTCTCGGCGCGGCGGTCACACTTGAGCGCGAGCTTGGAGACGGCGGAGAAGCGGTCGAGGATCCCGGGGGCGGCGGCGAGGAGCGGGGCGCGCGCGTCGAGGGCGAGGCGGAGGCGCGAGGCGGCCTCGGCGGCGAGCCAGCGGTGGCACACGAGCGAGCAGCGCTTGCGGTCCCCGGAGCCGAGGAGCCCGAAGACCGCGGCCAGGAGATCCTCCGGGAGGTCGGCGGTGTAGTCCGCCTCCCCCGCCGCGGCGTCCTCCGTGGCGGCGGCGGCGGCATCGGAGAAGCGAGGCGATGACGCATGTGATGTGGGGGAAGACGGCGGAGGAGGGGGCTTGCGGTGGAGGCTGTGGCGCGGGACGGAGGGGCACTGGCCCATGGCGGGGGAGGGCGGCGGATCTGCCGGGGCGGAGGAATGGAGGGGATGGAGTTGGGTGGGAGATTGAGGACGCAAGGACGGAATGGAGGAAGGGATGCTACGGACGCAACGCTAGGGTGATTAAATCCGGTTAAGTGCTCCCTCTGGGGTACGAACTTTTCTTTTTCTTTTGCCGTCTCGGTGACTTGCAATTTGTCGCTAATACTAGCGGTCTAGTGCCATTACCAAAGATGGTCAATTCTCAGTCCATTCGATGTATATACGGCGGTTATTCAGTAAGCTGTCTTTATTCAAAAGTACACAACTCCTAAAACTAAGAAAATTCATTCAAAGTGGTATGCGACGTAGATGTGACGTGTAACTTCAAGGTAAGCTTATCAGGTGAAATGAAGGATGTAGAAATATTACTTACTGCGGTCATAGATCACAGAATTATCACTAAAAATGGCAGGTGCCAAATCGGAGAAGCACGTTCTACGCGGTGGTGGTACAACGTATTCCGTCCGCATCACTCCTATTGACAGCTCCTCTCGTGCTCCTCGTCCAACCTTGTATCTACACGTACGCAGCACAAGTGTCGCACGCCCGACTGCTAGATCCACGCAGACAACTAGGGCATGCGAAGTGGTAGATGTCGTTGTGAGTTGATCAAATGAGCAACCTTAAAACAAGGAGCTCCTCGCCTTTATATAGACCTCCTCGTAATAGGTGTCTACAAAGGCTCACTAGAACTTCATGCCTAGCTGCAATTCGGGTTTTATCCAATTCAAACTTTCAACACTTTAAGCGTGACCTTATAGCTTCACGCACGATTCCAAACGTGACACATGTACACTTACTCTGTAAATGTTTCGTAGCGAATTCTACCGATACGTGACAAATCATGAACCTACATCATGGGCGGTACACCCATTATCTTTGGCAAAAGACTTGGAATAAGTATGTATAACTTAGACCAATATGCATTAAACAAATAAGGAAATGTGAGTAAAAGTACGATTTTTGCGAGCTTTGTACACTCATTAATTGGGTGTTGGCTCCGCCCCTGACCTACATCAAGATCATATCAAACCAATTATCACAATTTCAAGCACATGGTATTTTTATACGATTTTCTGAAGACAGATTGCATGAATTTCCTATCATTTAATGAGCATCTTGTATTTCATAAAAATTGGGGGAAACAACCATTGCCAAGGAAGAAGACAACTATTGAAGAAAGACAACAGCTATTGAAGAAAGAGCGATTTTCTAAAGATGGATTGAGCAACTAGCGCGAAAGCCGTTGCGCTTGTTTGTGGCGCATTTGATATTGAGTTTAGCTCCAAGCCAGCCGTGTGATTCCAAAATCCCTTACCAGATTGACTCTTAATCTTAATACTCCATCCGTTCATAAAGAATATCTCAGACTATATCAAATTTGCATGTATCTGGATATATTTAGTGTGTAAATACATTTAAATTAGATCTAGGTTGAGAAATTCTTTTGTGAACGGAGGAAGTATTTACCACATCCATGTAAGTTGACCACTGGTTCCTTCAGGTCCTTGTTAAAAAAAACAATGACACAAGAAAACGCGTGTACAACCTCACTCCATTCTATCAAGAGAAGAAGCCCAGGCCCATGTATTTCCTCCTGATTACTAGTAGAATCCAAAGAAAAAAAAGTTAAAGAAGCCCTTGCTCTCTTGTCAGCTGCTGAAGAAGGCATGGCCGCCGCCGCCCTTGCCCGAGCTGCCACGCGCCTCCTCCGCGGCGGCCTCTCGCCTTCTGCCACTGCTCCGGCGCTATCCAGCCGCGGCCGCCTATTCTGCAGCATCCCCGCCGACCACGAACCCTCCGCTCCAGGGGCCGTGGAGGAGGCCGAGGCGGAGATCCTCCGCGAAGTCCAGCCCGTCGTGGAACTTGTCAAGGACATCCTTCACTCCGGCAGGTCAGCTATTGGTTCCTCTCCTTGTTGCATTGAATAGGAAGCTTGAACAGTCGTAGCAGACGTACGGATTTTTCAATCGCCGTGCACATTTAACACGCACAATTTTCATAACGTCACGGACGGATGTGAACTACTGTAATCAGGATTCTCTACAGATAAGTACAGATGCGTATAATTTGTAGCTAACTTTATGTAAGTAGTTTAGTAGAGTACCCTGGTAATTTCAGCATACAAATGGCTGCAAAGCTTCCAGTCCCTAGGTCGCTATGATTGTGCTTAAACAACTATAGAATACTACAAGAGATTACCTGGTTAAATGACTAGAATATGTAGGATTATTGAAGTAGTCTGTGATGATTTTTTATTGCGTTATAAATAACTAGAATGCTAGAATGCCTACTTTTGGTTCACCTGCATTGCTGCTGGTGGCAGGGTATCTGATGCATTATGCTCGATAGTGTCTGCTTAAGTTTTTTTTTTTGTAAAGTTCGCCAGTGTACGGCCTATTCTCTTGTTACTTTGTTGGTACATGGACAAACTCTGCAGCTCTTACCATGGCGTGCTGTAACAGCTAATGGAGGTGCCTAAACATGTATATGGCGTTTTCCTGTCTCCTTTTCTGACTCCCGCAAATCGAGCCTGGCATGCTTCCTCATTGCTGGCCTGATGTGCAATCTGAACATCTCTGCTGCAAAAAAGATCTCAACTTATGGCAAGTTGTGTGCGCAAAATAATTGTAACCCAGTGATGGCTTCTTCCTCTTAATCCACATGTGTGTGGCACTGGTACGAGTAAGGCAGTCTGCTTGGCGATTATGTGCTCCATTTCCTGGGACTTTTCTTTGGTACCAACACGCCTGCAGCAATCATACTGAGAGGGTGAGTGGTGTTCTTCCACCAGCAGCAGTCGCCTTCGTCATCCTTCCATCTGGTGGTTCCTTGAGATGGACATGTGTCCCATGTTGTCAAATTTGTGTGAGTTTGCCCAGACATGTTTCTGGCCGGTGAAGTCTTTTTGGGCCCCACCTTGTCTTAATCCAATGCAGGAAATTTTTCTAAAAGAAAATGGTGCAGCTAACAAAAAAGACAGTTATGTAGTAGGTTCTTATGTACTATAATTCTTACAATTACAAGGATGTACTGTTTGTGATCATATTTTATGTCTACCTTTTTTTGTGAAACATTTTTTTATCGCTATCCGATTGTGCTCTGTTATAACAGATATCGAGATGGTGTCTTGTTAAGTCCGGATGACGAAAAGTTTATAGTAGAAAAGGTTCTTGCTCACCACCCTCGTTCAGAAGAAAAGATTGGTTGTGGACTTGATGGTATTATGGTGAGTTAGGGTGATCACGTTATTTAATAGAACATGAGTCCCTCAAACAAATTTAATTTAATTTTCTGTTTTTCTATTGTTCCGCCGATTTTTATTTCTTCTTTGTCAACCTTGTATTATTGAATATATTAGGATTTGCTTCTTGTTAAAATATCTTAGAAGCTAAGTTCATGCAGTACTTTTTGTTCGTAAGTAGGACCTCCATCCAGCATAACAAATGACAACTACAGTTCGAGTCTAGATCATTCCCCTGTTTTCCTTTTGTTGTTTTTGGAAATCTTACTAGTCGGACTTCTCTTGTGACTCAATCTGGAAAATGTGCAAGTTGATGTTCCAGAACAACTATAGTGCTGCTTGCTCTGAACTGAAGTGCTCAGTATGAAGTACCCTAACATAACCACCTCATTTAGTAAGCTGACCACTAAACTGCAAAATGCAAATCTAATCATAGGATTTTTTATAGGGAGATAAAGGGCTTTTTATAGTCAAAACACTATTCTCATTCCCAAATACTCTCTCTGTTCCGGAATAGCTGTCGTGTTTTAGTTCAAGTTTGAACTAGAACCACGGCAATTATTTCGGAAAGAGGGAATACAAATTTATCCATATTTCCAGTAAATTTTTATCTGTTATTTTTATTTCGTTAATGGCTTCTTTTATCCTTTAATATAATCTGCTTATTAAATGGCATTAAGAAATGATACTAGATCACATGGAGCCAGTTTTTATGACACTCATACAGATTTGCCTTAAATTCCATGTACGGACATGATGATGCAAATGCAATATCCTCCCACGGCATGTATGTCGTGGTTATATGTTGCCTGATGAATTGTTCCCTTTTTTGTTGTATCTCCTTGATGCAAACGTTTGAGTTTAATTAAAGCTATCGGAAAAAAAGGTACACCAACACCAATAAAAGTTTGAAACCTGTAGTTTACGAAATGATTCATCCCTAAAGTTTGGTTCTGGTTTGTCCAGTCTAACTGCTGGTCTGACACAGCCTTTATAATTAGGAGTTGCAACTTTCTAGGTACATAACATAATGTCTCAATACTAAAATACCAATCCCTTTCTGAGTATGAATATTGATTGCTACCTTATGATAAGTGAGCCTTGGAGGTGTAAATTTTGTGGTCATTTCCTAACTTGTGCAATACTGATGTGTGTAGGTTAACAAGCATCCTGAGTTCAGGGAGACCAGATGCCTCATTTTGGTTAGAACAAATGGTGATTTCGAGGATTTCTCATACCGCAAGTGTCTGAGGGCATATGTCAAAAAGGCCTATCCAACCCATGCTGATAGGTTTATAGATAAACATCTCGGACAGAAGTGGTCAACACTTTTTCGTCCTCCTCCCAAGTAGAGTATATTTTGCATGATACCGACTTCGGCATAAGGGGATAGCTCAAAATCTTTGATCTCATAGTCTCCTTTAGCCTACGTTTGGTCTGTCAGGTGAAAGATGTCATTGTCCAAGTGTTTTCTTATGTTGCAAAATGATCTGACACAAAATTCATAAGTGATTTTGCATGTATGTGTTTCGTGGTCTCGTAATTTCAGTATTGACCCGATCAAATGGACTAGTCTATTCTCTGCCAAATAAGGCTAGTTCTGATTTTTTTTTTCAGGTTATAGTTGATCCAACCTTTTGATGGTTGCTATACAAAATGAAATTACTTACATGGGGAGTGACCATTCTACCCCTGACTGATTTTCTCTCATGTGCATGGATCGCCCAAACTTGCATCACATCAACATTTTCAGATTCTTTTATAAAATTGCTTGCACTAAAGGAGAAATGGATAATTCCCTCGACCTCCTAAATATATTGTATTTTTTTCTGGTAAACAAATATAAACCCAGTTTGAGACACAAACATGGTGCAAACTGAACCCTGGTGGTAATAGAGAAGGAAAAAAGAGGAACAATATAGGAAGGAGATGTTTGTAAATTCATTTCGGCTCATAGGGTTCTAGATACACCCACTACTAAAAAACATTTTATAAAATAAAATATTCCAAAAAATAGATATATTAGATGAAATTTTATGTTAGCACAAAACGTTTCGTGAAGAAATCACTTTTTGTGATCTGTGTAAAAAGGAAGAATCAAGATTTTTTTTAAAAAAACTTTGTACACAATTCTTTTTGTCTTTTTATACAGGTAACAAAATAAATTTCTTTTTTCGCGAAAAATTAAATGCCATGATATATATTCGAAATTGTATTTAAAACTTTTTGACATTTTAAAAAGTTTTAAAAATATTTTTCATACCGGGTTGACTCAAATGTTGTGTCTGGATATGTATGTTTTGGGTACTGAAGAAGCAATGAAAAACACAAGACCAAACCAGAAAATGCCTTGGAGCAGACGGCGGACGACGGGGACGGGCGAGCGACGGCAGGGGCCGACCCGGCCTTGGAGCAGACGGCGTACTACGGGGCAGGCGAGCGGCGGTAGGGTCGGCCCGGCCTTGGAGCAGACAGGGGACGGGCGAGCGGCGGCAAGGCCCTGCCGGCCTTGGAGCAACGACCGACGACGGGAACGGAGAGCGGCGGGGAGCTCGGCGCAAGTCGGCCAGGAGTGTGGGCAGGTTCAGGACTGCGGGTTGAGACACGAAAAGCTGGAGGACATCTTGGCAAAGTTACATGTCTGAAATCTTTTTTCGGATAGGAGGGAGTACCTTACCATGTCATTTTATTTCACTTTCCAAATGAAACGAAATGGTAAAATGATGGAACGAGCTCCAAGAGGAAAAGCCCAGGCCCATATATCTCCTCTGATCACTCTGCTAAAACAAAAAGTTAAAAACCAAACAAGAAACCCTTGTCAGCTGCTGAAGAAGCCATGGCCTTGGCCGCCGCCCTCGCCCGAGCTGCCACGCGCCTCCTTCGCGGCGGCCTCCCGCCGTCCGCCACTTCCCCGGCGCTATCCAGCCGCAGCCGCCTATTCTGCAGACTCCCCGCCGACAACGAGCCCTCCTCTCCGGGGTCTGTGGAGGAGCCGTGCGAGGAGGGCGAGGCGGAGATCTTCCGTGAAGTCCAGCCCGTCATGAAACTTGTCAAGGACATCCTCCACTCCGGCAGGTCAGCTACTGGTTCCTCTTGTTGGAATGAATAGGAGGCTCGAACATTGCAAAAAATTAGATGACGTTGCAAAAAAAAAAAGGAGGCTCGAACAGTCGTAAGCGGGCGTACGGATTTTTCAATCGCCGTGCACATTTAGCACGCACATTTTCTCATAGGGTCCCGAAAGGATGTGATCTATTGTACTCCCAAAATAAGTTACTTACACATGCATATCATTTGTAGCAATAAGAAATTGGGCAACAGTCCTCTAAAGATACTTACACATGCATATCATTTTAGCAATGAGTAATCATAAGATAAGTAAACTACCCTGGTAATTTCAGCAGGCAAATGGCTGCTAGCTTCAGTTTCCTATAATCACTATGATTGTGGTTAAACAATTAGAATACTAGAAAGTCTTCACTGGACTAGAATATGTAGGATTATCGAAGTATTTTGTGATGACTATTGTATTATTGCGTCATCCAACTAAGTAACTGGAATACTGGAATGCCACTTTGACAGGGTTCAGTCTTGTCTATTAACGATATTAGATTGGGACTGGAATATCCAGGATGGGTTGCCTTCACGAGCTGTTTGTTTGTTGGTTGAATGAACGACAAATAGAAGCTGAATGTATTCATTCCAATCTCACTGCCATTTCTCCCCTTTCTCGTGCCTGCCATACCAGACAGGATGGAGAAGGGGCCAGGTTGTACTGTGATATTAGCCATCAATTTGTGGCATTCGGACCAGATTTTGTTGCTCCGGAGAGGCTGCTTGTCCTGGATCTTGTGTGCCCCTTCGTCATCCTATCCTAGTGATTCAGTATTGCCAGTCTCTTCTTCTTTCTTGTTTTTTCCAATAAAATCCCTGTTTTGGTTCACCTGCATTGCTGCTGGTGGCAAGGTATCTTATGCATCACGCTCAATGGTGTCCACTTAAGCTTTTTTTTTGTAAAGTTTTCCAGTGTACGGCCTATTCTCTTGTTGACTTACCAGTAGATGCACAAATTCTGCTGCTCTTACCATAGCGTGATGTGGCATCTAATGGAGCTGCCTAAGCATGTAGATGGTGGTCTTCTTGTCGCCTCTTGTGGCTCCTGCGAATCTAGCCAACATGCTGCCTGGTGGCTTGCTTGCGCACATGCAACTTCAACATCTCTGCCGCAAAAAAGGTCCAGACTTTTGGCAAGATGTGTGCCCCAAATAGGCAAGTACATTGTAATCTAGTGATCGCTTCTTCCTCCCAACCGACTGGTATGAGGTAGGCAGTCTGCTTGGCGATGATGTCCTCCATTTGCTGGGACTTATCTTTGGCAACCACATGCATGAGGCAATCACACTGAGATGGTGAGTGTGTCTCTTCCTTCCATCAGCACTTCAGCAGTAGTCGGCTTCATCATCCTTCCATCCGGTGGTTACCCGAGATGGATATGTGTCTAGTGTTGTAACTTGTCTGTGAGTTTGCCCAGATATGTTTCTTGGAGGGCAATGTTGTAGTTGTCATCTCCTTGCAACGTATTTATCCGGTTGATTGTGTTAGAGCCAGCGGAGTCCTTGGGCCCCACCTTGTCTTAATCCAATGCAGGAAATCTTTTAAAAATAAACTGTGCAGCTAACAAAAAAGACAGTTATATAGTAGGTTCTTACGTACCATAATTCTTACAGTTTGCAACTGTTGTTAGCATATTTTACTGTCTATCTGATTGCTTTCTGTTATAACAGATATGAAGATGGAGCCTTGTTAAGTCCAGATGACGAAAAGATTATAGTAGAAAAGGTTCTTGCTTACCACCCTCGTTCGGAAGACAAGATTGGTTGTGGACTTGAAGCTATTATGGTGAGTTTGGGTGATCACTCCATTTAATAAGAAAGAGATGAGACACTAAAAAAATCTATTTTTCTCTTCTGTTCTCTATTGTTCCCACCGATTTTTACTTTTTATTTGCCAAGCGTTAAAGGATCGGTCCTTCACTTGCGGATCGTTCGCGAGTCGAACTCGCTCTCTTGCCACGCCTTTGACTCACGAACTCGAGACTTGTATTATTAAATAAAAAAATCTTAAGGATATTATCATTTGCTTGTTATTAAAATACCTCAAAGCGACGTTTGTGCCGTACTTTTTGTTCATAAGGAGGACCTCCATCGAGCATAACAAATGAGAACTACAGTTTTGAGTCTCGGTCATTCCCCTGTTTTGTTTTTGTTTTTAGAAATCTTACTAGTTGAACTTCTCTTGTGGCTCTATCTGGAAAATGTGCAAGTTGATGTTCCAAAACAGCCGTGATACTGCTTGCTCTGAACTCAAGTGCTGAGTATCAACTGACTAACACAACCACCTCATTATTTCTTTTATGGGGAGATAAAGGACTTCATATTCACAACACTAGCTGCATTCCCAAATACAAGTTCATCTATACTTCCAGGAGAATTTCATCTTTTAGTTTTATTCCCTTAATGGCTTTTAAAATCCTGTAATAGTTTAGTAAAAAATCATTATTTAATGTCATTAAGAAATATGGTGCCAGTTTTTATGACACTCATGCAGATTTGCCCTAGCTTCCATGTATGGATATGATAACAATATTCCTCCCACAGTATGTATGTGGTGACTATCCCTTGCTTCATAAATGGTACACCACAGTACAAACAGTCTGGAACATATAGTTTAATTAATCAATAGTCTCTGCAGCTTTGTTCACAGTCTGGAACATATAGTTTACTTAATCAATCATCTCTGCAGCTTTGTTCTGGTTTATCCGGTCGAATCACTGGTCTGACCGGGCCTTTAAATTAGGAGTTGCAGCTTTTAGGTAGATACATAACGTATTGTTTGTATTTCCAGTTCATGCCAACTGCTATTTTGCCATTCTGACAGTGCCACTGTTACACCTCACGGGGTCCAAGTGAAAACGTTATAATACTCATCCCTTTGTGAGTATGAAAATTGATTTCTACCTTACGGGAAGTGATCGTAAATTTTGTGGACATTTCCTTACTTGTGCAGTGCTCGTGTTTGTAGGTTGGCAAGCATCCTGAGTTCAGGAGGTCTCGATGTCTCTTTGTGGTTAGAACAAACGGCGATATGGAGGATTTCTCGTACCACAAGTGTTTCAGGGCTTACAGAGAGAAACAACACGAACAAAGGCGGAAATCTGATATTTCATCGTCTCCTTAAGCCTATGTTTGGTATGTCAAGTGAAAGGTGTCATCGTTTGACAAGAAACTTCAAACTAGTGAAAGATGTTGTTGTCCAGGTTTTTGTAATGCAGTGTCCAATTCTCCTTGTTGCTAAGTAATTTCGGACAAAATTTGTGCAAGATGTTAAATTTTCTCATAATGTATTTGGTATGGCGCCAACTGCTAAAAATCAGTATTCGTGCCAGAGGATTGTTGACGTTAGTGATCAGCTTACTGCCAAATTAGGTGGGTTCCGGTGGAATATTTGTGTGCCTTCGAGGAGTTTCACACAAGTTGGAGTTGATAGTTTGCATGGTAAACAATAAAATGGAACTCCTGACCACCGGTAAACGGCCAGTCTACCTCTGGTTGATTTTCTCGTCTGTTTATGTGTTTGCAGCACTGGGCTGCTCTCCTCTTGTGCATGGCGGCCCTAAGCTTTGATCAAAGAAACATTTTCAGATTTCACAAATTGCTTGCATTAACACAAAAATGTACAACTCCAGTGATTTTTTGCTTCTTGTAATCCAAATAACAACACACTTTGAGAAACAAAACATTGTACATACTGAATCTTGGTCTAGAGAAGCAAAGATGAGTAAAATAGGAAGGAGAGGAGCATATTCATCATGGATGATTCGCATAAATATGAACCTGATGACTCCAATAAATCAAACGAGCATGTATCCATTATACTCCCTCCGATCCATAGTGTCAGATCAAATGAACTTACAAGGTACAAATCCGTAGCAGTATGACCGACAGTTTTTTAGGATCAGAGTTGGTATTTGGTTTAGTAGAACAAAACACCAGAGAGAAAAAATATAATGTAAATATAAATCATCAAGAATATAATCAGAAGAGAACACAAAGTGGAAGCAACAAGGAGAATATCCTGCCACAAGACTCCATTGCATGTGATGCTAGAAGCAACGCATGAACACAATACACAACACAAATTTCACATGAACATTACGTGTAACCTTTCTACAGAGTCAGTAGAGCACAGAAGGCCAAAAAAAGAACTAGTCCAGTTGAGTTACAGTGGTGGACTTTACAATGCTGATCCAGCAAGATCGCATTTCTTTCACAAGCCGCAGTCGCAGCAAACATGGTTGGTTACCCTTCATCATCGGCCCCTCTCAAACATCACATGCAAAAAACTAAAGGGATCAAAAAGGTCAAGGAGCTCCCTCAGGCCCTAACAACGTCGTGCAACGAAAAAACGCTAAAAGGCTTGAGAAGCAGGAAATGGCACCCTGTCTAGTAGAACAGCGCCAGGAACCCTACAAAACAAGTAAAAACATCATGACCAGTGGGTAACACGCTATTGTCCAGCAGGTGGCTTGCTCGACAGCCTACGTTGTATCGCTTGAGCACAGAAGCCAGGTTCTCCTTCCCTTTGGGAAAAGCTACATCTCCAGCTGCTGTTCCGCTTCGACCCTTGCGTCCAGAGATGGCCTGCTCCACATCCTTGATCGTCTCCAAGATCGCAGCTGAAGTGGTGAAGGTGCCAGAAATGGGCCTGGCAACCGGACCTACTACTTGAAGACATGCACACCCGGTGAGAGATTTCCGGGGCTTGGAAAAAGCAGGTTCAACGATTCCCTACATACATCAAACATAAGATCAGCAAATAAGGAAGCAACATTGATTGAATTCAAGCAAGAGCTGCATGCCCACGACAGCAAAATCTAGCTGCCCAATACAGCTGAGCAGCGGAACCTATTTAGTAAGGGAAAGGCGGACACGATGTTTTGGCTCATAGGTAGATGCACCCGTTATAAAAAATATTTTAAATACATTTTAAATTGTCAAAAAATAGAAACAAAAATTTCAGGCGTAAATCAAGATATTCTATGTCCGCGCAAAACTTTCGCGGTTTTTTTTGTGAACTGTATAAAAAGACAAAAATAAATCGATAAACATCATTTTGTAACACCGGAATTTGTCTTTTTTACGCAGACCTAAAAAATGTCATTTTCCACGAAACTTTGTGAGCAAATATAAAATGTCCTTATGTATACCCGACTTATTTAAAAAACTTTTTGACATTTCGAAATATGATTTTTGAATGGTGGGTGCATCTACGCCTACAAGTCAAAACAGGTTTCACAGGAAAGGCCTAGTTCACAGTTAGAGAGTTGACGCAAGTTCTTTTCACTTGTGAGATACAATTCAAATTTCCAATATATACGAAGGCAATGCATAACACTATATTTGCATCATGAAATGGAGCGTACAGCATAGCAAAGTAGCAAATCTCAATTTTGTTTGGTTCAAATTAACTGGCATTTCAAGTGAACTTAATAGAAGTGAGATCAATTATAAAATTATGCAGTCAAGGTGCTTATAACCTTTGCTACATTGATGGAGCAACCAATACATGGATCCTTCTTTAAGTGGGTAGCCATTTACTGGTAAAATACATGTTTGCTGCAAATAGATAAGACAAAAGGATCACCTGAAGACGGTTGAGAACATAAGTGTACTTCCCCCAAAGTTCTGGTCTACTTTCCACACGGGACAAGTCCAATACCCGACGGATGCACCAAACACCAAAACTAACAACCAGGCTGCCCTGCCAAACACAAGTTTCACCACAGTTGCGTAGTCCGTGCATGCAAATGGCAGCTCTCTCATCATTCCTTCTAGGTGGCTGTGAGCTTTTGTCAGAAGGTAAACGCCGAAGATCAGCTGACAACTGACTTCCTGTTGGTTCTTGTGACAATCTCTCAGCTGCTGCAACTTGATCAATCAAGTTTTCATCGCAACCACCATTTTGCCTGAAGAGCCATCCTGATCCTTCCACTTTCAAGATCTTCATGATGCAAAATCTAAGAGACTGAAGAAGTTCCGCCTCACATTCTGTGTAAGAGGAATCATCCTTTCTGATGCCACTTGATCTCTGGCCAGTGTTCACCTCACTTTTGTTCAATTCTGCACTTGACACACCGAACAACTGTTCGAACGGTTGTTGAGCCCAAAGGGATTTAGTGTTGGGGTTCATACCCAACTGCATAGATAGGACATCCCGCTGGAGGTTATGCTGTGGGCTCTCATTAAACGAAATCTGAGCATTAGACCTGCCTGTCGGGTCCATGTATTGCGATCTCTTAGATGCCAGCTTACTTAGGTATGACTGATTTCCAGCAGCGCCGCCCAAATTTGCTTCGTTCAACAAAGCCTTTCTGCTTGCGGCAATTAGTGCAGATATGTCAGGTGAACTGTGATACTTCTTGGAGTATGCAGGTGAGCCAACGCTTTCACCTTCTTCAACAGAGTTAGAATCATAATAGGGTCTCTCCACTGCTGCATTTAAGCGGTTCATCGTTGGGCTTTGAAAAGAGTTGGCTCCCAATGAAGCACGCACATTTTGGCTACGGGCATCCAAAGCAGATGCTGCGTAGTTAGGAAAATACTCAGAAGATCTAGGAACTCGTCGTGGGTCCAGGGGAATGTTGGAGTACTGACTTCTACTTGCATTCATCCCTTTCAAATAAGATGCCAGCTCATACCCATGAATGGTAGCCGGCTGATAGAACTGATTATCGGAGTAAGATGGCACATTGAAATTGGAATAATATTTTGCATTTTGCTCAAGTAAGCTGCTGTTTTGACTCGAAATGTCTGTATATGGTGAATTCATGCTCTGAGACCAGCTTGGTGAACCCATTGCACTCATCTGATGCCCAGAATTCCAGTCTAGACTACGGATTTCCTTATCACGTGATATGGAGTCCCACGAGTTCAGTGAGGTAAGTGATCCTCGCATCGCATCTCTCATCAAGGGGCTCTTTGAAGCTTCAGTGGCTTGGTGATCTGCCCTCACAATGGAACTAACTGTTTTCGAGTCCAGTCCAAGCACAAAATTGTACCTTTTATCATTAGCTTCTTGTGTAATTTTACCGTGATAATCAAAAAGTTGCCCCCAGAACTCATCAAGAGTTGCTGCTAACTGCCTTCTTGCAGCACGGCCCAAACCAGAAAGTGTCGAGAGGCTGCCACTACCATTGCCAGCATCAGTGTCTTTTCCCCTGCTGAAAGTAAGAGATGGTGGGCCGTCAGGATTGAAAGTAAGAGATGGTGGGCCGTCAGGATTGAAAGGCACTCTGCCTCCAGCAGACTTCTCACACTCCAAACTACGTGGGGCAACATTATCCTTGTCTGTGCAAACCTCTGCTACTACTTCAACATCTTTTCCAGTTGTGCTCTTCACGTTGCTGTTCTCTGTATTAATATGTTCTACTGCAGTGGGGGTAGAAACCTTTGGTATTGACTCTGTCCAATCAGCCACACAAACTGGTTTTGGATCTTCATGGTAGACAGGTGGTGAGGGTTGAGCTTTAGGAGTACTGACTGTATAAGCAGTTGATTGCTGAGTGTCATGATCAGACTCTACAGTGGTGTCAGAACTTTCAGTATGCTCCAAAGCTGATTTGGGATGACTTTCCATCGGATCCCTGAGAGCATCAGTAGAAGGCCTTTGAACTTCTTCATGGGAAACATCTTCCAGAGAAAACTCTTCTCTATGATGAGTACTGCCAAATGATTCTCTCTCAGAGTGCATAGACAACTCCAGAGTTTCGGCTTCATTACTTGCAGACTTTAATGGAGTAACAGCCAGGTACAGTGTAAAAATAACAGATATGCACGAAATTAGGACTATGAAAGTATATGAAAGAACCACTGGGCTCCCAGTGTTGCCTTTCATGTTGTTTGTCCAGGTGCTATCACCAAACAGGATTTCCGCCATAAAAATGATATTTGTAAATAGCATAAGCAGAAATGCAAGAAAGGCCAATATTTCAACAGACGAAGATATTCTGTAAGTGCCCATTAATGATCTTGAAGAGGCAACACGGAAAACAGGTATAACAGACGACGGAAGGAGCATGGCCTGGATGACTGGACAGATGATAAGTAACTGATAAATTGCTTCTGATCCCGCTATCTTCGCATAGTAGATAGTAGGAATGATGGCAACAACCTTGAGAAGCAGATGGTGTGCAGACAGAGAAAGGTTTACACCAAAGAAATTCTCTACAATTGCATGGCTACCAACAATAGATGACAACGAGATTATGTGGCTCGAAAGGAGAAGAACCAGTAAGAACACAACTGGTGCTGCAGGATTCATGAATATCTGCAGAAGACAAATTTCAGAGAAACTCAGGAAGGAACTTCAGTATGGAACTGAAACCAAAAATGATAATATGAAATATAACAAGTAATACAATACGAGAGAAAGGGGAGACATATGTCAGATGCAGAACTTAAGGGCAGTATTGCATTGTTATTATTTTAGATTTAAAAGTCACCGCAAACAGATAGGCAGTAACGCTGGAAAATAACTTGAGAAATAAGTAGAAATTACAGAAAGGAAGGCAGACACGGACCTGGTTCATCAGCTCTACAACATCTTGAAAGGTCAGCAGCAGCGTATCACCGGATCCAACTGCTGCTGAGCTGATGAGAACATAATTCACAAGAAAAACCCCAGAAAAAATAAATAAGATAGAAACAAGGTGGTCATGAAATAAGGCCCCGAGTGTAACAGGAGATCTTTTCTGAGCCTGCACAGATGATATTCAAATTAACATAAGAAATGGTACAGATAGAACACTAATACATGTAAATGGACTGGTTAATTAAATCACTACTCCATTGCGTAGAAAGGGTAGAAGTCAGTGCAGACACTTTGTGTGCTCTGTAGTTATTTGTAAATACTAAAACACCAATAATTTGATGGACTTCCGAGACCTCACAACCACGTAAAAAGGGGCAAACTGAAGAATGCTAATCCCTCCGATCCATAAAAAGTGTCGCAAGTATAGCTATGGATTTGCACTAGGCAAGTTCATTTTCGACACACTTTTTCTGGATTGGAGGGAGTAGTGTGTTTAGCTATCATTTTTTAGCGGGAAATCCAACCAATTTTTCGTGACACTACAATCTTTCAAATTGCATTTTCATTTCATTGCATGCAAGGTAGCGAGAACATAAGGTTTTTCAGAAAGAGAAACATACTTTATATATCCCCTGTTAAGCATTTGGCACATAACCACCTACCCTCTGTTCCTAAATGTAAGATATTTTAGGTGTGTCACATGTTGTCTAGATTCAGACAAAAATGAGTGGACATATACAGTAAAACGAGTCCAGATACATGTGAATGTGGAAAAAGTCTAAAACGTCTTATATTGTGGAACAGAGGGAGTAGAACCTAACCACCTAACTTTAGCGTATTAAACCTATGTTGGTATCAATTATGAACCTTGGTGAAGAAGTCTGTAACTTTAAGCCCTGGAGTTCATACGGCAAAATACTGAAAGATCGATGACTGCTATGAATGAGAGCGCATAAAATCACTTCACCAAAATATCAGAAGGAAGGTGTATGTGTCCTAGCCCTACAATGGGCCAATTGGGAATACTACACCTAACAACCTTCAGTAGAAGATAAGGTGTTGTCGACATGAAACCAGAACAATAAATAGTACAACACTTAGTCCGATTATGTATTCATACTGTCAGTAGTATAACTTGATTGAAGAAAACATGGAAGGTCATAAACAAAAGTTTCAACAGACCCAACTAGTGATGGAACTGGACGGCAAGTTTTAAAAAGCTAAGGGCAACAAATCTAACTTTAAATGCACTAAATTAGCTAAATAATAATAAATGAACGTAGAATTTGTGAGCTATTACACTATCTCAAGTTCTACGAACCTAAGGGCACCAAATGATTTTAACTAATCATGAACAAGAAACATGGGAAGTGCTTACCTGGACAAATGATGAATGAACATAAAAGTTGTGCGCTATTACATTTCCACCCAGAAGTGCCATGAGGGAGTAGGCACTTTCACCACTCAACTTGGGGAACATCACATCCATATCGAGAGGAACTTTTGGTTGACTGACCAACAAACCAAGCACGAAGCAAACGAGTGCGACGCCCGCTATGCAGGCATTTAATGTTCCAGCCATCTTCTTGTCCTACGATGGGCACAGGGGACAGCAAATGTACATAAGAAATTGAGAAGGTTCTTTTTACGATGTAGTTTTTCTTGAAGAGTTACCAGATGGGAGATCGCATATGGTAGCAGATTAACCGCAACACTTGCGAACCATATGCCTGTGACAATGTCATCGTATTCGAATACAAGGTTGAACCCCATTGCTATGCCTGAAATCTGAAAATAGACAAACATCACTATCAGACCATCAAGATCTAATGCATATATGACATAGTAAATACATGCTCCAGACTGAAGCAGTGACAGAAGATAGATTCGTGTGAACTGTGAAGTGCCTAGACATACCATGGTAACTTCTGCAGTTAGCAAGGACAATAATGCCTGAACACCGAGGCCAACACATATTGGCTGACTGTACTCCTGGACGCATACCTTTAAGTTCATGTAAAAGCATCACAACAACAAACGGTCAAACTCCCAAACGAAGAACATGATGAAAATAGCTGAGTGATACAGAACAATATTATTTACTGTAGATATTAAATACAGAACAATATAGGAAAACTTTTAGAAATAACTGAATCATCTTAAGTAAAAGGAAAGGAAAAGGAGGAACTTTGGGGCAGATGGTTGCTCGTTACTGCTTGCGTGCATCTCGGGGTAATGCTTTTTCTGGGGGCTTTTTCTCTCATGTTTCTGTAGACTGTTAGCACCAGCTTTATCTTTCAGTTTGTAAGAACCTTTGGGTCCTCTTAAGAGCGGGCAACGAAATGCTATTGTTTGTCTTGTAAAAAATGAACCTTGATGAGATGGTAGGCAATCCATGGGAAGTTGCTAGAGCTGTTGGCTAGGCTTTACCACAGCAGCAAGGAGGAGGAAGTGAGCGAAGTGTTAGTAGGTAGTTACCTGCGCAAGATTCTTGGTGGTGACCATGCCGATGCATATGGAGAGGTACTGGCAGAGAACGGCGGAGAAGTTGAAGAGCAGCACGAGCAGCACGAGGTCGTAGCCGAAGCGGGAGCCGGCGTCGATGGTGGTGACCCACTTGCCGAGGTCGATGTACCCGATCGAGATGAAGAGCGCCGGGCCGAGGGTGCGGAAGAGGTTGTTCCGGCCGCCGCCGTCGACGGCTCCCAGGGACCGAGCCAAGCTCTGGACGCCGTCCATGGGGGGCGGAGCGAGATGAAGGGGGTGGTCGGCGACGAATCCGCACGCGGCAGCGGAGCGGGCAGGGTCCCGGCTAGCGCATCCGGCGGTCTGCGTGGCGGGGAGGACGGATCGGATCGGGGTCGCGGCCTTGCGGCCTAGGGGCGGGAGCTCGGATCGCCGGAAATGGCGAGGAGGCGGGGAGCGGCTGGGGAGGGCGGGGAGAGGGGGTGTGGAGGCGGACGCGGTGGCATGAGCGGAGAGGAGCGGAGGGTGGAGAGGGAGGAGGGCTGGGGCATCGATGGAGGAGTGATGGTGGACTGATGGAAAGATGGGTTCTTGGGGCTGGGGAAGATGATGGGGGAGAGAGAGACTGGACAGGATCCTCTGTGGCTGGGCTGTGTCTGGTGGCGCTAGATGTGGGATCCTGTGTGGCTGCTGTTAAAGATGGAACCAGTTGATGTTGTTGGGATGACAAATGATTACTCTATGTTATCACGCATTATATACACCTGTTTAATAATTCTGCTAGTGTCACTTGCGAAGGACGGGCAATCGCCTCGAGGGACTCTACTAACCGAATTGTAGCATTGCAAGTGGCAAATTAGGTAAGAAAGCAGTCGATTATTGTTCCCCAAACGGTTCTCACTGTGTATTTCGAAATATGGTTATGCTTTCAAAATAATATTAACAGTAATTTTGCTTCAACAGAAGAGGAAAAAAATAGGAAAGGAGAATATCTTATCTTCTAACATACTAGAAATTACAACAATGTCCTTGGACAACCTAACGACCACTACCGCCGCTAGAGCGAGCTACAGCCTATAAGGACCAACGTTGTAGAACCGAAGTCGTCGCCACTAAATTAATGAATTGATCTAAATTATCTAACAGACTTGTAACACACGTAGACTAAACGATATCCACCACTCCGTGTAAGCAACGACCAGATGCTTCCCGGCCCTCCTCAACGCCACCGGCGAGGTGGATGAAGAGACGAGATCAGTTCCGAAGTAAACAATGATGAAGATCGAATTGGTCTAAGTAAGCTTACAGACTAGACTGCACAATCGTTGTTCATATTGTCATAACCGTGCTACTAATGTTTTTGAAAATATGTGTATGATTATTTGCATATTACAACAATAATAACATTGGAGCAAAGCACACTAGGCCTCAAGGATGCAACCAATCAACACGATATTTGCACCATAAGAGCACCGAAGCCCTTCATGTAGGAAAACAAACAATGGACCTCAGTTTGTACCTTCATGCATTGTAGCAATATTGGCAACCAAATAAAGTGCACACATGACCCTCAGTCGGCAAGCCTAGCTGGACCAGGCTACCGTGAGCCGATTTGACATAACTGTAGGCAACCATACACGCCATTGGTGTTTTGATGCTATTATTTGTTGAGGTGCGCCCCCGGCAATCCCAGAGTCGAGTACCCCAGGTAGATTATGAGGGAGAAGATGTGCGTGCTGGTAGTATCGGACGGTGATACGTCCATTTTGCATCACTATTTTATATCATAATTTACTGTTATTCATCGATATATTTCATATTTAGAAGTGTTACTTATGTTATTTTACCTATTTTGCATGTTTGATGAATAATGGAGAATTGGACACCGGAGTCAGGATTCTGCTGGAAAAAGCACTGTCGAGATGCACTATTTCTGAAGATCAATAAATCGAAGGAGACATATGGAAGTCCCTATTTTACCAGAAGATGGAGGAGGCCAAAAGGGAAGGCTGAGACGGCACCTGGGGAGCCCAAACCACAGGCTGGCGCGGTGGGCCCCCCTGCCGCGCCGCCTGGTGGTTTGGAGGCCCAGGGCCATCCCAGCCGTTCCCCCTTCGTGTACTTGACCCCCTCGGAACCCTAACACACAGAGAGAGGCCATCGAAATATTCCGCCGCCTCCACGAGGCGGAAAACACCAAAGAGCGAAAAGCTCCCCTGCAGGAAGAAATCTGCCGGGGGAAATTCCCTCCCGGAGGGGGAAATCGTCGCCATCATCACCGTCATCGAGCTGGACTTCATCGGGATCATCATCATCATCATCTCCACCGCCAACATCATCATCACCGCCGCTGCACCCCGTCTCCGCTGTAACATCTAGGGCTGAATCTTGTCTATTTCATAGGGGAAACTCTCCCGGTGTTGATTACTCTTGTTATTGATGCTATTGGGTGAAACCATTGGATTAAGGTTTATGTTCAGATTGTTATTCATCATCATATCACCTCTGATCATGTTCCGTATGATGTCTTGTGAGTAGTTCGTTTAGTTCTTGAGGACATGGGAGAAGTCTTGATGTTAGTAGTGAATTATGTTGAGTAATATTTAATGGTTTGATGCTTAAGTTGTGGTGTTATTCTTCTAGTGGTGTCATGTGAACGTCGACTACATGATACTTCACCTTTATGGGCCTAGGGGAATGCATTGTGTATTCGTTTGCCAATTGTGGGGTTGCCGGAGTGACAGAAACCTGAACACCCGTTGGTATATCGATGCATGAGGGATAGCAGGATCTCAAAGTTTAAGGTTGTGGTTAGTTCATCTTAATTACTTTCTTGTATTTGCGGATGCTTGCAAGGGGTATAATCACAAGTATGTATTAGTCCTAGGAAGGGCGGTGCATTAGCATAGATTCACCCACACAACACTTATCAAAACAATGAAGATTAATCAACTATATGAAGCGAAAGCACTTGACAATATTCCCGTGTGTCCTCAAAAACGTTTGGTCATTATAAGTACAACAACCGGCTTGTCCTTTGCTATAGAAAGGATTGGGCCACTCGCTGCAACTATTATTACTGCATTTTATTTACTTGTACTTGCTGTTTTTATTTTTGCCTGCTGCTATATCTCATTATGGAGGGGTCTTCTCTTGAATTCCTATTTGGGAAAACAACTACCACTGCCAAGGTAGTAGAGGAGGCGCCAGATGAGCAGGTAATACCGTTCAAAATTCCTATGAAAATTGTTGAACGTGTCACAAATAACCGCTATGCATGAGATGGAACTATCCATCCTGGAGATCATTTGTTATTTTTGCATGAATTGTGCGAGTTATTTAAGTGTGCAGGTATCTCGATGGGAGAAGTTAAGAAGAAATTATTCTCTCTATCACTGTCTGGTAAAGCTGCACATTGGTATAAACTGCTGAAGAATGGGTATTCTCTTGGATGGGAGGAAATTGTACCTCTCTTTTACTCCAAATTCTATCCTCCAAGTGAGATTCATAAGGATCGGAACCTCATATATAACTTCTGGCCCTATGATGGAGAGAGTATCGCTCAAGCGTGGGGGAGATTGAAGGCATTAATGCTCAAATGTCCCATTCATGAGCTTCTTGGTAATGTTGTTATTGATAACTTTTATGCAAGACTCTCCTTTCAAGATAAAACTCTATTGGATACCACTTGTGTTGGATCGTTCACTCATAATAAAGAAGAGTTTAAGCGGGACCTTCTTGATCGGATTCAGGAGAACACTGAAGGATGGGAAAATGACAAAGGTAGGGAGTCAGGTATAAGCTATGACTTTGAGTGTGTTAAAAAATTTATGGATTCAGGAGATTGATGTGGTTATTCAGCTTGCTAATAGGGAAACTATCTCTCCAATTGGTATCATTAGAGATGTCGAAGTCCTTTGTGGTAAGACTAAATACCCTGCTGATTTTCTTGTACTTGGGTCGGCTGCCAATGATAGTTGTCCTATTATTTTTGGTAGACCTTTTCTGAATACTTGTGGTGCTGTTATAGACTGTAAGAAAGAGAAAATCTTTACTAAATTTGCTGGTGAATCTTATGAATTCAATTTCTCTAAATTTGCTAAAGCACCTTATGAAACTGAATTGCCTAGTGAGGATTTTGAAATTGCTCAACTTGCATCTATTGTTCTTGCTCCTAACAATGCTTTGCAGCAACATATGGAGAATCATGAAAGTGAGAACTTCAGGGAAGAAAGGAATGAGCTTGATGAAGTATTCCTTCGTCAACCTATGCTCAAACACAATTTACCTGTGGAAGATTTGGGTACCACAATGCCACCCAAGGAGGATCCTGTTTTTGATTTGAAACCTCTGCCTGATAATCTTAAATATGCTTATATTGATGATAAGAAAATATATCCTGTTATTATCAGCTCTAAACTTTCAGGTACAGAGGAGGAAAGGTTATTGGGAGTGTTGAGGAAACACCGCGGAGCTATGGGATATACTCTTGATGACCTGAAGGGAATTTCTCCTACTATATGTCAGCACGCCATCAACATGGAACCTGATGCAAAGCCTGTTGTTGAGCATCAGCGTCGTTTAATACCCAAGATGAAAGAAGTGGTAAGAAATGAGGTATTAAAACTTCTTGAAGCTGGTATTATTTATCCTATTGCTGATAGTAGATGGGTAAGTCCTGTGCATTGTGTTCCTAAGAAAGGAGGAATTACCGTTGTTCCTAATGAAAATGATGAACTAATTCCTCAAAGAGTAGTAGTTGGTTATAGGATGTGCATTGATTTTAGAAAGGTTAACAAAGTAACTAAGAAAGATCATTATCCTTTGCCTTTTATTGATCAAATGCTTGAGAGGTTGTCCAAGAAAACTCACTTTTGTTTCCTTGATGGGTATTCTGGGTTTTCTCAAATTGCTGTGAGAGCGCAAGATCAAGAGAAAACTACTTTTACTTGTCCTTATGGAACTTATGCTTATAGACGTATGCCTTTTGGTTTATGTAATGCTCCTGCTACTTTTCAAAGATGCATGTCTGCTATTTTTCATGGCTTTTGTGAGGAAATTGTGGAAGTCTTCATGGACGATTTCTCCGTCTATGGAACTTCCTTTGATAATTGTTTGCACAACCTTGACAAAGTTTTGCAGAGATGTGAAGAAACTAGCCTTGTTCTTAATTGGGAGAAATGCCACTTTATGGTTAATGAAGGAATTGTTCTTGGACATAAAATTTCTGAAAGAGGTATTGAAGTTGATCGAGCTAAAGTGGAGGCAATTGAAAAGATGCCTTGTCCCAAAGATGTTAAAGGTATTCGTAGTATTCTTGGTCATGCTGGTTTTTATAGGAGGTTTATTAAAGATTTCTCTAAAATTTCCAAGCCTCTTACTAATCTTCTTCAAAAAGATGTACCATTTGTTTTTGATGATGATTGTAAGGAAGCTTTTGAAACTTTGAAAAAGGCTTTAATCACCGCTCCTGTAGTTGAACCACCTGATTGGAATTTACCTTTTGAAATTATGTGTGATGCTAGTGATTATGCTGTAGGCGCTGTTCTTGGGCAGCGAGTAGATAAAAAGTTAAATGTTATTCATTATGCTAGTAAAACTCTTGATTCTGCTCAAAAGAATTATGCCACTACTGAAAAAGAATTTCTAGCTGTAGTTTTTGCTTGTGACAAATTTCGACCCTACATAGTTGATTCGAAAGTCACTATTCATACTGATCATGCTGCAATTAGATACCTTATGGAAAAGAAAGATGCTAAGCCAAGGCTTATTAGATGGGTACTTCTTTTGCAAGAATTTGATTTGCATATCATAGATAGAAAAGGTGCTGAAAATCCTGTTGCTGATAATTTGTCTAGATTGGAAAGCATTCCTTATGATCCTATTCCTGTTAATGATAGCTTTCCAAATGAACAATTGGCTGCAATAAGTGTAAGTTCGCGAGATAGTCCTTGGTATGCTGATTATGCTAACTTTATTGTTTCCAAGTACTTGCCTCCAACCTTTTCAGCTCAGCAAAGAAGGAAATTCTTTTATGACTTGCGGCATTACTTTTGGGATGACCCACACTTATATAAAGAAGGAGTCGATGGTATTATGCGAAGATGTGTTCCTGAATATGAACAACAGGAAATACTGAGGAAATGCCATGGAAGTGCTTATGGAGGGCATCACGCTGGAGATAGAACTGCGCAGAAAGTTCTACAATCAGGTTTTTATTGGCCTACCCTCTTTAAGGATGCAAGAAAGTTTATTTTATCTTGTGATGAATGTCAAAGGGTTGGTAATATCTCTAGACGCAATGAAATGCCTATGAGTTATTCTCTTGTTATTGAACCATTTGATTGTTGGGGATTCGACTTCATGGGTCCTTTTCCTTCTTCACAAGGTAATACTCATATACTTGTTGCTGTTGATTATGTCACTAAATGGGTAGAAGCTATACCTACTAAAAGTGCTGATGGTGAGACCTCTTTAAAAATGCTTCAAGATGTCATTTTTCCTAGGTTTGGTGTACCTAGATATCTTATGACTGATGGAGGTTCTCATTTTATCCATGGTGGTTTTAGAAAGACTCTTGCTAAATATGGTGTTAATCATAGAATTGCTTCAGCCTATCATCCTCAAACTAGTGGACAAGTAGAATTGTCAAATAGGGAGATTAAATCTATCTTGCAAAAGACTGTTAATAAATCTAGAAAAAATTGGGCTAGTAAGTTAAATGATGCTTTATGGGCTTATAGAACTGCTTATAAGAACCCCATGGGCATGTCTCCTTATAAAATGGTTTATGGTAAAGCTTGTCACTTGCCTTTAGAATTAGAACACAAAGCTTATTGGGCAGTGAGAGAACTTAATAGAGATTTTAAACTTGCCGGTGAGAAAAGGTTGTTGCATTTAAGTTCTTTAGATGAATGGAGAAGTGAGGCTTATGAAAATGCTAGACTCTTTAAAGAAAAAGTTAAGAGATGGCATGATAGGAGAATTCTTAAAAGAGAATTTAATGTTGGTGAGAAAGTTCTATTGTATAGGTCTCGTCTCAGATTTTTTGCAGGAAAGTTACTCTCAAAATGGGAAGGACCATTTGTTATTGTGGAGGTGTATCGTTCAGGTGCAATAAAAATTGCTTCATTGAAAGATAACTCTACACAAGTGGTAAATGGTCAAAGACTCAAGCATTATATTTCTGGAGATTCTATTAATGAAGAGGTTGATACAATTAAAGTGGTGACTCCGGAAACTTTCATTGAAGAACATTTTTCTGGGACTGCAGAATTCGATTCGAATAGGTAACAGTTTCGGTAAGAAAAGTTTCGCGAATAACTTTCTAGAAGATATTTTCGTCGTTTTTATTAAATATGGAAAAATAAGAGACCGAACCGGATGGGAGACGGCACCCGTGGTGCCCAAACCATAGGTCGGCGCGGTGGGCCCCCCAGCCGCGCCGCCTGGTGGTTTGAGCACCCCGGAGCTCGTCTCCGATCAGGTTTCCTCCTGTACCTTCCTTATGTTGTAAAACTTTTTGCTATATAACTCACCCGAACCCCCGAGGTTCGTATCTCGCCTTTTCATCGTTTCGTTTCGAGCTGTTTCTGTCCAGATATTGTTTTCAGATTTAGAAGCGCCATGGTCTCCAACAACAACAACAAGGGCAAGGAGCCTTTGGAAGACGAGACTCAAGACCCCAAGCTGAAGGAGGAAGTCAAGAGCGAAGATGAAGGAGAAGTGGAGGAAGACCCGCGCGAATACCCGCGCGCTACCGTTGCAAGCATCGGAGTGGTGGCAAATCCATTCAAGCCCAGGCAAGGGCGCGGATGAGCACCGGAGGGAAGGTTCCACGACTTCTTGGCTCCCAGGACATCTTCCCCAGGCATAAATAACCCCTTCCATACTCTTATCCATAAGCATCAAATTGAGAGGATCCCGGAGGCTGATTGCCTAGTGGTTGGAATATAGATCGTTCTAACAATACAGGAAAGAGGGATTCTGCTGCTGAGGAGTGGGGAAACAACTCCAAGAGTTGGGACTCGCAGTCTGACAAGTTTATGAATCGCATCGAACACAACTCTGAGCTGATTCGCGCCCTCACCTACAAGATTGATGAACTGAAGGAGCTGGTTGATAAGCTTATCAACAATTCACCACCACACCGAAGGAGTAATTCATCAAGTATTGGCATCCCCTTGGTTTGTTCCAAGCTTGGGGGAGTGCCGCGGTATCACATCATTATCTTTACCTTTTACTTTTCCATAAAGTCATATCGTGAGTAGGGAAGTTATCTTATATGATGGTTTGCAATGTGGAAGTATCTCTCTTTTAGTTGGTTATCTATGTATCCCTTGGTGTGAGTTGCCGTTATGAAATATTAATGAGAAGTTTTATCATTTACTTTCTGCATACTTTATTTTAGCTTGCAATTCTCTTTCATATTGATAACCTTGTTGTTAGTATAGGGATCACTTTTTAGAGCACCAAGTTAATCTTTTTGGTTTTGGCAAACTTAGCATTGGTCAGTAGTAGACAATACTTTGAGACTTAAGTAGAGAGAGGGAGTGCATGCAAATATATTATTCCATGATCTTTCTTTCTTTGTAGCTCATAAGCTTAGTATTCTTAAGTTAAACTATTTGTGCTTCTAAGGAAGATTGCATGATTATTCTTATCACTTGTATAATTGTTTGTATCCCTCAACTCTTATGCTTGCTACATAACCTTGCTAGCCAAAGACCTGTATCGAGAGGGAATGCTTCTCATACATCCAAACCTTGAGCCAAACCATTGCCATTCGAGTCCACCATAACTTCCTACTATATGGTATTTTGCGCCATTCCAAGTAAATACTTCATGTGCTACCTTTAAATTATTCAAAACTTATTACTCCTAGTTTTGTGTCACTGTTTATTAGCTCATGAGGGTTCTGTAGAGTTTCTCTCACTTTTGTCAAACAGACTTTCACCAATGGACTAGTGGCATATACACCGCTTATCCAACAATTTGCAAAAAGAGCTGGCAAATGGGGTGCCCAGTCCCAATTAACTACAACTTTCATTAATAATTCTCTTCACATGTTTTGCCCTGATTTATCAGTAAGCAACTTAATTTGCAAATAGACACTCCTCCATGGTATGTGAATGTTGGAAGGCACCCGAGGATTCGGTTAGCCATGGCTTGTGTAAGCAAAAGGTTGGGAGGAGTGTCAACTATAAAGAAACTAAAATACATGTGTAAACAAAAGAGAAGAGGGATGATCTACCTTGCTGGTAGAGATAACGTCCTTCATGGGAGCCGCTCTTGAAAGTCTGGTTGACAAGGGGTTAGTGTTCACTTTACTACGATTCGTTGACAACGACACATAGCTCAAAAACTATTTTCATCTCTATATGCTTTGCAAAACTTAAAAGCTCTAGCACATGATTTAATCCCTGCTTCCCTCTGCGAAGGGCCTATCTTTTACATTATTGTTGAGTCAGTAAACCCATTCCTCTCTATCTCAAGCAAGCATTTGAGTTGTTGAGATCCAATTAGTTATATGTGTTGATACTTCTAATCATATCTCTCATTTCCTTGTTTCGCACAATAGCTTTTATCCGAATGAATATAACTTTGAAAGTTATCAATGACTGTAAGGAGACTGTTATGATTAAGGCATGTAAGTTCTGCTATATAAGCTCTGATATAAAGACTCTTCTCGAAAGATAAGTATGATCTGTTAATTGTTCTCTGACCAAGAGTTTAAGTTTGCCTTCACCAATCATGGTTCTCTTTATGCACTTCATCGTGGTTCCCTTTACTTATTTCAAGTTAGATTATATGAAGGGAAGTTGCTGTCTAGAATGACTTGTGTATCAATGAATGTGATGCTTCTTGTCCGTATTTTATTTATCGACACTTTGCTCCATAAACTTGTGGTCATGTTTACTGAGCTCAGTTTTCGCTTGGGGACAAGCGAGGTCTAAGCTTGGGGGGGTTGATACGTCCATTTTGCATCACTATTTTATATCATAATTTACTGCTATTCATCGATATATTTCATATTTAGAAGTGTTACTTATGTTATTTTACCTATTTTGCATGTTTGATGAATAATGGAGAATTGGACACCGGAGTCAGGATTCTGCTGGAAAAAGCACCGTCGAGATGCACTATTTCTGAAGATCAATAAATCGAAGGAGACATATGGAAGTTCCTATTTTACCAGAAGATGGAGGAGGCCAAAAGGGAGGCTGAGAGGGCCTGGGGGCCTCACCACCTGGCGCGGTGGGCCCCCTGCCGCGCCGCCAGGTGGTTTGGGGGCCCTGGCCCACCTCAGCCGTTCCCCCTTCGCGTACTTGACCCCCTCGGAACCCTAACACACAGAGGAGGCCATCGAAATATTCCGCCGCCTCCACGAGGCGGAAAACACCAGAGAGCGAAAAGCTCCCCTGCAGGAAGAAATCTGCCGGGGGAAATTCCCTCCCGGAGGGGGAAATCGTCGCCATCATCACCGTCATCGAGCTGGACTTCATCGGGATCATCATCATCATCATCTCCACCGCCAACACCATCATCACCGCCGCTGCACCCCGTCTCCGCTGTAACATCTAGGGCTGAATCTTGTCTATTTCATAGGGGAAACTCTCCCGGTGTTGATTACTCTTGTTATTGATGCTATTGGGTGAAACCATTGGACTAAGGTTTATGTTCAGATTGTTATTCATCATCATATCACCTCTGATCATGTTCCGTATGATGTCTTGTGAGTAGTTCGTTTAGTTCTTGAGGACATGGGAGAAGTCTTGATGTTAGTAGTGAACTATGTTGAGTAATATTTAATGGTTTGATGCTTAAGTTGTGGTGTTATTCTTCTAGTGGTGTCATGTGAACGTCGACTACATGATACTTCACCTTTATGGGCCTAGGGGAATGCATTGTGTATTCGTTTGCCAATTGTGGGGTTGCCGGAGTGACAGAAACCTGAACACCCGTTGGTATATCGATGCATGAGGGATAGCAGGATCTCAAAGTTTAAGGCTGTGGTTAGTTTATCTTAATTACTTTCTTGTATTTGCGGATGCTTGCAAGGGGTATAATCACAAGTATGTATTAGTCCTAGGAAGGGCGGTGCATTAGCATAGGTTCACCCACACAACACTTATCAAAACAATGAAGATTAATCAACTATATGAAGCGAAAGCACTTGACAATATTCCCGTGTGTCCTCAAGAACGTTTGGTCATTATAAGTACAACAACCGGCTTGTCCTTTGCTGTAGAAAGGATTGGGCCACTCGCTGCAACTATTATTACTGCATTTTATTTACTTGTACTTTATTTATCTGTCATATCAAAAACTCCTAAAAACTTGTCTGTGAGCATTTACAGTGAATCCTTCATCAAAACCGCTTGTCAACACCTTCTGCTCCTCGTTGGGTTCGACACTCTTATTTATCGAAAGTACTACGATACACCCCCTATACTTGTGGGTCATCAGACGGCTGACAAGCAAGGATTTACCCAGGTTCGGCCCCTCATTGTGAGGTAAAAATCTACTCATGCCTGTCTGATTATGATCATATATGAGGTTACATGGTGGCCGTAATGGCGATTGTGGTGGTGAGACGTGGTCTCTCTATGCTATGCGTGTATGCTATGTCTAGATATGTGTGTATCTGTCTATGGGGGTGCCCCTGCCTGGCTTTATAAAGGGAGCCAGGTAGGGTTTACAAGAGTCCTAGTAGACTATGATTTGGAGTCCTTGTCTTGTGCTTCAAGAAATAGCCCGCAGCTTCTTGGGCTTCGTTGGGCCGCCAGGTGGGCCTTCGTCTGGGCTGCACCAGGTATAACAATAATAGGGGACCCGAAGGGTATATCCTCGTCATATGTCGGCTTCAATTCCAATTTTTATTATTCTTAGGTATCATGGTTCACTCTAGCTGGCTTATATTGCTTGGAGCTGATACTCTCCTTTATCCGAATCTCCATTGTGAAATCTCACTAAGAATAAGGCGGCGATTTAGGGTTTCAGCCTAGTCGCTGCAATCTGTCCCGTCTCCATCGTTTTCGACCATGAATTGACGAGTCTCGACCCCTATGTTTGCTACCCCGATGACGAGAGATGGTGGGGACCTCAAACCTGACCTCGATGTTGTATTAGTTTCCATAAAGCTAGAGTTTAGTCAACCATCAGCAACATAATGGTGGCTATGGTGGCATTGTGCGGGAGAAGATGAATCTTCCCTCTACTACGAGTTTGGAGTAATTATCATATGTTTTATCTCTACTGTAAAACCCTTTTCTAGTAGTTGGGTTTAAACTATAAACTCCTTGGTCCATTTGTATGATACACACCAGTATTAATCTAAAACAGACAACCAAGATCATTTCCACTTGTTGAATAAGGGTCCCAACAAACATAAGCAAAGCATGAATGCATAGACATAAATGATAACCGACGCATTATTTCATACTAGTTACTATGTTGTCATTATACCTGCAATTCAAAAGATGGTGTCATATTACCACCTCACAAAATATAAATACCGACATCAGTTTCGGCAATTCCTAGCTAGCTGAGTGCATCAGCTCAGGAAATATACATCATCATCAACACATCATCACCACCCACAACAAACGACTAGTACTAGTGCTTGCCCATAAATGTACTAAGCCAAGAGGGTCATGTGATCAAGTGTCATTCGAACAAAGTTGAGACCTTGCACTTTGTTGTCATGAGGTGGTTTAGAGCCACCGGTAGAGATTCCTAACTAAATACATAGTCGAGTAGAGATCAGGGTGCACCCCCACAGGGTTTGCTTTTCCTAATGATGATTGCCACCTCTTCGCACCTTGGGTCATGTAGTTGAGGACACCGACCTCCTCCACAAGAAAAATTACAATATCGTCACCCACTAGTTGGTGGGGGCAACCTTGCGACGAATATGAAAACATTATAAATTGGATGGTTGCCTTCACTTGACTACCTTAGTTGAAACTTTTTAGCTACGCCTTTGTCACAGATGATTCGCAAGTGCCTCCGACAGCGCCGCACAATTCTTAAAAGCCTCTGGCACCACTGCATTCTCACATAGTGGCTAAGAATCCTCAATGTAAGACACAATGTAGGACTCCAACATAACTAGTACATGCCTAAACTCATCAACGCTCATGTTCTACAACATATTACCAGCTTATATAGGTCAAAATACATGTGCATGCATCATCACAAGAATGACTTACATTTTTGTTACTAGCTTACATAGTAGGTGTACAAAGCCTCATCACTAAGATTCTTATCACTCTAATATGTGTGTGTTTGTGCAACTTGCTTTTAAGATAAAATTTCTACCTTAAAGGGTGTCCGGCCTCTCCTAGTGCATTATCTCTTAGCACGTTATTATGAGGTGGTAGAATTTAGAGACAACCACCATAATACATTATCTTTTGGGTGTTCTTTCTAAGTGAGTTGTATTTGATTGATTAGTGGTCATAATTGTATGTGATTGGGTAATAGTTTATTTTTACTTATATGCGCATGCAATACCTTTATTTTAGTGACATCCCAATAATTTATCTACAATACCATGCTGAGTGCCAGCATTGGAAGAGGCCAAATGGCTAACTCCGAGGATCGGCTCATAGCGTGTAGACTACCATGGTGGGAGTAATATATGTTGTTATATGCATTTCACTTTCACGTAGGTAAGAAAAAAGATGATGTGACAAATAATTAAAGAGGATAGATAAATGGAGTTACACATTATGTTACTTGTAAATAAAAAAATAACAAATGAAGAGTTTTATGCTATCACACATAAGACATTATTATTTTTTAAACGAGGACACATAAGACATTCTTCATTATGAAATGAATAACATAGACTTAACATATGCATGTTAGTAGTCTAAATTAAACCTCACTATATATGACCAGCCTTTTAGCATGTTGTTGACTCTTGAGCAACGAATTTGCAGCTTTGTCCGAATATATAACTAAGAACCAATTATAGGTTGCTTAATTTGATCGCATAAATAGACCAAAACAACAGATTGTACCCGGTTGCCTGCCCATTTTCGCAGTGGGGTCGCATGGTATGGACACTCATGTGATCAAATGCTAAGTTATTGAAATCAACCAAAAACCATGGGCCGTTGATACCTCAGAGTTGCGTCTCGTTGAGCTAACGTTGCCTTTCAATGTTCTTGTTAGGAGCTGCAACGCGTGGGTCAAGCAATACAACGGTTGACTCACTGAACTACGCATTGAATATTTAAATCTGTAAAACATTAATCAGGGACAACCTGTTGTTCGTCGAGAAATCAGTACTATGCCATGGCTGTTCTGAAAGCGTGGAATTGTTCGTTTAGAAATACCTGGAGATTGTGCAAGGTGTACTACCGATCGAGAATACCATATATCGACATGAGCTTCAGCAAGGCATGTCCAGTACGTACATCAGTACATGGACCAAACATTTGGATGACCCTAATATCATACTCTACATTGCGTGGGATGTCGCGAGCAGATCACCGACCTGGCTGCCGCCGCCGCCAGAGATCACGGCCGAATCGTATCACGCGAGACCATCGAGGCTCTCCGGCTACGCATCATCTTTCTCTTATTTGTTTTTTGGTTTAACCAGTCAGTCAAATCAACCAGAGCGCCGGCCAATCGAGTTTTCTTATTGTTGTTCGCCGCGCCACTTGATCTAGATTAATCAAATTGATAACTTGATCACGATCGACCAGCTAGTCATCCGAGTGGGGGTATGAGGAACTGAACATGGCATGATCTGGTGTTCTGCTCGTTTTGCTTTTTTTTTAGAAATGGGAGAAGACCCGGACTCTGCATCGAGTGATGCATACAGCCATTTATTGAAATTATTCAAGTATCATCTTATTACAACTCAAATATCGCATAACGTTGAAACATGTATCAACCAACGAAATAACAACATAGTATCAACTACCGAAGTCGTCTAATATGTTGCCACGTATGTCGGGAGAAAAACTCCTGTGCCACCAACAGGAGTCGCGCGCATCCAGTAACCATAAGCTCCCGTTGGTCCGAAGGAAGCAGTGTAGCCCATAGCTGGATCCAGTATGAAGCCATATTGATAACCTGTAAGACATGAAAATTGGTTTTCCTGTTCAAGACGATATCATTCCTACAATTCCAGATAGACCAACATATAGCTAAAACGCCGATACAAATTCTAGCTTTGGTCTTTTTATCTACTCCGTTCAACCAATTTCCAAACATATTAGAAACATTGGAAGGAGGAGGTATATTGTAGGTGCAGAAAACCACCCGCCATATTAGTCTAGCAAAAGGACATGTAATGAACAAATGATCAACAGACTCCTCACATCCACAAAAAGAATATTTTGTACACCCATGCCAATTTCTTTTGACTAAATTATCTTTAGTGAGCAAGACTTTTCTATTTAGGAACCACATAATTTTTTTGATTTTTAAAGGTATCTTTAACTTCCACAAGTACTTACGCAAAAAAGGAGTATGGCCACTCATCAGATCCTCATACATCGATTTCACCGTAAATACCCCATTAGTGGTGAGTTTCCACACAAAATATCTGGATCGTCAGTAAAATTAATATCCATTAATCTCAGACATAGGTGAGTCCAAACTTCCCACCTATCTCCAATGAGAGCCCTCCTAAAAGAGATGTTAATAGGAGGCGCCCCCTAAACACATCACGAACCAACACATTCTTTTGCTCGTTTTGCTGAATTCACCATGGTTTCGGGTGATGAGTTTGCTATAGTTCGTTTTCTATACCATATTAGCTGATGACGGCATAGATACAGTAGCACGTGCAGATTATCTCGGAAACAAAATCAAAAGGTTCACGAGATTTGTCGCTGTAATCCAGTAGAAAGAAACTGCTGATCTCAACTTTTTGAGGTTATCCCCAGCTTCCCGTGAACTGATACGCAGCCTCCACCACTGCCTCGGCTCCCACACAAGCGACCTTCGTTGATCCTGCTAACTTCACTCGCTTGCTGAATTGACTTACAGACACAGAAGAAGGATTCCCCAGAAAGAATCTCCGGTTTTGCTACAGGAAAATGGAAATAATTCTGGTGAAAAGGAAATCCTCTAAATTGCATAATTCAATTCATTTGCAAGATTGTAAGGTAGAAGCTGACAAATCTTACGCTAAATATATTTGAAGGCTGGCATCAGCAAATACAGCTATCGTTCTCCTGATGCGTTGGCGTAGTAGAGCTCCTGACATCACTTTTAACTTACGTGGACTTCGATTAAATCCGCCCAGAACAAGAGGGAGCATATACGTTAAGAAAAACCCGTCGAAATTAATCCTCCAACACATGCTTATCGTCGTGTCCTCGACGTAATCTGAGTAATTTGTAAGCGAATACAAGAATACCGGATCCGTGGGCAATGGTAGCGCGTCTGACTCCAGATCAGAAGGTTGCGTGTTCGATTCACGTCGGGTTCAATACCCCGATCCATTTCTGGTTTTTTATTTATTTTGCTGCGTCTTCTTCTTCTGGGCCTTAGACTTTTATCTTTTTTTTCTTCCGAACTGCCTTGTATCTTCCTCGGTCCATGCAAAGGCCCAAAGTCGTTGCAGTTTGACTAGAGCAAGGCCCAAAGTCGTTGCAGTTTGACTAGAGCAAGGCCCCAAAATTTTCAAACGAGAAGGCCCATCTGTACAACCAAAGAAATAACGATGTTCCTATAGTTTTTTTTGAAAACAAAACACGCACACATAAAACGTCCACTCGCCCGCACGCACGCACGCCCTGTTCTTAAAATTGACTAGGTGAAAATTTGGCGCGGCGTCTTGGCGTGATATTGGGGGTTTCATATTGTCGTTGTAAATATTTTTTTTTTGTATATTTATCTTTACTTAGAACCGTATGAATATGGCTGTACAAAGTATGCGTCGCTGTCTATGCAACTATTTTTATGCATGAAGGATGTTGAAAGTTGCTGCTTCGATCAGCTACGTGTTAGGAAATACAACTTCAATTATTTACGTAGAGGAAAATGATAGTGGTTGTCAAAAACAGCGGTACAATCTCATTCACAATAAATAACATAATCAAAACTGTAAAGCCAAGGAAACGGTAGCACAAAAGGATTACATGTTTACAGCAGTCTGGTTGTATTTAACATAACTCATGAGTCATGAGCACTCCATACTACAATATTTGCTACACTGGCAATGCTGAAAAGGTAGACCTGATAGTATTGAGTACCAAAATAGAAAGTAAAAAACAAATAGTGCAGGTTTGAGCTCAAGTTCATATTTCATATGATTGGCAGGCGTTGTAGCTTGACGTTTTTAATAAACCGCTAGTTACAGGGAAGAAACCCAAAACAGCCATAGCTGTATGAATGAAAAAAGAGACAGTCAGATCCTACATGCAAGTGAATGAATAATCTACAGAAGAAGAATAACAAAATCATACAGTCCTGTAACTTTTCCGAGCATGTGTAACCTGTAGGGTGTAACTATGAAAGACTCAATTTGATAAACCAAGCCTTCTTTCAGTTTGTCAACCTTCTATCATGTTTCCCTAAAATTAAAATTGTGTGTCAGCTCTTCTCCAGTCCTGTAATTTTGGACAACCTTCTATCATGTTTCCCTAAAATTATAACTGTTTAGTTAGTATAAATGTACGAAAGTGTCTGGAACAATATTATTATGTGAAATAAGTTGCAAGGAAATACGTATGAGTATAAGCAGAGTGTGAAGGCAATGCTTGTACTTAATATGCAAGAACAATATTTGTTAGGCACTTTCGAAACAAAGTAAACACGTACTATTTCGTAGTTACCACATTGACATATATATTTAGAAAATGTTTTTATTATCAAATCCTTTATGAAAGACGTGTATAGGTAATGAATGGACACATGTTAATAGGAAGTTTGTGAAAGAAGTAAGCATGCCACTGCATTAGTAAGCAAGGTGTAGGACCGATACTTATTAGGCAACTTGAAAAAAAAGTAGATGCAGAATATTGCTGAGTTTTAGCAGTGAGATAGATTTAGGAAATTGTCGGGTTAGCACATCCTTTACCGAATGCAGGTATAAGTAATTACTGGATACATGTTAGCAGCAAGTTTTTGCAAGAAATGTGCAAGTCATTGTTTAGCTGGAATGTATGAGGCAAACATTTAGCATTATAGCCAATCATTCAGTTCTTGAGATCTTCTGAAATATGCAATTACTGTTTGCAAAGGAATTCAGCATGTACCTGTTAATATTTGTACATCTATATCACAGTTAAGGCAAGTATGAGCACTTTGTGATTGACCTATTTTTGTGAGAAAAATGTATTTGAAAAAGTAAAAACACTCTAACAGACGTACATATCATAATTTTCTTTTTTGATAAATGTGTTGCGAACATTCAAAAGTATAACGCCATTTTCTTACATAGCTTTTTTCTTGTATCGGACGTACCTCGCGACAAATAATCAAGAGGATTAGCGCCGGAGGCAAAAAAGGTGGAGCACCAACAGCTTCAGCATCGGCATGTAAATCATCAGCCAAAACTGAACCTACAAAAGGTTCAGACTGATCTTCAGTAGAAGGCCGCCCTTGACGTAAAAAGGCCATAGTGACATGGGGGTGTCAAAACGGGTTGGTTAATGTGTTGGAGTGCTCTGTTGCGTAAGATAAAACGTTGGTAAATATTTGTGTCAGTGGAAAATTTCTAGAGATTGCTTTTTCGTCAGAATGTAAGTTACTCTTCATGGAACCACACATGGGTATGAATTTAGCAGTAGCAGTATATACACTGGCTTAGACAGGCACGTTTGCTAACATGATACCTATTTTTACATGTAGTTGCTTTCACCAGATGCTAGGAATGTAATTGGGACGACCAATTGCCTGTGATGCAAGTAAGCTTGCCTCTTCGCCAGTAATGGCAATAGCATAAGTGTCAAAGAAGACAAAACCAGCAAGAACTTCACTGGTATCATCTTCAGCATCAATGTCATTTGCAGCAAGTATAAGCTTGTACCTGCAGATGTCATAAGTATCCTAGAAAGTGTCTAGAGGTTCAAAACATGATGCGTAAATATATTGTTTCTATTTTTTCCTATGGAGTTGTTTACCTTTGCACATCGTCGGTCTCTCCACAGTTAGGACATCTAAGAATGCTACCTACTTGCATCATTTTCCTCTAGCACTTTTTGCAAGCATTTGTATCCCCAAATCATAACTTTTTCTCTGTATATAATATAGTATGCTTCAATGACCATGGTGCAAAACAATGGTTATTAAGGTGTATGTATATAATAATGTATACAGAAGGTTTACTGACTACGATGTCGCCTTTTTGTTGCTGTGTTAAAGCACATAGTATAGTGTCGTTCTACTTGGTTGAACGGTTGTTGTTCATGTCCATCCCGTTCGATAGCATATCTTTCTCCTTAAAACCTATTATTATATAAAAGCTATATGATCATCAGAAAATAAACTATAAGTCTGGATATACGATGAACGATTAAAAATCAAGCTAACCTCGCGTTTGCTTCGGGTATTGATGGACAGAAAGCCATCGAGTCAAATGAGTACTTTCGAATGCCAGCTCTCCTGCGATGCCATGATATTTTAGTGTATATTTTCCATGATACCAAATTTATTGAACAAATGAGCTGCAAACAGTAATAATTGATGTACCTAAATAGTTGTCTACAACTATTCCCATAAATAACACAGTCACATTGTTGTCAAGAGAGGCCTCATATAAATATTTTGCATCAAATTGTTCAGCATGCGTTCGGACTATATCTAGGAGGACCGATTCATAATTCTCAAACGGTCATCCGGCCTAACTGTTCTCTATAACCTGAAGTGAGGGAGATGATTACCACAGCGAATGCAAAATATAAACTCCAATGCACAGCGAATGCATAATATAAACTCCAATGCATAATACAAACTCCAACGCATAAGAGGATGACTTGCAGAACTCAATGACCCTCTTGCAGAATGCTTCATTGGACGCTGCGACCCTACGGTTCGATGCAGCCTTCTACATGTTTTTCAGGATCAAATGCTTCAGGTATACCCCACGCTCCACCTCCACCTCCCTGCGGGATAACCGCATCTTTCAAGGGTTCCTTCAGCTCTTTGTGAACAGAATCCTCCTGCATGAAGCTGATTTTATTATATTCTTATCGAACAAATTGAAGATCACCTGATTATTTCAGACCAACTCCGTAAAGCCTAAATGATACAGTATTAAAAACATTTTTCTCACATATATACTCTTATATAACTTAATAGGGGTAGTTAAGGCATATGGTTTTACAGATAACAATGAATGAGTGGCATCTCATCGTTTCACTGATCTGAATGGCATTTCCTAACATGACATTCATTTGATAAAGAGGCAGCAAGCAGTACGGAAGAGATCGCGATTATTAGCGTAGTTCAGGAGCTTAGGAAGCATAATGTAACAGAACTTAGTACTAACCTCCGATCCGAAATAACTTTCGGAGAGAACGTACGGCCGTAGTAAACTTTTTGTGTACAGCTTGCGAATGTTATTTCGGATCGGAGGGAGTAGTAAATTACATACATTCATTTTATCATCCATTTTAATAAAAACTTCTTGCACCTTCCCATGAAGTTCTGAACTGGTAGCATTGATGATGATGCCATTCTTTGCGGTTTGGCAGGCGTTTGGCGGTGTCTGTCGGCTTCATGCCGTTCTTGCGGAGCTCTTTTTCAATATCAACCATGTAGTCACGTGGTAACTCAATCCTGTAGAACATCCCCTTCAGGTCAGCGTCAATCTTGATCATTGTTTTTAGGTCATTAGGGTAAACAATTAATGTCCTCTTGTGAATTCATATTTGATAACAGCCAAACTTCACCCGCTGCCTTCAAAGCCTACAGTCCAGCAATATGCAAGGTTGTAAATAAATACAAAATATAACACATGCAAATACAATAACAGAACTCAAGAACACCCCTTCAAAAAGCAAAGAGGTATAGAAATAGATGCATTTGGAGATAAGATTTAGCTTGTAGGTGGTCTGTACCTATAATAATTCATGCCAACTATCAAAATATTGTAGAGACATCCGTAACAGGATTAAAAAAGAACCAGTCTTGTTTACGAACTTACAATCGAAGAGATATTTAAATTTGGAAAATCTTTTGAACAAAGTTAGTCTGAACACGCCTGTGTGTCAGATGTATATATACTTGTAAAACTAATAGACTGTGGCACTCAGCTAAGAAACAAATTTTATGAATACAAATATGGTGGAGACTTATAGTTATGTATGATATGATCCTTAAATAAGCCAATGTTTTATCATCATTACACTGTAATTGTACTGTAAAAGAATATAGTCTATCATGTACTGTATATATGGGTCTATAAGCCTAATCTGGTAACAATAAAAAAATTGATATTGTACCTAGCAATTCATGTGGATAAGAAAATCCATTCATTACCAATTTTGGTAGATCTGCAATATGAATTCAAGTAAATAAAAATGCAAAAATTGAACAGACCTGCTATTTTGCCAGGACTGGATCAAGACCATTTACATGATGAATAATTTCTTACACGATTCCATTCATCCGCATTTATGGACCCAGGTTGAGACCTAGCCCTCGGTCCCCATCCATGAAACAAATTCATAGAAGAAGACAAAAAAGAAATTTCACCGTTTATAGAAGAAATCCATGCACAAGATTCATACGAGAAAATTTAAAAAAATAACAAACTGCAATGGAATCTGGAGCAACGTAGCTTATGCTGCGTAGATCTTGACCAGGGCTCGCCGTCACACCGATTTTGAGCAGAGGCTCATCAGCACACCGATTTGTAGAAGAAGCTCGCGCTGTCGTCACCGATCTGAACGGCGAGGGTGTCCTCCAAGCGCTGCAACACCGCGTCCGCTGCGTTGCCCCGCCGAGGCGGCCGCCGGCCCGCCGCCTCGGCTGAGGCAGTGTTGGCCTGCTGGCAGGCACCGGTGGCGGCGCGCCACGGGGAGCCGCGCAGGAGCGCGCCACGGAGGAGCGGCTTGAAGCGCTCGCCGCGGTGAAGGACGACATGGCGGGGCGCAGGAGCCGGCGGCGATGGGGATGGGGCGGCGGCGGCGGCGAGGCGGGACGGGACGCGCCGTCCCTTGCTGCTCGGGTGGGGAAATGAGGGCATGGTGCGATCTAGGGTTAGGGTTCAGGCTTTATTTACGAAGGACCTCTCTGTACTTTCTGTAAAGTGCAGGTTTTTTTTTGCAAAATTACCACGGCACTGTTTGACACTGTAGTGGGGGCTGAGAGGCCGCGATTCTGGCCAACTTTAATATACTTAGTATATGATAGTTACCACAGCCAGCTGGCTCACGACGGGACCTCGCGGCCCATTGAAAGAATATTCTGCCTTTATACGACACACATGTCAAATCTAGAGTTTAAACACTGATGAGTTTCTAACCAGCCAACTGCATTACCGTTGGTTGGTTCATGACGCTTCTATAGCCTGTGAATGTTTTGTTGACACTATTTTTATGGGCAGAAATGGTCGGCACTTGGCAGTCGTGTTTTGCGCAATTATGAATATTTGCAAACCACTGCTATGAGTGATACCCCTATTAACGAAATAGACTTTCGTCACTCTTTATAAATAAAGCAACTACCAACATATAAGATTCAAAATCAAGAAAAATGTTACGGCAACAACACAAACATGCCCAACGAGAAAGAAAAAGAACATACAATTGCGGAAGTTTGGGATATTATAGATGCCACAGTAGTTGCTCACATGGGGAAGGAACGGATTGCATTAGGGCATGTTAGGTATTAGTACAGTTTTGGGTACTATTATCTTTTTTTTTTGCTCCATCTCCAACTCCAAAACCCCGTTTGTTTGATTCTAATCCATTTTACAAGTTGTATCCCCATTTGTCCAGAATGTTTCGAAGTCACGCAATATTGTAGGAGCATCTCCAAGCGAGGCCCCCATACCCAGCCCCTAAACGTCCGGACGGACACCCCTAAAAGTTGGCCTCCTACAACCATTGCCCTCAAATGTCTCCCTAAAGTGTGGTCCACTTGCATGTAATTGGTGGAGAAGGAGAGAGAAGAATAAATAAAGGACAAAAGAAAGGAAAAGAAAGTAAAAATGTGGTCCAAACTGGGCATCCGGACACGCCAGGACGTCCCCAAACTCACCACATATGTGGGGAGAGTTTGGGGGTGAGCGGACGCGTCCTGACGCGTCCGGATGTGACCGGACGAAAATTAATCGGCTTGGGAGGCTTTGGGGTCACGGTGGGCATAAAACCCGAAACCCGAAGCCCGAACCCGAAAAACCCGAGCTCGAACCCGACAAACCCGAACACAATTTCGGGTGGCAAATCCAAAAACCCGAAATTTATTAGGTAAATTCGGGTTTGTACTCCTGATACCCGATCAGCCCGATTAACCCGAAATAAATAAAGTCCAGTGCACCTAGCCTCGTAGGTAACGTAACAGCACAATAAAATAATTCCACTGCAAGGCCCAAAGCATCCACTAACTATGTACACGTACGCACTCACACGGCACGCGGGATCGATCCAATCTGGCTCCATCTAACAAGATAACTCGATCTGCTAGCTAGCTTCTCCACCTTCTGATCTCTCTCACGCGCAGCTCGCATCTCGCCTTTCTCATGCGCAGGGGCGTAGCTCGCATCCGTGCACGGCGCACATCCTCATCGGCCCCAACTCCGGCAGTCGCTGCCGCCTGCGCTTTACGCCGAGCTGGTCCCCCATGACTACTCATCTTCTTCCCCCTGTAGCCCGCAGCGCTGGCCACCGCTATGCTCGTGACAACGCTAACGCCGGCGACCGGCCGCGCTTGCCGCTGGAGATTCTTGCCTGAGATTCGCCGCACAACGCTCTGTTCAGGTAAATCGGGAAAACCCAAACCCGAAATGTCAGGTTTAGAATATTTTGCTGAAATTACGGGTGTCAGATCTGAAAACCCAAATTAGAAAAAACCCGAAATACCCGACCCGAAATTTCGGGTAAACCCGAACACCCACCCTGACTTTGGGGGCCATGCTTGGAGATGCTCTATGGTAGAGTTGATCGGCGTGAGAAGAATGTTGTAGGCCGCCCCGCCTAAATTTTCGTAAAAGTTCTTCTACTGCTGCTGTTTTGTTAGGGACAGGACAGCTGATATCTTACCATTCGTGAAAAGGAAGAGAGAAGAAAAAAAATTGTATCCAACACGTGCTCGTGAACCTCCTGTCTTGCGTCTGCTTCTCACCCAATAATTCAGTTCAGTCCACCCGGGTGATTGCAGTGCACCGGCAGTCCGGCACTGCATGCCCGCCGCTTTTGGTTCCCGCCATGGTACGTCCTCAAGTGTGTCAACCATTGACTTCCGCTAAAGCTTTCTCTCCTGCACCGCATGTACCAAGCGGTTCGTCTTCATGTTTTTTACCGTCCAGTTTCGTTAAAAATGAGCGGTATATATGGCTCACGAGATAATGCAATGATCGCAAAAATATGTCGGGACTACATTGCAATGGTTGAGCTCGCTCATGATACTGCCTTTTCGTCTAGGCACCAAAAGTTTTAAACGAAATAGGCCCTAGCCCCGCTATATTAATATAGCAACCACTTGATACAACCAACGAGAGACACGGCTGGGGCGATAGCCAACACACACCTAAGAAAAGTAAAAGAAAAAAAGAAAGAACGACATAGGCGGATCGACTAAAAAACGGTGACCGTAACCGTTGCGCCCTCTCCGATAAAGTACCACCACGCTTCTAAGTACCGAATCGACGAGTACCAAACAGCACCTTCAAGAAGGAAAGTCACACTGCTGTCCGGACCAACATACTGATCCTAGGGTTTCCCCCGGCACCGGAGGAAGCGGACGAAGGTTAGCCACGACGTCCTTCAGGAAGGAAAGATGCCACCCGAAGGCGACATCACGTCGGTGTCGGACGAACCGACAAGGATTTCTCCCGATAACCTCATCAACCACCGCGGACGATCGGTAACACAAGAGCCCCGCGAGGACAAGCCTCGACACCACCAAACTAGCCGCCCGCCAACATGCGCCCAAACGATCTGAAGCCACCATCGTCGTCTCCCCGAAGTAGCGCCACAAGGTCTACAAGACGGAATTGAGGAGAAGAATGAACCGTGGTCAGCAGTACCGCGGCCGAGCGGGAGGGAACATCCTCCACCGCCAAGGACGGTAGTCGACCGGACATGGCAGTAGGGCACACCAATCTCCATCAGGTCCGGCCGGACCCAGCGGGCCCGTAAAGCCCCCACAGGGGCACACCAGTTCCAATAGAGTCCGGCCGGGCCCGGAACGGGCCCGTGAAGCTCACCGCCATGCTGCAACGAGGTCGGCCGCCGTCGCCGCTGCCCCTGCATTCTCAACCTCGTCTCCAACCGCAGAAGGCACCTCAGGTCGGGCCGGCCCGCCCCGACCCAGATCTGGGCCGGAGGGCACAACCGGCGCGCACCCGTAGCACCCCGTCACCGCCGCTGCGTCGCCCCGCAGCCCTGCGCTGCCGCCGCCGTGACGCCACCTCCTGGCCGGAACCAGACCGCAGCCGCAAGAGGAGCACCGCCGCCAGGAGATGGAGCCCCGTCTCCACCTGAATCTGGCGCGGGGAAAGAAAAACTGCCGCCGCCGGCGCCACCGGGCAACGCCCCGGCAGCCCCTGTCGGCGGCGGCGACTAGGGAGTGAGGAGAGGGAGGGGCGAGGCGGGGGGAGCAGGGACGGCGCGCCGTCGCCACGGGGGGCGGCGGTCGCGCGAGGAGGATGGGGTTAGGTAACCAAGTTTCACCTTGTGCAAATTAACTTCAAACAAGCAGCTGGGGTTCCGCATCCAAAAGTTTTTAGCAAGGTCAATTAGCTAGTCAAAATTACAAAGATCATTCTAGTTCATCTAGCTAACACTTGCGTGATGGGAACACAAGAAATTTGCAATAAAAACTGTGATTAAGAGCGCCAGAGTATATCCGGGGTTTTTCCCTTGCTTCGATCTCTCAATTATGAAAGGAGTATCTAACTTCACTTATGTTTGGCGAGGAACCAGCATATTGCGAGTCGGATGCTGACAATAAAACCGTGGAACACCCAGCATGCCATGAAGAACTATAGCATGAGGAGTTCCATATTGATCGGTCTTCACAAATGTTGACCAAGTCAGATAGATGCCGTCAGTAGATAGTACCGCTCGGTATACTCATGACCCTTAATCACATAATTGCACGGTTGAGTTAGGCCATCACAAAGCTTCTTAAAAACCGGGGAGTGTTGGAGCACATTGATGTCTGGCGGCACCGGCGGTGCCCGAAATACGCATCGGACAAGCGGAGATAGTCATTCAACGCATCAGCGGGAAGCCCGTAAGCAAGGCACCGTATGACCTGTTAAATAGGTCTAGCGTGTTCTACACGTATTGTACGTATGTAAGTTGTATGTGCTGATCGCTATATAAAGGAAGGCGTGGTGAGGCATTGCCCCACGGAAAACCCTAAAATTTAACTTAGTATCAGAGCCTACCCTAGCCGCCGCCGCTTTCCTCTCCGCAGCCGCCGCGCCTCCCGCGCCGCCGCCGCGATGTCGTTCAGCTCTGCCCTGGCCCTCTCCAGTTCCTCATCGGAGTCCCGCGCGATGCCCACTCCAATCATCGCCCCACCTTCGGCAACGGCAGCCGTCCCAACGATTCCGCCCATCGCGATCGCCTTAGATCGCAGCAACTTCATGCTATGGAGGGCTCTCACCCTCCCCATCTTCACTGGAGTTCGCCTCCACGGTTTCCTTGATGGCTCGGCCAAGGCGCCTGAGCCGACCGTGACGCAAGGCACCGGCGACGCCGCTCGGACCGTGTCCAACCCCGAGTACGAGCAGTGGTGGACCCTCGATCAGAAGGTTCTCGGGCATCTCCTCGGATCGATGCACGTGGAGATTTCAGCCCAGTTTATCGGCTGCACAACGGCTGCTGCGGCATGGGCGGCCGTGCATGCCATGTTCGGCGCGCAAAATAGCGCCGGTGTTCGTAATCTCCGGCACCAGATTCAGGCGTTGAGGAAGGGAGACAAGCCCACATGTGAGTATATGCAGAAGGTGAAGGCGCTTGCCGACGCCATGGCCGCCGCCAGCTCTCCACTTCGCGATGACGAGGTCATCGACTACATGCTGACCGGGCTCGGTTCGGCGTTTAACCCCATCGCCGCCTCGATGAACTTCGTGAACACCCCGATCACCCTCACCGCGTTCTACTCCAGCGTCCTGCACTACGAGGCGCTGCAGCAGCAGTAGCAGTCTGAGATCGAGGACTGGATCTCCTTGGCCAACGCCGCGTCGCGCCCGGCCTACAGCACCAATCCGGGGCGCGCATATGATGCAGGTCACCCTAGCGGCGGCCGTCCGGCTGGCGGTCCTGTTCAGCCAGGAAACGGCGGCTACGGCCATGCCGGTTATGGCCAAGGTGGCCAAAGCCAGGGTGGTGGCGGTCAAGGCCGCACCGGCGGCAATGGAAACAGCCGCAATGGCGGTGGAAACGGTGGCGGCAACGGTCGCAACCGGCGTTGGCGCCCCAAGTGTCAACTCTGCAAAAACTGGGGGCATGAGGCTGACAACTGTCGCCGGTACGGCCAAGCCGGCTATGATCAAGACAACCGCGCCACCAACTCCGCGTCTACATCCTCCTCCGCGCATGAGCCGCCGCACTGGGTCATGGACTCCAGTGCAACGGACCACCTGACGAGTGATCTCGAGCGTCTCCACTTCCACGAGCGCTACAGCGGGAAGGACCAAGTGCAAGTGGCCAATGGTGCAGGTCTGTCTATTTCACATATTGGTCATTCAAATTTAGCCAGTTCATCTCTTCATTTACGAAATATCCTTCATGTTCCACATATTAATCAACACCTTCTTTCTGTTTACCGTCTTCTCTCTGACAATGATGTTTTTGTGGAATTTCATCGCTTCTTTTTCCTTGTTAAGGACAAGGTCACGAAGAAAATTCTTCTTCAAGGTAGAAGCCATGGCGGCCTGTATCCCATCCCGCTTAGTCGTGCCGCGTCCTCCTCCACTCGCCAACCGTGTTCGGGCGTCAAGACCACCCCGTTCCAGTGGCATCAGCGTCTCGGTCATCCCTCCAATAATATAGTTCAAAACATTGTTCGAAGTAATGATTTAGTGTGTTCTTCTGAGAGTCAGACTTCTGTTTGTGATGCGTGTCAGCGTGCTAAGAGTCGACAATTGCCATATAATTTATCCCATCGTGTTTCTACTATGCCTCTTGAGTTGATCCATTCTGATGTTTGGGGGCCGGCTATTGCCTCTTCTGGAGGTTATAAGTATTATGTTAGCTTTGTCGATGATTATTCTCGTTTTTGTTGGATATATCTCCTTAAGCACAAGTCTGACGTTGAGCAAGTGCTTTACGCTTTTCAGGCTCATGTTGAGTGTCTTCTTCACACTAAAATCATAGCCGTTCAGTCGGATTGGGGGGGGGGGGGGGCGAGTACCATAAGTTGCACCGTTATTTCCAGCGCACTGGGATATCTCACCGCGTGTCGTGTCCACATACTTCTCAGCAAAACGGTATTGCTGAACGCAAACACCGTCACCTCGTCGAAACAGGTCTTGCTTTGCTGGCTCATTCCTCGCTTCCATTGCGTTTTTGGGATGAATCTTTTCTTGCTGCGTGCTACCTCATAAATCGCATGCCCACACCTGTTATTCAACAGGATACACCTTTGTTCCGTCTTCTCAAGGAGAAGCCCGATTACACATTTCTCCGCACGTTCGGTTGTGCGTGCTGGCTAAGCTTGCGCAAATATAACGCTCATAAGCTTGCTTTTCGTTCCACTATGTGTGTTTTTTTAGGATACAGTCCGATGCACAAGGGATATAAATGCTTGGATCGCTCCACGGGGCATATATACATATCTCGTGATGTCGTTTTCGACGAGTCTGTGTTTCCATATTCCACTCCCGGCGTCACAGTCGATGTCTCTCTCCTAGCCGATGTGCTTTCATTCCCTTCCGATGAACCGGCTATGGGTGACAATATGCGTAAATATGACATGTCCTATTTGTCTACTAACCCGCCTGTTCCAGGCAGTTCTTCTCCCGTGCAGGACACTCCGGCCGCATGTGATGATAGGTGCCCACTGGCGTCTGATGTACACTCCGCGCCGGTGATCGACGTGCATGGCGCATGCATGCCCTCCACGCGACGCTCGCCTGGCCCGTCATTGGCCCACTCGCCCAGTCCATCTTCGGCCGGCTCTCCTGCCACGCCACCAGTCTCCGCTTCGGTGCCAGATGATCGGCCCGCGTCGCCTTCCGTCGAGACGCCCTCGATCGTGACGCCCCCGGCTGTTCCTGCGCACACGATGGTCACACGCACTCGCGATCATACACGGCGTCCGCTCGTTCCTACTGATGGGACAATCCGCTACGACCCTCGCCGTCGCGCGTTTCTGGCGATGCCCGTCTCTCATCACGATGCTCTCCGCGAGACGGCTTGGTGTACAGCGATGCTTGATGAACTTGCGGCTCTCCATCACACCAAGACTTGGGTTCTTGTGCCCCGTCTGCCCGGTGTCAACATTGTGGGGAGTAAGTGGATTTTCAAGACCAAGCATCTCCCGGATGGTTCTGTTGATAAGTATAAGGCGCGTCTTGTTGCTCGCGGTTTCACACAGCAGCTTGGCATCGACTATGGAGACACTTTCAGTCCGGTTGTCAAGCCGGCCACCGTTCGTCTGGTGCTCTCTCTTGCAGTGTCTCGAGGATGGAGTCTTCGGCAGATTGATGTCAGCAATACTTTCCTCCATGGTTATCTGTCTGAGGAGGTTTATATGCAGCAGCCGCCGGGGTTTGAGGACGCTAGGTATCCCTCACATGTGTGCAAGCTGCAGCGGGCTCTCTATGGTCTCAAACAGTCTCCTAGGGCGTGGTATGATCGTCTCAGTGCTCGTCTTCTCGAGCTGGGTTTTGTCTCCTCCAAGGCCGACACGTCTCTGTTCTTCTTCGCCCAGCATGATGTTCAGATTTATATGCTCGTCTATGTGGATGATATAGTCATTGCTGGATCCTCTCAGGGCGCTGTTGATGGTCTCGTTCGCTCTCTTGCAGCCAGTTTTCCTATCAAGGACCTTGGGCCGTTGGAATATTTTCTCGGCTTGGAAGCGTCCTTCAATTCAGGGGGGCTGACCTTAACTCAACGGAAATATGCTTTGGATCTTTTGCACCGTGTGAGTATGGAGACTTGTAAGCCCACTTCCACGCCGTTATCCACCTCGGATCAGCTTGCTCGCGCGTCTGGACGAACACTGTGTACCGCTGATGCCTTCCGGTATCGCAGTGTTGTTGGTGGACTGCAGTATTTAACGCTCACTCGTCCGGACATTTCGTTTGCAGTAAATAAGGTAAGCCAGTTTCTTTCGCAGCCCACTGATACTCATTGGGAAGCAGTCAAGCGTATCTTGCGCTATGTGAAGGGAACAATACATACATGATTGAAATTCCGGAAGGCTGTCTCCACTAGCATTAGTATCTTTACTGATGCAGATTGGGCAGGGTGCCCTGACGATCGCCGATCCACAGGAGGTTTTGCTATCTTTGTTGGACCAAACCTCGTTTCGTGGAGTTCGAAGAAACAGCCGACGGTGTCGAGATCTAGTACCGAGGCCGAGTACAAAGCCTTGGCTAACGGAGCTGCTGAAGCCATCTGGGTAGAGTCACTACTTATGGAGCTTGGTGTCCCACAGCAGCGAGTTCCCGTTCTATGGTGTGATAATTTAGGAGCCACGTACCTGACTGCTAACCCAGTTTTCCATGCACGCACAAAGCATATTGAGATAGATTTCCACTTTGTACGTGAGCGTGTTGCCTCTGGAGCTCTTGAGGTCAGGTTTATATCTTCCAATGATCAGCTGGCTGATGTGTTCACCAAACCAGCCACTCGACAGATGCTAGACCGTTTTAGTACCAATCTAAACCTTGTACAGAGTAGAAGTTCAGATTGAGGGGGAGTGTTAAATAGGTCTAGCGTGTTCTACACGTATTGTACGTATGTAACTTGTATGTGCTGATCGCTATATAAAGGGTTGTGCATTTCTGAAGAGATGAAAACCCACGGAGGCCGGTGCAATCTCTCTTCAGCTCAAAGTAGTCGTCGTAATCCCGAATGCCATGCACGATCTTTCTGAACACATCCCCGCTCATCATAAAGCGCCAGCAAAATTCATGAGGCAAGTTCGCCGCATTCTGCACAAAGTAGTCGATGTACAAGAGCATGTGCCCAACTGCTATGTTGCGTTCCTTGTTGGCCCTCCTCCCCTTAACTGATCCTCCATACTTCGGTCCAACTGCTGTGTCTGCCTCGACTACGGTATCTAGAAGTGCGGCCATGACCATCTCATTCTCCTCGTCCACCACAAGGGCGGCATCCTCCGTCATCATTTTGAAACACATGATCTCTCATCGTCGCTGTTCGTTGCCTATTTGACGAAACAAAGCAATGAAACAAGGTCACCAATGACCAATCAATAATATCAGCCTATCAACCAATGGTTGAACAGGCAGGCGGGGCGGGAGGAAGAGGCGTACCCCGGTTGAATTAGCTGCGCCGACGCTAGACGAGGTCCGAGACCGGCGGCAGGCAGGCCTGCGTGAGCGCTGCGGTTTGGTCCCTGATGTGTGAATCAAGCAGGCGGCAACAAGAGTGACGACGATTGTGCGAATCGTCGACGAGAGGGAAAAAAGGGGTGTGGGTAGCTTATGAATCAGGTCACGCCGGAGCTATGTGTATGATGGGGGCCACCCCTGTCGGAGGCCATGTCCGCTCCATGTCTGACACCCTCGGAGGGCCTCCAAGTTTGAAGACCCTTTCAGGGGTGCCGGACACGATTTCGCTCGAGACAACTCTTTGGGTGCCGCTGGTGGCGGTTTTGGTGTACAAACTCCCATTGGGCAGGGTCATTTGGAGATCCGGTGGAGATGCTCTCATGATCGCCGTCTCAAAATTTTCAGGACGACGAGATATGTCAAAAGTACACTTTTGTGCATGTTTCAGAATTTTAGATGACATGTAACCCACAAGTTTAGATATATATACGGATAATATACACAAGTCGCCACAGATGTCATTCTGATCTGACCGAATTTAACTCGGTTGTTTCAGGGGCAATTGATGTCTCATGGAAATCCCCTACTCTGTACTATGCTGTTTGACTAGCAAAGAGGAGGCGACATGGGCATGGCAGAAGCACGATGCTATTGACAGTCTAGGCACGCAGCTGCAATAGAAATGTGTTCGGTTTCGACCCGCGTGCAGTTCAACGGCCTCACCTTGACCCATGTCCTGACTGTGGCAGCGTCACATATGCCTCTCCCTCACCTCTGTGCAGATCAATCAGTTGTTAGTTTTACATGCTGGTCAAATGTGTGATGTACTCCATCGATGCTTCTTGTAACTCGTCAATGACATTGACATGATAACATAATGAAACCGAGCTTGTAGAGCCGGTAAGTGTTTGATTGTTTAAGTCACTTTACAAGCCAAGTAGTATTACCTCCAATAAATGGTGTTTTGGATTACTCTTCACTTTAATTTTCCTATCAGAATATCAAATGTCTTGAAAGTATTTCTAGACTTTTTTTTCTTGGTTTCTATACACAAACTACAATGCATAATTTAATATCTTGAAGGCATCAACTACACGTCTAAAACACACTCGACTGTGAGCCTAATGTTGGTCATTTGCAGCACCGCCCTCGGCAAGTAGGAGTTGCGGCACTGAGTGACTTCATTTTTTGTGGTGCTCGCTGAGTACGGAGTTTCGATTTTCAAGATATTTCCTTCAGAAAGTTTTCATGGAGACAAAACGGGGTTTGAATTGAATCTCATCTATCTTACCAAGGAGACAAAACTAAGCTAACCTATCGATTCTTCAAAACTATTGGCGAATTTTCTTAGAACGTCAGCTCACAAGCTGTAGATTTTTTCAGTAATTCTTCTCCTTTGTTTAGTAGTCTCTCCATGCTACCATAGCTCGCCATAAAACTTCAATCCTACATCTCCATTTTTATGTGTGGACAATCTTCACATCAAATTGTATTTTCCACCATGGCTTGACGTTAATAGTCATTATACAAGTTTCATACTTATCATAACTTTTAGTCATTAATATTATTATTGAATATAACTGAACAACTTGTATTTTGTGTTGGGCACTCCTTACTGAAGAATTATTCTTCCCTCAGTGGTGGTTTAGTTTGCAAGGTTCAATGCTCCATTCTTGAATAGGTTGGGTCTTTTATTTTGCCCTTCTTCTTGTTTCGAAAATCCGTTGAGTAATGTTCCACCATCTTACATGTGAAACACTCCACTTGGCTGATGTCCTTCTTGTGAAAGTTGGTCGAGGGGTTCTGGAGTTCCCTCTCATGAAATTTATTAGCATAATGTTCCTAGTCTCCGCATTTGAAGCATGTGATTTGGCTGAGGTCCCTTTTGTTTGACATATTGTTGTGGTTGACAATTCATGTGACATATGTTTCTCTTCTTCTTTTAGGTCATTCCGACGACGACATAATCCTTGAATTCTTGTTCTTCATATTCTACCTCAACATTTGGGTTATTTTTGTCTGGTGGAGCAATCTCGATAAAACTGATCTTCTTACTCACATGAATTTGTTGTTGATAATTGATGCGTTCTTCTGAGTACTGAGCTCGGGTTCATCCTTCGTCACGGTTCTTGTCTCTTCGAGATCTGCTTGAGAGCTTGGCGCATCTCATCTTGACTTGCTTATTTACTTGTTGCACCTTAAGTTAGAGGTGGCACTAAGCATGTATGTGGTCGATACCTTTGCATATGAAAGATCCCACACAATGAAATTGTATGATATTAGGGTCATCCAAATGAATGAATAACTAGAACTGTTTTGTACTCCTCACGTGGATAACTTGCATCACATTTTTTTAATCCCATGTTGCCATAGTTCGTTTGTGGCTGATTTGTTTTATTTTTGGCCATATTGTGAGAAATCATATTCGAGTTTGGGTATCTAACAATTGTTGCATTCCCTAGGGTAAACCGCTGCTTTTGTTCTTGGCTAGGTTTTGAAGTCATCGGTTTACTCATCTAAGTCTGAGCCTCTACTATTTGTTGGATTGCAAGTGGCATCTCGAGGTTGTTCTCATTTGTTTTGTTTTCATTGTTGCCATGTCGGAGAGATGTCCAGTTGAGTTAAGCAAAGATGATGATTAATAGAAGATTTAAGAAAGAATCTTACCAATGCACAATATATCAAGGCAATTCATCATGCAAACAACATTAACAAGCATTCACCAAATCAAGCAGCATGGTTCAAACACATACAAAAAATAATACACTATCGTGACATCAATGGTGTAATAAAGGTATTAAAGTGGTGGTCTGATCATCTCTTTCTCGAATGACTTGAGTTCCTCTCCATCTCCCTTTAGATATTTCTGAGTGTTATGTGTAATCTAGATGTAGAGTCGAATTGTCCCGTGGTCATCTTCCTTGTTCTTGTACAAATGTAGTTGTACCCAGCATAGGCAATCCTACATAAATGAAGATGTTTTAAAAAGTGAATATTGGATGAGACTAGGAGAAAGGGCAGAGTGAAGAAATCTTCTTTTCAGAAAACCAATTAAAATAGAATTTTGATCCTAATAAATATTCGGGGCTCAATATTCAGGCCCAAGAGAAGCCTGAGCATGGCCCGGCCTGCCCAAACCTTTGGCTTGGAAAATGCCGCTAAAATTGCGTGTTTCTTTTATTTTATTTTCAGCTAGAAAGCTGGCACGGCGTCAAGCATCCCTGCGAGGAGGCAGGGTCCATGACAAGCGAGCGAGAAAAGACAGCACTGCTCCTGCTCGCCCTCGCCAAAAGTTGAACGCCCGAGCGAGGGAAGGAAACCTCCCGCAAAAAAACAAAACCAAACCAACCCATCTTCTCCCTCCTCCCACCGTCTCTGTCTCGCTCTCTCTGCCTGCACGCTGCACCTCACTACCGTAGAGCACAGCCGAGCCGAGCGAGCAATAAAGAAGCTGCTGCTGCTGCTCCTGCCGTTGTGGCGTGGCGCTCTCTCTCTTCGTCTTCCTCCCGAACCCCAATAAAACCTCTCCCACCCTTTCCCTCCTATCCCATTTGTGCTGCCTGCGCCGCGCTCATCACTCCCCACGCCACGCCTCCCTCCCACTGCTCGAGGCCACCAAAAGCAGCCAACCAAGCTAGGCTGCAGTTAAAGCCCACCGGCTAGCTCACCTCGCCACGCCCACGCCATGGGAGGGGAGACGCCAATGACGCTCTCCTCTTCCATCCCCGCCTCGCCCTGAGCTAGCTCCCCCGTTACCAAGAATCCACCTCACAGTCATGGCGTTCGCCGCGCTCTTTGCCGACTCGCTGTTCTGCTCCGAGGAGCGCCTCGACGACCTGTTCCAAGAACCGGCGGTGGAGGAGTGGCCGGAGCAGCAGCAGCGGCCGGCGGCGGCGGGTCTGGACGACGAGCTGCCGGCGCTGTTCGAGGCGCTCCGGGGGAAGGAGGAGGCGGCGCTGGGCGACGGCGACCGGTACGGCGGCAATGCGGGGCGGGAGGCGGCTGTTGGGTGGGCGACGCGCGCGGCGGCGAGGCTGGGCTTCTCCGCGCTCACGGCCGCGCTCGCCGCGTCGTACCTCGACCGGTGCTTCCTGGGCGGCGGCGCGCTGCAGCTCGGGGACCAGCCGTGGATGGCGCGGCTCGCCGCCGTCGCCTGCGTCTCGCTCGCCGCCAAGGTGGAGGAGACGCGGGTGCCGGAGATCCTCGACCTCCAGCTCCTCGCCGCTGAGAACCCGGGCGATGCCTTCGTGTTCGATGCCAAGACGGTGCGCCGGATGGAGTTCCTCGTGCTCAACGCGCTCGCCTGGCGGATGCACCCCGTCACGCCCTTCTCCTTCCTCCACCCCGTCCTCGCCGCCGAGCCCGCGCGCCTGCACCAGTGCGACAGCGTCCTTCTCGCCGTAATGGCAGGTGTGTTCTTGGCTCTTTTCCGCCCGTGCATTGATACAAGACTCGATCTTTATGCTGTCGTTACTCGGATCGAGCGTGTTCTGACTTTGCGTGCGTGGCAGATTGGAGGTGGCCTCGGCACCGCCCGTCGGCTTGGGCCGCCGCAGCATTGCTCGCGACGGCCGGCTTCGGCAGCGACGACAGCGAGCTCCTGGCGCTCATCAATGCTCCAAAGGTCAGCTCCCCACACCTTGCCGTTGGCGGTTGGCGCAATTATTTCCTGCCTTGTCAAACACCCGTTCGTGCCAATGCCATCCCTGTGCTCAACTGATGGACGCGTGCCGCAGGACGAGGTGGCGGAGTGCGCCAAGATTCTCTCCGGTGAGGCGGCGGCCTTCATGGGCTTCGTGGTCGACAATAATAAGCGCAAGCGGGCGCCGCGGCTGCACTCACCGCCGCTGAGCCCGAGCGGCGTGATCGGCGCGGCGGCCTACTTCAGCTGCGACAGCTCGACCAGCAGCGCGGACTCGCGGTCCAGCGTGGCCACCGCGGCATGGCCAGGCTGTGTCTCAGTGTCGTCCTCGCCAGAGCCCCCGGCCGGCCGTTCAAGCGTGCCGCCGCCACGGCGATGCTTCCACCAGACGAGGAGAGCCGCGACGCCTAGCATTAGAGGGCACTGGTCGGCGGCGCCGGCCTAGCTACCTATGGCCCGACCGCTCGCCCTAGAACCATAACAAACCGGCGATCTGCTAAAGCCGTTATGAGAAGCCAGCCAGGAACGCGAAGAACAGAAAAACTGTAATTTTGCTTGCTCAATGCAATGCGGTTGGAAAAGACGGTTCTTGTTAGGGGGAGGAGGTTGGGAGATTAAGCCGCCATTAATCGCCATTGGAATAGCATTCTCATGGATGAGGGGCAAGCTTGCTCCATCTCCAGCTCTGCTTCCTCTATGCAATGGCGCCATGAATGCAATTCCCCAATTCCCATGAGCTCTACATCTGTCTACATTAATGTCCCATGTTGGCTTCTCATTTTTTTTATCTTAATAAATGTGCATAAACCCTCCGTACTCGTTCTCCTCTGATGATGAACCCTTGATTTTGTGGCTACTCTGTTGGCATTAAAACTTGATGGGAATGTCTGTGTTCATGTGACATGGTTAATGATCCACGAGGGAAATGTCTCATCATATCATAGAGCAAAATTCATTGCCAACTCTTGATCTGCTTCACACATTCTGCATCATTAGAAAACATCGATATGCTCGAAATCTATCAGAGTACAAAACATGATAGTTTGGATCATCATCTACAAACATGTGAATGCAACTGAGGAAAGTAGCAAGGCATGAAAAGAAAAGGGTGATTGGATGACTCATCGGCCTTGTTGGCATGGTGCAATATGGATTTGACTTTTACTCATTCTAATTCCTTGGTAGACCAGCCGCTGCCTCCACACAAAAAGGTCACTGTTAACGAAAGAGGAAAGGACGAGAGAGGTGAGCATTTTTTTTTTAAATTTACCCTTCTTTTGGTGTAAGACATATTCGCTCTTTCATGCACACAAAAAAAGGTCCCCAAAAAAGGATTTATGAAAAGAAAAAGGGGTAAAAAATTATGTATGTAAAATAAAAAAGGGGATAGAAAGCAAAAGGACTGGAAACTCCAAGGCTTGGCGCGTAAAGACAACTGAGAGTGTAGTAGGAGTACTAGTTCCTTCAGAAGAGAGTGGGAGGGATGAACTTTTAAAGACAAAAAGGAAGAGGTAGAGGCATATCCTGAATGGCAAAATAATGGAGAAGATCGTATCGCAATCCAAAGGGTTTGGATGCGTTTCGAGCTCACAATGATCACCGCACGCAGCAAGACGTGCTAAATTATCCGCTGATGATTAGCGTGATCGATGTGGTCTTAGAGTAAAATAAGCATGTTGTCCCTCTTTATGTCTTGTGTAAACAGCCTCCCACTTTAGTTTTTGCAGTTATTATGAATACATTTCAGACATTTATTATTATTGGAAACTTCAGTTAATTCAACAGCGAAATTCTTACATTTTATGGGAATAATGAAGTCTTCTTTTGGAGAGTCTCTAGCAATAGAATGTGACATAGCGTACGTTAAAAACAAAGTCTAATCAGCTTCTTTTCCGATGATACAGGTAAAACTTCATGTACAGAGGACGATAGCGATACATTTTATGGGAGTAAAATGCATAACAACTTCAACGACTTGTGGCTACCTTTCCCACGTCTCTGGATATTATCTCAAATACGTTCCCCACTTTGTATTGTAATTTTGGTTAACTGAAGTTGTTTCCATATGTAAACGTATGCCCATGGAATAAGGGCTATGAATTTTATGGAGTAAAATGCGTCACAACTCTATATAGTTGGGTGATTGCCCAGCCTTCTTCGATAAAGGAATATTTAAATATCAACAAGATACATTTAGACCTGGATTCTACAGCAGCATGATATAAGAATTAGTCATAAAAATTGGAAATTCACCCTAGACTATCATCGCGGGGACTTGGATTTTACTCTATTTTTACGCTTCACACTTTACTTTCGGCTTGGAGATATTGTTTCCGTTTGTACAATTGCTAACTCCTTCCATTTCTTAAGATTTTGTTTTAAGGTGGCGGTAGATTTTATAAAAACGTTTATGTTGTCGTGTTAGACATGCCTGCAAAGTTTTTGTGAATCAAGAATATGTGATGCTTTGAGAAAAAAAACATGTGCGTTGGAAACAAAATGGAGCGAAAAACTGTCTTATTACTCATGTCATACAAAATATATTTTCCCATGAAAATTTTGCATGTTCACATACACAACATGGACAGATACATTGGTATGATTTTTATATAACTAGTCGAATGCCCGTGCGTTGCTACGGTCCACTAATTAATTTTCTTTCAAGACATATAAATATAGTATACATAATATTCACATGTATACAAAAAGATAAACATGTCATTAAAAATATATCCTACTATACCTGAAATGCCTGTGTGTTGGGACAAAACATATATTGTAATGGAAGCGTGAGAATACAAACTTGACAAATTATTTTATAAGAAAAAATAACAAACTTGGGAAATTATATTGTAATGCACTCGTTTTTAGTTAATTGTATTTTGAAGATTAATTACAATACAAGGGAGATAAAATTATTAATATAAGTTCCAAGAACCAAATAAATACATTTCCGTCTTCTAATTCAGAATTTATAGAACATTTTAAAAAATATCCACGATTAGTGGGCTGTTTTACGTTTACCAATAGAGTAGCTCTAAGTGAAATATTGTGTAGTTGCTGCAGCCCCAAAGTGCTTAAAATTTGCATTACCAAAATTGTGCAATTTTCAAACAAAACAATTGTGTAATTGTAGCAAAACATAACTACAATTGTTAGTCATTAGTTATACACAGAGTATAGTTGGAACTTGGATGAGCTTTCTTCTTGCTGCTAAATTTGCCAAGAAGACAAGGGGTTATCTGCAAATTTGCTAAGATTGTTTCTTGTTCGTTAGATTCAAATCGAACGACCGTGGATAAATGATGGCAGACACACCATCATCACCAACTGTGGTTTTTATAGGAGTAGAGATACTCCGTATTTTGATACTGTGAAATGTCTAACAAACCTTCGTTGGGAGAGATGAGCTTTGCCATTGACCCGGGCATCGGGAACGTCCAAACGTGTGAGGACGACGTCGCTTGCAATCTACGAACACACTCGATCAGAAGGTGCCAAAGCAACCGTAATCAAATTCGACGTTAACCAAAGCCGCCTAAAATTATTCGAATTGCAAACGAAAGCACTTTAATCGAACGTAGTCTCCTGCTCGGACTTTTGTAGGCTTTGACCTCGAGGCAAGAGATTTTCTTCCTCATTACAGTGTCGAGGCCGGGGTCCCTTTCATTTCCTTTCCTCCAAAGACTACACTCATCACAGTGAGTGTTACCCTGTCCCCCTCTCCCTGGCATCTTGTGCTAATTAAGCACATTGCCATGCACTGCTACACATAAGCAAGGGTTTTGTCTCTTTGGAGGACTGCACATGACCATGTACGAATAACAAAGGATACCGAGACAAAGTGTATGTTAGTGCAAAACTTTGCTATTTACCCCACCAAAAAAAGCACTTTGCCACGAGAGAGTTGTTATTAAGACCTTCATAATCCATCTAGTGCCAAGAGAAAAAACATGTGTTTGTGAGGGATATAATTTTTCTTCAGTTACTCAACTAGGCAATACATGATATTTTGCGCAAAAAAAGGCAATACATGATGTTCACAAGATATATTCGAATTCAGCGAACCGATGATACGTCCATTTTGCATCACTATTTTATATCATAATTTACTGCTATTCATCGATATATTTCATATTTAGAAGTGTTACTTATGTTATTTTACCTATTTTGCATGTTTGATGAATAATGGAGAATTGGACACCGGAGTCAGGATTCTGCTGGAAAAAGCACCGTCGAGATGCACTATTTCTGAAGATCAATAAATCGAAGGAGACATATGGAAGTCCTATTTTACCAGAAGATGGAGGAGGCCAAAAGGGGAGGCTGAGAAGGGCCTGGGGGCCCTCACCACTGGCGCGGTGGGCCCCCTGCCCGCCGCCAGGTGGTTTGGGGGCCCTGGCCCACCTCAGCCGTTCCCCCTTCGCGTACTTGACCCCCTCGGAACCCTAACACACAGGAGGCCATCGAAATATTCCGCCGCCTCCACGAGGCGGAAAACACCAGAGAGCGAAAAGCTCCCCTGCAGGAAGAAATCTGCCGGGGGAAATTCCCTCCCGGAGGGGGAAATCGTCGCCATCATCACCGTCATCGAGCTGGACTTCATCGGGATCATCATCATCATCATCTCCACCGCCAACACCATCATCACCGCCGCTGCACCCCGTCTCCGCTGTAACATCTAGGGCTGAATCTTGTCTATTTCATAGGGGAAACTCTCCCGGTGTTGATTACTCTTGTTATTGATGCTATTGGGTGAAACCATTGGACTAAGGTTTATGTTCAGATTGTTATTCATCATCATATCACCTCTGATCATGTTCCGTATGATGTCTTGTGAGTAGTTCGTTTAGTTCTTGAGGACATGGGAGAAGTCTTGATGTTAGTAGTGAACTATGTTGAGTAATATTTAATGGTTTGATGCTTAAGTTGTGGTGTTATTCTTCTAGTGGTGTCATGTGAACGTCGACTACATGATACTTCACCTTTATGGGCCTAGGGGAATGCATTGTGTATTCGTTTGCCAATTGTGGGGTTGCCGGAGTGACAGAAACCTGAACACCCGTTGGTATATCGATGCATGAGGGATAGCAGGATCTCAAAGTTTAAGGCTGTGGTTAGTTTATCTTAATTACTTTCTTGTATTTGCGGATGCTTGCAAGGGGTATAATCACAAGTATGTATTAGTCCTAGGAAGGGCGGTGCATTAGCATAGGTTCACCCACACAACACTTATCAAAACAATGAAGATTAATCAACTATATGAAGCGAAAGCACTTGACAATATTCCCGTGTGTCCTCAAGAACGTTTGGTCATTATAAGTACAACAACCGGCTTGTCCTTTGCTGTAGAAAGGATTGGGCCACTCGCTGCAACTATTATTACTGCATTTTATTTACTTGTACTTTATTTATCTGTCATATCAAAAACTCCTAAAAACTTGTCTGTGAGCATTTACAGTGAATCCTTCATCAAAACCGCTTGTCAACACCTTCTGCTCCTCGTTGGGTTCGACACTCTTATTTATCGAAAGTACTACGATACACCCCCTATACTTGTGGGTCATCAAGACTATTTTCTGGCGCCGTTGCCGGGGAGTGTAGCGCTATTGGTAAGTGGAATTGGTAAGGGAAACATTTATTGTACGTGCTGTTTTTATTTTTGCCTGCTGCTATATCTCATTATGGAGGGGTCTTCTCTTGAATTCCTATTTGGGAAAACAACTACCACTGCTAAGGTAGTAGAGGAGGCGCCAGATGAGCAGGTAATACCGTTCAAAATTCCTATGAAAATTGTTGAACGTGTCACAAATAACCGCTATGCAGGAGATGGAACTGTCCATCCTGGAGATCATTTGTTATTTCTGCATGAATTGTGCGAGTTATTTAAGTGTGCAGGTATCTCGATGGGAGAAGTTAAGAAGAAATTATTCTCTCTATCACTGTCTGGTAAAGCTGCACATTGGTATAAACTGCTGAAGAATGGGTATTCTCTTGGATGGGAGGAAATTGTACCTCTCTTTTACTCCAAATTCTATCCTCCAAGTGAGATTCATAAGGATCGGAACCTCATATATAACTTCTGGCCCTATGATGGAGAGAGTATCGCTCAAGCGTGGGGGAGATTGAAGGCATTAATGCTCAAATGTCCCATTCATGAGCTTCCTGGTAATATTGTTATTGATAACTTTTATGCAAGACTCTCCTTTCAAGATAAAACTCTATTGGATACCACTTGTGCTGGATCGTTCACTCGTAATAAAGAAGAGTTTAAGTGGGACCTTCTTGATCGGATTCAGGAGAACACTGAAGGATGGGAGAATGACAAAGGTAGGGAGTCAGGTATAAACTATGACTTTGAGTGTGTTAAAAATTTTATGGATACTGATGATTATCGCAAAATTAGCACTACTTATGGTCTTGACTCTCAAATTGTTGCAAACTTTTATAAAGCCTTTGCTTCCTATTTCGGTTTGCCGAAGGAGGGTTTTAAAAATTATCATGAACCATATAAAGATGAATCTGTTTCTCATATATCTAAAGGTGTTGAGGTTAATGTTGTTGATCGCATTATTCCAGAACCTTATATTGAAAAAGTTCCTTTTCCTAATAAGATTAAGGAACATACTATCATAACTGGTGTTGTTAGTAAAAGTAATAAGAAAACTACCAAACCTGATGAGCAAATAACTGTTGAACCTGTTGTAGCATTGGTTAAAGATCTTGTCACTGAAAATTTAGAAGATAGACACATTATCTTTTGTGAGGATGCTTCTAATATTGTCTCACATCCTAAAAGTTCTAGGAAGTCTAGTGTTCCTGTGCTTTCTGTTAGGATAGGTGATCATTGCTATTATGGTTTATGTGATATTGGTGCAAGTTCTAGTGCTATTCCTTATGAGCTTTACAGGGAAATTATGCACGAAATTGCTCCTTGTAAACTTGAAGAGATTGATGTGGTTATTCAGCTTGCTAATAGGGAAACTATCTCTCCAATTGGTATCATTAGAGATGTCGAAGTCCTTTGTGGTAAGACTAAATACCCTGCTGATTTTCTTGTACTTGGGTCGGCTGCCAATGATAGTTGTCCTATTATTTTTGGTAGACCTTTTCTGAATACTTGTGGTGCTGTTATAGACTGTAAGAAAGAGAAAATCTTTACTAAATTTGCTGGTGAATCTTATGAATTCAATTTCTCTAAATTTGCTAAAGCACCTTATGAAACTGAATTGCCTAGTGAGGATTTTGAAATTGCTCAACTTGCATCTATTGTTCTTGCTCCTAACAATGCTTTGCAGCAACATATGGAGAATCATGAAAGTGAGAACTTCAGGGAAGAAAGGAATGAGCTTGATGAAGTATTCCTTCGTCAACCTATGCTCAAACACAATTTACCTGTGGAAGATTTGGGTACCACAATGCCACCCAAGGAGGATCCTGTTTTTGATTTGAAACCTCTGCCTGATAATCTTAAATATGCTTATATTGATGATAAGAAAATATATCCTGTTATTATCAGCTCTAAACTTTCAGGTACAGAGGAGGAAAGGTTATTGGGAGTGTTGAGAAACACCGCGGAGCTATGGGATATACTCTTGATGACCTGAAGGGAATTTCTCCTACTATATGTCAGCACGCCATCAACATGGAACCTGATGCAAAGCCTGTTGTTGAGCATCAGCGTCGTTTAATACCCAAGATGAAAGAAGTGGTAAGAAATGAGGTATTAAAACTTCTTGAAGCTGGTATTATTTATCCTATTGCTGATAGTAGATGGGTAAGTCCTGTGCATTGTGTTCCTAAGAAAGGAGGAATTACCGTTGTTCCTAATGAAAATGATGAACTAATTCCTCAAAGAGTAGTAGTTGGTTATAGGATGTGCATTGATTTTAGAAAGGTTAACAAAGTAACTAAGAAAGATCATTATCCTTTGCCTTTTATTGATCAAATGCTTGAGAGGTTGTCCAAGAAAACTCACTTTTGTTTCCTTGATGGGTATTCTGGGTTTTCTCAAATTGCTGTGAGAGCGCAAGATCAAGAGAAAACTACTTTTACTTGTCCTTATGGAACTTATGCTTATAGACGTATGCCTTTTGGTTTATGTAATGCTCCTGCTACTTTTCAAAGATGCATGTCTGCTATTTTTCATGGCTTTTGTGAGGAAATTGTGGAAGTCTTCATGGACGATTTCTCCGTCTATGGAACTTCCTTTGATAATTGTTTGCACAACCTTGACAAAGTTTTGCAGAGATGTGAAGAAACTAGCCTTGTTCTTAATTGGGAGAAATGCCACTTTATGGTTAATGAAGGAATTGTTCTTGGACATAAAATTTCTGAAAGAGGTATTGAAGTTGATCGAGCTAAAGTGGAGGCAATTGAAAAGATGCCTTGTCCCAAAGATGTTAAAGGTATTCGTAGTATTCTTGGTCATGCTGGTTTTTATAGGAGGTTTATTAAAGATTTCTCTAAAATTTCCAAGCCTCTTACTAATCTTCTTCAAAAAGATGTACCTTTGTTTTTGATGATGATTGTAAGGAAGCTTTTGAAACTTTGAAAAAGGCTTTAATCACCGCTCCTGTAGTTGAACCACCTGATTGGAATTTACCTTTTGAAATTATGTGTGATGCTAGTGATTATGCTGTAGGCGCTGTTCTTGGGCAGCGAGTAGATAAAAAGTTAAATGTTATTCATTATGCTAGTAAAACTCTTGATTCTGCTCAAAAGAATTATGCCACTACTGAAAAAGAATTTCTAGCTGTAGTTTTTGCTTGTGACAAATTTCGACCCTACATAGTTGATTCGAAAGTCACTATTCATACTGATCATGCTGCAATTAGATACCTTATGGAAAAGAAAGATGCTAAGCCAAGGCTTATTAGATGGGTACTTCTTTTGCAAGAATTTGATTTGCATATCATAGATAGAAAAGGTGCTGAAAATCCTGTTGCTGATAATTTGTCTAGATTGGAAAGCATTCCTTATGATCCTATTCCTGTTAATGATAGCTTTCCAAATGAACAATTGGCTGCAATAAGTGTAAGTTCGCGAGATAGTCCTTGGTATGCTGATTATGCTAACTTTATTGTTTCCAAGTACTTGCCTCCAACCTTTTCAGCTCAGCAAAGAAGGAAATTCTTTTATGACTTGCGGCATTACTTTTGGGATGACCCACACTTATATAAAGAAGGAGTCGATGGTATTATGCGAAGATGTGTTCCTGAATATGAACAACAGGAAATACTGAGGAAATGCCATGGAAGTGCTTATGGAGGGCATCACGCTGGAGATAGAACTGCGCAGAAAGTTCTACAATCAGGTTTTTATTGGCCTACCCTCTTTAAGGATGCAAGAAAGTTTATTTTATCTTGTGATGAATGTCAAAGGGTTGGTAATATCTCTAGACGCAATGAAATGCCTATGAGTTATTCTCTTGTTATTGAACCATTTGATTGTTGGGGATTCGACTTCATGGGTCCTTTTCCTTCTTCACAAGGTAATACTCATATACTTGTTGCTGTTGATTATGTCACTAAATGGGTAGAAGCTATACCTACTAAAAGTGCTGATGGTGAGACCTCTTTAAAAATGCTTCAAGATGTCATTTTTCCTAGGTTTGGTGTACCTAGATATCTTATGACTGATGGAGGTTCTCATTTTATCCATGGTGGTTTTAGAAAGACTCTTGCTAAATATGGTGTTAATCATAGAATTGCTTCAGCCTATCATCCTCAAACTAGTGGACAAGTAGAATTGTCAAATAGGGAGATTAAATCTATCTTGCAAAAGACTGTTAATAAATCTAGAAAAAATTGGGCTAGTAAGTTAAATGATGCTTTATGGGCTTATAGAACTGCTTATAAGAACCCCATGGGCATGTCTCCTTATAAAATGGTTTATGGTAAAGCTTGTCACTTGCCTTTAGAATTAGAACACAAAGCTTATTGGGCAGTGAGAGAACTTAATAGAGATTTTAAACTTGCCGGTGAGAAAAGGTTGTTGCATTTAAGTTCTTTAGATGAATGGAGAAGTGAGGCTTATGAAAATGCTAGACTCTTTAAAGAAAAAGTTAAGAGATGGCATGATAGGAGAATTCTTAAAAGAGAATTTAATGTTGGTGAGAAAGTTCTATTGTATAGGTCTCGTCTCAGATTTTTTGCAGGAAAGTTACTCTCAAAATGGGAAGGACCATTTGTTATTGTGGAGGTGTATCGTTCAGGTGCAATAAAAATTGCTTCATTGAAAGATAACTCTACACAAGTGGTAAATGGTCAAAGACTCAAGCATTATATTTCTGGAGATTCTATTAATGAAGAGGTTGATACAATTAAAGTGGTGACTCCGGAAACTTTCATTGAAGAACATTTTTCTGGGACTGCAGAATTCGATTCGAATAGGTAACAGTTTCGGTAAGAAAAGTTTCGCGAATAACTTTCTAGAAGATATTTTCGTCGTTTTTATTAAATATGGAAAAATAAGAGACCGAACCGGATGGGAGACGGCACCCGTGGTGCCCAAACCATAGGTCGGCGCGGTGGGCCCCCCAGCCGCGCCGCCTGGTGGTTTGAGCACCCCGGAGCTCGTCTCCGATCAGGTTTCCTCCTGTACCTTCCTTATGTTGTAAAACTTTTTGCTATATCTCACCCGAACCCCGAGGTTCGTATCTCGCCTTTTCATCGTGTTTCGTTTCGAGCTGTTTCTGTCCAGATATTGTTTTCAGATCTAGAGCTGCCATGTCTTCATCGAAGCCTCCAAAGGACAGTTTCTTTGTGAACGTCGTCACCCCATACATGGATGAGCTGAAGATGCATCCCAAGGAGTCGCAGATGGTTAACAAAAAGCTGGCAGAACGTGAAGTGGGAGTCTTCCACTCAATGGTGTCCGCGCTGGTCGCTGAACATAAGAAGGAGACAACAAAACTCTGGGAAGACATATTTCACCTCATCAACACCACCAACAAACTGCAGGCGCAACTCTATGACGTCCAGAATCAAAACTGTGAGTATGAAACTCGGTTTAAAAACATAAGCGCTGCTGCTAGTTTCAGGATAATCGAAACCAAGTCGTCCTTTGTTGATGGGAAACCCCTTCCCTGGAAGTCTGATGATAAGGACAATTCACCACCACCACCGAAGGAGTAATTCATCACAAGTATTGGCATCCCCTTGGTTGTTCCAAGCTTGGGGGAGTGTCGCGGTATCACATCATTATCTTTACCTTTTACTTTTTCATAAAGTCATATCGTGAGTAGGGAAGTTATCTTATATGATGGTTTGCAATGTAGAAGTATCTCTCTTTTAGTTGGTTATCTATGTATCCCTTGGTGTGAGTTGCCGTTATGAAATATTAATGAGAAGTTTTATCATTTACCTTCTGCATACTTTATTTTAGCTTGCAATTCTTTTCATATTGATAACCTTGTTGTTAGTATATGGATCACTTTTTAGAGCACCAAGTTAATCTTTTTGGTTTTGGCAAACTTAGCATTGGTCAGTAGTAGACAATACTTTGAGACTTAAGTAGAGAGAGGGGAGTGCATGCAAATATATTATTCCATGATCTTTCTTTCTTTGTAGCTCATAAGCTTAGTATTCTTAAGTTAAACTATTTGTGCTTCTAAGGAAGACTGCATGATTATTCTTATCACTTGTATAATTGTTTGTATCCCTCAACTCTTATGCTTGCTTCAAACAACCTTGCTAGCCTAAACTCTGTACTGAGAGGGAATGCTTCTCATGCATCCAAACTTGAGCCAAAACCCATGCCATTTGTGTCCACCATACCTACCTACTATGTGGTATTTCCTGCCATTCCAAGTAAATACTTCATGTGCTACCTTTAAACTATTCAAAACTTTATTACTCCTTATTTGTGTCAATGTTTTATAGCTCATGAGGAGTATGTGGTGTTTTATCTTTCAATCTTGTCATTTACTTCTGACAGACTTTCAACCAATGGACTAGTGGCATATACATCCGCTTATCCAATAATTTGCAAAAAGAGCTGGCAATGGGGTGCCCAGCCCCAATTAATTACAACTTTCATTAATAATTCTCTTCACATGTTTTGCCCTGATTTATCAGTAAGCAACTTAATTTGCAAATAGACACTCCTCCATGGTATGTGAATGTTGGAAGGCACCCGAGGATTCGGTTAGCCATGGCTTGTGTAAGCAAAAGGTTGGGAGGAGTGTCAACTATAAAGAAACTAAAATACATGTGTAAACAAAAGAGAAGGGGGATGATCTACCTTGCTGGTAGAGATAACGTCCTTCATGGGAGCCGCTCTTGAAAGTCTGGTTGACAAGGGGTTAGAGTGCCCACTACCATTCGTTGACAACAACAAACACCCCTCAAATACGTATTTTGTGCTCTCTATATGCTTTTGAAAACTTAAAAAGCTCTAGCACATGATTTAATCCCTGCTTTCCTCTGCGAAGGGCCTATCTTTTGCATTATTGTTGAGTCAGTAAACCCATTCCTCTCTATCTCAAGCAAGCATTTGAGTTGTTGAGATCCAATTAGTTATATGTGTTGATACTTCTAATCATATCTCTTATTTTCTTGTTTCGCACAATAGCTTTTATCCGAATGAATATAACTTTGAAAGTTATCAATGACTGTAAGGAGACTGTTATGATTGAGGGATGTAAGTTCTGCTATAAGCTCTGATATAAAGACTCTTCTCGAAAGATAAGTACGATCTGTTAATTGTTCTCTGACCAAGAGTTTAAGTTTGCCCTCGCCAATCATTGTTCTCTTTATGCACTTCATTGTGGTTCCCTTTACTTATTTCAAGTTAGATTATATGAAGGGAAGTTGCTGTCTAGAATGACTTGTGTATCAATGAATGTGATGCTTCTTGTCCGTTTTTATTTATCGACACTTTGCTCCATAAACTTGTGGTCATGTTTACTGAGCTCAGTTTTCGCTTGGGGACAAGCGAGGTCTAAGCTTGGGGGGGTTGATACGTCTATTTTGCATCACTATTTTATATCATAATTTACTGTTATTCATCGATATATTTCATATTTAGAAGTGTTACTTATGTTATTTTACCTATTTTGCATGTTTGATGAATAATGGAGAATTGGACACCGGAGTCAGGATTCTGCTGGAAAAAGCACTGTCGAGATGCACTATTTCTGAAGATCAATAAATCGAAGGAGACATATGGAAGTCCCTATTTTACCAGAAGATGGAGGAGGCCAAAAGGGGAGGCTGAGAAGGCACCTGGGGAGCCCAAACCACAGGCTGGCGCGGTGGGCCCCCCTGCCGCGCCGCCTGGTGGTTTGGAGGCCCAGGGCCATCCCAGCCGTTCCCCCTTCGTGTACTTGACCCCTCGGAACCCTAACACACAGAGAGAGGCCATCGAAATATTCCGCCGCCTCCACGAGGCGGAAAACACCAGAGAGCGAAAAGCTCCCCTTCAGGAAGAAATCTGCCGGGGGAAATTCCCTCCCGGAGGGGGAAATCGTCGCCATCATCACCGTCATCGAGCTGGACTTCATCGGGATCATCATCATCATCATCATCATCATCATCATCATCTCCACCGCCAACATCATCATCACCGCCGCTGCACCCCGTCTCCGCTGTAACATCTAGGCTGAATCTTGTCTATTTCATAGGGGAAACTCTCCCGGTGTTGATTACTCTTATTATTGATGCTATTGGGTGAAACCATTGGATTAAGGTTTATGTTCAGATTGTTATTCATCATCATATCACCTCTGATCATGTTCCGTATGATGTCTTGTGAGTAGTTGTTTAGTTCTTGAGGACATGGGAGAATTCTTGATGTTAGTAGTGAATTATGTTGAGTAATATTTAATGGTTTGATGCTTAAGTTGTGGTGTTATTCTTCTAGTGGTGTCATGTGAACGTCGACTACATGATACTTCACCTTTATGGGCCTAGGAGAATGCATTGTGTATTCGTTTGCCAATTGTGGGGTTGCCGGAGTGACAGAAACCTGAACACTCGTTGGTATATCGATGCATGAGGGATAGCAGGATCTCAAAGTTTAAGTCTGTGGTTAGTTCATCTTAATTACTTTCTTGTATTTGCGGATGCTTGCAAGGGGTATAATCACAAGTATGTATTAGTCTTAGGAAGGGCGGTGCATTAGCATAGGTTCACCCACACAACACTTATCAAAACAATGAAGATTAATCAACTATATGAAGCGAAAACAGTTGACAATATTCCCGTGTGTCCTCAAGAACGTTTGGTCATTATAAGTACAACAACCAGCTTGTCCTTTGCTGTAGAAAGGATTGGGCCACTCGCTGCAACTATTATTACTGCATTTTATTTACTTGTACTTTATTTATCTGTCATATCAAAAACTCTAAAAACTTGTCTGTGAGCATTTACAGTGAATCCTTCATCAAACCGCTTGTCAACACCTTCTGCTCCTCGTTGGGTTCGACACTCTTATTTATCGAAAGTATACGATACACCCTATACTTGTGGGTCATCAACCGACTAACCATAGATAAACACGGGGGCAACTACGCGGTGACATCTCTTGCCCCTCCCCACCCTTTCCCTCCCCTTGCCACCGCCAGAGGTAACTGAGTTCGGAACGGCTATGACCACTACAGAATGAGAATTGTTTCATACTATCGGTGAGCGCTCGGCGATGTTGCGAAGGTGCATGGCGCAAGCTAGGTGACCGTGTGCTTGCACGGTGGTGCGGTGGACCCTGATGTTGCAGCGAGCTGACGAGGTGTCATGGTGGTGCTAGAGCGAAGCTACACAAACGATGTGTGTGACAAGAACAATTGGGCAGGGATGACAAGTGGTACAACATGCTAGATGAATTTCTACACGTCTCTGGTACTGCCACTTTTTTTGCTGACCCCGATGGCATACAAGGATGGAGAGTACTTCGACTCAAAGAGTTATTATGAAGAGGTAGTTGTTCAGAGGTGACCGACGTTGACCGAGACATGGATTTGATGTCCGGTTTGGAGAAGGCGTGATATTTGTGTTGTGTTTATGTGTGCTAATTTTGTTTGTGGCTCCGTGTGTGTGAGTATTTGACAGTCTTGGATTGATGTTGTAAGTTGAAGGACATCGTGCTAGCAGCATGTCTATTTCTGCGTAGGAAGAATGATACAACCTTTGCATGGTGAGGATTCTAGATGACTGTTGATAGTCTTTTTAGATTTATCCGTTTCTTAAAACATCTAATTCGCAAAGAGGAGCCAAACAGGATTTAAATAAAAACGCATGGCGGGAAACATTACAACATTGCGTCAAGGACATTCTACCGACGCACCTTATAGAAAAATATATGAGAGGGACCAATTTATTGACCATTGTTCCCATGATGTGCGATTGATTGGCACTACGTTTCCTGATCAGTGCCTTTCTGTCCCTCATACTCCTACTCCTTCTGTTACGACCTATAAAAGTCCTCTTACTTCTTGAAACCCTACTTAAGTACACCCATCTACAAGTAATAGCCAGAAAAAACACTTGGACACATTCAAGTAATTTCTTCACCTACCTACGATAGAGCAGCTGACATGTTGGCCGGCCCAATGCCAATGGGCAACCCGGCAAGATCCACCTGTCAGTGAGATTGATTGAGAAGGAAACGGAAATGCTATCGTGTGTTAGAAATAAATATATTGCATAGCCCTTTCCATCAGTTCGGACTTATGGGATAATTGGCTAGTGCATCAATTTAATATGGTATCAGAGCAAGAGGTTTAGAGTTCGAATCCTGACTAACGCAGTATTAAAAATAAATATCTGCGAACACCCTAAATTCCACGTCCTAGTCTTGTGAGGAAAAGTCCACAGCCTAGACGTGAGGGGGAGTGTCAGAATATAATATATACTTTGCACAGCCCTTTCCCATCAGTTCGGACTTTTGGGATAATTGGCTAGTGCATCAATCTAATATGGTATCAGAGCCAGAGGTCTAGAGTTCAAATCCTGGCTAACGCAGTATTAAAAATAAATATCTGCGAACATCCTAAGTCCACGTACTAGGCTCGTGAGAACGTCCACAGATAGACGTGAGGGGAGTGTTAGAAATAAATATATTGCACAACTTTTTCCATCAGTTTGACTTATGAGATAATTGGTTAGTGCATCAATTTAATACCGTGTCCTAGCGAAAGGCGAGGACTAGAGGACACACACAAGTCCTCTCCCATGTGCTTCCCTCAACCTTTCCAACGACCCCCACAAATCATTCGTTTGTCATTACTGCTTCCGTTGCATAATACATCCAATCACGATTTGGGCATGGGTAATCCAGGTCGAAGCTGGAGCTTGGATCTAATCTAAAAGCATCTTCACCGACACATCTAATAGCACTTGTGCGGGTGCGGTAACCAGCTGCCTCGGTGGCTGCGGCTCCTCCAACGTATCGTCCTGCTCCTCCTCCTTTGACTGCGGCGATGCTCGAGGCGACATTGGCGCGGCGGAGGCCTGATCGTCATCGGCGGGAATGACGATGATGTAGAGGTCAACGCACGACGGTTTTCTCTGGGAACAATCTCGACGCCGGTTGGACGGTCCCAAGAGCATCTCAACGGGAGCCTCTAAATGTGTGTCCGGCACCCTCAATTGGGCCTCTTTTGGAGGTGCCGGACATGTGTCTGGGTAATTTTTGAAGGCCGCCCACAGCGGCACTCCCCAATGACCCACCCCTCAAACGGCCCAAAATTTGAGCAAACTGGTCGAACACCTTGCGGGCGCACGAACCGCCCGCCGGCAACCGCCGCGTCGCTCCGCATTATGGCAACCGCCGCCGGTTCGTGTGGGTGTGGCAACCGCAGCCGTTGGCAGCAATATGTACCATCCTCGCGGGCCGCACGTCGTGATATTCTATTCGTTTGGTACGACATGGCCGAGTGGGGTAAGCCGGAGATGTGGCATGACGCCACCAGCGAGGAGTCCGGCGGCGAAGGCGAAGCACGGTGTCGTCTCCTCGAGCGGCATTGGCTCGGATTCTGTTTCTTCCCCCGAGCCATCGCCGTCAGAGTCGAGCAATTCGATCTCTTCTACGGCTCGACGACACCCCTTCGCCGTGTTCTTCGTCGGACGGGAGACCCCGCAGAGGAGGAGGACAACGACGAGCGAGGAGGAGGACGAGCGACAAGGAGGAGGAGGACAACGACGATAGTGGCCCAATGTCGTCGCTCCCAACGACGGGAACGAGGCAGCCCCCGCATATCCGTACGAGGTGTTGAACCGTATGGAACCCCTCAGAGGAGGAGGCA